>CM032489.1:3532591-4215984 GCA_019059595.1 Marasmia exigua | reverse complement strand
TATAGACGCTTGACGAACAAAATTAGTTATGAGTCAGAGTCTGATTATGAAATTAACGAATTGTTGCTACTTTGCAGTTTGTCAAAGCGTAGAAAAAGTATTTGGCAAAGTGATTATCTTAAAAATCGCTCTACCGATGGGGACTTTGTACTCTCGACTTCTCTCGAGAGTTATCTGACATACAATTTAAAAATTACTTTCGCTTAGATAGAACTCAATTTGATTATATGCACAACATTTTATGTGAAGTACCTAAAGTGTATTTTATAACACCATATATTTTATTTGCAATAATTATACAAAAATATATAATAGCCGCAAATCCCCGGCAGAGTAGAATAGGCCACCCTCACTCTTACCGAGGTGTCGTAAAAGGCGACTAAGGTAAATCTGCTGGCATGATCATCAGCACCCAGAGAAGGAAAACTCTGCATTTATATCAAAACCCTCGCCAACCCGTCTCCCAAGCGTGGTGAGTAAGGCAATTACCCCTCATGTGATTGAGGGAGGCCCGTGCCCCAGCAGTGGGGACTTAAATGGGCTGATGATGATACAAAAATATATATATTTAAGCTTGCCTACCTACCTATATGAATCCTAAACGTTCTCTGGGGACCAGAATGCTGGTAGTTACCTCGGCCAACATTTAGGGTTGGCCATTCAAAGAGGCAACGCCGCTAGCATTCTGGGCACGTTGGACAACATTAGCGTTGGATAGTCTATGGCTGTACAATTGACACTCCTTATTTTTGACACTTCTGTATCCGTTCCCTGCATCTATGGCTGCTCGCTTTAACTTTGGTCTTATTATTAACTTTAATTACTTATCTGAATAATGTTATGTCCTATTGTGAGTTCATTGTGTTATATTCCTGTGACGAAGATTGTAGTAGTTTGTTGCTGAAGCAATAAACAACTGGAATCCAAGATAATTTTTATTCTGCTGTCAGCCTGCCTCGCCCACCATATCCTCGGACCTCCCAACAATTAGTGGGGGAGACAATTTCGTTTTGCAAATTTGTACATTTATTAGGTATTTCTTGTATATTATTGTTAAAAAATACGTCACGACGTGCACTACAACGAGACGCAGATCAGGTCAGACACATGTCTGCGTCGCATGCGCCTGCGCCTCAGCGTACGTAGTTAAATGACTTTCCATATTTTACAAAATCTGCTCTCCTCTGCGCTGTGTGGACCTGCTTCGCCTACGTCTCAGCATACGCCTAACCTAAAGGTTGGCAGCGGAGTTGTGACTCCACTGGTGTAGCGGGTGTCGATTACCATCAGGCGATCCGTCTGCTCGTCTGCCACCTATCCACTATAAAAAAACAAGCTTTATTTTTGATACACCAGAAAAGCTTTGTTTCTTTTTGAGTTTAAATTCGTATAAATGCAAAAACTCTGTTCATAATACACAAACGTTTAAATAAAAACTTACATGTTGGCTCCTGGAGAAATGTTTTTATAGTCTAAGGGAATACTTAAACTGGCGAGATTAATTTAATTTTAGAAATGACAAGGATTAATTAAATTTTATTGGACATTATTAATATATTTATTTATAAATACATACTTGACATTACTATTATATTATTTAACTTCAAATGTAATTAATGTGTAATAATTAATATAAAGTGTGATATGTATTTGAGCCAATTAATGTTTTTGCATGTCTGCGAGCAGGCTGAACACATGTACCCAAGATAATTTGTAAAGAACTGTATGTCAACTGTGTTTCTAGCAAATAAAAAAGTTTATATTACAAAAGCCACCTCCACGTTCTCCCCTCCCCGCCCACCTCCCCCTGCCGTCCCTCACCTCGCTAAATAATAGACCCCATAACATATTCATGAAGTTTATTTTTCATTAGCCGACGCTGAGCCTCCATAATTGCCCGCCAGTTCGGTTTTCTTATAACGAAGACGTTTTGGGATTATGCGGGTTTTCTTTTGGGAGTAAGTTTTATTGGTGATCTAGGACTTAGATCTTTTTAATTCGACGTGTCACATTTATCGTAAGCTCGATAAATAAAATAAATTTTGCTAATAATCATAATCATCATAAAACCGTAGGTATAACTATATATGTAGCGCGCATGGTAAGCCCCTCAGGCCAGGTTGCCACGTTTGGCCACCCAGCGGCGCCAAGATCGCGCCGCGATGTTCGCGCGCCGACTCGCTTCCGCGATTGTACTCGTTAGCGAAGAATCCAAGATAAATATTCTTTTAAGACAGATTGTCCTTAGTATTTAAGTTGATTGGAAAGTAAATTAATAAAAGTCCGGAGTTATTATTGAACACCCGATGAGGCGCCCTGAGAAAGAAGAAAAGAAATATTAAAGTCTCATCTCTGCCGAGGAGCAATACGCCGGCCACATATATAAATGTTGGAGAGCCACGCTTCGGCATGAATGGGCCGGCTCGACCGGAATGATACCACTGCCTCACAGAAGACCGGCGTGAAGCAACGCCTGCGCTGTGTTTCGCCGTGTGATAAAGGTTACCGGAGGCCCAATGGGGGAAGGGGAAAAGGTTGGCAGCGCACTTGTGACTCCACTGGTGTTGCGGGTGTCCATGGGCGGCGGAATTGCTTACCATCAGGTGATCCGTCTGCTCGTCTGCCACCTCTCATATAAAAAAAAAATATATATTGCTGATAATCATAATCAACATAAAAAATATGGATGGCGGTCTAATACTGTGCGTTTCTCGCGAAACTTTCTACCACGCACCTCAGTTCTGTGGAACGGTTTGGCTGCGGGAGTATTTCCCGACGGCTACTTAGGGACCTTCAAGAGAAGAGCGTACTTCTTTTTAAAAAGGCCGGCAACACATTAGCGATCTCTCTGATTTCGCGGATGTTCATGGGTGGCGTTGATTACTTTCCATCAGGTGACTCGCTTGCTCGTTTGTCGCCTCTAGCTTAAAAATATTATTCATTGACATGACATAAGAATCGCTTACCATCTGGTGATCCGTCTGCTCGTCTGCCACCTAACGCATAAAAAAAATCACGGACCACAGATAATGTCAATATGGTACAGATTAATTTAACGCTATTTAGATTCTATAAGTATCGTATCGTATCGTAAAAGGCGACTAAGGTAAAGCTGCTGGCATGATCATCAGCACCCAGAGAAGGAAAACTTTGCATTTATATCAAAACCCTCGCCAACCCGTCTGCCAAGCGTGGTGAGTATGGCAATTACCCCTCATGTGATTGAGGGAGGCCCGTGCCCCAGCAGTGGGGACTTAAATGGGCTGACGATGACGATGATTCATTGCTCACTTTTTTAAAAAACTGTCTCTTAAGGTGACGGATAGGGCACACTAGCGACGCCAATCGATTTTAATTGTTAGTTACTAAACCGGATCTATTTTAACCAATTTCGGGGTTACAATTTAACCTCCCGTCACCTTAAATAATCAATATAAATCACTTGGCGGCGCTTTGTATCGCTGCGGTACCCTTAAAACTGTGGAGTGACTTTAATGTTTGGATGTACTCCATTTTCTGTCGAGTCACATGTGTGCTCCACCTTTCTTTTTTTTATTATATAGCGCGCGAGCAGACGTATCACCTGATGGTAAGCGATTACCGCCGCCAGACAGGTTTGGGGTGATTTTTTATAGAGGTTTTCTTCCTCGCAGTCCACTCTCAGTGAGTGGACCCCCGGTCTCCTCTCAGTGAGGAGGTTACGTTGTGCCGCTTTTGGTCCGCGCCGGCCGAAGCCGGTACCCCCCATGTCTGGAGGGCGTTCCCCTATCCGCCACCGGGGGACGCGTCCGATAGCTGAGCGGATTCGGCCGACTCGAATAAAATAAATAAATATTTCACAACATCACATACATTGATCTGACTCCGAGATAGGTAGCTCAAGCACCTGTGTTACGGATATCAGAATCAACAGTGGGATTACAAATATACCTATACATAATCATATAATACTTTTTTTTTGTAAATACATACTTATAATACACTAGCTGTTTCACGCGGTTTCACCCGCGTCCCGAGGGAACTTCTTCCCGTACCGGGATAAAATATAGCCTATGTTACTTCTGAATAATGCAGCTTTCTAATGGTGTAAAAATTATTGCAATCGGTCCAGTAGTTTTTGAGTTTATTCATTACAAACATACAAAAATACAAATATTTCCTCTTTATAATATTAGTGAAGATAGGAAACACCCAGACCGATACAAACAGACATGTTCATGCACACAAATGTTCATGCACACAATCATGCACACATGCTAAACGATGCATTTGCGTATTTTTCTCGCACCCTACATTAATCTCATGCCTAGACGTGGATTACGTTGTTTGATGTGTTACTATTAAGTGTACAATAAGCTTATCCTTAAGTTTCTCATGTAATACATTTGCTTGTAATCCCTAAAATAAATAATAAAAAAAAAAAACTAATGTTTGTACTGTGCGGGGATCGAACCCGCAACCCTTGGACCAAAGGCAGCATTCAATACCACTGTTCCAAACGGGTCGTCGAATGGGCACCTGTCACGTCAAAAGAGTCACAGGTGCGCTGCCGGCCTTTTTAAAAGGGAGTACGCTCTTTTCTTGAAGGTTTGCAGGTCGCATCGTTCTGGAAACACCGCAAGCGAAAGTTCATTCCACAGTTTCTTTTCCCCTTATCCTCTTTGGGCCTCCGGTAAACTCACTCACTCAGGTGCTGCTTGGTGCCGGTTTTATGTGATATCTCTTCGGTCAAACCGCCCCATTCATGCCCAAGCGTGGGTCTCGCTTTTTAAGTGGTCCTAATAATACCCCGAGCCATATTCCCCCTACTGCAATTCGTCTCATTCCTTATCCATCTTATTATTCTAGCATATTTCCAACACACACATGCACATGTTCAACTCTGTTTATCATATTATAGTGGCCCGTCCTCACTTCGTTTCGGGACATTAGTTCCACTTAACACCAATAGATGGCGCTAGGTGTCGATCACATCGCGCAAGCGATTCGTGTTTTCGGATTACCTATAAGCGTTGCCGCTGTCTGTAGGATTGAGGATAGATATAGGATAGTATAATGTGTGATGGAATCTGGCACAGAGAACCTCGAAGGTTCTGGTAGGAGTCAAACTCTCCTTATGGGCTGATGCAATTCTAAAGGTTATAAATTAGGCTCTCTCACGATAACTAGATAACGCTTCGGCATGAATGGGCCAGTTTGGCCGAAGTGATACCCCGGCCTCGCGAAAACCGGCGTGAAGCAGCACTGTACTGTTTCGCTGCGTGAGTGAGGGTTAGAGGTTGGCAGCGCACGTGTGACTCCACTGGTGTCGCGTGTGTCCATGGGCGGCGGCAATCGCTTACCATCAGGATCGCTTATCATCATCATTACGGATCACCGTTTGCTCGTCTGCCACCTATGACCTAAAAAAATAATAATAGTGGTATTTATTGAACAAATTTGGTGTCTATTTGTGCATTGAAGTGCCGCGAAGTGATCCTGATAATAAGAACCGTTAAATTGTATCGTTTTTAACACTGCTATTGTGTGTCGCCGAGTGAATTGTCATAGACAACTTCGTCGTCGTCGTCGTCGTCAGCCCATTTAAATCCCCACTGCTGGGGCACGGGCCTCCCTCAATCAAATGAGGGGTAATTGCCATACTCACCACGCTTGGCAGACGGGTTGGCGAGGGTTTTGATATAAATGCAGAGTTTTCCTTCTCTGGGTGCTGATGATCATGCCAGCAGCTTTACCTTACTCGCCTTTTACGACACCTCGGTAAGAGTGAGGGTGGCCTATTCTACTCTGCCGGGATCACACGGCACCACAACTTGTTTGGACCTAATCGAGTCTTAAAACCCACAATTGTGTTTAAAGTGGTATCGGCAGAATCCGTAGGTCGATAAAACGTAAAACACCGGCGTTTTATTGATTGACTGTGACTTTGACTGACTTCGACCATTGACTGGCAACTTATTCTCATTAATTTACTTGACATTGGCAAGATATCTTTGGGTAGAGCCATAATATAAAAAAGAACATGAGTGATATATGTAGATTAGAAAACTTCCCTCGAAAATCAGACAACCATAACCTAAATACTAGAAATATACACAAGCTTGCTGTTCCACATCTCAGACTTCATAAGATTGGTAATTCATTCATTGGAATGAGTATTAAAATATTTAATAAGTTACCACAAAAGCTTGTTGATTTACCAATGCCTAAATTTAAAACACATTTTAAAAATTATTTAATGGCAAAAGCCTCTTATACAGTTAATGATTACTTAAATGACAAGAATTTGTGGAAATGATAAACTGTTCGCCTACACACATGATACTTAAAAAAATTTGGTGATTAAAAAGAGTAACTGGCGAGTTTCTTGCCGGATCTTCTCGTCAGAATCAACTTTCCGATTCCGGTGGTAGAATCACATTATATTTATTCATTTCTTAGTATATTTTTTGTATCGACATATATGTTTAACTACATGTATAATATACATAGCTATAATTTATATTTTTCATGTATGACGATTTGTAAGAGCTGTAGCCTATGCAAATAAAGTACCTACTTTTGAATTTGGAATTTTGAATAGAAGAGCGTTGGTATAAAAACGCGCCTTCCATGCTGGGGGTCATGGTTCGAATCCGAGCATGCGCCTCTGGTTTTTAAATCTACATGCATAAGCTCGGCGGTGAGGGAAAACATCATGACGAAACTTGCACGTCCCAAAATTGTGTATACCTACAATATTTGTCCCAGGTGAACCGACGATCCGTCGTCCCGTGCCCGTGCCGTCTGCCGTGGCCGTGTGGTCCCCGGCAGAGTAGAATAGGCCACCCTCACTCTTACCGAGGTGTCGTAAAAGGCGACTAAGGTAAAGCTGCTGGCATGATCATCAGCACCCAGAGAAGGAAAACTCTGCATTTATATCTAAACCCTCGCCAACCTGTCTGCCAAGCGTGGTGAGTATGGCAATTACCCCTCATGTGATTGAGGGAGGCCCGTGCCCCAGCAGTGCGG
Source organism: Marasmia exigua (assembly GCA_019059595.1). NCBI lineage: Eukaryota > Metazoa > Arthropoda > Insecta > Lepidoptera > Crambidae > Marasmia > Marasmia exigua. The sequence continues at coordinate 4,208,973 of CM032489.1, read as the reverse complement.
ACTTAAATGGGCTGATGATGAACCGACGATCTGGTGAAGGTCGCGGGAATCCATTGGATGCGGGCGGCGCAGGACCGATCTGTGTGGAGATCATTGGGGGAAACTTATGTCCAGCTGTGGACGTCTATTGGCTGAAATGATGATGATGACAATATTTGAGATTATGATTCTGAACGTGTGAACTCGAGACAGGGGAAACATTTGGCCTGGTTCCCCTGTCTAAGGGTTTCATTGTAATTACCACATTTCCCGAAGTATCCCGAGTGTCCCCCGGGCTTCAAAGCGACAGTCTTGGATGCAACTGGCAATAATACGCTAAGAAGAGGAAGCATTAAACTTCATTTCCACCTCATGTGTTTCCTCCTTCATACAATCCGGGGTCTTTTAGACGGGGCGTGAAGCGGCATCTCAGCAGGCCATCAGGGTGAGGATGGCAGACTCAATGGGTACTTTGTTAGTTCCTGTCAACCTCATATTTGGATTTCACGGCCGCTTACCATCAGGCGGAGTGAGGTCATCCTAATTGGCCTTTCTATAATAAAAAAAAATAAGCGAAAAAATAATTACCTGTTCCATACATTATTGCCGGGTGGATATTCTATTTTGTATGGAAGAGCTGATTTTTTTGTTGTTTATTTTGGTGATCAAACATGCTAAATGGACTATATTCTCGATACCTAGATATTATGAGGTTTTAAAAAAATACGGTGTATATGTAGGTAGGGGACTCATTGTTTCTTTCGTTAAAGGTGCCAGACGAGCAGACGGATCACCTGATGGTAAGTGATTTACCACCGACACCCGCGACACTAGTGGACTCACAAGTGCGCTGCATACCTTTAAACCCTACATTTCCCTGGACTGGGCCTCCGGTACCCTCATGCAGAAAAACACAGCACAGTCCCGCTTCACGCTGGTTTTCTGTGAGGCCGTGGTATCTCTCCGGTCGAGCCGGTCCATACATGCTGAAGGCTATATCTCCCACAGTCAAACCTAGAATAGATATAGAAAAGTCTAGCTCATTTAACTATCCTGTTCTTCCCCCTCTCCCACCCTCATGGCCACCCTACCCCTCGGCAGTCCATCTCCAAAACGGCCTTATCATTTATTACCCCTTATCCTCTGTATGGGGAATATTTTTATTGCGATATCATCATACTCGATCCTCTCCGCTGCCAAAATAACTTGTGATGCTGCTTATAATGGAAGAGATAGATGGCGCTGTAATTGTGACGCCACAGTGTAGGGAGGACCTGGACAGTGAAGCTACGAGATGAAAAACTATTTAGAACCATCCAGACATTGGCGGCGCCCACCAAGAGGTTTGGCTCCTCGTTCCTGCCCCGAGCCATCAAGACATGGAATGCCCTCCCAGCTCATGTGTTTCCTCCTTCATACGATCCTGGGTCTTTTAGGCGGGGCGTGAAGCGGCATCTCAGCGGGTCATCAGGGTGAGGATGGCAGACTCAATGGGTACTTTGTTAGTTTTTTTGTGCCTGTCAACCTCATATTTGGATTTCACGGCCGCTTACCATCAGGCGGAGTGACGTCATCCTCATTGGCCTTTCTATATATAAAATACCCGCTGCTGAATTTCACCACCGTACTACACGCCGTAAACTAGGATTCCATCCGTACCATCTCGATGGGTGGAGGTCCACCACCGTGCGCTTTACACGTCATTTTTTGCCACGCACCTCCTCATTGTGGAATCAACTTCCAGCAGCGGTATTTCCGAACCGGTACGACATTGAGATCTTCAAGAAACGAGCCTATACCTTCCTAAAAAGCCGGCAACGCATCTCTGCTCCCTCTGTGGCTGATGTCCATGGGCGGCGGTGATCGCTTACCATCAGGTGGCTCGCTTGCTCGTTTGCCTCCCTTTGTCATAAAAAAAGAAACGCCTATTCTGAAATCTATTGGATGCGGGCGTGGGATGGATGTGGAGTACATAGGGGGAGGCCTATAAATAAAATAAAATATGTAAAGTATTTTTTTTATTTTTTATTTGATAGGTGGTAGACGAGCGGCCCATTCTTGCCGAAGCGTGGCTCCCATGGTAAATTTACTTATAAGTTGATATTTTTATAGCAATCTTTTGCAATTTATCCTTAAGTAAATAACACACTTAAAAATTTCATCTCCTGTTCAGCCGGTACTCGAACCCACACCTTCCACAATCCAGGTGAATGTTCTACCAATTAGACCAGTGAACGCGTTACTAAGCCGAAGTGCTTGATTCGACATGAGCTGTCGATAGTCTCATTAATATTGTAGGTATATTTACAATATCCAGTGGAAATATTATTACAAATATTTGACCACCAATTAAGATGAGACTGCTAAATCAATAGTTCAGTGGTCTAATTGGTAGAACATTCACCCGGATTGTGGAAGGTGTGCGTTTGAGTCCCGCCTGAACACGAGATTAAATTTTTAAGTGTGTTATTTACAACCTGTGCGGATAAAGAATGGGATCAGAAATGGCGGCCAATCTATCTACTTCTCGCTCGCACACTATTTGCGTCTATACTCGCACCCCACGACTGCGAGTATAGACGCAAATAGTGTGCGAGCGAGAAGTAGATAGATTGGCCGCCATTTCTGATCCCATTCTTTATCCGCACATGTTGTACTTAATATTATAATTTACAATTTATTTACTTGGTCTGTGAGGTTCGCTCACTGCAATTTGCTTTTCTATGTAGATAGCGAGTCATTTGTCGTATAATAGATAAGTATCTCTGATGCCCGAATGAATAATATCGGGGTAGGATATTGATGGGAATATTCTGCAATTGAGTTAGTATGCTAGTTGATATATCCTTAACTGTGCTTGGGCTAATGTTAAGATTTTTTATTTATTTGATAGTGGTTGATAGTGGAGTCACAAGTGCGCTACCAACCTTTCATGAGTGGATCAGCCACACCAGAGTGGAGATGCGTTGCCGGCCTCTTAGGTATAGGCTCGTTTCTTGAAGCTCGCAATGTCGTACCGGTTCGGAAATACCGCTGCGGGAAGTTGATTCCGCAATGAGGAGGTGCGTGGCAAAAAATGACGTGTAAAGCGCACGGTGGTGGACTCCACTCATCCAGATAGTACAGGTGGAATCCTAGTTTAGTACGGTAGTAGCGGTGGTGATATCTTGTTCTGAAGATGGTTAAAACAGAGTTTACTTTCGCCATTTTATAAAGCTGGCAATTTCCCGCAGTGGTAAATTGTAAGCGAAGCGTAAAGCGAAGCAATTTTTTTCCACTTATTCCGATACAATTTTTAAAACTTAAAATATGTTATTGCCAAAAATATACAGACGAGCAGGCTGCCCATTTGATGGTAAACGGTAACCGCCGCTGATAGACATCAACAATGCCGGAGCACAGTCACGCCGCTGCCTACCGTGAAAGAACTCTTTTCAAACCTCGTTTAAAAAAGTTCATGTCATAGCGAACAAAGCGCTTCACTCATACGGAGTACTTTTAAATAAATAAATAAATATAAATAAATAAATAAATATTTCACAACAACATCACATACATTGATCTGACTCCGAGATAGGTAGCTCAAGCACCTGTGTTACGGATATCAGAATCAACAGTGGAATTACAAATATATACGTATAATACTTTACTTTTGTAAATACATACTTATAATACATACAAACACCCAGACCAATACAAACAGACATGTTCATGCACACAAATGTTTGTACTGTGCGGGGATTGAACCCGCAACCCTTGCATAACTTTCAGTTTTAACACAATGACGAAAATCTGGTCGTCGTGGGCTCCTGCACTAATTGTTATTGGGACCGCGTGTTAATTACAGGTAGACATGATTGGACGTTCAGCCACCCCCTGATGCATGGCCGGGGTGCCAGTTGATTGGACTGTTAAGGTGCCACCGCGTATGTCCTGTCCAATTATAGTGGGGGTAAATCAATAGAATAAATTATTATAAATAAAAGCGCCGTGTGGTCCCGGCAGAGTAGAATAGGCCACCCTCACTCTTACCGAGGTGTCGTAAAAGGCGACTAAGGTAAAGCTGCTGGCATGATCATCAGCACCCAGAGAAGGAAAACTCTGCATTTATATCTAAACCCTCGCCAACCCGTCTGCCAAGCGTGGTGAGTATGGCAATTACCTCTCATGTGATTGAGGGAGGCCCGTGCCCCACCAGTGGGGACTTAAATGGGCTGGCGATGATGACGATGAACCTTTCAACCCCCCTTTCCCCCGGATTGGGCCTCTTCCCCCACTCACGCAGCGAAACACAGCACAGTGCTACTTCACGCCGGTTTTCTTTGAGGCCGTGATATCACTCCGGTCGAACCGGCCCATTTATGCCGAAACGTGGCTCTCCCATGGTCAATGTTTGGACTCGAACCGCGACCACCCCGTATAGAAGGCGCTTTATGCACTAAGCTACCATGTTTCCAATATATCTCACGTGTAAAGGAAAATGCATCGATATTTATTTATTAGCCCAGGCCAGGCCAGGTTTATTACCCAGCGTCACCCGACTTAATTTATAGCTCATTACTGGTCGTTCAGAGACACCCTGATGGATGGTGAGGATACCAAGAGGACACCTTTTTACCCGACTACGGCGAAGCAAAAAGGAGGGTTATGATTTCGACCTGTATGTATGTATGTATGGTTGTTCATCTGTTCCCTCATAACTTCTAAACTAGTTATCATATTTGAACAAATGAGGTGTCGTTAGAAGCGTCTTGATTGTCTTCTAGTTATAGGCGACATGACGTCACGTTAAATTTACTACAGCGCAGTGCTGCTTCACGCCGGTTTTCTGTGAGGTCGAGCCGGCCCATTCATGCCGAAGCGTGGCTCTCCCACGGTTGAGTTTTGTTTGGTATATTTTTCATACCAAAAAAAATCAACTTATCCTTCATCATCATCATCATCATCATTAGCCCTCCCTAATTCACATGAGGGGTAATTGCCATACTCACCACGCTTGGCAGACGGGTTGGCGAGAGTTTTGATATAAATGCAGAGTTTTCCTTCTCTGGGTGCTGATGATCATGCCAGCAGCTTTACCTTAGTCGCCTTTTACGACACCTCGGTAAGAGTGAGGGTGGCCTATTCTACTCTGCCGGGACCACACGGCTATGTTGTAAGTTTGGCTGCGCACGATTCAGGGCTGACACAAGTATTTCTTACCGAAAACTTTGGTACAAATTTTGGCCCCACCCGGGGATCGAACCTGGGACATCTTGCGTCGCCTTCGCTTTATCACTAGGCCACCGAGGCAGTCCTCGATACTTAAGTATTAACTCAATACTTTATTTGCTCCACAATGTTGCATACAGGATGGTTAATAATTTCATTATGGCAATAATATTTTTTTAAATAAAGCACACTTCTTTGAAAACTGAAACCCTCTCCCCAACTGAACCCTATCCCCAATAACAGTGGGAGAGCCACGCTTCGGCATGAATGGGCCGGCTCGACTGGAGTAATACCACGTCCTCACAGAAAACCTACGTGAAGCAGTGCATGCGCTGTGTTTCGCTGCGTGAGTGAGGGTACCGGAGGCCCAATCCAGGGGAAGGGGGGTTAAAAGGTAAGCAGCGCACTTGTGACACCACTGGTGTTGCAGGCGTCTATGGGCGGCGGTAATCGCTTACCATCAGGTGATCCGTCTGCTCGTCTGCCACCTATATCATAAAAAAAAAACATTTTTTAGTAACTCCATCTGTCTTCCTTTCCTGTCATTGACGCTCGTGGTCGTTAGTCCTCTCCCAGATCCATCCATATATTGTAGGTATAAAATATATCTTCTCTATTATAACCTTATAGTAGTATATTTTATATAATTTTATATAATTTGTGTAAGTTATTATTATAGTAAGGTAACATTCACATATATTAGTGTATGATAACGTGTTTATTTATTATCTAGATGTATGTATTTATACTATAAATTTAGTTAATCAATGTTCAAAATCGAAAGGATTGCACCACCCTCCCCTCTTCTATCTAATGTCCTTTACCTGAAGGTTGTCTGGTAGAGATCGCTCCCAGCGATAAGACCGCCTAAATTGTACATTGTATCTCTGTATACCTAGCTTTTAAGTTTTGTATGTCCGTCGGTATTAGAAGTGTTTTTAAGTTTCGAAAATCGAGGTGTCATGGAATTTCATTATCGTTTGTTTGTGTGTTGATAAGTGTCAAAATGTAAACACTAGAAAATTACTACAAATATATTTATTTGAGTCAAGTTTTAATTTTGGTTATTATTTACAATAAAAGACCACTTGAAAACAGACAATAAAGAGTATCTATCTATCTATCTATCTTTTTTCTGAAAAACTATCGCAACACGGGCCTATAGGCGTTGTCAATAAAATCACAGTTAATTATGAAGTAGTAGCATTACCCTTAATATCGTTAATAGGCACTTTTTTTATATGAGAGGTGGCAGACGAGCAGACGGATCACCTGATGGTAAGCAATTCCACCGCTCATGGACACCCGCAACACCAGTGGAGTCACAAGTGCTCTGCCAACCTGTTCCCCTTCCCCCCATTGGGCCTCCGGTAACCTCACTCACAGGGCGAAGCACAGCGCAGGATCTGCTTCACGCCGGTCTTCTGTGAGGCAGTGGTATCACTCCGGTCAAGCCGGCCTATTCATGCCTAAGCGTGGCTCTCCCACATTTTAAAGGTAAGGTACTTACCCATTAATAGTTACTTAGCAAATAAAAAAAATGCCGCCGTGTGGTCCCGGCAGAGTAGAATAGGCCACCCTCACTCTTACCGAGGTGTCGTAAAAGGCGACTAAGGTAAAGCTGCTGGCATGATCATCAGCACCCAGAGAAGGAAAACTCTGCATTTATATCAAAACCCTTGCCAACCCGTCTGCCAAGCGTGGTGAGTATGGCAATTACCCCTCATGTGATTGAGGGAGGCCCGAGTCCCAGCGGTGGGGACTTAAATGGGCTGGGCTGATGATGAAATAAAAAAAATAGTATTGAAAATACAACTTCTAAGGGTTCCGACGCTCTCTCTTTCTTCCGTGACTTAGCTAAGCGTCTAGTCGAAGTCACGGGAGAGCCAAAAGCTGGCAGCTACCTCGCCCAGCGAATTTCCATCGCGATCCAGCGGGGTAATGCTGCCAGCATTTTGGGGACACTGCCACGGGGACCTACTTTGTTTTAACTTTCCTTTTTATTTACTTTCAGTTTAATTTTATTTCTTAGTTACTGTCTTAATTTTCTTGTGTTTTTGTTCAATACAAATTCAACTTCTAAGGAAATTTCCAAATGCTTGCTAGTATTCTGGGCACGATGAGTAGCGGGGAGACTAAACTCTTTTGTAAATATTTTTCATGTCATCCATCATCTTTTTACATAATATTAAAATTTTTGTTTATTTTAATTGTAAATAGGTAATTATTTATATTCTTAATGTAATGTAAACTGTTTAAAAAATAAAAAGCCTAATACTAAAGACTTCAACGAGTCAGTGGTTATGCATGTGAATAAAGATATAGTTTAATAATCTTGTCTTTTTTACCCGACTACGGCTAAGCAAAAAGTAGGGTTATGATTTTGACCTGTATGTATGTATGTATGTACTATGTATTATTTATTTATTTATTATCTAGATATATGTATTTATACTATAAATTTACTTAATCAATGTTCAAAATCAAAAGGATTGCACCACCCTCCCCTCATCTATCTAATGTCCTTTACCTGAAGGTTGTCTGGTAGAGATCGCTCCCAGCGATAAGACCGCCTAAATTGTACATTGTATCTCTGTATACCTAGCTTTTAAGTTTTGTATGTTGTGCAAGAAAGAGTATCTATCTATCTATGTATGGTTGTTCATCTGTTCCCTCATAACTTCTAAACTTGTTATCATATTTGAACAAATGAGGTGTCATTAGAAGCGTCTTGATTGTGTTCTGGTTATAGGCAACATGATATCACGTTGAATTGACTACAGCGCCCTCTAGGCGACTTAAAGTAAGGAACTAAAAAAATTTGGCGGTAGGTACCGTGTGGGGTATCAAATGAAAGAGCTTTTTTAGCACATTTCAATTATGTAATTTTATTTACATAACTAAAAATATGTTAATAAAAATTAAGTTTAAAAACTAAAACCCGACTACCAAAACCGGCCAAGTGCGAGTCGGGCTCGCGCACAAAGGGTTCCGTAGCAGCAAAGTCCAAAATTACAGTTAAATCAACCTATCTCAAAAACTATAAGAGATACTTTGATCAAACCAAAAATCGTTGAAAGAGTTAATTAGCATGCATCACCTCTATTTTTTTTAGAATTTTATACCCCGTAGTTATAAAAATAGAGGGGGGGGGACATACTTTTTACGACTTTGAGAGCTGATATCTCAAAAACCGTTCACTTTAAGAAAAATGTTTTTTAGAAAACTTTATATCATTTTAAAAGACCTTTCCATTGATACCCCACACGGGTATGTACATCGAAAAAAAAAAATTCATCCCTCAGTTACATGTATGGGGGGCCCCACCCCCAATTCTTTTTTTTACTATTTAGTGTCATATTTTTGTAGCGGTTCATACAACACATATTCCCATCAAATTTCATCACTGTAGTACTTATAGTTTCCGAGTAAATCGGCTGTGACAGACGGACAGACGGACAGACGGACAGACGGACATGACGAAACTATAAGGGTTCCGTTTTTGCCATTTTGGCTACGGAACCCTAAAAAAACACGCTCTAAAAATTATTAAACAAGAAAACTGTCTCTGCTGAAATTATTATGCCGTATCACCGTGGTCCTATGCCACCTACTGTAGCAAAACAGATTCAATATAATAATAAAATAAAATCAATGTGGCATACGACCACGGCAATACGGCATAATAATTTCAGCAGAGACAGTATTCTTAGCTTTTAAATTTTATTTTTATTTTTACTTAAGATTTGCAAACTCTTTCATGTAAAAATATTTTTGTTGGTTGTAATACTTCCAGTCATCGTGTAATAAATGAAACAACAAAATAGATTCATATATAACTTCATTTTATCCTCTTTTCATTTCATATTTAAATGTAACTTCATACAATGCACTTATAGCTACAAAATTAATATTTTACCTATAACAATTTATTGATCCGATATCTTAATAATAACTTATAATAATTAAACATCATTTACACGAATATGAAAAAAATAAAGAAAATTTTTAAAACAATTCAAGAAATACACGAAGACTTTTAATCGGTGATCAGGACCTACTGATTCCGACTAGGTGGATGATGGCCATTGCTATAGTAATAGTAGTTACATGTTTTCTTTTTGTTTAGGTTTTATTTTAAATTTTATTAGATATCTAAATTTAATTGGAATGTATGATCTTCCTACATTTTTATGAATAGAAAGCTATTTTAATTTTCTTTAATTTGTTTTATTTGACGTTGTCTGCCATTTGACAGTTTTCTATCAATAACATGAAAAACTTTAAATCTCTAATGAGGTTTGTTATCATCACTGTACCTGTACTTATGAAGAGGTTTTATTTGTAACAAGGAGGAGTAGGATGTCCATATTCATAGTTATTAACTTAAAGTCCCAGACAAGAAAAAAAAAATGGAACGCTGACATGTAACTACTATTACTATAGCAATGGCCATCATCCACCTAGTCGGAATCAGTAGGTCCTGATCACCGATTAAAAGTCTTCGTGTATAAATTGAAAAATGCAATTATATCAATTTTAATAAACTGTCCATTTCGTGAATATTTTTTTTATTATTTTACGTAATAATTTAAAAGTAAATTGGAACTTTTGAAAACAATTTTCATTACAAAAATGTCATTATGAAAATCTTTTTTTTCACTGGGTATTATTTTATGAATGATTTTAATGACAGACCGGATGACGCAATTGGTAGTGACCCTGCCTCTTACGCCAAAGGTCGTGGGTTCGATCCCCACCCTGGAAAAACATTCGTGCGATAAACACTTGTGTTTGTTCAGTGTCTGGGTGTAGGTAATATATGTATTTAAGTTTATATTTGTGTTCCTCTGTTGTCTGATATCTGTAATACAAGTGCTTAAGCTACTTAGTATGGAATCAGGTCAATGTATGAGATGTTGTGAGAATAATAATAATAATAATGACAGTTAGACATTATCTACTATACAGTATGATGTTTGATTATTGCACTAATTTAGTTAACTACACTTTGGTCTTACAATAAAATGAATTATTGATATCATTACAAATCACAAGTAATCTATACAGTACATTTAAAATTACAATTGTAATACGTAAGTCCGTAATCTTAATTACAATTCATAAACATAAATGTAATTCCAATTTTTTTTTCAAATAAAACATGGAATGGTTTAATTTGACATAATATGATAATGCCAAAGATAGGCATTTAAGAAAGTTTTACCCAAATTTTGAACATAAAATATTAAAAAAATATATATTGTTTTTGTTTTCCTTTTACTATTGTTTTATGAAATTAAAACTTAAATTATATAGAATATATAAATTCCATTGATACGACAAATCTATTAAGCCTCTATAATTTAAAATTACTGTCTTTTTGTTACTAAAATATCTTAATATCAATAAGGAGCCTATCGTAGATTTTACTACTTTATTTAAAAGTATGAATTTACGTGTTATGATGATGTCAGAAATATAATAATAAACATGTTATTTTTGCATCCAAAGTGACCGCTATGAATGAAAAAAAAACTTTAATTTTTTAGGGTTCCGTACCTCAAAAGGAAAAAACGGAACCCTTATAGGATCACTTTGTTGTCCGTCCGTCCGTCCGTCTGTCAAGACCCTTTTTCTCAGGAACGCGTGGAGGTATGAAGCTGAAATTTATATCAATTACTCAGGTCTACTGTCCCTTGAAGCTGTGAAAAAATCAAACTTCTAAGCCAACGCAATCAAAAGATACAGCCGATTATATCGATATTTTCATCAAATTTTCGACACTCGCAAAGGAATCAAAACCTACAGGGTACTTCCCGTAAACTCAGAATCTTGAAATTTGGCATGAAGCATTGTCATATAATGCAAATATAGGAAAAATTGCGAAAATCACATTTTTTTAGTTATATAAAATAATAAAAATATTTTAATAAAATGAAATTTACTACTTTATTTCTCACGAACGAATAAAGGTATCAAATTGAAATTTATACCAAATACCTAGGTCTACTGTCCCTTTAAGCTGTGAAAAAATCAAACAAAAGTTAACGCAATCAAAAGATACCGGCGGAACCCTCGGTGCGCGAGTCAGACTCGCACTTGGCCGGTTTTTTTATTCAGTTTAAGAGCATACAAAACACTTATGAATATCAAATATGTAATCTATCTACCCATATACCCAGAGTATGCTAGAATTATAATCCAGTATTTCATAAGTCTGAGATGTGACAGTCTGATCTTTAACCCTTAGATAGTGGAACCAGATACCAGGTCAATTCATGGTTACACGATCCGAATCATTATATTTAACAATTGTTGGTGTCCGGTAAGACTGCTATCTATCTATATAATTTAAAAAGAAAATGTAAATTCTACAGACAGCGGCAACGCTTATAGGTAATCCTAAAACACGAACCGCTTGTGCGATGTAATCGACACCTAGCGCCATCTATTGGTATGAAGTGGAACTAATGTCCCGAAACGAAATGAGAGCAGGCCACTAGTGTTGAATAAAATAATCAAATCTACGATAGACCCTAATAAAAGCGACTATATACAAAAACAAAACAATAAAATAAATACCTTAACTAACTAAACCAATATTTACAAAAATACAAACTTAACAATTATTCACTTATCTACATTAATGTTAAAATTCGGGTAAGGCGGCCTTAGGGATGACGCTTCGGCATTGACTGGAGAAGGGGGGGTGGGGGGGATGTAGGGGTACCTGGGGTAGGTAGGGTACGGGTAGGGGTAGCCAGAGGGTAGGAGCTGCGGGTTGTGGAAGGGTAATGGTAAGGCTGGGGCGGGGTAGCCGTAGGGGAGGCCGACGGATGAGGCTGCTGCTTGGAGTATGGATGCCGCGAAAGCCGGGTCGCTGTACACCGCCGCGTAGGGCCATGCAACGGCTATGCGTTGCCTTTTGTCCTTCATTCTTCGGTTTTGAAACCATACCTGTGGGCAAAGAGAAAGAAAATTGAGTATTTTTTTTAATGAAACATATTTTTTCATTTATTTTTTTTACGAATAAACGACCGGCGTAAAGCAGCATTGTGCTGTGTTTCTCAATCCCAATCCGGGGGAAAGGGGGGGTTTAATAATTGGCAGCGCATTTGTGACTCCACTGGTGTCACGGATTTCCATGGGCGGCGGCCATTGTTTACCATCAGATGATCCGTCAGCTCATTTTCCACCTATCACATAAAAAAAAAACTGAGTGACAGCACTACAACATTACAATTAACTTCTAAAAACCAATTTCCATTACTTCAAAGAGTGTTACTAGCCAGCAATCAAACTGACATAAAACACAACTATAAAACCTAATTCTACGCCAATTTAAATTCCTTACTCGCCGGTCATAATGTCAATTATCACTTCCATTAAAAAAAGAAAACGGGTCGTTTTTCGAAAAAAGAACACATGTTTTTATAACCCGCCAGTATTATACATCGGGTCTAATTTGTTTGGTGTTAATGGCCCGAATTATTCAGTAGCTGGTCGCTAATGAAGATTAAAAGAACTCAGTCGGTGCATGAAAAAACTATGTCGGTTGTCTATGGATTGGGTCAGGGTTGCCAACATATGGCGGCGGCGGCTTGAGGGATCAGGTATTTCGGGTGCTGGATCTCGACGTCGGATCTTAGAGGCAGTTCAACCCATTCTGGACAGATGGATCGGACGAAGGTGGGGGTCGATGAGCTACCGGCTAACACAGATCCTCTCAGGGCACGGTTGCTTTGGGAGGTATCTGTGTCTTGTCGCCGGTGCGGAATCAACCCGAGCATGCCACCATTGTGGCTGTACAGAGGACACAGCACAACACACAATGGTGGATTGCCCCGCGTGGGCTGGGCCGCGGACAACTCTAACCACGGCTCTAGGAGGTAGAGACTTGTCATTGCCGACTGTCCTCGAAAAAATGATCAGCACCGAAAGTGCTTGGATTGCAGTGGCTTCTTTCTGCGAGGAGGTGATGTTGCAGAAGGAAGCTGCTGAACGAGAGAGGGAGCGAGATCCGCTCTCTCTCCGACTCCGCCGGGGGCGAGGCAGAAGGGGGGCTCGTCAGGGAATTGCTTTGCCCGGAAGGTCTCGGGCGGCAGGTGCGGGGGCACCGGCTGACCTACAATGAGGTCTGACAGTGGAGGAAGGCGCACTGCACGCCGGTCCGCATTCTAGGGGTAGGAGTGTGTGTAATTATTGCACATCTCTGAGGCGGTCTTCCATTTATACAGGGGTGGACGTTGGCCGGAGGCGAGGTTTAACGGACTGATGAGTCACCGTGGACCTCGTCTATTATATCAACAGCGGCGGGCGTCGGAGGGTTTTTAGTGGGTAAACCTCTGGGGTTACCTCCCAGAGGGAGTCCCACACACCCTGTCAGGTCCCCCGACCTGATAGGACGGTGCGTAACGCATTTTCCCTCCGTGATCAAAAAAAAAAAAAAAAAAAATGGGTTGCCAACATAGAACTTTTTTAGGTGACAGGTGGCAGAAGAGTAAACGGATCGGATGATGGTAAAACAATTGAAGTGCGCTGCCAACCTTTCATTCCCTTTTCCTCTCCAAATTGGGCTTCCAGTACCCACACTCGCTTGGTGACTAGTCGAAACACAGCACAGGCGTTGCTTAACGCCGGTTTTAAGATACAATTCATGCCTAAGCGTGGGTCTTTCACGTGTGAAAACGTCTGTTGCACACTTTGACATTATTTATTTTGTTTTTGACTTCTTTCTTTTAGATTAGCTTTCGTGTCTAAGGAAAATATTTTTAGTTGTTGAAAATCGTGAATAACGAATTTTAAAATAACATTTAGCAATTTTTATTATTATTCTGTATTCAAGCGTTCGAATTTTAAAATTTTATGTATTCCAGTCTTTGTTCTATTTTTACGTCATTACATGATAACATTTTGCAATTTTAAATACTTGGTATTCAAGCGTGTTATAAATCACTATAGACGAGATTTAACACGAAATTTATTATGTGAGACAACATTATGTACCTACTCACATACTTTGCTCGACGTTTCGTAAATCATATTCGAACCATAGACATTTTTTATTATGCTGGATTCTTCCTTTGAAGGAGAACCACTAGACTGCCATCCCCTGCCTCCGATCTCACCTCTATATTACACCAATTAAAAACTATTAACTGCCGCGTTGCTACCATACGATCCGCCATAAACACATAGAATATATATACACTCTGTCCGTCGGTGTGTTTGTTTACTTTGATCTGTTTTATTAGCGCCCAATAAATACCTGATAAATAATCAATGAAACTGTACACGTCATTGATACAAAAAATGCGATATTAGACCTTATTCCGTACAAATTAAAGTCGGCAAAATTTAGCAGTTTGTGTCTTTGACGGTAGTTTTTAAGTAATTAAAATCGAGAAATACTGATATTATTTATAACACATCCGTTAGATCGATATGATGTGTGTAAGCAATAAAATAATTTGGTTCGAATAAAATAAATTAAGCTATTTTGATCGCTCAATTGATTAAAATTGTTAAGCGGGTTTCAAGAGCCTAGGAGCAAAAAAGCAAAAAAGATTTCGATTTGAATTTTTACCCGACTACGGCAATATCAAAAAGGAAGGGTTATAATTTTAGCAGTCTTTGTATGTAAGTATGTTAAATATACTTACATACATGGCCGTGTGGTCCCCGGCAGAGGAGAATAGGCCACCCTCACTCTTACCGAGGTGTCGTAAAAGGCGACTAAGGTAAAGCTGCTGGCATGATCATCAGCACCCAGAGAAGGAAAACTCTGCATTTATATCAAAACCCTTAAATGGGCTGATGATGATGCTGATGATGATGATGTTAAATATGTTTGTTTCCAAGATTCTGTCTGAACTACCCAGCCGATGAATGAGGTTATCAATCAATTCCTTATTACTGTCCAGGTGACCTAGGCTTATAATTTATTTGAAAATAATAGCACAGTGGGTGCTATACGAAAAAAGGCCAACGATTTTTTGATTTTTTTTTATTGTACAGAACACAAACCTAATAAGTAGATGTAATAAGATTCAGTGTTCAATTTTAGATCTTAACGCATTCTGTACCACACTACCTTATGAAGCACACATTGTATTCGAACCCGGGACCCCAAGCGCAACCAACAACCAACAGGTTTATTCCGGCTGTCCACCCTCTGCTAATCCACCTCGGGTGGACATCGAAACGAGTATTTAAAGCTGTCTACCCCTTCTTGGTTGAAAGAGGGGGTGGACAGAAAGATTTTTTTTAACAATTGATTCACTGTCCACCCGGGGTGGACAAGGGAATAAACCTCAAGGCTTCGATCCCCGGGTCGGGCCAAAATTTCCATAGTAACATTTTTTTAATTTGCATCGAAAAAATGTTACTATGGAAAACACAACTTTTAAGAAAATCTTCATACAAAATGGCAATTTCGTAATTTAACCTCTAATATTAACGACGAAGATCAAAAACAGTACAAAGTAATACCACTGACTAAAATAACAAAATAAAACTCGATTAAAAAACTAAAAAGGTCGGTGTACAACACTTAAAAGCTTTAAAAAAATTAAAGAAACAAAACCTAGTCTATGGTGCGAATAAAGGGAAAATACTCGGCTTTCGCGCGCAAAACTCCCGCCAATTAACACGTCATTACACTCGAACAAAGAGGATTTCTCTCCTTCACACTTGGGAGGAGTAAACGAGAGGGGTAATTCGCTTGAAATGCTTGAATTACTGGCAAAGGGAAACGAATAAACACGTTTTGTTTGCTTCTTGGTACTTACGTCCCGCCATTATTGTTGGTTAGAACTGATTTTTATTGACTGTTTTAGAAAATCAATTAATTAGCGGATGTATGTGAAAGGCATAGAGTAAAGATTAAATGTTATGATGATGTCTTTTTATTACGGCTCAAAGGTGAATTTTGAAAAAGGCAATGGATTTGGCTATATTGTGTGACCTAAGTCTGACCTTTGTTAATTATTTATTATCATATCATTGTTGGTTTCCTTATACTAATAACCATAAATAGCAGAAACATCCACATATGGACATTAATGTAAAATAATGAAAAACTTTAATCGATTTTCGCTTTAATGTCAAACACGTTTGGTTCAATACCAATTATTGAGGAAATTTTAAAGATAAATTTCAAGTGCAATGAAAGCAAACATTTTACTGTCTTTCATTGAACAGTCATCATTGTTATTCGGAGAAGGTTTCGGTACTTTTGGATGCTCTGATCATTCACACATTTGCTCCGTGATTTCTGCGAATTAGCAGACCACCATAAAACGAACGTGATGGAAATTATTGGCTTCTAATTGAGGCATCATACCGCTCTCCACAAGGCATCGTTTAGCACATTCCTTTGCTTTATTTCAGCTAATGGAACTAATATTATTATCCTTGATTCGAAACAGCCATTTTTGTATGTCGCATGTATTGGTGTCAATTGATTGTTAGTATCATCATGTCAAACTATGTTAAATCTTTGGAAATCTAGCCAATCGTGAGATATAAGTTAAATATAATTCACCAATTTTCATTAAATATAGTTACCGAAGATGACTAAAAGAATATTTTTGCAAAATACTCCGCAATTTATTTAGTTTTGGACTAAGCAAAAATATGAAAATTTTCGCGGAATCTTCTTCAGATTCCAAAATGTTCGAAGGTAATTTCCACCCACAATACAATTTCCAAATGTCAAAAGCACTTGCAAATCGTTTTAAAGAATGACTTATTACGGTTACCTTATTTAGCGAGTCGCGAAGTATTTCTTTGCCCGCCCACTTGTGGCCTAAATGTGTGGTGACCTTTAGACAGTTAGGGAAAGCTAAGTGGTTGCATGAGTGACATTTCATTTTGGTAACGATAATATGTTTGTTGTAATGTCGAACCACCGAACAGGTTGGACCGAATGCAACGGAGAGCAATTCGCATTGTCGGCAGCGAAGATATTTCTAATCGGATACATCCTTGGCGCTGCGTAGAGATCCTCGCTAAGATGCATCGTCTACTGCGTATAGTATCGGGAATCTTTGAGGAATTGAGAGAGCCCAGAGAGCTGTACTCAAGGTAATGCTAAGTAAACCACATCGGTATCCCACAAGTCAGCTGTAAGCAGATAGTAGGGTCAGGTTTGCTTTGGATAGAGAGTTAGGTTTGCTTTGGGTGCGAAGTATTGTTGAAAGAGATTAATCAACTCGTCGTGTTTGATTTCCTCTTCGTTTCTACCGAAAGTATTAAATATATCCACACCTTTTTCGCCAATTGAGTGTAGAAATATGGCGACCTTTCTGCTATCCGCCTCTTCTCTCATACCCGTAACGTAAATACAGTTTATACGACTGTATCCATTTTTTCCATTGATTAGATAAATTTCCATTCATTGGCATGGGCTGAGGACCGCTCATACCTGACGATCCAAGCTTCTTGGGCTTTTCCTGAGACATGGCGTGCCGGTTTTCTTGTGACGCCATGAGACCAATTCACACAGACGTAGAATTCGACTTCCACTTCGACACCATGTACCGATCGGTGTATGAGTGGATATATAATAATTAAAACTTAATATGGTGAAAGCAACTTGTTTATTTGTAGACACAAATAGATGTAATTAATTACATTCGCAGTAAGACTTGACGACATGATATGTCATAGACAAAAGACCAAGGGACGCCTAGTGTTGTGTGTAAGAAACACTAGTGCTGTGCATTCTCATAACACTGAGTGTCCGCTATACGTTATTCATGCTGTAACAACAACGCACAAAGCAGTTGTTTGTTGCAACAACAACATGTAGGTACTGCTTCATAAACGCGTTTTCAAATTTGCTACACCAGTTTTTCGCACCACGTTTTCAAAAAGGCACGTTGTTTACCTATACTCTTACATATATAATACGGACAACCTTATTAGCCACAAGGCTAGATGCGAAATTAAGGACTTTCCCCCAGTTCTTGCTAAAGCTAAAATAATATCTTGGCTCCGTACATTAAACTACACTGAAACTGAACTATAATTGAGTGGATATAGATACAATATACTACCTATTTATAATATTCATATAATACACTACACATATAAGTACACAATGCCATAATAAGTTAATTATGTAGATTATATTGTATAAATGTCAGTGAATGTTCTTACACATCGGCAGTGAAGTTCTAACACCACGTAAGTCATTATTTGGCGGTTTTGACATTTGGTGCCATTCGCTAGAGAATCGATAGACGCGTCAATTTGTAAAATTTGTGCATGGTTATTTAATAATAGTATAAGTGTTTGCCGAGAGGGTGTAACCCCGAAATTGTTTAAAATAGATCCAGGTTTAGTAGCTAAAAATTAAAATCGGTTGACGTCGCTAGTGTGCCCTACCCGTCACCGTCAGGAAAATAAATACGACTCCATTTTTCAAAATTCTAACTCAATCATGCGAAATAAAGTATTTTCGCGTACTTTATTTTTCTCATATAGTATAGAGTACAATCATCTTAAATAACGTACAATACTTTATTATAAAGTATCTACGGGTGGCAACTCTATAACTCCTATATGTTTAGGTACTTAACTAAATGTAAAAAAACCATAAAAAGGGTTCTTTTTAGGGCATTTTTTCATTGCGACACAAAACGCAACACAAATTATATTATTCTGAATCTAAATATCCTTTTTTCTGTTATCTATTCTTATATTTTAACTACTATGTTTAATAAAAAGGTCGAAAAATTATTTTTAAGCATGAAAACAGTTGAGTAAATATTTATTTTGACTTATTTCTAAAAGTATTGCAGTGTGTAAAAAACCAGTTATCCAAAACCTTTTGGACAACCCTACTAAATCAAAAATGTATACTGCTCGGTAGTCCGGCATCACTTTTGGCTGATATTTTGCATGTTCGGGTTTCCAGCATAGATGCCAACTGTGAACTTTACTTGATGGAGCAGTTTTCCAGTAGATATTTATAAATTTCCCAGTGATTCGCTAGATGGCGCAATCAGTCCCTGTAAATGTTAGGTGTGGTATGATATTTCATGTGGACCCTTATTTATGGGAATATTGTTTTAGGTTTTTTGCATTAAATATCTTAATACTTCGCAGTTAATATGTATTTTTAGTGCTATGTACATTTTAAATGACAGAGAGTGATTCAAAACTAAACTTTTCATAAACAAGTAAAAATTTTATTTTACTCGTTTACTTTTTATCTCCATTTTCTTATGGGTAAAATAAATTTCAATATGGCAGGACCGTAAATGTCATGATGATGGTTGGTTTATCAAATATTTCATAACTATCATAGACAAAAAAGGAACTTTTAATTGATAGTGAGAGTAGCGTCATCTGGTGTTGCTTTTAGAAACCACCCGAAAATACCTACTGGAAAACTGCTCATTGAGAGATCACGATTCGAATAAAAGGTTGAAAATCCCTGAACTCCGATATTTTTGTTGTTTACCTTTAGTTAATTACCATAACAAACAGAGTATAGGCTGAAGCCTAGAGCAGTACAGTATGGATATTAGCTGCTGCAGCCAACATACCTTGATAGTAGACTCAGGCAGCTGCAGCTGGGCCGCCAGCTCGCACCTCCTCGGCCGGGAGACATAGTTCTCCTTCATGAACTCCTTCTCGAGGCGCGCCAGCTGTTCCCTGGTGAAGGCTGTCCGGTAGCGCCTGATGTTGGGGTCTGGCGCGGAGGACGAGGTCATCTGCTCCGACTGGGGGCTTAGGGATTCTGTGGACAAGAGATATAGGAGTTAAAAAACTATAAAGTGTTCTTTATGATAATAATATAAGGGGAAGACTAGCAGAATGGTCACGTGATTGCAAGCGGTTGCTGCCGCCCATGGAGAAGTAAGTCTTCATGGGCGGCAGCATCGGCTGGTGGTGTAAGTACACCACCAGCGGATGCACAAGTACGCTGCCAATATTTTCCTCTTATGTCGAATTAGGCCTCGGGTATCCTAGTCACTAGTGCGCCATCTACCTTTTCCCCTTGACACTCACTCGGTGAAATACATCAATGGGACTGCTTCCGGCCATGATGGGAATAAATGGGAATATTTTCTGTGGCCATGGTATGATACCTGTCAAGCCAGCCCATTAATGCCAAATGGTCACAGCATATGGTCGCTCATAGTGATAAGGCCGCCTTCGTTGTACATATCCTGTAATATCTAGTTTTCGTACTTTATTTTGAGTGCAATAAAAGTATATTAATTCATTCATTCATATGGCTTAATATCTTAAGGTGACGGGTAGGGCACACTAGCGACGCCCAACGATTTTAATTTTTAGCTACTAAACCGGATCTATTTTATACAATTTCGGGGTTACAACCTCTCGGCAAACACCTATACTATTTATTTAATACTTATAGTTAACTGTTTGGTCTGCTTTTGTACTCGAATTTTGGATTACCGCCAAAAGTGGCCGCTTTTGGCGTGAATCAATTTTTTGCGTACAAAAACGGACCCAACATTTGTGCCTTGTTATTTAATAAATAGTATAAGTGTTTGCCGAGAGGTTGGTACCCCCGGTTTAAAATAGATCCGGTATAGTAGCTAAAAATTAAAATCAATTGGCGTCGCTATAGTGCCCTACACGTCACCTTAATAAGAAAATTTGACAGACTCTCGTTCTAATATGTGACTGTACTTTTGAAATTCGAATCGAAACAACCAACTTCGTAAATTGTACGAAGTCCTCATAATCCATTAAAAATTTACTTAAATGCTTTTAACTGATTTAGCGATTAAGAACTAAACGCTAAAATTAGTAAAAAGCATGCTGCTTCTTACTATGACTAATTTAAGGGCTGATTATCACTTATCTCGGCTAAAAGCTACCGCCCTCTCAAAGGGTTGTAAGTAGCTGTTCTAACGCTGATCCTATCTTAATTACCTATATGTCTAGACAATACCCCTTAAGGAAAACACTTGAAAAGATTGACACGTATTTTGAGAGTAATAGAGATCATTTTTGAATAGCTTTGAAGATTTCTAATTTATTTTTATTAATTATGATAATCCATTCAGAACTATGGTGGCATATGTACTTAGTGTACACCTATTTTGAGAATAATAGAGATCATTTTTGAATAGCTTTGAAGATTTCTAATTTCTTTTTAATAATTATGATAATCCATTCAGAGCAATGGCGGCATAAGTACTTAGTGTACACCTATTTTGAGAGGAATAGGGATCATTTTGGAGTGGCTAGGCAAATTTATAAGATTTTTATTAATTATGCTATTAACTAATACATCCAGAACAAAATGGTAGCGCTGTTAGTGAAGAGTATGCTCCTACTATGGGAGGACATTATCCGCCTTATTATAAATCGCGAGCTAAAGTTTAATACCGTACTAAAACTCATGTCATCTCGTTCCAACACGCAATGTTAAAAGGAGCTGGCACGAATTTTGTTATGGGACTATCCTTAGTTCGCGATTAGTAATCATACCCCCGATTTGAATCCGAGCACGCTCGTCTGAATTTGTCATCATCATCATCATCAGCCCATTTAAGTCCCCACTGCTGGGGCACGGGCCTCCCTCAATCACATGAGGGGTAATTGCCATACTCACCACGCTTGGCAGACGGGTTGGCGAGGGTTTTGATATAAATGCAGAGTTTTCCTTCTCCGGGTGCTGATGATCATGCCAGCAGCTTTACCTTAGTCGCCTTTTACGACACCTCGGTAAGAGTGAGGGTGGCCTATTCTACTCTGCCGGGGACCACACGGCTGAATTTGTATTAAATGTATATACCTATTGGTAGCACTTAGCTCGATGAAGGAAAACGTTGGATTAAGTACAGATAAGACGATAGGTGACTGCAATATTCTATTTTCATACGTCATTAAAAAATACGTGTTTAAACAAACACGGAAACGTTCAAAACGTCTTAATCGAGCCGCCGCGCCCATAGACAACGGCTCCCTAATGTCAACAGCGCGCCCTTTTTAAATTTAGAACCACTTCTTTTTAATCAGATTTGTAAAGATGGCGGTTTTTAGGCGGGCTTTTTCGGCATCTTTGAAGGGAATCCGAAAAAATGTTGGTATAGAAGAGTATGGGAAAGTATTTAATTAGACAATAGCTTATTTGTGTTTGTCTTGTGTTAATGTAGTGCTTTGAGGTTTCGTTCGGCAATTAGCACCTCCGACTACTGGCCGGCGGCTTTTATGACGGGTCAATCTTGGATTCACGAGTTAATTACTTTTAGTATCGGAGCGGTTTTTCTTTAAAAAAAGGTGTTTTTTTTGGTGTAAGAAACGTCAGCTGTATCTATACAAACTACCACGTATAAATAATATAAGATAAAACTAGCTAACACTTAACTGTAATCAAACAAATCGTCAAGAGTGACCTTTACCTATAAATTGCCAGGAAGAGATCGCTCATAGTGATAAGTCGTCTTCCTTGTATATTACTCCAGGAATACCTTGTTTCAAGTTTTTATACCTTATTGTTTTGTTTGCACTAAAGTATATTCATACATTAATTCAATGAAACACAACTGATAGAATGCGATGATGAGGTCTAGTTTTTACTAGAAGATGCGTGTTCACTCTTGACTTAAAACCAATATTGAAGCTAATAAAAACTCAATCGCAACATAATGTCCACAAACACTCAGCATGCACTCAGACATCAAAAGGCATTAACAAGCACACTAATTGACTGAAACAAAAAATGTCCCCTGAAATAATCAAGTGGTTATGATAGACAATTTATTGCGAAGGCGCAACTGTTTAGAGATCCGTTGTGATGGTTCATTTTATATTACGACTGTTTCCTGTCGAGGAAGACCGTTAAAATATTTTGTAAGTATTTTTGGCAACATCGATCTATTTTTTTTTAAATTGAGCTCAAGCCCTGGTGTCAAAGTCCTAAACCGTTTAAAGACCTTGAAGAATTAATGAAGGCCTTTGTCCAACAGTGCATTGTGACAGGCTGGTGTTGATGATGGCTTTTTTAGTAAGGGTAATTTTGCTGGTATCCTCATCTTAGCGTGTAATTCTCGGTTGCATCCAAAGCTGACGCCGTAGAGCCCGGGGTACGCTTTTATGTATATAGTTTTCGTATGAGAATAGGAATCCTTGACAAGAAAATGCAACTCGCACTTAGCCCCTTTTTTCAAAATGGCGCCCCAGCCACTTGACTGCTGTTCCCATGCTGGGTGGCGACAGGACACTCCACTCGATTCGCATCCCGCCGCTTCCTCCGTTGTCTATGGTTTGTTACGAAACAAACCTTTTACATGACATTCTTTTTCTTTATAAACCTTTTTGGCGCGGACCGCCAGCTGCGCAATGGAATGGCGTGTGCTCTTTTGAAAAAAAAAATGTAGGAAACGAAAAGGAACCGACTTTTGAATGTTTCCGCTTTTTTTCGGAACTTTAGATTGCTACATGTTTTACAGATGTTGATTTTTTTAAATAAAAAGCGATAAGATTAAGTTCATTAAGTGGATTGTACCTACAATAAACCACAATTTTCCAAAATTCTTGATCCAGTTCTCACATCCATTAATGATAAACATATTTGGTACAAACTGGACACATATGAGTATGGTTCCTACCTAACACATCGTTGTCTGTACGTACAACTTTTCAGTTTTCAAAGTAAATTTAACATCCTTAAAGCAACTTAAAGTAACTCCATAATATCTCAGAATGAAGATAGCTTCGGTAACATTCAAATTGCATGTAATGGATGTTTCATGGCTCCTTCGTGTGTTTAACACATTATCGAGTTTCGAAACAAAGAGATTCTTGCGACACCGCAAAGAGGTGCATTACAAAAGAAAATAACGAATGGACGCCATGTTTGAGACTTAAAAGCTAGCAAACGTTAATGTCGGACTGTAAATCTATAAAAATCTTAGGCATCCTGAGGTTAAAATAAAATTAGAATATGCAATTGTGTTTAAATTTAGCTGTTTCTGCAAGCCATGTAAATATTTCTAGCTAATTTTTAATATGGTTTATGTCTAATATTAAATGGACAGAGAAAAATACTTGTAATAGAATATTTACGAGGTGCATTGTTAATTATTACGTCCTATTTACTAATTATCATAATTTATGCATGCTACTATTACTATATATACATATGTATGTATGCTACTACTACTAGAAGCCAAAAAAACTCTTTCAATAGTAGAAAACTGCTTTATCTCTGAGTAATTATTGTTAGGCTAAATTTTACCTATTGTTTGGCTACATTTACAAGAAATCGTCTCATTTCTACTTGAAAACATAATTTATCCCACGTCTACTCGTAAGATAAAAAGAGTATAACTACATTCATAGACAAAGGAGTTACCATAGAGCGACAGAATCGAATACGCATCAATTTACATTATTACATGTGTGAGCACTTGTGTTGAAATACGTGCTAAGTGACAGAGTGTAGAGCGCGCTCATAACGCGAATCATTTGAAACCGTTCTATACAGGGCTGCCAGAATTTAAATAATATGAATATGGTTTTACCCGTGACAAAAAGACACCATGGTCCATTTTCAGTATTTGGTATTTGGTATTCCAGTATTTGGTAGTCTGGTAATTACAATGAAGCGACTGGCGTCTGATCTACGCAATGAGCGTGGGAGGGCCACGCTTCGGCCTAAATGGGCCTCCTGGGCTCGACCGGAGTTATACCACGCCCTCACAGAAAACCGGCGTGAAGCAGCACAGTGCTGTGTTTCACTGTGAAAAAAGGGGTTTAACGGTTGGCAGCGCACTTGTGACTCCACTAGTGTAGCGGGTGTCCACGGGCGGCGGCAATCGCTTACCATCAGGTGATCCGTCTGCTTGTCTGCCACCTATAGCATAAAAAAAATCTTCGCAATCCTTTCACAGGGGAATCAGACCAACTGATTCAGAGATGCATGCATGATCTTTCATAATCTAGATGGACTATTTATTTGTAATTACAATTTTATCATTCGATTCTCTATCAATAATATTAATAGACCACCCTCCCGCCACTAGCACCAAACCGCTATTCGATAATCAAACCGCTGTCACCCGCACGTGCCACGGACAATAGAGCGGCCAGAGACAAAGCGGGGGCGACGGAATAAGCTTATACAGCCTAACGCCGATGTATGGATGTATGGGCTCGGTTACACGACCGTTTGGCTAATTCTGTTATTGGCTGTAATTGAGCTGCTTAATTGGTTTAGAGGGGTGTTTTTGTTGGGAAGTGATTTATCGGATGTGTCAAGGTATAACAGGATAATTAAGATTGGAGATTGCTACCGTGTATTATCAATGATAGCGTATTTAATAGTAATTGCGACCCTGCCTATCGATATAAGAGTCCTAGGTTTGATTCTACCTGAACATAGTGTGTAATACTTATTACACACATGTGTTAAGGTAGAATCAAATCAAATCTTAAATCATGAAACCCAAGCACTTGCTTGGGTTTCATAATTTAAGTACTAAAACATAATATTTGTGTTTCCTTCGTTTATTCTTCTCGTTTACTCGTCTCATCTAGGACACAAGTATTTAATTAAACTCAATAATAAGTAGATTTATTGCAGCTACTTAGTTTGGTATCAAAGCAAGTTTATCCTTTTTGATTGCATCATTTAACTCGAAAATCATTTCTGCTATAAAGTAGGCACAGTGTAACAAGATATTTTCTCTAGTTATATTGTGGAGTTGATATCAAACACAATGAGAAAAACAGTGACAGTTATAACTAAGTAATTCAATCGAAAAACTTATTATTCATAATTCATTACATCATGACCCTTATAAAAAATGTACGATAGACAATCCAAAATTAAAACTAAATCGAATCACAACCCAATCACGACACTTAAAAAACTTGGCAACCCGCAAGGGAATCGAACAATATACAGCCAAGCAAAACATTTGCGTTTATTCAATACAGACAATTACGCTCCCTGGCGTCGTTGTTCATAAAAGCCGTATCTATCTATGTGTAATAGAGACAGATAACTCTGTGGGGAACGGGACCCTAGCAATAAAAACGAAATCAGTTTAAGCCCAATTGACAAGACGTATGGTGTCGGCGGATCGAGTTAGCGAGGGTGCAAGTCAAATTTTTAATTGCCTATTTGCACTACTGGAAGTGAGGAACAAGTCATCGAGGTAATTAAGAATTGGCCTGTCAACTTTATTTATCGCTAGACTGAGGAAGACGATCACTAGCTCGACGTTGAGGGAAAACCTGTATGTTAAGACCTGCTGACTGTAGACTGGAACGATTTAGGAGCTGAACAAAAGAGAAACATTGAATCAACCATTGTATGGTTACCGCTTAAGTCATAAAAACAACAATTGACATGTCATTCCACAACTACCCCTAATTACGCCACCCTACAGAATAACACCCACGCAGTGACATTCTACTTTTTCTAAACCATAGACAATTCGCGCCATTTAACCTCCAAAATGGCGGCGACAGCTGCGGTCAATTTAGACGTTAATTTGATTGCGAAGCAGATTTATTAGGGCTTAGCTAATTGATAGATGTCATTGGCGCTCAATAAAGTTAAATGGGTAGTCTAATTAGTAGAATTATTGGCTTTGGGGTTTTAATTTGGTAATTAATTTTGCATGGCGGCCATTTTGGCGGTATAGTGTTGTCTTTTACGCAATATTTTAAGATGTGAATTCTTTTATTATTGCCGTATTTTGTTTTTCAATTATTCAAAATAATGGGTACTTAACTAAGAAGTCTTTTTGCTGCGGGGACGGAGGATTTTTCCGTAGGAATGACATGGGTTTTTGTTAGTAAAATATAGCATGTGTAAGGATAACGTAGGTAGCTTGCTAGTGGTGGGGATCAGTCAGCAACTAGTGCGGGGGCACCAGTGCTGGCACTAAACAGAGCCCTACCAATGTCTGACCGGAATAGCTTGGCGCTCCCGGCTATTCCCGTCGCCCCCTCAATAAGGGGGCAAGCCCGGCCTGCCTTGTAGGTGGGTATCCGCCCGGGGGAGGTCGTGGTAGTCCAAGGCTTTGCCGGATACCCATAACCTTTCCCCAATTGGGCGATGAGGGAACGCCGCTGTGTTTTTTAGTCGGTATGTCTCTGGGCGCATACCTAGAGGAGAGCCAGACATAACCCCTGATGGCCCCCGCTATCTCGGGTATGCATAAGGCCAGCATTTTTCACAGCGACAAAAAAAAAGGTAGCTTGCTAGTGTTAAAAGTATTTCACAATTGGTCAATAATTTTTGATTTTAGGTTTAAAGATTCTTTATTTCTCAATAAAACAATAATTGTCACTTACTTGAGAACATAATTTACAAATTCGTTTATTTGTATTATAATATGAAAAACATATATTATACATAGAAAAATATATAGATATATAATAATAGCAATAAGTTCGCGTACAAAAACGGACCCAACATTTTTGCATGGTTATTTAATAAATAGTATAAGTGTTTATCAAGAGGTTGTAACCCCGAAATGGTTAAAAATAGATCCGGTTTAGTAGCTAAAATTTAAAATCGATTGGCGTCGCTAGTGTGCCCTACCCGTCACCTTAAATAGACATCCTAGTTAGAACTCCCCACTGAAGTCTGTTTTTCCTGACCACTACCTATAATCTAGACATCTTTAAGGCAAGAGTGAACAGGCATCCTAGATCACCTTAACTTTGTGTACACCGAAATTACCTGTAAATATTACTTTGCTCAAATTTCACGGTCATCATTACCCTTATCTGTGCAAAATTTTGAACACAAAATACTTTTTTCTCGAAATAACGGTAAATCCGAAATTTAGCCTCAATAAAAATATTCCGAACCGACAAAACGAATTATGCGACTTTATATTTTTACTGGCCAGTTACAAAAGGACGGCTCAACTCAAAGATAGGTTGTAAAACGTCATAATTGCTTGAAAGTCTTCCCAAGATACGAGTGTAACAGAAAAACAGGCCATTAATTTATTTGAACTGTATCAATGAGTACTTAAGGGTCAAAATCGTTAAGTCAATTCAAACATAACGGCATTATCTATAGGTTTATTTGTTTTTAAATGTTCCATTGTCGGCAAATTCTTTGTAAAGTCAAATTTTGATTTTATTGGTGATATTATTGCTAAGTATTGTCTATGGTTTTTATGGGTGATTCTGAGCTGGTATTTTTGAAGTTTGCTGAATAAATTATCTAAGTAATATTCTTCGGTCCCTGTGTTTGGGGAACATAGGGTGTTACAGTCTACTACAACGCCCTAGTAACAGGGTGTGACAAGCAGAGGAACACCTGATCAATTTCTACCGCCCACGGACACTTGCGACACCAGTGGAGTCACAAGTGCGCTGACAACCTTTAAACCCCACTTACCCCAGATTAGGCCTCCGGTACCTTTACTCACGCAGCGAAATACATCAGTGTTGCTTCACGCCGGTTTTCTGTGAGGCCGTGGTATCACTCCGGTCGAGTGGGCCCATTAATGCTGAAGCGTGTATCGGAAACCAGTAGGTACAAATGTAACTTGGTAACTGACGTCCCATCAATTGATCATTGTCATTTCGTTAACACGTTTGATTTGAGAAAAAATTATTTAAAAAAATACTGTTTAATATTTTCCACTTCCCTCATACAAAATGAATCTTATTTATTTATTTAATCATTTACATGTCAGTTAACATAATACGAAAATTCCAACACACCAACAAGTCATCATACATAATTACATATATCACAGAATAATTGACATTAATAATAATAATACTAGATAAATTAAATTAGAAAACCATGTCCGCAATAGAGAAACGGGTAATTAATTGAAAAAATATAAATTAGATGGCATAAATGCAATATTAAATGTCACAAATACAAAAAAAGTCAAAAATGCAAAAATGTCAAAAATACATAGATGTCAAAAATAGAAATAAGCTGTCAAAATACAAATTAATAGATAGTTTTATTAAAAATGAATATCTTAGGTAGTAGGTAGTAGTAATAGTATCAGCCTTTAAACTATCCCACTGCAGGGAAAAGGCCTCCATCATAGAAATCAAGTCATCGCTACTATGATGGGATTAGGCTTAATCACCACGCTTGCCTAATGCGGATTGGTGATCACAAACCTGAGCTATGTTCGAAATTTTCGAATATTATTTTTTTTTTCTTTTTGGCGGCTACAGTGGAACATTCCATTATTTTATAATCTCTTAGGTAGGCAATATGGATAAATCAACATTTGACAATTTGTCATGGGCTGAAAAATAAGCAAGCAAGCCGAGGTAGGTAGGTACACCACAAATATTTACTTAGGTAAGTACATATATTTGACCAAACACAAATGTATGCTCGTATAAAAATGACATATTAATTTCTTCAATTGATTCTCATCTTCATATAAAATATGTTTGATTCAATGTCAAGTCCATAGACACCCGCGACACCACTAGAGTCACAAGTGCGCTGCTAACCTTAAAACCCCCTTTTCCCCGGATTGGGCCTCCGACACCCTCACTCACGCAGCGAAACATAGCACAGTGCTGCTTCAAGCCGGTTTTCAGTGAGGCCGTGGTTTTCAGTATCACTCCGGTCGAGCCGGCCCATCGGCATGAAGCCCAAGTGTGGCTCTCCCACGGTATATAAATCTTATGTATGACATTTGTGTGATTTTATGCCATTGAAACCAGTTAATAGTTAAGATTCACTTGTTGTATTAGCTATTAAACAATTCTAAGTTCCTGGACAAAGCCCGGAGTATAACACTATTCCAAAATAATAAAAAACATACCTTTACTCTTCGGCGAAGAAGGTGGTGTATTTTGCCCACTTATATCAGTGAAACAATGTGGTTTAGATAACAAATCTACCGTTAAGGGTTGTCTCAACTTGTGGTCTAATGAATAACTTCTGAAGGACTCCATTTTGAAAAAAGAATACAGAAACTTCAAACAAAAATTTAAAAAAGGTTCACGCAACAAAATATAGTCTTAAAAAGTCAATAAGCACTGGCCGGTGCGCGCCGCACGAAAAAGTTAACTGTCAGTCTGACAGTTCGCTTTCCATCGCCGCCTCGCACTAAAAATCCATAATGTGTTGGCCAATAACGGCCCGCGGTTTATCCCCACCAATCAGGGCGGGGCCAACATAATCGTCTGCTATCTCTTTCGCTCACGAGCTTTCATATCGCGAGCTTATTTCGCTTGAAACGATTTAAGCTGGTGACACACTTAGCTTGATCTGATTTTTAGGGTTCCGTAGCCAAAATGGCAAAAACGGAACCCTTATAGTTTCGTCATGTCCGTCTGTCCGTCTGTCCGTCTGTCCGTCTGTCACAGCCGATTTACTCGGAAACTATAAGTACTACAGTGATGAAATTTGATGGGAATATGTGTTGTATGAACCGCTACAAAAATATGACACTAAATAGTAAAAAAAAGAATTGGGGGTGGGGCCCCCCATACATGTAACTGAGGGATGAAATTTTTTTTTTCGATGTACATACCCGTGTGGGGTATCAATGGAAAGGTCTTTTAAAATGATATAAAGTTTTCTAAAAAACATTTTTCTTAAAGTGAACGGTTTTTGAGATATCAGCTCTCAAAGTCGTAAAAAGTATGTCCCCCCCCCTCTATTTTTATAACTACGGGGTATAAAATTCTAAAAAAAATAGAGGTGATGCATGCTAATTAACTCTTTCAACGATTTTTGGTTTGATCAAAGTATCTCTTATAGTTTTTGAGATAGGTTGATTTAACTGTAATTTTGGACTTTGCTGCTACGGAACCCTTTGTGCGCGAGCCCGACTCGCACTTGTTAAATAATAAACCAACAAATAAAATCATATTATTTAATACTACATAGGTAATATTTATTTTTCTTTCTGAAGATCAAACTAGTTTTATGTGTGTTTTACGAGTTTCATGTTTAAAATGATCATTAAATATGTATGTTTATGTTTAATTTAGTAGCAGTCGTAAAAATATTGTTAGTAAAAAAATTAAACCCCCTTATTACAAATCGCGAAAGCATAGTTCTGGAACAAAATTCGTGCCAGCCCCTTTTAACATTGCGTGTTGGAGCGGGATGACATGAGCTTTAGTACGGTAATAACTTTAGATCGCGATTTATAATAAGGTGGTATACCTATGTTTGCTAAATGTATCGTATGATTGCGATAGCATTTAGTAGTTTTTTTAATGTTGATGTTAGCGGATGTATAAAGTTAATAAAAATAAAAAAAATAAAAACATTTATTAACCAAAAACACAAATTAACAGAAAGAAAAGCTCTTTCGCTCCCACACTAGACAGAGCCTGTCTCGTGGGTGTCAAATCCTATGAATTTCCGCTATTGTCTAAATTAAGACTAAAGTGACAAACTGAATGTAATTTTCAAAAATAAATCGAAATGTAATCAAAAATACTAAAATTTAAGTTATGGCTGTAAGCGCGTTAGTGAAGAAGTGTGTGCGTGTGTGTATGTGTGTGTGTGGTGAGGAGGAGTTGGGTTTTTGATAGCCCTATGATTTGAGTCTTGGGATCGAGCGACAGGAGGGTGCTGGGTCGCTGCCGTTCACTACCTATTAAGAGGCCAATGTATATGTATACCAGTGCTAAGTGCATTTACGAGGATACTTTGCGAATTTCCTCAGACTGTTTGTAATTAGTAGACAGTTAATTTTATACAGAATTTTTAATTTTAAAAAATAATAATATGAATAGATGAACCATGTGCCGTGTGGTCCCCGGCAGAGTAGAATAGGCCACCCTCACTCTTACCGAGGTGTCGTAAAAGGCGACTAAGGTAAAGCTGCTGGCATGATCATCAGCACCCAGAGAAGGAAAACTCTGCATTTATATCAAAACCCTCGCCAACCCGTCTGCCAAGCGTGGTGAGTATGGCAATTACCCCTCATGTGATTGAGGGAGGCCCGTGCCCCAGCAGTGGGGAATTAAATGGGCTGATGATGATGATGATGAATCGATTAACGCTGCCCATGTACATCCGCAAAATCAGAATGATCGCTTTATATGAGACTGTTTTTTAGAAAGGTAGCCAACGAGCAGTCTAGTCACCTGATGGTAAGTGATCACCGCTGCCCATGGACATCAGCCACACCAAAGGCAGTTGAAAAGCGTTGCCGGCCTTTAGGAAGGTATGGGCTTGTTTTGGGTAGCCCTAACTAGCGACACCATTCGTTTTTAATTGTTAGCTACTAAACCGGATCTATTTTAAACAATTTCGGGGCTACAACCTCTTGGCAAACACTTATACTATTTATTAAATAACCATGCACAAATGTTAGGTCCGTTTTTGTACACGAAAAATTGATTACCGCCAAAAGTGTCCGCTTTTGGCGTGAATCATTTTTTCGCAAACGCGTTGGACCCAACATTTGTGCATGGTTATTTAATAAATGGTATAAGTGTTTGCCGAGAGGTTGTAACCCCGAAATTGTTTAAAATAGCTCCGGTTTAGTAGCTAAAAATTAAAATCGATTAGCGTCGCTAGTGTGCCCTACCCGTCACCTTAATATTCCAGCGGAACGTGGTTATAAAATATATGCATGTCGAATTGAGAACCTCCTTTTTTTTAAGTCGGTTAAAAACAAAGTGTGTTCCCACCCTCCCAGTGTGCCACCAGCGCTAAGTTTTAATCATAGCCCCTCATCCCAGTTTAATAGCCCGCCCGTGAACATCATGCCCCGTTATTACTCGCCCCCCAGTTATTAATATGCTCTAACTTCGCAATATTGTATACACAGTACAGTAGTCAGTACACTTCGCAATATTGTATACTTGTGTAATCGGTTTTCAGGTTCTATTCGTAACGACATTGATGGGTGCGATTATTCGGTTTGAATTTGGAATTTTATGGGTATATGTACCTGTGTTTTTATTATTTGATAGAAATGGGGTGAGCCCTGCGTCTCATAGCCACTGCGACCAGTAGATGATCTATTGTGGCAGCCCCGTAACCTATTACAGCACCTCATGTAGCTCCAGTTCCAGGATAAACCCGAGAATGGAGCTGATGGGGGAGCTTTTGATCTCGTCTGCTGAGATCATGTGTGCTCCCAGGTGCCGGCTTCTGCAGCGGTGCAGCGCTATGCACTCGCCGAGGACGTGCAGATTTTGGTATCTGTAAGGCCCATGTTGTGCAGGTGCTTGTTTAATTTGCAGTGCCCTGTGAGGGTCCGAGTGAGTGCCCTAACATGTCCTCTACTCAGTTTTGTTATTTCTACAGCTCGTCTCTGATCGAACGCCTGTATCTGTGTTGCCAAAGTGATGAGATTAAACGTAAGTGGGTGGAGGAACAGAGGACGGCCGAAAAAGAGATGGATGGATTGTGTGAAGAATGACATGATGGAAAAAGAGGTGGATGATTCGATGACGAATGACAGGGACGTATGGAAAAGGAAAACATACTGCGCCGACCCCAGATAACCTGGGAAAAGGGCAGGAGGATGATGATGTACCTCAGTTCTGTGGAACGGTTTGGCTGCTGGAGTATTTCCCGACGGCTACCACTTAGGGACCTTCAAGAGAAGAGCGAATTTCTTTGATTACTTTCCATCATGTGACTCGCTTGCTCGTTTGTCCGCCTCTAGCAAAAAAAAATCTACCTTCGCAATATTGTATACCTACCTACCAACAGTTGGGTTATCGGCTATTGATAAGGTTCTGGCCATTACAGTTTAGTATGTTTTTTTTATTTAAAGACTGGTTGGTATACCTACTATTTAACTTTTTAATATTGTATACACAGTGTAGTTAGTAACGGACAATACGACAAAAAATCATTTTCCGAAATAAAGAATACTATTTCTAGATTAGACTCATTGAAACTTAAGAAAAATAATTTCAGATTGTTTTAAACAGATATTTATGGAGAAAAAAAATATAAGTGATGTAAAAATCCTCCTGTGACGTCATCAAGTAGGTACCTAACTATTCACATTTTTATTCTTAAAAATTTAAGAATAAAAATGTTTTTTATTTAAGAATAAAAATGTTTTTTATTCTTAAAAATTTAAGAATAAAAATGTTTAGTCATTGAAACTTTTTTTATTGGACATATAGCACCGACATCACAATACGATAGATAGATATACTTTATTGCACAAAATACACAACTTAAGTACAAGGCATTACAGAAATTTTGTGTACGATTTCAGCGGTCTTATCGCTGAAAGCGATTTCTACCAGACAACCTTCAGGTAAAGGACATTTAATACGATGGGCCTCAGGACTACGTTACTTCCGGTATTTAATTAATAATTTTTTAAATAAATATTTTATTAAAAACACACACGTTTTTTTTCTTTTCCTTTAATGGAAAAGCGTATAGGTAATGTTAATGTAAAATGCTAATATATTTTTTTGGTCGTATTGTCCATTATACTGCGCAATTTTGTATACCTACTTGTTGTAGGAAATCGAATGACATGAACGCAATAAAAAATAAAACCCTCACAAAATTGAACCAAACAAATTCGCAGAAACATTACCAGGCCAACCGAAATTGTCTACTGTAAAACCTAATATTGTACGGAACACAAAAACCCTAATAAAAGAGAAATTCTTTTCACTAGGCGGTCAAAATGTGCACGCCTTGGCCAGCCCATAATTGAGCAAAGACAAAACTATGTATACCAACATGAGACAAAGGAATTCATTGTTTTATTGTCTGTGGAGTTTTGGCGGCAAAACTCAGAAATGTCACGCTGACACAAGATGGTGCACAAAGGAGGTTGTATAGAGCGCAGCGGTTTTGTTTTGGTAATAAAACGCTACCGTTTCTGACATAATTTGTCATAATTAAACCGTGAAGCGTCTTGGTTATTGATTTGTCGTTCTCAGTAGTCAGATCGTGTAGTCATGTTATTGTTTTTTCTTTCAACCCTTGTGAATATCAAATAGAGTTGGTGCCTGAGAACATTACCTGAGTACCAAACCAATTTATTATGATAGCTATAAAATTAATCTGGATAAGTTTAGGATCTTTTCGTTGATAACGAAAGACTAGTCCTGTAAGTAGGTAATTTGGTTCGAGACTTTGCTTTTTTTAACGCCTGACAACACTTAGATATAATCTGCTTATTTTATAGTAACTTGATGACAAAAGCATCTCCCAGCATACATTTAACCGTGGGAGAGCTACGCTTCGGCATTAATGGGCCGGCTCGACCGGAGTAATACCACGGCCTCACAGAAAATCGGCGTGAAGCAACATTGTGCTGTGTTTCGCTGCGTGAGTGAGGGTACCGGAGGCCCAATCCGGGGGAAAGGGGGTTTAAAGGTTGGTAGCGCAATTGTGACTCTACTGGTGTCACGGGTGTCCATAGGTGGCGGCATTGCTTACCATCAGGTAATCCGTCTGCTCGTCTGCCACCACCTATTGAATCTGAAACCATCCGAGGTTCAGTCGTTCAACTTAAAAGTAAAGTAAAGTATCAGCCTATAAACTGTCCCACTGCAGGGCAAAGGCCTCCATCATAGAAATCAAGTCATCGCTACTATGATGGGATTAGGCTTAATCACCACGCTTGCCTAAAGCGGATTGGTGATCACAAACCCGAGCTATGTTCGAAAAACTCAAAATATACGGTTTAAGTTTAATAATAATAAATTCATACAACATCATGAGATGTATGTAATGTATGAACATTGACCTGATTACGTTCCAAGTAGCTTACGCACTTGTATTACGAATATCAGACAACAGAGGGATTATAATAGAAGGATAGTTGTTAGATATAACGCAATAAAATAACATTAATAAGCATTAAATCCCTACTAAAGCTATTTGGATTCTTTAATAGCGTATGACAAATTGACTCACACCAATTGCCTCCAATAATACCCTGCATTGTTGACTGCGAATAAGCTCGCATGTATCATCCGATAATCTTGCTTCAATTACAACTCCCTTGCTTTATAATATTTTTATAGCCGTTTCAATAGCAGGGGTCGCGCAGGGCTCACAACTGGGACCCCTATTGTTCCCTGTTTTTTGTTTAATATATTAAAGCTAGTGTTTTGCAAACAAATGTTCAATTGCTTGTTTATTATGTTTAAATATTTAACAGGCGCGATTATGTTAAGGGGTGAGTTGGATTTGCAAATTGGTGTTAAATTGTTTGATTATGGATGAGCACAATAAATAAGTAGGGGAGTTTATTGTTTGTCATTAATGAAAATGCATTTGCCCTTTTGTTTATTTTTCTTATATGACTTTTTAATGATTTTCTTGCAATTATATTTCTTAAATAGATAGATACGTACTACATGTTTTTGTTAACTTTGCTTTAATTGAAGTTTTTTTTATATATTACAAAAAAGGTTTGAACTATTTAGAGTTATAAACGAATATTTAGGTAGATGCTTTTGTAGAACAGCCACCAGGAATGTGGTGGATGTGGATTCGATTTCTGCCTGAACACGAGATGAAATTTTTAAGTGAGTTAAATAACTCACTAAAATAAATACCAATGCTCTAATAATATTAATAAATACTTTTAGTTAAGAGTTACTCTACTCTAAGTACCGGGTCGTGATTTCGGGGTCCGGGGTTCGATTCCCGGGTCGAGCAAAAAGTAGGTATGTTTCGAATTTTTCGAACGTAGCTCGGGTTTGTGATCACCAATCCGCATTTGGCAAGCGTGGTGATTAAGCCTAATCCCATCATAGTAGCGATGCCTTCCTTTCTGTGATAGAGGTCTTTGCCCTGAAGTAGGACAATATAAAGGCTGATACTTTAGTTAAAAAAATGAAAAATGTTTTAAGAAGATAAGAGGCATAAATAACACTTATTAAGGTCGATAAATATATCAATACAGAAACAGCAAGATATTGTTTTTATATATTTTAAATGGGTTTGCACTTGACCTCATCTCATCTGATGAAAAGACAATAAGGGCTAAGATGTAGCGTGCTTGCCCAGAAGAAGCCTATTCGCTCTCGACTTAAAGACACCCCAATTTTAAAATAATATGAATCTTATGCAGTATTTAAGTTAGGACAGATTTTATTAAAAATAACGGTAATTTCGTTAGTTAAAATATTTTAAACAATTTCGGGGTTACAACCTCTCAACAAACACTTATACTATTTATTAAATAACCATGCACAAATGTTGGGTCCGTTTTTAGACGCGCAAAATGGATTTATGCCAAAAGTGGCCGCTTTTAGTGTGAATTAATTTTTCGCGTACCTACACGTTGGGCCCACCGTTTTTGCATGGTTATTTAATAAATAAGTAGTATACGTGTTTGCGTGTCGTAAAAGGCGACTAAGGTAAAGCTGCTGGCATGATCATCAGCACCCAGAGAAGGAAAACTCTGCATTTATATCAAAACCCTCGCCAACCCGTCTGCCAAGCGTGGTGAGTATGGCAATTACCCCTCATGTGACTGAGGGAGGCCCGTGCCCCAGCAGTGGGGACTTAAATGGGCTGATGATGATGATACGTGTTTGCCGAGAGGTTGTAACCACGAAATTGATTAAAATATATCTGGTTTAGAAGCTAAAAATTAATTAAAATCGATTGGCATCGCTAGTGTGCCCTACCCGTCACCTTAATTAAGATGTTACTATCAATATATGAGTTATTGACTTGAAATAATAGTCATTTTGTTATTAATGATAATGGTACATAATAACATACATTTTTAGAGGAGTCGGTTATGTAAATTATAATTAATCAGGATCCTGATTAATTATAATTTACATTTACATAGGTACATTTTGCGCGTCTAAAAACGGACACAAGATTTGTGCATGGTTAT
Organism: Marasmia exigua; assembly: GCA_019059595.1. Classification (NCBI taxonomy): domain Eukaryota; kingdom Metazoa; phylum Arthropoda; class Insecta; order Lepidoptera; family Crambidae; genus Marasmia; species Marasmia exigua. The sequence goes on along the minus strand of CM032489.1, from coordinate 4,171,000 downwards.
TTAATAAATAGTATAAGTGTTTGTTGAGAGGTTGTAACCCCGAAATTGTTTAAAATATTTTAACTAACAAAATTACCCTCATTTTTAATAAAATCTGTCCTAACTTAAATACTGCATAAGATTCATATTACTATAAAATTGGGGTGTTTTTAAGTCGAGAGCGAATAGGCTTCTTCTGGGCATCTTAGACCTTATTGTCACTTTCCATCAGGTGAGATGAGGTCAAGTGCAAACCCATTTAAAATATTAAAAAAAAATATCTTGCTGTTTCTGTATTGATATATTTATTGACCTCCTGATCCTCCTGACCTGTTATGTAAGTTATAATTAACACGATATTTATTATATGAGCGGACTAGCTCGTGACCACGGCTGCTGTAACGTAGCCGAAACGTCGAGTAAAATATGTGAGTACACAATGTTGTATCACATAATAAATATCGTGTTAATTCCCGTCTTGATTAAACAGTTATAATGCAACGCGAAAATTTAAAAAGCTATTAATGTAAATTAGTTCAAAATTGCAGATTAACGGTAATCCGCAATTTAGCTTCAGCCTACAATAAAAATTTAAAATCATAATACCTTCAGTAAATACATTTACCTGTTTACTTTACGACCCAAAGCTTTAAAACAATTAATAGTTTTTACAGTTAAGTTGTACCGAAAGCTCTACGGTACAGCATCAAAAGTGCCGCCCGTCGGCATCTTTAAGGGTGGTAAAGAGATTTTTTTCAGTCAGGCAATCGACATTGAGGTCATGATAATTTGAATTGTACCGTTAGGTAATTATTGTAGGTAGGTTAATGTGATATTGTGTTGTGTAATTAAAGTTTTAATTTGAACTTCACTTTGTTAGTAAATAGATACATAGATAAAACGTTGAATGGTTACAACAACATACACACATCATCATTTAAGTCCCCACTGCTGGGGCACGGGCCTCCCTCAATCACATGAAGGGTAATTGCCATACTCACCACGCTTGGCAGACGGGTTGGCGAGGGTTTTGATATAAATGCAGAGTTTTTCCTTCTCTGGGTGCTGATGATCATGCCAGCAGCTTTACCTTAGTCGCCTTTTACGACACCTCGGTAAGAGTGAGGGTGGCCTATTCTACTCTGCCGGGGACCACACGGCCATAGCATAATATGGGTTGGTACAAATTTTTAGTATTTCCCACTTCCTACAATATGGATTTCTTCAAACGAAGCGTGAAGAAGGATCTCGCGGGCCAGTATGGCGGGGCCAACGGAGGTGATGCCTTGACATCGCTTCCGTTGTAATTGCAACGTGGGCTCTTCTCTTGCTTACCATCAGGCTGAGGAGAGCCAATATAGCCAATATCCCTAAGTCAGTGTTTTTCAACCTTTTTCATGATGCGAACCCCCTGGTATAAAAAAATATTTCGCGACCCCCTTGACCCTTCGGTTTTTTTTTATCATGTATGTGTGTATGTTACTGAATTACCAATATTCATTCCATACAACGTATTTATGGTCTCCATGATTAGGATATAAGTACATACTTATCGGATATAAAAACTCTTACAATTGCGTACATCGGATACGTCGCCATACGGTGGATCATAAATCCATTTTTGAATGCAGCTTTACATGAGGCTAGTTTACCAAATAAGCTCAAAGAGAATCTGTTAGAAATATCTGCCGATGGGATGTTACACCTGGAATTCAAGTTTTCTAATTTGGATACCTTTTGGCAAATGAGAAAAACAGAATACCCGGAATTGACAACTGAGGCTTTGAAGTGTTTGATTCCATTTGCCACCTCGTACTTATGCGAGTTGACATTTTCATCGATGGCCCAGATAAAAAGTAAGCAAAGAAATCGCTTAAATTTGGAAAACGATTTAATTCTATGTGTCGCAAAAACAGATCCACGATGGGATAAATTAATCAATAAAAAACAAGCTCAACCTTCGCATTAACGCGCGTCGTCGTATTTTTTGTTTATAACATATTAAAATGTTTATGAGTTTGTTATTTTATTTTGTTTGTTATATCCTTTTGTTAAAATTATCTTACAGTAAGAGTAATTTGGAAGTTAGAGTCTTACTTAATAAATAAATATTAATTGTCTTTATTGTTTTTTTTTTAAAGTACCCGACCTCTGGCGACCCCCCCACAGAAGCTTCGCGACATACGGAGTAGAAAGGCCTGAGGTTACCATTTTCTTTTCAATGTGATATGTGGCAGACGTGCAGACGGATCACCTGATGGTAAGCGATTGCCGCCGCCCATAGACAACCGCGACACCAGTGGAGTGCGAACCTTTAAACCCTCCTTTTACCTCAGATTACTGATGCCTCCGGTACACTCATTCACACAGCGAAACACAGCATAGTTCTGTGATTCAAAAAGTCTGCTAAATGAAGCGACTGTCTAAACCTTCAAGAAGACCCCAATTAAAACCGGATGAAGTGTTAGAGAAGTACAAAGTATGAACTCACCATGAGGCCTATCATCTATTCCGTCGCTGTCCACCTCACTCCTCACGCTCCCTGGACTGGCCCTCTTCATATCATCACCTGCCCCCTGCTCCCCAAATCCCCTCTTCTCATAAGACATGAAAAACGGGAAATTCGGCACCCGATTCTGTTGAAAATAGTACCCCATTTTCCCCTCTCTAACTTTTACATCTTCGTCTTCCGAATGGTCATTAGTAGCGGTATAATCTTGCGATATCGTGTTCTCTATATCGATTTCTGGGGATCTCCTTTCGTTTAATCCGACAATCGATTCGATTGAAAAGTTTTTCGGTGGAATTTTCGTCTGCATCTTGCTTATTTCCGAATCCATCACTTAGAAAAAAAAACCACTTAAAATAGTTTCCGGTTGTCACTGGCACTTCACAAGACGACGTCTGAGCGCGGTTTGAATTTTCGAAATTGGAATTCGGATTTTGTATTTGGAACGTCCGGATGACGGCTGCACACTGAATCTGTGCTGTCTTTGTATAACGTGGGACCACGCCTCTGCGTTAGGGGAGTTGACCTTTTCTTCTCATTAACTACCACATTTGAGTTTCAACCTTAATTTAGTAATGCATTAGAAACCATATTCGTGTGTTCTTTCTATCGAATTAGCGGGACTTGGATAGAAATCAATGGATTTTCGACTCTATTACACAGAGTTAGATTTGGGAATTGAATAAATTTGTATTACCTATCTATCTGGGTTTGAAATCGGGTGATAAAAACTTGATAAAAAAATCTATTGTTGCTTTATTGGTGTAAACATACAATAATAATGTTGGGTGTTAATTTTATTGTTTCGTGTAAAGGCTACCTGCCTTCACCTTTCATTGTCCGTTACAATTTGTAATAAATTAAATACCTATCAATTTTTTCATTCACCTTTGTTTTTATTTGTTTTTTACCCGACTACGGCAAAGCCAAACAGGAATGGGTATGATTTAAGCAATGTATGTCTCTATCTACATATCTATCTATCTAGTGTCCCATTGGAATATGAGGGTAAGGGAATAGAGAGTGGTCCTGTGTTTGCGCACACACTTGAGCACTACATAATACCTATATCCTGCTCCTATAATCGTTGAGATTGGCCTCTGTAGCCGAAATCGGAGGATAAAAAAAAAAATTACTATAGTCCATTTAGTATGTGAAGGTGAATAGGACAGTTAAGGCGACGGGTAGCCCTAACTAGCGACACCATTCGTTTTTAATTGTTAGCTGCTAAACCGGAGCTATTTTAAACAATTTCGGGGTTACAACCTCTCGGCAATCACTTATACTATTTATTAAATAACCATGCACAAATGTTGGGTCCAACGCGTACGCGAAAAATTGATTACCGCCAAAAGCGGCCATTTTTAGCGGGAATAAGTTTCTCGCGTACAAAAACGGACCCAACATTTGTGCATGGTTATAAGGTATGTAAATAGTAGGATAAGTGTTTGCAGAGAGGTTGTAAAATAGATCCGGATTAGTAGCTAAATTATTAAAATCGATTGGCGTCGCTAGTGTGCCCTACCCGTCACCTTAAGGTGAAAATAACTAAGATCATGTCTCCAGAGCTAAATTTCAAACAAAAGTACGTAACTCTACGTGTAGCTGACTATACTTAATTTTTTTTTTATGTGATAGGTGGCAGACGAGCAGACGGATCACCTAATGGTAAGCAATTACCGCCGCCAATAGACACCCGTGGAGTCACAAGTGCGCTGCCAACCTTTCAACTCCTTTTTTCTCCGGAATGGGCCTCCGGTACGCTCACTCACGCAGCGAAATCAACACAGTGCTGATTTGAGGCAAAAATATCATATTTAAGAAAGTCATGTATCCAGCGCTCCCCAACAAAGTTATCTAACTCAACGTGTAGCTGACTGTACCTACTTTACCATCAACATTTTATTTTGTAATTTACCCACACTTATAGCTCGATTCTAAAGAAACAAAAAAATTATACCTCGTCCCTACCGCACGGAAAGCTAAACCTCCCCGAAGCGAGTCTCCCCCCACTTTCCCCCCTTTCTACCCCCTTCCCCCCGGCGCCAGATTATACTTTAATGCAATAATTTTACGTGATCATACCGCGTTTACGAGAGGTGCTGCACACGAGACACGGGTTCGAAGATGAATCTTACAATAAAATAAAAAATATAGGACCCGATTGGAACAGTGGTAGTGAACGCTACCTCTGATACAAGGGTTGCGGGTTCGATCTCGCACAGTAGGTACAACCTTTTGTGTGCATGAACATGTTTGTTTGTATTGGTCTGGGTGTTTGCTATGTATTATAAGTAGGTATGTATTTACAAAAGACCACCACCCACTGTTGATTCTGATATCCGTAACACAGGTGCTTGAGCTACCTATCTCGGAGTCAGATCAATGTACGTGATGTTGTGAAATATTTATTTATTTATTTATAGGATGTATCTGTGAACATTTACATCCCTTTAACCACGTGTTCTATCAACCATTCTGAACAACATTTTCGACTCCCCATACAAAATGACCAAGTCACGTGACCGACCTGTTAAAGGGATGTACGTACAGTGGCGGACAGTTCAAGCTATACAAAACTGTCAAATTTCCTCAATCGATTTCGAACTCAATGTGTAACAATATAAGGTTTATAATCGAATGAAGAAATTTGACAGTTTTGTATAGCTTGATGTGTCCGCCACTGTACATGTTCACAGATACAACATGTACCTATTAGAAAATTAAAGATATCTTCGGAGATACCCTTATCGTCTTCTCTCGTGTGTCGCGGCGCGGCGGGCGCAGATTACATCCGCCTAAATTCAGGAGATCGCTTATTCTCTACGTACAGTCAGCGGCAGATCTTCCGGTGGTCGTTTCCAGTCAATATTAGGTAGGTTATTTTATCTGACAACTGATGGTAAACGATTGCCAACCTTAAACCCTCCCTTTCCCCCGGATTGGTCCTCCGGTACCCTCACGCACGCAGCGAAACACAGCATATTGCCGCTTCACGCCGCGGCGGTTTTCTGTGAGGCCGTGGTGGACTCCGGTCGAGCCGGCCCATTCACGCCGAATCGTGGCTCTCCCACGGTAGGAACTCCACGTGGCTTTTTTTTAACGCACATAAACAACTTTAAATATTTACAAAGATATTTCCTTTTAAAATTGACTAGCGGGCTGCTCCGGCCACGCATGGGTGCGTGCAAATTTGTGCATATATTAAATTATTGTGATTTTTTTTTGGAACAACAATACATATAGGTATTGATCTGACTCCGAGATACGTAGATCAAGCACTTTACGGATATCAGAACCAACATCGGAATTACAAATATATATCTACTTATTACTTATAATATACTTAGAGAAAACAGACATGTTCATGCACACAAATGTTTGTACTGTGCGGGGATCGAAACCGCAACCCTTACTGGTCGTTAAAAAGTTTTTAACCATTCCTCTTGAAACACTATCTACTTATAAAAATAAAGTTAAAAACTAAAACCCGCCTACCACAAAACACGCTCTAAAAAGTACGAGACAAGAAAATTGTCTCTGCTGAAATTATTATGCCGTATCGTGGTCGAATGCCAGAAAAAGCTCACCGAAACACGTCTCAGATGGTACAGCCACGTCATGCGGAGAGACAGCGAGCATGTGGTCCAGAAAGCACTGGCAATCCCAGAAGGCAAGAGAGGAAGGGGACGGCCGCCCTTGACCTGGTGGACCAGTACAGCCAACCTAGTCAAGAAGTCCCAACTACCTGACCCGACAACCCAGGACAGATTGTCCTGGCGCGGAAGGATAAGGAGAGCCGACCCCACCTAAAGTGGGAACAGGCAAAGAAGAAGAAGAAGATCGTGGTCGAATGCCACATTGATTTTAATTTCTTATTTTAATGAGTCTGTTTTGCTAAGCATTGTTTGTGGACAATGGTTACATTTACTTTACCACGTACCTACCTAATTATTGACTTAAAAAACAAATCATTACATAAAAAATCTGAATTTAACCGAAACTTTGTTCCGCAGTTGTATCCTCACCATAGAATAATAGGTATTCAATTATTGAAGTTAACCCACCCTTTGATGGGAGTTGTCGCGGTGTCGCTAGACATCCAAAATGCGTTCAACTCCCTTCCCCACGCCACGATACTGGAGGCACTTCGTTTCTTTCGAGTGCCCCAGTATCTTGCCATCCTAATCGAGGACTACCTGGAGGAGAGGCAGGTGGTGTATGTGGACCAAAACGGACAGCTTCAGCGCCACACGGTCCAGACAGGTGTTCCACAGGGGTCGGTACTAGGACCACTCCTGTGGAACCTAGGCTACGACTGGGCTCTGCGCGGCAGTCTCCCCCCGAGCAGAAGTGTCATCTGCTATGCAGATGACACTCTCATAACTGCCCGGGGGAAGACATTTGACGGGCCACGCGGCGCCGCAGCGAGAGCGTCGAACTCAGCGGACACAATAATAAGAAGAGTGCGGCGCCTCGGCCTGGAAGTGGCCGTGGCTAAAACGGAGGCCATTTATTTCCCGAAGGCGAGAGAGAGGTTCCCCTCCGGCAGACACATAACTGTCGGGGGGACCCAGGTTGTAGTGAAGGCCGAGATGCGCTATCTCGGCCTCACCCTGGATCCGCGGTGGCATTTTGGCCTGCATTTTAGCAGGATGTCACCGCGGCTCCTCAAGGCAGCAGACACACTCTCGTGGCTGCTACCCAACCTGGGTGGCCCAGGGTCCAGGTGCCGGCGACTCTACGCCGGCATCCTGCGGAGTATGGCGCTCTACGCGCAAAAGGGCAAAAGGGGAGTCCTTTTGCCCCGTCGAGCGGGAGGCCGTACGGAAGGAGGCCCGACAGGTCCTCCTGAGGCGATGGTCGGAGCACCTCGTCCTCACCCGTTACGGCCGCAGAACCCTCGACGCGCTCGCCCCGGTCATGGACCGGTGGCTTGGGCGTGCCCACGGTGTCGTCTCCTTCCGGATGGCGCAGGTAATGACCGGGCACGGTTGCTTCGGTTATTACCTGCATAAGATCCATCGTGAGGAGACACCTTCGTGCCACGCGTGCGGCGATGCGGTGGACACGGCGCAACATACCCTAGCGGTATGTGCGCCATGGGCACCGCAACGTGATGCATTGGTGGCGAAGGTCGGCCAGGACCTCTCACTGGCTAGTATAGCGAGAGCTATACTAGTGAGTGACGAGGCCTGGAAGGCTTTCGCTGCCTTTTGCGAGCACGTGATGGCAGCGAAGGAGGCGGCGGAGCGCGAGCGAGAGGCGGATCCTCTCGCCCCCGCGCTTCGCAAGGCACGTAGAGGGAGGAGACGACGCGAATACTTGCGTCTCCTTCCCCTGCGAGGAGCGGGTCCGCTGGTGCGTGGGGCTGTAACCCCACCACTGGCATTGCACGGACCTCCTCCTACGCCTGGTGGGGACGGCATAGCTCTCCCGGCTGTCCCGATCCCTCCCCCTGACCCCGGGGGGAGTAGCGCCGTGCCCGCCGTGTAGGCGGGCTTCCGTCCGGGAGGGGTCGTGGTGCCAGGTTTCGTACCTCGACCTCTCCCACTATGGACGATGAGGGAGAGTCCCAGGAGTTTTAGTCGGTATACCCCCGCCTTCTGCGGGGGGGAGTCCGACATAACCCATCCGTTTACAGACGGATGGGTATGCGTAACGCATTTCTCCTGGGTCAACAAAAAAAAAAAAATAATAACCCACCCTTTGAACGGTCTAACGCTAGCTTACGGATTTGGGTACGGAGTTGGGTAGGAAATTTTTTGTTTTAATTAGATTTACAAAGAGTCGAAATTTTGTTTAACCTACTTATGATTGTTCTAGGTATGTAAGTATTAATTACCACGGACGAATTATTTAGTCCATGGTATTTATTTATTACAATGGTAGGTAATTATAGATAAATGAAAACACTTCTCTATTATTGAGTTGTTTTAAAATATATTCCGACTTACAAAATGCGATCTAATTATTACCGTACTAAAAGCTCATGCCATCTCGTTACAACACCCAATCTTAAAAAGGGCTGACTCGAGTTTATTTCCAGAACTATTTTTATAACGCATTGTATAATCCGTGGGAAATTTTATGAAATATTTCTAAAATTTTACATTTAGTTGAAACACTTCCATCTAGTGATTTCACATGTACCTATATCATGTTGCTACTCGTCACTAGATGGCGGTTTTAAAGCATGCTAGCAAACTATTGTCAGTTTATTACCTCAAAATATAGATGTCGCAAAATGGCATCATCAGAACCCTCTTTATTACATTATAAAATAAAGTTATCACTATCATATTTTAAAGAGGATATTTATTTTATATAATTAAAACCATAAAGACTAAAATAATTATGATTTTAAGGTATGAACTAATAAATAATAAATCTTAAATCAGTGAAAAGTGCAAATTAATTAGAGCTAGCCAGAAGTTGGACCCTGTAATGTCATGATGACTAGCCTGGGATACTCCACTTCCTGATGATTTAAAGAGAATTGCGAACGAATGGATTAATCAGTTAAATAAAGTGAGTGAGTGTCGAATTCCGAGACGTTTAGGTATTGTTGCTCTAAGTTCAAGCACCAATTCTTTGCATGTTTTTTGTGACGCGAGTAAGTCTGCTTACGCTAGTTGTGTCTTTTTACGAACGGAGTTTGAAGGCTCTGTTAATGTGCAGTTATTGTCTGCCAAGTGCCGAGTGGCTCCAGTTAAACCAACGCTGACGATGCCGAGGCTTGAGTTGCTATCGGCTGTTTTATCGACTAGGCTTGCTGCTCAAGCTAAAGAGGCTTTAGGTCTTCAGTCATGTAAAGAATATTATTGGACAGATTCAAGCATTGTGCTGGCCTGGTTGACTAAATCTGGTTTGTGTGTTTACGTTCACAATAGAGTGAAAGAGATAAGGCAGAGAACAAGAATAGAGGATTGGAATCACATCCCTGGTAGTATGAATCCTGCAGACCTTCCGTCACGTGGATGCAATGGAGATGTTTTGTTAAACAGTTGTTGGTGGAATGGTCCTAAATGGCTCTATGAATCTGCGTCTGACTGGCCTAAATCAATAGCTGAGCCCAATCAAGTAGAAGTTAGTAAAGAAATGTTGACTGAGATTTTAGTCGTGAGCAACGAGGAACCCTTTTCTGCTAGGCTAAATTTTTCAAGGTTTTCCAAGATTGTTCGAGTTGTAGCCTGGTGTATGAAGTGGTTAAGCCGCATACGTAATAGGATCTGTAATAACCTAAATGTCTTGTCTGCGGAAGACCTTCAGGCAAGTGAGTTGAAGGTATTTGGTTTAGTTCAAAGAGAGTATTTTACTAGTGAAGACACCTTTAAAAGGTTGGGGTTGGACGTTATTACAGATAGTACCAATTTATTCCGTGTGAGGACACGCTTAACGCTCAGAGAGGATCAGGAGGAATTTCTAACTCCACTGTTATTGCCTAGCCAACATATGATCATCGAACGTTTAGTGTTAGACGAGCATTTAAGGGCGTTTCACTCAGGTCCACAAATACTCACTAATCGTTTAAGGGAACGGTTTTGGATATTAGGAGTTAGACGTTTGGTAAAATCGATTATACGTCGTTGTGTTATTTGTAAAAGACACAACTCACGCGCGTGCTCGGTTCCACAGGCTCCTCTACCAGTTGAGCGTACTCTATGTGGCAATGTCTTTGATGTCACCGGTATTGACTTGGCTGGCCCATTGCTGCTTATTGACGATTGTTGATTCTGACGCAGATTGAGTCTCTTGAGACTTTTTCAGATCTTCTACGTCCTTTTTTAGCCTCAGCCATCTCAGTTGATATTCTTCAGTCTCGTCGAGTTCCCTCTCCAGTTCAGCTTCTTCCCCTGCCTCGCCATTGTCTGCTTCAAGCTGGAGTCTACGAGCCAAGATTTTATTGTCGACCTCTACGAGAATTTCGTACTTTGTTCGGACATGCTCATACAGGACGTCTGCCTCACCAAAATCCTTCGATTGAACCGCGTCCGCCAAACGATTGGCGGATCGGGTGAACAGCCGCCTTGCTTGTTTCCGCTCTTTTAATAATATTGGTTCCATTTTACCTTCACGGTCGCCAGATGAAAGAAAACACGTCTCTTCTACGTAAAATTTGTGTAATCGATAAAAATAATTCTTTGACAAACGTCAGAAACACAAAAAAGAAAACATAACAGTTTTAAGTAAAAAGAGGTTTTTACACCTCTGTTAAGTAAAATTAAACATACCTGTAATTGCACTAATATTTAATTATAATTTTAGTGTGCATATTGTAACTCCATTTTTGTGCAATAAAGATATATTATTATGTTCTTTATACGCTATATAGCTGTGATACTGCTATTTGCTGGCTTTTTAGAAATGTACGGGCCTAGGCCAAGTACAATTCCTACACTACGGATCTGATTGTGATGTGGTGGGGGTAATGAGTCTTGATTGTGATGATCTGTGTGGTTGTTATTATTATGTATGTTTTATGATACAATAATCTCGGGCAATTATGTCCCGGACTTTTGGAAGGCATGCATGGAGCCGAAGCCAACACGTAGAGGCCCGTCCATTAAACAAGTTAATCTAAAAGGTTTTCGTTATTTACAAGAAAGATAATTTATTTTCCTTGTCCTCTCAGACTGTATTAGTATAAATAGGCCCGTAGGTTTGGCCAAAACGATGCTGCGGCTATCCTACAAGACAAATCCTCGGATCGGCGTGAATCACCAGTGGAGTCACAAGCCCTTTCCCCCGGATTGGGCCTCCGGTACTCTCAGTCACGCAGCGAAACACAGCACAGTGCTCCTTCACGCCGGTTTTCTGTGAGGCCGTGGTATCACTCCGGTCGCCAGCCCATTCATGCCGCTCTCCCACGGTAAAATCCCAACCATCATAGAAATTTTTAAATATTCCAGGTTTGCAGACTCAGAAGAATTCTTCGAGCTGGTGAACCATCTCTCCAATCCTCACTATGTGCAAGTATACCTGTTCCCCGTCATATCCGTGCTGGACTCCGTGTTTGCGTCTCAGCTGCTGCTCTGCATTGCGTTCGGGGGGTGGCTGAATACGGTTATGAAATGGTGAGGACACATACTCGTACTAATTTACATACATATCTGAGCATATCATTCCCAATCGGTTACGTCCAGAGTAGTAGCTTTGGAGTCCGGGGTACACAGGAAAGCACAAGGTATTGAACTTTAAACCTTCTTATTATGTTAAAATTTTTTTTTTATGTTTAACATACTTCTTTCGATGTTATAATAACATAAAAAGAAAAGATAAAATAAAAATTAAAACAATAAGGACAAAAGAACAAAAGTGATAGATGTTACATACATAAAGCAACTAAAATGGAAGTGGATTGGTCATATGATCAGGGACAAAAGGAATAAATGGGCAAAAAATATTACAGAATGGTGTCCTATACATTTAAAAAGAAAAAAGAAAGAAAGAAAGAAAGAAAATACATTTAGAAGAAAATACAAAAAGAGGAAGACAGGGTCGCAGATTGGCAGACGAGATAAAGTCAATGGCAGGAACTATGTGGATGAGAGAAGCTGCAGACAGAATCTCGTGGAAGGCTCTCAGAGAGGCCTTTGCTAAAAAGCAAAATAATTTTGTGTAATAAATATAAGTAAAAGTGTAATAAGATTATAAATAAAGGGTATAATAAAAAAATATGTTCATATTTACGAACCCACAAAAGGAGATAGATGTTATTGGTTCTTAACGGTCGATATGGGGTATAACATGTTAAGATTGCCTGAAGTTGCAATGGGCAGTGCATATTGCGAGGAGATCAGACGGCCGTTGGGGCAGAAAGGTCCTCGAGTGGAAGCCACGTACAGGAAGCCGAAGCCGTGGCAGGCTCCCACAAAGTGGTCTGACGGTCTGGTGAAGGTCGCAGGAATCCCTTGGATGCGGGCGGCACAGGACCGATCTGTGTGGAGATTATTAGGGGAGGCCTATGTCCAGCAGTAGACGTCTATTGGCTGAAATGATGATGATGATAATGACGCTAAGATGACGGGGGACAGCGTGTTATTACCTGTTGCGTCCAAAGAATAGGAATATATTTATTGTATCTTTAAAACATTATAATCTTAATTCCATCCCTAATTTGAAGTTAAGCACGGTTTGAGCACGAACTTTGACAGTTGAACCATACTTCAACTGTCAAACTTTGTACTCAAATCGTGCTAAACTTCAAATTTTCAATTCAGAAACCAGCCCACAGACAACAGCACCAACGAAAGGGACGAAAGAAACAAAACAACATTTAACAATAATAATATAGGGATGGAAATAAGATTATAATTTTATATCATATATACTTATATATTTATATAAATATTTTATATACTGGGAAACAGGGAGGGTTAATAGATATTGGAAATTTAAAGGGCGGGGGATTTTGAGTGGTAATATGTCATATAAATAATTTTATACTTTTAAAATAGACTTTCCCATGAATCTTTGAATGACCATAAAACCGGCTATTTTAATTGAGAATTTTTGCTATTTTTTTTTTTTTTTTTTTACTGTAGATAGGTAAGTGTTTGACCATATTTCACCTGATGGTAAGTGATAATATGGTCTAAGATGTAGCACGATTACCTAGAAGATACCTATTCACTCGCGCTTTGAAAACCCCCAAATTGTATTGGTACATATTTACCTATATTTTTATATTTTATAAAATTTTGAGCTTAGTCAAATACCCTTTTTATCTAACATCGATGCATCTACCGTTCACCAATCCCACATGTATGTGATGTTGTCATACATAATTTACAAAAGATGAGTAATGAGATGAAAATATTACAAACGAGTTTTGTCTGAAAAAAAAATCGTCTCATTTTCAGGTGGTTCCTAGAAGACCGCCCATACTGGTGGGTCCGCGAGACCACGTTCTACAGCGGCATCCGGCGTCCGGTGCTGCGGCAGTTCGGCCAGACCTGCGAGACCGGACCGGGGAGTCCCTCGGGCCACACCACGACGTGCGCCATGCTGCTAATACTGGCTGTCATGTGGATCTCACATTTCTTTAATGATAGGTAAAGTAAAGTAACGGAGACTAAAAATACTGTTACAAATCGAAACAAATGACGTCGTTACCAAGTTCATTTCACTTGGTACCTCGTCCCTTAGTATGGGAAAAATATTTCAGCGTGTTTCGCTAGATGGAGCTTGAAAAAGCAATCGATTAGGTGGTTTTTATATTTATTACGTATACAAATAATTACAAAATTGTTATAAGGCTCGGTACAATCATAAGCATTTAAAGCTTTACCGTGTACCGGTGTCATAATCATAATCATAATCATAATCATATTTATTCACAAGAAACATGCAATATATATATGTGCGAACATGTCTCGCTATCCTGTAGCATGCAAATATAAATTGACGTCGACATTGATTGATTGTCGTCGACAGATGTTTATTATCTAACTAATACAATAACTTATTCTACTATATACTAAAGAATAACCTCCCATGCACAATACCAGCGCGGCACCTAAGCAAATACAACCTGTGGGGATAAAGAATGGGATCAGAAATGGCGGCGCATCTATTCACTTCTCGCTCGCACACCCACGAGTGCGAGTATAGACGCAAATAGTGTGCGAGCGAGAAGTGAATAGATGCGCCGCCATTTTTGATCCGATTCTTTATCCGCACAGGATGTACTCGTAGGTATAATATTAAAGATAATAAGAATAAGACTAGGCCGCTTGCATTACGTCACGCGCCCGCTCGGACTCGAAGCGCAGCGCTCATATACAGAATGATTCCCTATATGTAACCTCCTTAATCTCATTTATAAAATATTTTTTTAATTTGTACTTAATGTTTTTGTCTGTGCGTTCCATTTTTAATGCATATGGAAGTTTGTTTATTAGATAGGGAACTATATATTCTAGCAGGTATTTACCATATAAGTTTGTGTATGATGGTAGTATTAACTTGGGATGTTTGGCGTTTCGTGCGTTAAAGTAGTGAATAACAGGTTTTTTTTTTATTTTCATTAAAGTATTGTTCGGTTAAGAGTGTGTATCTTAATTTGTCATAGATAGGCATTATTTTACAGAATTTCAATAAATTGGGTTCGGCTTTGTTTCGGTAGATGTCACTATGCATTTTTACATCACGCTAGTAAAGCGTGTTTCTGAAATAATGACCTCCAGCCGCCGATCCACATTGAGTAATTTTAAAAAAGAACGTGTTGTAAACCAGAGATCCATAATCATAAAATATTGTGAATTTTATTAATTAGCATATATATGATTTCTGATCCGAAGGTTTTCCTTTAGATGGTGCTATCTCGGTATTTATGTCACCGGAAAATGACAATATCCGTAAGTTTATCAATTTACTAGGAAGTTTATAAACTTTCGTAGGATTCTAAACGGGAGATATATTGTATTATTTTACGTCCACACTTTCGTAAATTTATCAATTTCCGACATCACACGGTAAATTTATTAACTAACGGATATCTATTCGTAAAGTTTCGATCAATCACACAAACTATTTTAAATATGCGTATATTTGAAATACGTAAAATAAGACACTGCTCTCTGATTGGTCAATGTTCGTAGTGACATTGCCAATCAGATGGCGCGTAGCGTTTGGATAATGCTTTCTTATTATTTTACGAGTGAGTTCCGTAAGTTTATCAATGTACGAAAATGTGGACGTCAAATAATACAATTTATCTCCCGTTTAGAATCCTACGAAAGTTTATAAACTTCCTAGTGAATTGATAAACTTACGGATCTTGTTATTTTCCGGTGACATATATAAGTTAATCTATGGTCGTTATTTGCCGTGTGGTCCCCGGCAGAGTAGAATAGGCCACCCTCACTCTTACCGAGGTGTCGTAAAAGGCGACTAAGGTAAAGCTGCTGGCATGATCATCAGCACCCAGAGAAGGAAAACTCTGCATTTACATCAAAACCCTCGCCAACCCGTCTGCCAAGCGTGGTGAGTATGGCAATTACCTCTCATGTGATTGAGGGAGGCCCGTGCCCCAGCAGTGGGGACTTAAATGGGCTGATGATGATGATGATGATGATGATGGTCGTTATTACATTGTACCAACTCGCTGCAGGAAATGGAACGTCTGGTGGTGGAAATACTTCGCGTACCCGTGGTTCGGCGGCGCGCTCGTCTCCGTGATGCTCGCGCGCATGTTCGTGGCCGCGCATTTCCCTCACCAGTGCCTCATGGGGGCTATAGTTGGTGAGTATTAAACTATCTACAAGTTCGGTGTAAGGAAACGCGTCTTGTCTGCTGCTCGTTTAATAATTTATTTATTTATTTAATATAATTACACGGGTAGAACCCAATGGACAACATTTCATATTTTTAACATGTCCATATTGATTTTTTAAATGAAAATAGACATAAAATGAACAGACCCATATTTTTTCTTTTTTCAAAATTTGGCCATTTTCATGCATAAAATAATTATTGAAATTCTTTGCATTCTAAATAGACGTAAGCGCCAAATGACGTCATCGGACGGCTGAATACAGCGATATTCCTTTGCTTATCATTGTTTTAATAAAAAAATGGTACTACTGTCAAAGGTAAATAATACTAGTGTCAACATTGTCAATGCCATTCATACATTCAACGATGACAAGTTGTCTTTTTTTTTGACAGTTACATGTCATGGGTTTGGCATTTCGTAAATTTAAAACTATAATGTGCTAAGCAAAGAAATATTTTACATTCTGCCGTCCGATGACGTCATCTTACGTTTTTTAGTTTTTAATTTTTTTCTCAGTAAATAAGCAATATAAAAAATTAATAAATATATATTCGAGCAGCGGAAAAGTAAACAAAGAATTGGTATTTTTTGTTTCAGAGCTTAGCAATTTGAAATGTTGTCCATTATATAATTACTTAATAGTTATTCTTTTTACAAGCAAATATCAATTTGATTTAACAAGAGCTTAACATTATCTTCAAATAAATCAAATTCTGGATATAGTGCCAAGAGCGCGTTAAGCGTAAAATGCATGCGACACAGCGGCGACTGCGCACGCGCCTCCGTGCGAACAGTCGATGCCTGCGACCAGAACGTATGCGAAGATATTTATCAGGCACATACATGCGAGATAATTGCTCAACACATAATAATAACATCCTCCAACCGATTACGGCTACGGCGGCCAATCTCAATTTTCAGCCGCGTACGCAGGATATATTATAGTGCTCAAGTGTGTCCGCAAACATTCCATTGACAGGGTGACACGACTGGAGAGGGATCGGGCGCAGGACCAACGGCTTAACGTGCTTTCCGAGGCACGGGGGTACAAGATCGCCAACTTCCAGACTCCGGGCTGACACTAAGAATTTCTTACCGAAAACTTAGGTACAAATTTTTGGCCCGACCCGGGGATCGAACCCGGGACCTCTTGCGCAGCCGTCGCTTTAAAGTGCGACCTACTAACCACTGCGCCACCGAGGCAAACAGAGCGTTGCTCGTTTATTCAAAGACTGGCACGCATGATGACATTGATTTACAATTACCCACCATTATGTTAACAAATATACTACAAGTACCAGTTTTATACCTCTTTAGTCAGAATACTAAAAAGGTATATAACCGGGTCATTACAAAATGATCCCCCCCCCCCCCCCCTTCTCCCTCTTAGTGTCTTCTAGTGACCTACCTAAACAGTTTTCAATGTCTTCTAGGGGGGTCCCCCTTCTGGTGTATTGATGACCCATCTAGTGTCTTCTAGTGACCCCCATAGTCTTCTACTGACCTCCATTGGACTTGTATTGACCCCTCCTAGTGTCATCTAGGATACTGTCTTGAAATGACCTCTCTAATGTCTTCTAGTGTCTTCCAGAGACCTCCCCTCTAGTCTTATAGTGACCACCTAATATCGTCTTCTTCTTCTCTGTCGCTACGCTCTTGCCAGAGCGGTCGTGGTCACGTTGAGGCGTCCTTGTTGGTGTTAGAGGCGGACACAGCTTTCCTCACGATCCCTCGCTATCTCCCTCTGTTTACAGACTGCTAGGGAATGTCGTCTAGTGTCTTCCAATGACCCTCCCTCCTAGTGTCTTCTAGTGACCCCTATAGTGTCTTCTAGTGACCCCTTTTAGTGTCTTTCAGTGACCCCCCTCCCCCGTTGGGCCCTTCTAGTGACCCCCCCCCCCCCTTTCAGGCCCATTCTATTGACCTCCCCTAATGTCTTCTAGTAACCCCTGTGTCTTCTACTAGTGACCACCCTAACTAATGTCTTCTAGAAACTCCCCCAATGTCCTCTAGTGACCTCCCCCTGGTCTTGTAGTGACCCCTCCCCCCTAGTGTCTCATATTGACCCCCTACAGTGTCTTCTACATACCTCCATTGTACTTGTAGTTACTTCTCCTAGTGTCTTCTAGTGACCCCCTTTGATCTTGACCCCCTAGTATCTTTTAGTGACTTCCATTTGTCATGTAGTGACCCCCATAGTGTCTTCTAGTGACCCCTTCTATGTAGTATCTTTCATTGACCCCCTAATTTCTGTATACGCACACGCATACGCACACACACACATACACACACTTCAATTCTAACGTCAATTATTCGTCGGGGTTTAAAAACATACTCTTTCTTCCCTCTTTCCCACAGGCTCCCTCCTCGCCCCTGCCCTATGCATCTACGTATGCGACCCGTACATGTGGGAGTACGGAGTCCACGCCGCGAAGGGGGTCCGTCGCGCCGTGGCCTGGCACGTGTTCAGCGCTGGGGTCGCTATCGCGATATCCGCTGTCACGTATCTCAGTTTAATACTGTGCGGATGGGACCCGCACTGGACTGTTAAGCTGGTGAGTTAAAAATGGTGGGATCGAAATACGAAAGACGAAATACTAGTGACTAAATTGTAGTGACCAAATACAAGGTATACATTAATAGCTACAAAATATTATTACAAAATACTAGTTACATAATACTAGTAATAAAAAGGTTAAAAAGCGCCGAGGCCTGTTCAGAGCTGCGGTCGCTATTGCGATATCCTCTGTGATAGCTGGTGAGTAAAAAATGGTGGGATCGAAATACGAATGACGAAATACTAGTGACCAAATACAAGTTACAAAATACTATTTGTAACTAGTATTCTGTAACAGTAGTAAGTGTAGAATTTATTATGTAAATCATTAAATCATTAAATCATTTATTTATTTGCACAAAACATGGTATACAAGTATGACATAAAACAAAGTAAAAAGTCCTCATGTTTCGCTAATATAAAAAAATAGCATGCAAATATTTACAATGTCAATAATAAATTAAATTACATTACATATATTCAAAATTACATGGATTTACAAAATTATTAAATAGTCAATTGTGGAAATATAAAATTAAAAAAAAAAAGTCAAATTCTAATTGTCAAAAAATTCCTTAACACTGTAAAATTTTTTCTCATTAAGCCATTTAGTTAATCTTTTTTTAAATAAATAACTATTTAGCACCTTTAATTCATTTGGGATCTTGTTATATATTTTTACGCACATCGCAAGACAACTTTTACTATATTTACATGTTTTGGGAACATTTCTTAATACAAGTTTATGTTTGTCTCTGCGCACTCTAGTATTTTGTACATCACATGCTTTGGGAAAGAGATCCCTATGTTGATGGACAAAATTACATACCTCATACACGTAAAGCGACGGAAGGGGCAGTAGACCTAGATTTTTAAATATTGGTTTGCATGATTCATCAGGGAAAATTCCACAGATGGCTCTTATGCACTTTTTTTGTGCCACAAACACTCTATGCCAATCTGTGCAGTTACCCCATGTCATCAAGCCATACCTCAACACGGATTCTACGTATGCACGATAACATAAAACAGCCGTTTTTTTATTTGTCACTTTTGTAACTTGACTTAATGCGTATACGAATTTATTTATTTTATTACAAATGTTTTCAGTTTGTTGTTTCCAATTTAAACATTGATCCAAAATTATTCCAAGGAATTTCACGTTCGTAACTTCATTGATTTTAGTGATATTAAGATTAAAATTATATTGCTTGTGTTTGGATTGATTAAATTGAATAAATACTGATTTCTCCAGATTAATTTGTAAATTGTGTGCGTTTAGCCATTCAATTAATATGTCAATCGTTTTATTAATGTCAAGCTCATGATCAGTCAATAAATTATTTCTCTTTTCGGTCGTCACAATTATGGAAATGTCATCTGCGTACAAAATACATTTATGATTCGTGATTTGAAATATGTCATTGATATAAATTATAAATAATAAAGGGCCTAGGATGCTTCCTTGTGGGACACCGATTTTATTTTCGCGACAACTCGACGAGAAAGATATTATATCGTTATTCATTAAATTATCTACTGTGACATATTGTTTACGTTTAGATAAGTATGATGATAACCATTGAAGGGTTATGCCTCGCACGCCTATATTCTCTAACTTCTTCAGGAGTAAATCATGCGATACGTAGTCAAATGCCTTTGACAAGTCAAAAAAGAGTCCTGTTGTCCAATTATTGTCATTTAGAGTATGCCAAATAATAACTTTTATTTCTTGTTGTTTTTTGTGTGTAAAAGCGATAACGCAGATGTCGCTTGGTTTTACAACTTATTCTCAGGCCTTGGCTTATCCATCTACTGTTAATGTTACTGTTTCCTTTCTTAACCTTTATTACGGGGAAGCATAAATTATAAAGCAAACGTAACATCTCGTAAAATGTACTAAAAGCGGAATTAAAATCGGCCTGTTCATAGACGTCGTGCCAGGAAAGGCTATTAAGGCACTCTCTAAACTTATTTATGTTCTCAGGCGCATAGTCTTTTTTGTATACAAAGAATTTATCTGGTAATAACAGCTTCTGTTTGACATTGAAACTTAGCAACTGTGCAGTTTCATGATCGGATAAAAACAATGGTAATATTTTAGCTTCTGCGTTTTTGACATTACTAAGAATATGATCAATGCATGCTTGTTTTCGGGTAGGTTCATTTATGTGAATTTTTAAATTATGATTATTACATATATCTTGTAAGCATTCTGTAATTTTACTTTTTTTCAACGTATTTATGTTTAAATCTCCTGCAATGACAATTTTTATGTTTGTCTTGTATTTCCTATATATTTCGCATAATAAACTATCCAACTTTTTTAAGAAAATATTAGGGTCGGATGTCGGTGTTCTGTATAAAGAAATCACTATAAACTTAAGAAGAGGGATTTCAATGCCACACACTTCAAAATTTTTTAGCAATGCATAGTTTTTTATCCACTTTAATTCTCTGTGAGTTACATTCTTTTTTGTCAATATGCAGGTTCCACCCCTTTGCTTTTCCCTACAAAAGGAAGCTGCCAATTGATAGTCTTTAATTTTTATAAAAGATTCATAACCTGACTTAAGAAAAGTTTCTGTAAGGCAAATGATATCTGGATCATCATTCACTTCACCTAATTCTTGTAAAGTTAATTCCAGTATCGATTGTTTTGAAAGAATGCTTGCAATATTTTGGTGAAATATTTTAAAGTTTTTTTGTTTCGGCTCGAAAAAATGGTTTATTATTTATTTTGGGAAAATAATCAATTAAAGTCTTTTTCCTGCTTTCAGATGGTTTGGTGTCATGGGGTGTTGTACCTATACAAGAATTGATATTTTTTGACTGTTTTTTGGGAAAATAATAAGGAATCGTACCCCTCCCATAGTTCACCCGTGTGTGTCGAGAATTTTTCCTCAATACAATGTTTTTAAGTGCTGTTAAATCTAAGTATTTTTTTTTATAATTTTCACAGTCAATCACATAATTTATTGATCTACAGATGTCAATTAAGTTATAATATTTACAAGTGATAAAATGGCAGTTATTATACTGCTTACATAAATTACTTAGTACATTATTCATATAATTCTTACTTATACTAACATTCTTAAAAATATTCAATAACAAAATGTCACAAAAATAAAATTTATTAAAAACAACGTGTAGGAGGGACGTCAATTCTTTTATTTCTATGTCATTTTCACCGGCTCCTATTACCAATATGTCTCCAGACTTAAGATCAATGTTATTGCAACTCTTTAACACTTCAGCGCTTCTTGCATATGGTTTTGTTTCAGCTGTAATTTTGTATTTTCCAAATGGGGAATTTGCTCTGGAAGATATTAAAGCAGAAGAGATGCCAACGCATTGTTGAGTGCCTAAGATGTGTATTCGGTTGCCATCCATCTTATCGGCGTTTTGGCATGGCGGGGAAATTTTCGGTGGATGCATCGTTGATCTTTTGTAGAATCTCCTCTGACAAATTGAGCTTGTTTCTGTTGCAATTGAATTGTTGTTTTCATACGCTCTTGCGAGACATCGTTGTTCAGATTGCCTTTGCATATTACACTGCTATTTGTCTCGCATAATTTCCGCTGTAGGTTATTGATTTCTTTATTAAGGTTCGCAATCTCTATTTGTGCATCTAAAAGTGATTGTTTCAGGACAGAAACCTCCCTTATGAGGACTGAATAATCCTTTAAGCTGTTCTCAATTTCAGTATTGTTCTTAGCTGAGGAGGCCCTTGGGGGAGTAAAGAAAATATGTGGTTGCAAAGTATGTTTCTTGTTTTCCATATTGGTTTGTCGTCGGGGAATTTTTCCACAAAGATTTTTCAACAGGTGTATTTCTTTATTCAGTCTTGCTATACATTTATTGAGCTGATTATTTTCAAGTAATTGATTTTCTAACTCAGTTTCAGCAGATGTTAATTTAATTTTTAGAGAATTAATTTCCTCTCTCAGTTCATATCCCGTATTGCTGTCATCAAGCAGGAGGGCAATCGCGATAACTTAAAAAGTTTATGTTCGTATTTGTTTTGGTTCCAATTCAGTTTTGGTTATAATCTAACCTCGGAACAATTTGGTATCGCGCTAAAGCTTAAACGTTTACCAAAGACAGATTACAACTGGACCGTAACCAATAGTGACGTTAACCTATTATTTTTAATACTAGCTAGTATTTCAGTACAATCAATAGTTGATTTATCTTTTTACTACATCACTAGTTTTGTCTGACACTGACAGTTCCACGCTGGTCTGTGGTATTTGTCTATTATGCTTACCAACAAAATAACGGCATTACAAAAAATTTAAACTTATAAAAGTAAAGTTTCGGCGGAGAAAATTTATGAGTTTTAGGTAAGTACTGTTGTTTATGTAAAAATATGTACCTACCTAAATAATTCTTCTTCTATATTGTTGTTTGTGATAATATTATAGGAAATAGAAGAGCAACGGCGAAGATGCACGACAGTGCGGCAGTTGCAACTTCTCTTGGAGTTCCTCGAATGTCGAAGAGACCTCGCTCTTGGGCGAGTGAGGTCGAAAAATCGCGTCGTTCTATACATGGTCATTAATTTCTATTTTGTTTCAGTATGGGCAACAACATGAACAATGAGGGAAATACAAAATATATTGTTAATAAAAAAAAATAATTTTGTAAAAAGATGTTTTATTTAACTATGTACTCTGTCTCTATTTGCCAACAAACACGGTGGACGAGTGCCTGCCGGCGCGACCGCCCTAGCTGCAACTCGCTAAGGGCGCTCCGGCCCCTGTCTGTCCTAGGCACTCCGCTGTTCACACCCTCAGTCAAGGTGCGCTCTCGAGCCGCTTCCTCAGCAGTCAGCGGAGTGTAAAAGATGTTGGCGCTGTGTGCTATGTTATGCAGTACACAGCAAGCGTTTGTTATCTTTGCTGCAACTACTGGTGAGTAGTGCAGCTTCCGGTCAATTAAAAGGCACCTGTGAAAATGTTTTTAAAAGTATGTATTGATATTGCAAGTATTTAATATTTCATTTAAAAACAGAATAACTACAAGTATAACATACCTACCTAAAGCGAGCTTTCAAAACTCCTATACAACGCTCAACTGTACTCCTTGCAGACAGGTGAAGTTCCTGGTAGTACTCTTCAGGGGTGTCTGGCTCTGGCTCTGAGATAGGTATCATCATAGTCGTCCTCAAAGGATACCCTGAATCTCCTAAAATTACTTTTTTTTATTAATACTTAAACTATCCACTTATGCATCAAATGCTTTATGTTATGATGACCCAATCTTTTTTAATCTTAGCAATGATATAGCTAGCAAATAAATTTTCTACTGCAATTTGTTTGTTATGTTTCTAATGTATGTATAAATCTACCCAAAAGATACAAATCCTCTCCGTTTATACGATGGAGTCTCTCTAAATAGGAATTCAAGGGATGATTGGCCCACACCATGCTATCATGTGAAGATCCGGGATAACTAGCATCCACACATAATATGTTTAAATTTGAGTCGCATATCTGAAAAGAAAAAATACTTTTCTGATTAAAACTCCTATATGATACAATGCCTAACTAAACTGATTGACAGGGAAGGCCTTTGCCCAACAGTCAGTTTATAGTGTAAGAAACAGTATTTTGTAATATTTCATAGGGTATTAAGATAAAAGCAACTCACTATTAGAACGTTTAGAGAATGGTACTTTTTTCTATCGAAAAACCTTTCTTCATGTACTGCAGGGCGCACTATTCCCACATGAGTGCCGTCAATACAGCCCAGCACTCCTGGCAGTCTAAACCGTCTGTAAAACCTAAAAATAATAATTGCCATATGTCTTGGTATTTCTTGATTCGAATTGTTAATAATGAGACATGTCGGTCACTTTAGTTTTTCAACGGATTTCCTTGTTTCTAATACAATCATCACATAGATGAAACCCTAGCATAACCCTCTCTATAGCTTGCTTGCCGACCTTGTAAGATAAGAATACATTTACCAAAAAATACTTAGTCTCTTTTAATCAGTTCCCGTTCATTTTGTTGGAAAGGGAATGAAACATATTTGTTGATTATTGCCGGTGTATTTAATGCCTTGGTCACTTGTTGGACTGCTTTCGAGACACTGGCCTGTGCAACGCAATGTTGCCGGTTGTCTCCAACAATGGTTTGGTAAGAACCAGTGGCATAAAACGCAACCAAAACCTTAAACATAAACCAATTTATTGGTTGGTGTACATAACTCCTGACGGCGATAAGAAACATAAAAGAAGATAGGTAACATTGACGTTAAAAAAAATATACGTCTGTAATACGTTTGTACTTAATTAAAATATGAAGATAAGACAACCAAGCATTCACCGCCATACAAGATATTTACCTTAGTTTCCACGTCCAACGCATCAGATCGTAGATCGTAGTGTGGGTGGCATGTGAGGAATCAGTTCCTCAATTAAACCCCTGGTTAGATCTTTCGACAGTCTATACCGTTTTACAAATTGTCGATCAGTCAAGTTAAAGGCAAAACTTTGCAATCTTTCACACAGATTCTTTCTCCTGGTTTGAGCCCGAGCCATCGCCACATCGAACTCGTGAGCATTCTCCAACAAATAAATGTAGGCGTGATTCATTTTACTTTGGAAAAAGTTGAAAATTAAACCCAAACAACACAAAAGTTGCGAAAAGTTCTTGAATAAGTAGCGTCACTTCAACTTTCTTGTTTGACAGCGGTTACGTTTCAGTTGCGTTTCAGTTGCGACTCTAACCGCAGCTAAAACATTAGCGCGATATGAAACGTAGAAAAAGCTGTAGTTCAACTTAAGTTCGGTTTTGTTCCATACGATATTTATTAGCGCGATTGCCCTCCAGAGTGTGTTCAGCACTTCTTGAAATTCTTCCTGACATTAAATAAGAGTCATCTAATATTTCCTGCTGGGTCAAGATATGCGAGTCACAAATTGTCTCTGAATTGCATACAGATGATGGTGATGATGATGATGTAATAGGTGAGTTGAGTACAGTTACATCAGGTGATGAGACAGTTGACTTTGTATTATTATTAACTTTAACTGGTACTTTCCTTCGCAAGGTGACGTTTTGTTCATTAGCAGAAGTCTTTATTTTGCTTTGCTTGAGACAAGTCTGACATTTCCAGTTTTGCTTCTTATCTTTATACATGATACGGTACAGTTTTTCTGAGACACCAACACAATCAAATTCATATCTGTTTCTACACTGGGCGCATAGGATGGTGTCTTTGATATCGCTGTTAGTACCACATTTAAAGCAATTCACTCTTTCGGATGTTTTTTGGTTACTCATTTTATTGTTGGCGTAATACGAGTAAAACTTAAAAATATTTGGAAACTTGAGGATTCGAACCCACTTCGATAGATTTCCTTGTTTTGCAGCTTACCGCTAGAACCGTTCGGCCAAATGGACTTAGAATGATGCGTCGAAAATTATGACTGGTTTGTACAGTGCAGTAAGGAGATCTGTCACATTTGGTAACGTAGTTCCTTCGTTACTGGTAGGTGTCACTACTTGCCTCGAGAAGTGGTGTAGTAGTTCATAATAGCAACACAGATTAAGTAGTTTATGTCGCTGATTAGTTCACTTGTTGTAGTGTCACAGGGGTTGACAAGAGGTCGTAGCCGTAGATAAAATTGGACAGTCTTATTTCTGGTACATACGGTTCACAGTGCCGTAGCAATAAATACGTTTGAATAAAATTAACCGTCTACGAAGATATTGATTTTGTTTTGATTAAGAACACTTTATAAGGAAGTATATGGTTCGATTAAAGTCATCACGCGCACAGAGTAACTTCATGGGATATATTTTATGTCATTCACAGTTCGTTTTTCACTGCGAAAAACTGTTTTTTTTATATGTTGAAATCACCACTCGTATTTCGTTAATAAATCGCAGATTAACTAAAGATTATCCGAGATAACACTTGTACACGATATTTATGTAGCACTGTATCAATTTTTCATTGGTACTTTGATTGAAATTAACTTCTAGATTTTTAAATTGATAAAATATACGGAGCCAATGTTTACTAGTAGCAGCGCCATCTGCCAGCGTATCTGCCATCTGTATAATACAAGTTACATAATACTAGTTACAGAATTCTAGTTACAGAACACTAGATACAGAATATTAGTTACATAATACTAGTAACAGAATACTAGTTACAAAATACTAGTTTTAAAAAGAGTAAAAAGCGCCGTGGCCTGGCACGTGTTCAGAGCTGGGGTCGCTATTGCGATTTCCGCTGTCACGTATCTCAGTTTGATAATGTGTGGATTTGACCTGCACTGGACTGTTAGTAAAATATACTTACTTACTTACTCCGATGGCTCAGCGACCCAAGGGAGCGTTCAAGTATTACGTAACGCAATTTTTGAAGATTTTTTGACCCCCCCTCCCCTTCTGTAACGCACCGTAACGTTTTTCTGTCCCCCCTCTCTAATCGTCACGTAACACTCAAGTGATCAGAACAAATGAAGACCAGACTATTACAATCGAGGGATTCCCCGTAAAACGTAAACGAAAAGGGTTGCCAATTTGGGAGTTTTAATTCCCTATTTTTTTTATTCAAAGAAAGAAACAATGTTACGTAATACGTGTAGTGAGAAAGACCCCCTCCCGCCCCTGTAACGCATCGTAACGTTTTACGAGACACCCCCCTCCCCCCAAATTACGTTACGTAATACTTGAACGCTCCCCAAAATGTGTCTTGGCCTCCGATATAATACTCCTCCCTCGGTTCCGATCATTCGCGTTTTCGCGCCAGTCGCTGACAGTAGCTCGCGTAGATCTTTCTGCACGACATCATCCCAGCGATATCTAGATCGGCCGACTTAAAAATATGATATCTAAAAATATATGAAAAGACGAAATACTAGTGACTAAATTCTAGCTACAAAATACTAGTTAACATAATATCACAAACTCACAAACACCTTGTAAAGGTTATTTTGTTAACAAGGTAAGACAACTGTTCAACTATGTACCTGCCATGTACCACTGTTACAAATTATGTGAACAAATGAATATGAATATGAATATCAGTCACTAAATATCTGTTATAAAATACTTGTTAAATAATAAAGGTACAAAATACTAGGTACAACATACTAGGTACAAAATACTAGGTACAAAATACTAGAAACAAAATATCAGTGTCTTCTAATATGGCGGAAATCGCTTAACATTAGGTCAATTCATATACTATTCGACCTAGATTCATAATATTTACCAATTCGTGACATTAACAAATGTTGTGTAAGGACAGTGCGATGTTAGCTCAGTGTATAAGAAATTAAGAACCTCTAGGTTTTTCAAATCTATGTGAAACGTGTAACCATGATTCAATTGGTTTGGTTCCCCTGTGAAAGGGTTGCGAAGGTCAGACGGTGCTCTATGCTCCAAAATGCTATTATTATTTGATAGAAATGGGGTGAGCCCTGCGTCTCATAGCCACTGCGACCAGTAGATGATCTATTGTGGCAGCCCCGTAACCTATTACAGCACCTCATGTAGCTCCAGTTCCAGGATAAACCCGAGAATGGAGCTAATAGGGGAGCTTTTGATCTCGTCTGCCGAGATCATATGTGCTCCCAGGTGCCGGCTTCTGCAGCGGTGCAGCGCTATGCACTCGCCGAGGACGTGGATAATCGTTTCCTCGTCCTCGCGACGGAACCTGTAGATTTTGATATCTGAAAGGCCCATGTTATGCAGGTGCTTGTTTAATTTGCAGTGCCCCGTGAGGGTCCGAGTGAGTGCCCTAACATGTCCTCTACTCAGTTTTATTATTTCTACAGCTCGTCTCTGATCGAATGCCTGTATCAACGCCTTAGACTGTTCTAGTCGAGGTAGTCTTTTCCAAAATTCAATGCTTTGCTTCTACAGTGCTTTCTTCTTAACTACGCGCTAAGATGAGGAGGTGTTGTATATGGAATTAAATGTAAGTAATTTCATTGCCATACAGGCATTCCGCTGGTGCGAAAACCCCGGCGACATCAAGGTGTCGACCACCCCCATGTACGCGTTGGTCCAGTCCACCGCCAGTCTGATGGGCTGGGCCCTGTCAGTCACGCCTGCTGTAGCTCAGTAAGTACTTCAAATTATTAAAATGAAAAAAAAAAATAACGCATCTACCGTGGGAGAGCCAAGCTTCGGCATGAATGGGCAGGCTCGACCGGAGTGATACCACGGCCTCACAGAAAACCAGCGATGAAGCAGCACTGTCCTGTGTTTCGCTGCGTGAGTGAGGGTACCGGAGGCCCAATCCGGGGGATAGGGGGGATTTAAAGGTTGGCAGCGCACTTGTGACTCCACTGGCGTCGCGGGTGTCCGTGGGCGGCGGCAATTGCTTACCATCAGGTGATCCGTCTGTTCGTCTGCCTACTTATTACATAAACAAAAAACGCATGTCTCAAGTCTAGTAAATATGAACTGCAGTCGCGAGCAAATCGACTCAGGACCTAATTTTCATAGACACATACTAATTTCAGTAGGGCTAACATGCGCACCACGAGATAATTTTGTC
Source organism: Marasmia exigua (assembly GCA_019059595.1). Lineage (NCBI taxonomy): Eukaryota > Metazoa > Arthropoda > Insecta > Lepidoptera > Crambidae > Marasmia > Marasmia exigua. The sequence continues at coordinate 4,142,137 of CM032489.1, read as the reverse complement.
TACACTCATATTCGCTAGTTGCTTCTCGCTCACCAGACTGAGCGATGAGCGGGATAGAAGGATGCGCTCGCACGGACGAGAGTAGACAACATTTTGGCGCGGAGCGCATGTATGAAATTTGACAGCTAAAAACGAGATATTTGTCGTCGTAGACTAGCGAGGAGGCCTATAGTATAGGTGCTTTGTAATAATTTTATTGTAAATCGATTTAAAAACTGTTAAAATTTCAATGCATTAGTGTAGCAGATTACAGAAACGTGCCGATGTTTTAAAAAGAAAGGAAATTGTGATTGATTTTCTAATTCCATAATATTGCATGGGGAGGAAGATAAACAACTTGCTCAATCCTAATTATAAGAAATTTGCAATGTTTCTGGAGGCTTTTTAAACGATTAACTAAAAAAAGAACATATTTGAAATCAATTTGCATTAAAATTATCACTAAGGGAGTGTCCAAATATTACGTAACGCAATTTTTGAAGATTTTTTGACCCTCCCTCCCCTCCTGTAACGCGCCGTAACGTTTTTCTGTCTAAACGTCACCTAACACTCAAGTGATCTGAACAAATTAAAAATGAAGACCAGACTAATACAAAACCATGTCAAAACTCGCTTCCTATCTCTATAAATAGGTACACTGTTTTTTCCTTGTCTCTTCTTCCTTTTTTATGTGGTCTGCTCTCTGGTCATTTATACCTATCTATAAGAAATATTTTTATTGAATTTTTGTTATAAATTATCTATGTATTTATTATTATTGGGTATGTATGTATTGTGTATTATTATTTATGTAATGTAATAATATTAATATATAAAATAATGTATAATTCTGCCATTCTCAATTTAATTTGTTAAACTACTTTGTACTGCCTTCCCTTATTATTACGAATACGATATTTCTTTCCTCTACCCAAAGGTGCGGTAGTGTGCGAGCGAGAAGTGAATAGATGCGCCGCCATTTCTGATCCCATTCTTTATCCGCACGGGTTGTACTTTCATATTTGTAGGCCTCTTAAGTTAGTATGTTTGTATAAAAATTAGGTCCTCAGTCGATTTGGTTGCTCGCGAGTGTAGAAGAAACAAATAAATTGTTATATTATTTTTTATTTAACATTTCTTTTCACAGATACCGCCACTACACAAAAAATAGGTCTCTAATAATATCAGCTTTCTCCACCGTCCTACTCTTCTACGGAACTCAGCATCTTGAAGATAATATAAACAAAACTAGCACTCTATGGTTCTATACCATGCAATTTTTGTTAGCAACAGTGAGACCTTTTCTTTATTTAAGATTAGTGCCTACTTTGTCTATGTGGCCTTATAGTGCGACAGCTGTAAGTACTAAACATAAGAAAGAATAGGTAAATGAAATATATCAAGTGACAGATATTAGTGACAAATTCAAGTGATTTTAATTACGTTTATAAATTTAAGTAAGTTAAGCTTATTACAAATAAATTGTAACTAGTAAAATACAAAATGAGTGAGATAAAATAGCAATTCATATTAAAGATATTAGTGAAAAAATATTATGTGACTGTTACTTGAAATGCTCCAAAGATAATACTTAAATTATATTTTTAAAATACTGATCTGGTTAAATTATTAGCACAAAAGGGTGAGAAGCGCATCTATTAATAGGCCATAGGTGTAAATATATTTAAAAAATCATTTGATGAAATATAGCAGTTCTTTTTATATGCTTTTGTTAAATTTATAGGGTTTTTTTTAAATGCTTATAACTATTTTGATGTTAGTTTTCTCTGTATTATATTTTTACGACCTAATGTTAACGATTTGTTAATTGTGATATATAGCTTTTTGCACGGGTCTTTTTTTACAAACTGTGATATTCTGTAAATTATTTAAAACGAAGCAGTTCCTTTAAGGTGACGGGTAGGGCACACTAGCGACGCCAATCGATTTTAAATTTTAGCTACTAAATCGGATCTATTTTAAACAATTTCGGGGTTACAACCTCTCGGCAAACACTTATACCCATGCGCAAATGTTGGGTCGAACGCGTAGGCGAAAAATTGATTCACGCCAAAAGCGGCCTATTTTACGCGTACAAAAACGGACCCAACATTTGTGCATGGTTATTTAATAAATAGTATTAGTGTCTGCCGAGAGGTTGTAACCCCGAAATTGTTTAAATAGATCCAGATTCGTAGCTAAAAATTAAAATCGATTGGCGTCGCTTGTGTGCCGTATCCGTCACCTTAATATATTGTGTTAGACTTTCATGGTCAATAACATTAGAATAGTTATTTACGGGTTTTCTACCATGTACATTATTTTTGAGTTTCCGATATTTAAAAAATAAGGTACATGGTAGAAATTCCTGTAAATAACTATTCTTCAGTTCCTTTAATGTTTTTGAACAATATAAATAAAATAATATAGGGGACATGTGGGAATTAAAGGTGGCACCACTGTGTATTGACTCATGGTTAAATTAATAACTACTAAGTTCAAACGGAAGGCACCAGTTGGCACCACTGTCTATGTGGGTGGACTGACAGCACTTTTTACTGACTACAGTGCGATCACGGTTATTTGGCACGTGGCAAAAGTCTGTACTAATGCTGTTTTGATATTTTCGCAAAAAAAAACTTTTTACAACGCCCCCCTGTCAATGACTCTAAAGTGCTTTCTGATCGTGGTCGCACAGTACGTTATAAGAGTCTGCACTTCCGTACAACCCCTTTTCTGTCAGTGCTGTCAAAATTATCTGGTACCGAAATTTTTACCCAACCTCCTTACTGCTTAACACCAATTCAATACCAACCATCAGCAGAACAGAAATTTCAAATTTCAAATAGTTTTATTGCCAGTTAAGTGTTACAATGGGGTGTTACAATAAATAATGCTGCTTTACTACTTAACCACCTTTTACAGGCATTGCAATATCTAAGTATGCTTATACATTGAGTTAAAAACCTACTAAATATAAAACTTAAAACTAATAAAATAAGAGAACCAATAACAAAATAATAGAGTATGTAGCTTATATACCTACTAACAATATTTATTTTAATTTTTTTATAGGTAAACATGCAGAACACTTTGTAACATATTATTATAATTATAATATTTATAAAACATTATGACAAAATTATACAGTTTGTAGCACATTTGATTTCTTAATGTTTAAATACTTCACTAGATAGGCGCTGTAACTGAATTCTATTCACTCAAAAAACTAATAAAAGTAGAAAGAGACCACAGCCCATTCTGGATTAAAACTTTTGACCATTTGAGTCCAGACATCGTTGCCTTAGCCACTCGGGCAGATGATCTTACTAAAAATAGGCGAAATTTGTAGTTATATGTCATGTTTTGGTAGATTCAAATTGGCCGGGTTCTATTAAAGGATATGTTTAACACTGTCAAAAATGGGCGCGCTTTCAGTACAACCAACCTGATAATAGCCAAATGTAACGCGGCTAAATTTAAGGGTAGTTGAAGGCTTAATAAGGCACAGAGAATCAACACGAGCAGTGCCTATTTTTAAACGGTTTTATTTTTATTAAACGGTTTTATTTAGCTCACCCCGTTTGTTTTATTATTTATTCTTGGGTCAAATTTAGTAATTCAAATTTCACCCTCTTCCTGTCAACCGATTAATCTGAAATTTTGTATACACTTTGGATTTTGGTGACAATACAAGTATATTTATTCATTATCATTATAAATACAAGATGGCCGCCGCTACAAAATGGCGGATAATTTATGTTTTATCAATCCCACCAATATGGGTATCAAATGAAAGGGCTCAACAATCAGAATACAATATACTATAAAAAATTGAAATCCAAGATGGCGGCCGCTACAAAATGGCGGATAACGTAGGTTTTATCAATCCTATCAATATGGGTATCAAATGAAAGTGCTCAACCAGTAGAATACAATGTATCCAGCCTGAATTCACCACCCAAGTCATGATTTTGTATCGTGTTGAGGACTGTGTGGCGTTAGGGTGGCTAAAAATGATACGTCGTTAGCGGTACACCACCCAAGTTAAGGTGAAAGGTTAAAACGCGCCGAGAACTGTATGGCATTAGGGTGGATAAAAATGATATGTCGTTAGCGTTTTCCCCTCAAGACTCAGGCGCATCTTGTTGTACATAGCCTTGCCCCTTTATTGGACCTCTGGGGGGGTCGACCGTTTAAATGTCCATTACTCGTGGGAACAAAATGGAAAAAAAAAACATAAAAAATACAAACATAAATAAAACAGAAACTGCAACACAACGTAAACGAAGGCTTCAAAAAGCGAAAGAAAAGTATCAAGCAAAACGAGCTAAAGAAAGTGAAGGTGATAGAAAAAGTCGATTACAGAAACGACGGGAACAATTAGCGTCAAAAACACCTGAGCAATATGAGGCCAGGTTAAAAAAGCAACGTCAGCGATATACACAGATGGTAGCGTCAGAAACGCCTGAAGAATATGAAGCCAGGTTAACAAAACAACGCGAGCGATATACACAGATGGTAGCGTCAGAAAAGCCTGAAGAATATGAAGCCAGGTTAACAAAGCAACGCGAGCGATATACACAGATGGTAGCGTCAGAAACGCCTGAAGAATATGAAGCCAGGTTAACAAAACAACGGGAGCGATATACACAGATGGTAGCGTCAGAAACGCCTGAAGAATATGAAGCCAGGTTAAGAAAACAACGCGAGCGATATACACAGATGGTAGCGTCAGAAACGCCTGAAGAATATGAAGCCACCTGGCTGGTATATTGCTCCCGTTGTTTTGTTAACCTTAACAAAACAACGCGAGCGATATACACAGATGGTAGCGTCAGAAACGCCTGAAGAATATGAAGCCAGGTTAACAAAACAACGGGAGCGATATACACAGATGGTAGCGTCAGAAACGCCTGAAGAATATGAAGCCACCTGGCTGGTATATTGCTCCCGTTGTTTTGTTAACCTTAACAAAACAACGCGAGCGATATACACAGATGGTAGCGTCAGAAACGCCTGAAGAATATGAAGCCAGGTTAACAAAACAACGGGAGCGATATACACAGATGGTAGCGTCAGAAACGCCTGAAGAATATGAAGCCACCTGGCTGGTATATTGCCCCCGTTGTTTTGTTAACCTTAACAAAACAACGGGAGCAATATACACAGATGGTAGCGTCAGAAACGCCTGAAGAATATGAAGCCAGGTTAACAAAACAACGGGAGCGATATACACAGATGGTAGCGTCAGAAACGCCTGAAGAATATGAAGCCACCTGGCTGGTATATTGCCCCCGTTGTTTTGTTAACCTTAACAAAACAACGGGAGCAATATACACAGATGGTAGCGTCAGAAACGCCTGAAGAATATGAAGCCAGGTTAACAAAACAACGGGAGCGATATACACAGATGGTAGCGTCAGAAACGCCTGAAGAATATGAAGCCAGGTTAACAAAACAACGCGAGCGATATACACAGATGGTAGCGTCAGAAACGCCTGAAGAATATGAAGCCACCTGGCTGGTATATTGCTCCCGTTGTTTTGTTAACCTTAACAAAACAACGGGAGCAATATACACAGATGGTAGCGTCAGAAACGCCTGAAGAATATGAAGCCAGGTTAACAAAACAACGGGAGCAATATACACAGATGGTAGCGTCAGAAACGCCTGAAGAATATGAAGCCAGGTTAGCAAAACAACGGGAGCGATATACACAGATGGTAGCGTCAGAAACGCCTGAAGAATATGAAGTTAGATTAATACAAAGCCGTGAAAGACAAAGACAGCAGTTGGGTTCAGAAACGCCTAAACATCGCGATACGAGGTTAAGTAAACAACGAGAGCTTACCCAGCAATGCAGAGCTGATAATCTGCAGGCATTCGAGAATGCTATTAACACAATTTGTATACATGTTTGTGATATTTGTACCAAACGTTGTTATCCTAATCAAGTTCGTACAGTTCGGTACAACGCTGCTGCATTAACATACTTGCCTGTGGAGCTAACTTCGAAAATATCATTGTTATTATGTTCCCGCTGTCAAACACATTTTATTAGTAATAAAAAAATAAAAACTAAAAACTAGAAAATAAAAATAGGTAAAAAAACTTTTTAAGTTAAACGGTTTTATGTTAAACATACATTGCACTGTTTAAGATAAATGTACTAAAAACCAAAAAATAATAAAATAGATACAGTCGTGGGAATTATAAACATATGCATAGACTAGACTAAAATAAAACCGTGGGGCACGTCAATTGTCTACAATCGTTGATTAAAATGTTTGTTTTGTAATGTTACACTATAATTATTAGGCAGTTGTGCAACCGACAACGATGGACGTGTGATAAGTAGGGCTAGAATGTGGAAACAAGCTAGCAAGCTCGATTATAAGCGAGTTTTAGGGTTTCATAGTGGTGATCGAGTAGTGCGACCTTCGACCAGTGCGTCCTCCGGTCATGACTTACGGTGCCGAGACGTGGACACTCACGGCTGGACTAGTCCACCGGTTCAAAGTCGCTCAAAGAGCTATGGAAAGGGCTATGCTCGGAGTATCTCTGAAGGACCGCATCAGTAATGATGTAATCAGACAGAGAATCAGAGTCACCGACATAGCCCACCGAATTAGCAAACTGAAGTGGCAGTGGGCTGGTCATATTAGCCGCAGAACTGACAGCCGTTGGAGCCGTAAAGTCCTTGAGTGGAGACCGCGACTCGGTAAGCGTAGTGTAGGACGCCCTGCGACAAGATGGGATGATGACATTCGAAGGCTGGCTGGTGTGGGCTGGATGAGAGTGGCCGAAAATCGGGAGCAGTGGCGTGCATTAGGGGAGACCTATGTCCAGCAGTGGACGAGTATGGGTTGCTGATGATGATGATGATGATGAGCGAGTAGTACTTTTGTCATATGTTTTGTCGATTAAAGACAAACAACAAGCAGTGAAACGATTCCTCGCCAGCTAGCAGTGTGTCCAACGATAAACTAGTTAAAACATCTCTTTTATTTACATGGAGTGTATAACTATTAGAATTTCCATGAGAAAGAAAATAGTAAATAATTTCCTCACCGTCTGCGGGCCAACTGCCTAACGACGAATGAAACGATTCTTTTATCGCACATTAAGTCGATAATTTGTAGACAATACGGTATTTGACTATTTTTTTTTCATTTGTGTAATCAAAAGACCTCTCAATGATAGAAACATCGTTGAAAGAATTACTTGATTCTCATTTAAACTACCTGAGATATCACAACTTTAAAATCACATTATTTTGGGCATACCCAAAACGCTCCATACAAATGGCTACTGAGATGTGACGTCACACGCAAGTATTTTGTATGCATTTCATTTGAATTTTGTATGGTAGCTATATCAAATGTTTCGTTTATGTCAATGGTTCCATTATAATAGTTGGTGTAAATTATATGGGTTATTCAATGGTATAATATTTTTTTTTAAATTTCATACTTTTAAAATGGACTTGCCCATGAATCTTTGAATGACCATAAAACCGGCTAGACGTTATATTTTTGATTGAGAATTTTTGCTATTGGCACATATTTACCTATATTTTGATAAAATATTTATATGTTGTAAAATCTCGAGCTTAGTGAAATACCCTTTTGACGTGCCCCACGGTTTTATTTTAGTCTAGTCTATGCATATGTTTATAATTCCCACGACTGTATCTATTTTATTATTTTTTGGTTTTTAGTACATTTATCTTAAACAGTGCAATGTATGTTTAACATAAAACCGTTTAACTTAAAAAGTTTTTTTACCTATTTTTTAATTTACCAGGATATTTTTTTTTGTAATGTTACCATTACGGTTTAAGTCGTTCGTTCTAACAATAATGTCTTTATTTACATTTCTTTGGAGTGTTGACAGAATGGGTGGACTGTCAGCCCTTTGTATTGACTACTAAGTTCAAATTAATGGCACTAGTTGGCACCACGGTTGATGCACACGCTCCCTATAGTGAAATTTTAACCCCTGTCTCATTCACTTGTCACAAGAGAGAGGGAGGAGAAAACCTAAAGAGATAAACACAAATGGATATTATGTAAATAACACATTTAATTTTTTATCTTTTGTTCAGGCGGAACTCGCAACCCACATCTTCCACAATCCGGGTGGCTGGCAACGCGTTCAGTGGTCTTATTGGCAGAAACCAATTAGACTACTGAGCGCGTTACTAAGCCGACGAACGTTAGTGCTTAATTCGACATGAGTTGTCGAAACACAAGATGAAATTTTTAAGTGTGTTATTTACTTAAGAATATATTGGCAAAAGATAGCTATAAAAATACCAACTAAATGGGTATTATATCGGCACAGATATTAATAATAGGGGTTAAAGTATGAAATTGCTGTGTTTTTTTCTAGGCACAAAAAGATTAATAATACCTACCTATAAAAACTCAAAAAGTGACTGCTATATTTTCATTTCGATTAAAGACCATATTTCTAAAGTGTGTAATGTGCAGATCAGAAAAAAAATTGTATTCTTGACGCAGAAAAAAATAATCGTGAAAGTGCCTCTTTTTTTTGTTGGGCAGAATTGACGCTTTCAGCATTCAAAACTTTTTAAATAAACAATGTTTTTTTTTTCTGAAAACCCATTCTAAATGTTGTCCATTAAAGCAGAGTTATATATGAAATAGTACCATTATTATTCATTTTCAAAATTAAAAAATTGTATGGAAAACACATCTATTCAATATTTATTTAAACTTTTATTGCACAAATTTTGATACAATAAGGCGAACTTAATGCCAAGAAGCATTCTCTACCAGTCAACCTTTGGGTTATGCAGAAAGTGCAGTGGTGCGGCGAAAGGAAAATTTGTAGTTACTAGTAAGGAGAAAAAAAAACACTAATATTAAATAACTACATTATATACTATATACATACCATATATAAATATATTTAAATAAATATATTATTAGTAAGTACATTTTAAATAAATACAATATATCTCTATACAAATCGGCCATTTCATACTTTAACCCCTAATATAAACAGTTACATTCTTCTAAACACCTTTTTCTACTCGTTATTAGATTTCTTTGAAATTAGCCCAAAAATGGTTCATTCAAAAGATCTTCTAATAACAATATCGTTGACAACCGGTACAATAAAAGTTTAGCAGGATGTAATTGTGTAGTAATTGAAATACATTTTAAAATCATTGTATTTACTCATTTTTTTTGTGATAAAATGCCTACCAAATAATAGGTATATAGACCGATCGTATATCATCTTAGATTAAATCAAAATAGCGGAAGATACGGCACATCCCTTCAATTAGACAAATGCTCTATGCAAAGAGTAGTATTATATACCGGATAAAGAGAGCCCTCTTGAGAGAATTTTGTGCAAACTCTTTGAAAGCAGCGCCTCTAGCGACCTGATCCCGAGCTTTACGGTACGTCACGACCGTTACGTCGCGACCGTTACGTCACGACCGCTACATCACGGTATTTTGAAATGTTACTAGGACACTAGGATACGACTATATCTTCTTATATAATAAATTATCAACTTTTTCTCCGCGAAACTAATGTTGATAATTAATTATGAAAGAAGAAATAGTCGTATCCTAATAGCATTTGAAGAGCTAATATTAATACCAGAAGGGAAGTGATTGAGTAAAACTACAAGAATAAATTCTAAAGCGGCATCTAGCACTACTTTAAGAGACTACGAAGAAGCCTATTTCAGGATCATGTCGCTAGATGGCTCTGCTTTCTATGAAAAAAATCCTATGTTCCAACTGTCATTCCCCTGGCTCTATGACACATTTGCTTAACGTGCTACGATATTGGAAGATAGAGACAAACCTATTTGTTTGACATAAGCGTGAGTGAGTCAAGCGTGCTACGCGCAGCTACGCTTCAGAGTTCGAGTCCTGTCAAAAGGACTTAACTCGTCACACATTATATCGTCTCGCTCCGCAACATGGTGACCAAAACATGAATTTAGAAATATCATGAGAAATTATTTTTTTCTTATACTTATGAATGAGTGAAATATGATATATCGTCTCGCTCCGCAACATGGTGGCCAAAACATGAATTTAGAAATGTCATGAGAAATTAAATTTTTCTTATACTTATAAATGAGTGAAATGTGATTCTATGAGTAAAACGGACCCGAGAGAAAACATATATTTTGTCACACCCATTTTATTCCTTGGTTTTTTACAATAAACGTCAAAAAGACATAACAAAATTAGAAGAATATAAAAAAGTAAACATTTCAAAGAAAATAGGTGAAAAAGGTTGGTTGTGGCCGTCGCCAACAATGAGATCCCACTTAAAACAATTAAAGAATACATTTGAGTGACACGACCGCTTGTCAGACTTGCCAATTTACGACTGCGTGAGATTAGGCGTCGGGGACCTAATATAAGCGATCCACGCGGTATAGACGAGTCACCTATCTTCCACTATTTTGATTTAACCTAGGTATAGCATCGAAGTGTTAATCCCATTACAATCTCCCATAAAAAAGCGACCTCAACACCAATGACAAAAGCAATTTTCTCGAAATATAGGAGATAAAGTCCGCGCCACGTTAGAAGTCCTGGAGCCCAATTCTCGTGCTCGTGACATTTATTATCATACGACATATATCACTGAAACATAGTTTTTTTGTATGGTTTTTAGGTGATATCCGCCATGTTTTCAAAATATCACAAGCACGAGAATTGGGCTCCTGCGACAAAACGCGCAACAAAAATTTTAGATTCCTTGTGCCGACGGACATAAAGCTTATAGTACGAGAGCCCACGACCAAAACCATGTCTCATAGCAATACGGCAAAAACCCTATAAAATCGTTAGATTGTATGATTCTGAACCCGACTAGGCGTGTAGTAACGGTCGAAAGTGTAGCAACTGCGTGGGAGGCCATTTCTGCTGTGTCAATAAAAAAAGACAGTCGGTATTATAGCAATACGTCTGATAGTGAAAATGTACATAGATTTTATAATTGTATTACGAAAAAGTTTGTTTTCAGACATTTTGCGCGTAGCATATAGCCTGAGCGCATTTTTGAAAATGTCAAAAAATTTAGCCGACCTGTATCATAGCAATACGGATAATTTTTTTTTTCAACTTTTTGTATTGCTGCCAGGATTACCAAAAACCTGTTTTCAGACACTTTCAGTGTAGCATATACTCCCAAAAACGAAAATAACGTTTCGGAGTCGCCTGACCGACGCACACTGGGGCAAGATACCCTTATTTCTGGCATTAAATCAGTTTACTGGCTAAATGGCTTTTGTAGTCACTAAATTGAAATAAAATAATGTTTTCGATGATTTAGAATCATTTATATGACTTTAAATACATAAATGTATGTTTTTTAGGTAATTTAACACAAATAATGAAACAAAAAGACGTAAACAATCGCTTATATTTTATTAAAATTATTCTGAACCTACTATTCTAAAGATATGCTAGCGCATCATCATCATCTTCATCAACATCATCTTCATCATCATCATCTTCGTCATCGATATGCGTTACTTTATCGGAATTTATGTTTGAAGATGGATCTTTTAATAAATTTAAGATTTCTTTTGGAAGAGTCTGAGGATTTCTTTTCTTAGATTTCTGCTTGCTGGTAATCACGGGATCTGATCTCAATAAAAAAAATCTCTATTTGATTATTCTCGGCCAAATTTTCTGGAATTGTTACCCTGTATCTTTTGAAGTCCTTATTCCTGGCCTCTTGAGATTCTTCCGTCAACTGATTTTTGGAGTTGATTGAGTGGTAAAAGTGCGGAGGCTATGATCTCCGGTCCACGAATTAGGTACTTGTGTAATGTCGGAGGCATATTGTACCATGGATATAAAGAAACAAAATGTCTGGCTGTCTGTTAATTATCATCTAATAAATTCAGGGTCGCAACGTATTCATTGATTTGTAACAGAAAATTCAAGATGCCTCAATACGATTTTTAAATGATATCTGGGTATCGAAAAGTTGTCTGATAGAGAAGGTACTACACTTAATTTGTCTGATATACATTTTTTGCACATGTGGACAACTTATTTTATCATGTCCAACAATTTTCAGACATATTGCTATGATACCGATCGGTCAAATTTGTTAACATTTTCAAAACGGTCTCAAAATTTAATGCGTTCACATTTCCGTCTGAAAATTGTTTTGTTCGCATCAAATAACCAAAATTTACTAATAAAAAAGATTTTCAGACGTATTGCTATGAGACATTTTTTTTGTCTCATTTTTTATTTTTGTTAGTGATTTTACGGGTTTGCGCTACACCACTAACGTCTGAAAAATATGTTTCCGGTATCTCAAAACTACCATTCAACTACAGTCTGCAAATCAGACATATTGCTATGATGCAGTTCGGCAAAATTCTTTGACAATTTTGAAAATTCGGTCAGATCAAACGCTACGCGGAAAATGTCTGATATTGGTATTTTCGAGTTCAAGATAATCGTATCTATCGATTTGATGCGGTTTTGGCCGTATTGCTATGAGACAAAAATTTTGGTCGTGGGCTCTCGTACTATTAAATTTGAATGTTGATGGCAACTGAGCGCGCTTTTGGACATCTTCGGTGGCGCGGCCACTGATTATTAGCACTTCGCTGTCGTTATAGAAATGTTTTAAAAACAAATATTATGACATTTCGAAACAGAGTAAATGCAATTTTTGACTTGGATGTTAACCATTTGGGACAATCAATTAATACTGTTGACGTCACTAAATTTCTGGGCTTGACTATCGATCATAATTTAAACTGGAAATCGCACGTAGAGAGTTTATGCTCAAGATTAAGCCAGCACTCATATGCTCTATATATGTTAACAAAAACAGTTGACACGTCAACTGTTCTAACGGCATATCACGGTTATGTTGCTCCTATTTTAAAATACGGCATAATATTTTGGGGTAATTCCGCAGAAAAGATGATGGTATTCAGAGCGCAGAAAAGGTGCATACGATCGATATTTAGACTGACCCAAACCACTAGTTGTAAACCGTATTTTCTAAAATGGAGGATACTTACTTTGCCTTGCATTTATATATATGAATCAGTGTTATTCGCCAGAAAAAAAAATAACCCAATTCAAGCTACTCCAAAACAAAAGACATAATTATAAAATACGGTTACCTCCAAACAAGACTGCATTATTTAATAACAGCATATTTTGCATGGCACCTAGGCTATATAACCACTTGCCTAAATGTATTTTACATTCTAATGACATTATGTCATTCAAACAAAAGGTTAAAAGGATGCTACTAGAAAAGAGCTACTACAGTGTAAATGACTACTTATCTGATAAAACGTTATATAATTTAATATTGTGACATTAAAATAATGATCTAATTTAATTTATCCCCATGTAATTTGAAATATAATTTATTTTAATTTGAGTTATATTGTGACCTATTTGTAATTTGCTGAATGTATCCCATATAATGTAGCGTAATCCATTCAATTTAATTTATAATTCCTAATAATAAACACTGGCCCAATTTTGCATGCCGTTTTTGGCCAAATATGGCGAACCATTGTACAAAACTTAACAGCTTTTATACCTACCCATATTTTGCAAATAAAGAATTTGTATTTGTATTTGTTTTTTTTTCTCCGGATTAATAAAGAATGGATATTGCTTTACATGGGTAAACTTTAATAAAAAACATGTTTAAATAAATGGTATTTTATTTTATAACACTAAATTCTTCCATAAAGCACCGAATCTTCTAAAAAACAAAAAGTTGCAAAAAATATTGCAATTTTCTTCGTATTACGTCACGTATAATGATCGAACATTTCTAAAAAGTACTCCCCACTTTTTCTCAAACCAGAGCTGGCATTTATGGAAACTACTCCAGTTCTAGAAACATCTGTCTCGCTAACAGTTTTCGCCATAAAAATGTTCCTCAGAAATTTCTTAGGGCGCCTCTTCATATTTTTATAAGCTGTCACTTTTGACGTATCTTTCCCGCCCTTTTTAACTTTTTTAATTTTTACACGTTCAAAGCAGGCTCTGGAATTATGTGAATCGAATTCTGTGTCAAATTCTGAGAGTATTTTGTTCGATTTGAATGAATTTTTTGGCTTAATGAATACTTTTACGACTTTGTTCCTTGAAAAATCGGAGGTATCGGAAGTTTTAGTCTCCGTACATCTTGACAGGACCCCATTGTTATTAGGTTTGCTCACTAAAAACGGTTTGCTAATCGACCCAATGTGGTCTAAAGGGAAACAACACATAACTTTGGTACAAATAATTATTCGGTACACGAAACTCTTGAAGATTTTGACCACAAGCGCGGATTCATTGGGCATTTTCCTAACTTTATTTCACATGTTTGTTGTTGTGAAAAACTGACATTTTGACAACGCTGACAGAATTGTCAGTGAGCGGTTTTCTTCTTTTGATTTTCAGTCACTTATTAAAAAGGTTGACCAATAGAGTAACCTATTTACGGCATAGAGTAGGTAGGAAAGTATCTAACGTATTAAAATAATAGGCTATTTGACAGTGATAAAAATATTACATTTCTTTTATAACATCAGTGTTAATATATTTTTTGTGGAGCAATTTGTAATAACGCGAGATAAAAATATTGCATTATTTCATCAAAATTCGTCTTCTAATGCGTCACGTGACTAAAAAACGGCCCGTGGCGTAGATTACGCGTAAGTCTACTGCCTATGGTTGATTGCCTTTCCTATTGCCTTTCCTTCATAGGACGAAATAAACAAAAAAAAAGTCTATTAAAACTATTTGAAAGAAACACTGAAACACCAACAAGCTCAATGTTTATTTACGGACAATCTACGTCACTGGCCGCCATATTGCTAAAAAACGCGTTTTTTAGCATATTAGCATGCGCATATTTAAATATTGCATTTTCTTTTTCGTTTTTTTTATTAAAATATCTAAAATAAAAACAGAAAAGTATTTTTAGGGCTCCTTATAAACAAATGGGTACCCTAAGATAGTTATCAGAATTTTGTCAAATAGCCTATAGTCCTGTGGGCGCATGTATACAGGCCCTAAATTGTTTCCACAAAGAGAGATAAGGTGCCTATGGTACAGAGGGATGCTTTGACCAGAGACACCCGCTCTCTATGTTTGGATCTCTCTGACTCGATTCACGTCGGTCCACTGATTCACGAATAAGAACTTAAATGGACAACATTTCATATTTTTAACATGTCCATATTGTTTTTTTATATGAAAGTAGACATAAAATGAACAGACCCATATTTTTTCTTTTTTCTAAATTTGTCCATTTTCATGCATAAAATAATTATTGAAATTCTTTTTATTCTAAATAGACGTAAGCGCCAAATGACGTCATCGGACGGCTGAATACAGCGATATTCCTTTGCTTATCATTGTTTTAATAAAAAAAACCGGCCAAGTGCGAGTCGGGCTCGCGCACAAAGGGTTCCGTAGCAGCAAATATACATTATAAAGATTTTATATCATCGCGGATTTTTAAAGGTGTACAATACTGTAGTATATTTTTTGATCTATCTTATAAGGTTCAGCCATCGTTTTCAGTGTAAGCACAATAACTTAACCAAAATTACAGTTAAATCAACCTATCTCAAAAACTATAAGAGATACTTTGATCAAACCAAAAATCGTTGAAAGAGTTAATTAGCATGCATCACCTCTATTTTTTTTAGAATTTTATACCCCGTAGTTATAAAAATAGAGGGGGGGGGACATACTTTTTACGACTTTGAGAGCTGATATCTCAAAAACCGTTCACTTTAAGAAAAATGTTTTTTAGAAAACTTTATATCATTTTAAAAGACCTTTCCATTGATACCCCACACGGGTATGTACATCGAAAAAAAAAATTTCATCCCTCAGTTACATGTATGGGGGGCCCCACCCCCAATTCTTTTTTTTACTATTTAGTGTCATATTTTTGTAGCGGTTCATACAACACATATTCCCATCAAATTTCATCACTGTAGTACTTATAGTTTCCGAGTAAATCGGCTGTGACAGACGGACAGACGGACAGACGGACATGACGAAACTATAATGGTTCCGTTTTTGCCATTTTGGCTACGGAACCCTAAAAAGGTACTACTGTCAAAGGTAAATAATACTAGTGTCAACATTGTCAACGTCATTCATACATTCAACGTTGACAAGTTGTCTTTTTTTTTTGACAGTTATATGTCATGAGTTTGGCATTACGTAAATTTAAAACTATAATGTGCTAAGCAAAGAAATATTTTACATTCTGCCGTCCGATGACGTCATCTTACGTTTTTTAGTTTTTAATTTTTTTCTCAGTAAATAAGCAATATAAAAAATGAATAAATATATATTCGAGCAGCGGAAAAGTAAACAAAGAATTGGTATTTTTTGTTTCAGAGCTTAGCAATTTTGAAATGTTGTCCATTGTTAACGATACAGTGTCTGAAACAATAAGAATAAAGGCTGTTATCTCCAGAGATCCTATCACTGATGGGATCATCATTCCCAAAGTCCTATGGTAATAATAATATTTAAGGGACTTACATAAACCCTGGACTACTATTGCCTTACTCTATGCCCTCAACCTATTATAATGCTTGATAAAAAAATAAAGACAGAAGGTAGACTGAGCTATAACCCTTGACCGGACCTTGATTGACTGACCGGATGGCGCAATTGGTAGTGACCCTGCCTCTGACGCCAAAGGTCGTGGGTTCGATCCCCACCCTGGACTAACATTCGTGCGATGAACACTTGTGTTTGTTCAGTGTCTGGGTGTAATATATGTATTTAAGTATATATTTGTGTTCCTCTGTTGTCTGATATCTGTAACACAAGTGCTTAAGCTACTTAGAACTGCTGTGAGAACTTGTTATTTATGTCGACCCGTTTGGATACAAACATTTGTGTGAATGAACATGTCTGTTTGTAATGGTCTGGATGTTTTCTATGTATAATAAGTAGGTATGTATTTGCAAAAGAAAAGTATCAAATGTATGTTTCTTATTTCTTTTATATGGTTGTTGTTAATGTTTCTTATTTCTCTTATATCTTATTCTTTTATATTAATGGGTTTGCACTTGATCTCATCTCACCTGATGGAAAGTGACAATAAGGTCTAAGATGTAGCGTGCTTGTCCAGAAGAAGCCTATTCACTCTCGACTTAAAGACATCCAAATTGTAGCTCTCTGGGAATACAGAAGCCGGCAAGCTGTTCCATTCCTTAGCAATTCGTACCAAGAAAGAAAGAAGCGAAACGCTTAGTACGAGCTGGTGGAACTTCCACAATGTAAGGGTGGATTCCTTTCGTCTTCTGCGATGTCCGGTAGAAAGGAGAAGGTAGGTCAGGTCAGGTTTTAATTCCACTGTTGGTTCTGATATCCGAAATACAGATGCTTGAGCTACCTATCTCGGGAGTCGGATCAATGTACCTATGTGATGTTGTGAAATATTTATTTATTTCTTATTATCTTACTCTATAACTAATTGTTATTAAATGAAGATAAGGTTGAAAGTAATTTGCGGCAAATCAAATCATTTTATTTCACTGTGACATTTTTTTTTGTGGCAGACGAATCACCTGATGGTATATGCGATTTCCGCCGCCCTTGGACACCTGTAACCAGAGTAAGGTAATAATACCTACTCTGCAACGCTGGTGGAGTTAGTTACAAGTGCGCAAAAGTTAAAAAATTGTGCTTTTTTAACATTGATAGATTGATAAATTCAATGACCGTTGTTACAAGATTACGTTTTGCCCTCTAGGTATATATTATACGTAGGTAATATTTATATTATTTCATCCAATCAGGAAATCACAATCCCTTCCTATATTCAAGTCCCGTGTCAAATCTCACTTCCTATCTCTATAAATAGGTACACTGTTTTTTCCTTGTCTCTTCTTCCCTTTTTTATGTGGTCTGCTCTCTGGTCATTTATACCTATCTATAAGAAATATTTTTATTGAATTTTTGTTATAAATTATCTATGTATATATTATTGGGTATGTATGTATTGTTTATTATTATTTATGTAATGTAATAATATTAATATATAAAATAATGTATATTTCTGCCATTCTCAATTTCATTTGTTAAATTACTTTGCACTGCCTTCCCTTATTACGAATACCTACGATATTTCTTTCCTCTACCCAAAGGTTGTCTGGAAGAAATCGCTACAAGCGATAAGACCGCCTTATTGTACTGTCTGTTGCTGTTGTATCATGCTTGTATTTTATTTTTGTGCAATAAAGAATATCTATCTATCTATCTATCTATCCTTCTGTACTGTATTTTTATTGTGTGCCGCCATATCTGAAGGGTTACCAATGGGAACTTTATTAAGAGATACCTACTGATAAGTATATTATTAAAACAGTGCTAGTCATAGACTATGGATTCGTTTTTAATTATTTTAAAATACAGTCCGATCACGGATAGTTGGCACGTGGCAAAAGTCGGAACAAATGTTGAGTTTAACGTGTACGCGAAAAATTGATTCACGCCAAAAGCGGCCACTTTGGAACTAAATTTTCACGTAAAAAAACCGACCCAACATTTTTGCATGGTTATTTAATAAATAGTCTAAGTATTTGCCGAGAGGTTGTAACCCCGAAATTGTTTGAAATAGATCCGGTTTAGTAGCTAAAAATGAAAAACCGATTGGCGTCGCTAGTGTGCCCTACCCGTCACCTTAAGGGTGCATGTCTATGATAAAATGTTTTTTTCAGGTGTCCTAATCCTAAACGATGAACAAACAGACTTGTATTAGCTTACTATGAGTATGATAATAACATTATCACTATAGATTTAATAATAATGATAAGCTTATGAATTCAACTTCCGTTCGATTGAATTCATATCAGTTCTCCTGTAGCGTTGTTATAAAGAATTTGGTAGGCGTTTTAGCAAAAACACTTCTTGATACAAAAATTTTTATGATGTAGCTGAATGAAGATTTAAATAAGCATTTTCTGATTTATTTCATCTGTTCATTTGAAAAATGTTCAGTGAAAAAGTTGTAGTGGGACCCCAAAAATCATTTTCACATACCGATTTGTTAGAATATGTAAGTACTATACCATCATATAATTATTTTTGTATTGAAAATAGCCGGATTTTGTTGGTGGAAAGCTAGATCTGATTGGCAGAAGCGGAATTTGGTTGTTAGAAAGCTGGATGTTATTGGCGGAAGCGGGATTTTGTTGGTAGAAAACTGAATCTTATTGGCGGAAGCGGAATTTGATTGTTAGAAAGCTGGATGTTATTGGTGGAAGCGGGATTTTGTTGGTAGAAAGCTGTATCTTATTGGCGGAAGCGGAATTTGGTTGTTAGAAAGCTGGATGTTATTGGCGGAAGCGGGATTTTGTTGGTAGAAAGCTGGATGTTATTGGCGGAAGCGGGATTTTGTTGGTAGAAAACTGAATCTTTTTGGCGGAAGCGGAACACGGTTGGTGGCAAGCTGGATGTTACTGGCGGAAGCTGGATTTTGTTGGTAGAAAGCTGGATCTTATTGGCGGAAGAGGGATTTTGTAGGTAGAAAGCTGGATTTTATGGAGAAAGTGCTCGACATAACCCGCCTGTCCCATAACAGGAGAGTATGCATAAGGAGGATTTTCCCACTGTAAAAAAAAGTAGCATGAGCATTAAGTTGATAACTTTATAGCATTTTTTTGTAAATCACTCACTTAAAAATTTCATCTCGTGTTCAGGCAGGAATCGAACCAACATCATTCACATTCACATGGATATTGTAATATTTACCTACAATATTGATGCGACTATCGACAGATGTCGAATGATGTCAAAAAAAATTGTCAGCTTAGTAACGCGTTCAGTGGTCTAATTGGTACTTGAATAAAATACCCGGAAAGTGGAACCTACTTCGTTCGATTCCCAATTTTTTTTACTTAAGAATATTATTCTAGGTGGAAACCTTACTCAAAGACTCAAAGATGTGTGAAGAGCGAAGTCTGGAGAGGTCGAACTACAGCTGGCTCAAGTCTAGGGCTTTGGACCCGCCTCTATACAGCAAGGAGTTGGATGAGCTTAAACCTATTGCTATGAAGGTAATCAAACGAATTTAGGAAAAGTACTCGAGTGGAGGCCGCGTGCAGAAAGTCGCAGGTGTGGCAGGCCCCGACACAAGGTGGACCGGCGATCTAGTCAAGGTCGCGGGAATCCCTTGGATGCGGGCGGCACAGGTCAGCATCGATCTGTGTGGAGAACATTGGGGGAGGGCTATGTCCAGCAGCACTAAGTCAGTGCTGACACCTGCTTTGATAAAATAGCATAAACATCTACCGTCTATACCCTATTATTTTGTTGAATAAAATAGAATAGAATAGAATAGAAAATATTTATTCAGCAATAACTTACAACTAGTTACATTTATCTTAGAACTAAAAGAAACGTTTGTGCCGAAAAGGTGACCCTCAGCATAATGCCAAGACATAATAATACCGAGGCGCTGCAATTTCTCCCAAATTTATAATGAATTCATTTTCGGAAAAGTATTTTAGGGAATCTAGAAATAGACCAATAGACATTATTTATTTATTTTTACAACTTCTTGGACTCTGGATCGTCCTTAAGTCTAAGACAGAAATGCTATTTTTGCACTGGGTTTTTTGGGGTACCTACCGGAGGCCCAATTTGGGAGGAAGGGGAAAGGGCAGCAACTTGTGACTTCGCCGGTGTTCCGGGTCAATGGGTGTCGACAATCGCTTACCATCAAGTGACCCGTTTGTTCGTCTGCCACCTATCACAGAATAATATCAAAAAAACCTCATTTAAATAATTTATTTCACATCTTTATCACCAGATGTCCTCCGAAAGCTGCGCCATCATAGCTGTCAAACTCGACACTTTGACAGTAGACGTCACCGCACCTCGCGTGATTCTGACGGCCTTCAAGAACCTTCTAGAAGAGCAGTACAGCGTCCAGCTGTTTAACAGCAGTATGAAGCGTGCGAAAGGGACAAAGAGGGGAAAGAGCAGGAGGAATAGAGTGCACCCTGAGTTGCTTCCTCCGGGGAGGCAGGCTACGGTTTCGTTCATTTTGACTGAATTTTAGAGATTGAATAAAGAGTGAACGAAAAGGATTTTTTTTAGAGTTAGCGCCACAAAGAGAGTCCTGCCGAAAAACACGAAACTTAAATTTTAGATTCCTTATGTCTATGAGCAGAAAGCATAAGGTGACGGGTAGGGTACACTAGCGACGCCCATCGATTTTAATTTTAGCTACTAAACCGGATCTATTTTAAACAATTTCGGGGCTACAACCTCTCGGCAAACACTTATTCTATTTATTAAATAACCATGCACAAATCTTGGATCCGTTTTTGTACGCGAAAAATTGATTCATACTAAAAGTGGCCGCTTTTGGCGGTAATCCAAAATTCGAGTTAAAAAGCAGACCAAGCAGTTAACTGTAAGTATTAAATAAATAGTATAGGTGTTTGCCGAGAGATTGTAACCCTGAAATTGTTTAAAATAGATCCGGTTTAGTAGCTAAAAATTAATTTCGATTGGCCTCGCTAGTGTGCCCTACCCGTCACCTTAAAAGAATGTGATTTTTTTTTATATACGAGAGGTGGCAGACGAGCAGACGGATTACCTGATGGTAAGCAATTCCGCCGCCCATAGACACCCGCAACACCAGTCGAGTCACAATTGCGCTGCCAACCTTTTCCCCTTCCCCCCATTGGGTCTCCGGTAACCTCACTCACATGGCAAAATACAGCGCAGGCGCTGCTTCACGCCGGTCTTCTGTGAGGCAGTGGTATCACTCCGATCGAGCCGGCCCATTCATGCCTAAGCGTGGCTCTCCCAGATTTG
Source organism: Marasmia exigua (assembly GCA_019059595.1). Taxonomy (NCBI): domain Eukaryota; kingdom Metazoa; phylum Arthropoda; class Insecta; order Lepidoptera; family Crambidae; genus Marasmia; species Marasmia exigua. The sequence goes on along the minus strand of CM032489.1, from coordinate 4,120,293 downwards.
TGATTAGTGCTAGTGAAGTGCTGGAAGCAGCTGCGACCCCTGAAGAAAGGAACGACCGGATCTGCAGGTAGTCCCGAGGCAAGTGAGACTTTGGTCCCGAGTCCTAATCATAGTCCGCGTGCGAAATATACTCCCCGCCTGGAATTAGGTTTTTTTTTTGTTTTTGCTAGAGGCGGACAAACGAGCAAGCGTCTGATTGATTACTTTCCATCAGGTGACTGATGGAAAGCAATCATCGCCGCCCATGAACATCTGCGAAATCAGAGAGATCGCTAATGTGTTGCCGGCCTTTTTTTTTAAAAGAGTACGCTCTTCTCTTGTATCGACTGACCGGATGGCGCAATTGGTAGTGACCCTGCCTCTTACGCCAAAGGTCGTGGGTTCGATCCCCACCCTGGACAAACATTCGTGCGATGAACACTTGTGTTTGTTCGGTGTCTGGGTGTAATATATGTCAAATGAATCAGGTCAACGTTTGAGATGTTGTGAGAATTTAGATTTAGATTAGATTTAGGTCCCTAAGTCGTAGCCGTCAGGAAATACTCCTGCAGCCAAACCGTTCCACAGAATTGAGGTACGTGGTAGAAAGTTCCGGGAGAAACGCACAGTATTAGACCGCAATCCATCGAGATGATGAGAATGGAATGACAATCTTAATGACAAATGATTGTAAAATCGGAAATAATAATACAATATTATTTAATTTAATTCAATGTGAATTTGCTTATGACACGTAAAATGTACTAATTTGTTGTTTTAGTGATTAATTATTTGATTTATATTTTCTATAGCATGCCTTTATAACTTTGTCAAATTGTGAGAGTCATTGTTAATGTTTCCACCTACTGTACCACATTTTGGGCAATAAATGATTTTATGATTTATGATGATAATCGCTTGCGTGTGGTTCGATGTAAGAATTCGGCTGCAGGGAGTAGATCAAACAGTTCTTCAGAGCACTCCCCATGATAAATGCGGTATAGAATGCTGAGGGAAGCTATGTCCCGCCGCAATGCTAGAGGATGAAGTCGACTAGAGAGAGTCAGGTCACCAACAATTCGAGCAGCCCTACGTTGTACGCTAGTATTGTTTTGTTTAGGCTATTTACACGCCACTCCAGTACGGAACTCTCGGTTCACTCTTCCAGACTTTTCTTTTACTTTCCACACAAGTGATTACCAACAAATTGTCTGCATTGCCACATCGAATACCAAATGTTGGTTGTTACACATCGGGGCGTGAACAGTTTCGCACTGTAACTGAATTAATTAGTGCAAGACGGATTTCTGGAGTTTTCTTGCGTTTTCGCATTTGCGTAAAGGAAGGAAGAATGTAATTGGGCCTATAGCAAAATTATGTAACGGCTCCGCCTTATGCAGGGTGTATCTGTGAACATTTACATCCATTTAAGGCGACGGTATCCATTTAATTGTAAGCTAATAATGTAGGGTGTTAATTTTATTGTTTCGTGTAAAGGCTACCTGCCTTCACCTTTCATTGTCCGTTACAATTTGTAATAAATTAAATACCTATCATTTTTTTCATTAAGGTGACGGGTAGGGCACACTAGCGACGCCATTCGTTTTTAATTGTAAGCTACTAAACCGGATCTATTATAAACAATTTTGGGGCTACAAGCCCTCGGCAAACACTTATACTATTTATTAATTAACCATACACAAATGTTGGGTCCGTTTTTGTACGCGAAAAATTGATTACCGCAAAAGCGGCCACTTTTAGCGTGAATCAATTTTTCGCGTACAAATGTTGGGTCCGCATTTGTGCATGGTTATTTAATAAATAAGTGTTTGCCGAGAGGTTGTAACCCCGAAATTGTTTAAAATAGATCCGGTTTGGTAGCTACAAACTAAAATTGATTGGCGTCGCTAGTGTGCCCTACCCGTCACCTTAACCACGTGTTCTATCAACCATTCTGAACAACATTTTGTTCTATGACTTTTGGAAATTCGCAAAAAAAAATTATCCTCCTCATACAAAGTCGGTCACGTGACTTGGTCATTTTGTATGGGGAGTCGAAAAAATTTTCGACTAATTTCGAAAAGTCGTAGAACAAATGTTGTTCAGAATGGTTGGTAGAACACGTGGTTAAAGGGATGTAAATGTTCATAGATACACCCTGTATGAGTTCAATTAGAAGATTTTGTGGGCTTCATTCTTAAACCATCATTACCAACGCTTACCATCGGGTGATCCGTCTGCTTGTCTGCCACCTACTATCAGCCTACTTATTGTCCCACTGCAGGGCAAAGGCCTCCATCATAGAAATCAAGTCACCGCTACTATAATGGGATTAGGCTTAATCACCACGCTTGCCAAATGCGGATTGGTGATCGCACACCCGAGCTATGTTCGAAAAAGTCGAATCATACCTTTCCTCGACCCAGGACTCCGAGATCATGGCCCGGAACTTAAACCATTACCAACAGGGCAATTCTGCCACCTATCACATAAAAAAAAGTTCAATAAACCTTTGACCGTGGGAGAGCCACGCATCGGCATGAATGGGCCGGTTCGACTGAAGTGATACCATGCCTCACAGAAAACCGGCGTTAAGTAGCACTGTGCTGTGTTTCGCTGCTTAGTGAGGGTACCAGAGGCCCAATCCGGGGGAAGTGGGGTTTAAAGGTTGGCAGTGCACTTGTGACTCCACTGGTGTCGGCAATCGCTTACCATCAGGTGATGCGTCTGCCGGTCTGCCACCTATCACATAAAAAAAGAACAAACGAAATTCCATTATTTATTCATACAATTTCTTCGCAAAACACAAAAAGGCGTAGTAATTTTAAAATTACTTTATGTTCGTGGCAATCGAAAGCAAACAAACATTCATACAATACAGGTAACAGAATTTTAATTAAGTGATGGACAAGACTAAAAAGTATTTCTCAAAACTCGGCAAGGCCGGGCAATGCTGACTGAAAATGAACCCTATTTATAAAGCGTTAAAGTGGGTCGATGTTTAAAGGATGGGTAGTGTTTTGATAAGAATAAATACAATCTTTATTTCTTGATATCGAATATCGGGTTTGCGAGAAATGGATCGTCAGTTGGGCACATTTTTTATCGGATGGATTTTTGTAACAAGGAGCCAAGATATTTTTTATTTTAATGAACGTATTACAAAAAAACATACAGCATTTTTATACGATTTTAAATAAAGAAAAAAAAAGATGACCCATATTTTTAGCTATCATTAAATGTGTGTTTTTATTAAAATATTTGATTCGGCGGGTAGGGCAATTACAAGCCGCATGGGCTGGTGCAATTCAAAGGTTTTAAATTAGTGTCTAGTGGTTTTTAGTGTACAAATGTGGTGTTTATTTGTGCAGTGAAGTGCCGCAAAGTGATCCTAATAATAAGAATTGTTGGAAGAAAACGATACAATTCGTTTTTAACACTGCTATTGTGTGTCGAGTGCGTTGTCTCGTGACAACTTTTCCTGGATCTAATAGAGTCTTAAAACCCGCGATTGCTTTTAGAGTGATATCCCTTGAATCCGTAGGTCGTCTTATTCTCAGTAAGTTACTTGACATTGGCGAATTATCTTCGGGTAGAGCGAGAGTAGAGAGGTTTAATTATTAATTAATATGCCGGAAGTGGCGTAGTAGTGGCTCAAGGTATTGAGATGTCGGTGTTATATGTGTAATAAAAAAATGTTTAGGCGACTTTAAGTTACTTACTCAGTAGCAGCCATTATATTTAAAAAAAAAAAAGTTACTTACTATCACTGACATTATTTTGTCTTGTCATTTTGTGATCAGAGATTTTGTGTTATTTCTAAAATCAACGTGAGCAAAAGCGTTATTAATTTGTCATTCCGATGACGTCACAGGAGGATTTCTAAATTTTTTTTTTAATTTATAGATTGTGTAATTGTTTTCCTTAAATTTGAATGAGCCTAACCTAGAAATAGTATTTTTCATTTCGGAAAATGATTTTTTGGCCTGAACTTGCAGCGAGAGTCTTGAGGTACTTGGGAAGTACTGTTATTGTTCATCATCAGCCCATTTAAGTCCCCACTGCTGGGGCACGGGCCTCCCTCAATCACATGAGGCCATACTCACCACGCTTGGCAGACGGCTTGGCGAGGGTTTTGATATAAATGCAGAGTTTTCCTTCTCTGGGTGCTGATGATCATGCCAGCAGCTTTACCTTTTACGACACCTCGGTGAGTGAGGGTGGCCTATTCTACTCTGCCGAGGAACACATGGCATTGTTATTGTTACTTCTCAGAGAATAAGAACGCGACTTACACACGGGGGGGTCGTGGTACGAATTCTAGCATGCATCTCTGATTTTTTCAAATCTATGTACATATTCTACCATTTATGAGCCGACTATTGATACCGGAAGCAGTGATCTTCCACGGTAATATGGGGCTTTATTCATAAACGTTCAATAAACATTTGCTAGCCAACGGTGTTATAGAGCAGTTTTGACGGTTGAAACAAAAAAATATCATACAATATTTTCCGAAAAAAGAATAAGAACTGCTGTAGGACACCATTTTAGCTAATAAAGGTTTAAGGTCGCGCTTTCGCCTACACATTTGTGAAAAAGACCCTTGTTTAGGTATCACCATACAAAACATGACAAAAATAAATAATTAATTTGGTTCCTTCTCGCATAACACAATGAAAACCAGAAAACTGCCCGAGATCCATAACGATATTCGAGCCAAGGCTGAACGCGAGCGATTCCACTGCTCATCGAAAAAAAAGTTTGACTTGACATTTGCCGCCAAAACGCATTCCATTTTTACTTTTTAATTTAATTAAATACATGGCTACGGGTTTTCAGCCATGAGAATTTATGGTATATTAAAATTGGCCAAGTTTGTATATTTAAACAGGCATTCATTATATGTTGTAATTTTAATAATGTATTGATACGAAGATCAGAGTTATTCTGATCTTGAAGATTTATTTTATGAGTTCATCTACATTTAATAAAAATTTCACCTACTTTCAGCTGGACAAGAAGGTGATTTTGACTTGGATTTTTCTGTTGAAAACAGTGGTTTTGGTCGGGTTTTTTTACATCTTACCTACAAAAAATCGACCAAGACCAAACCGGTATAATGTGATAGGTGGCAGGTGAGCAGACGTATCACCTGATGGTAAGCGATTGCCACCGCACATGGAGACCCAGCACCATTGGAGTCATAATTTCGCTGCCAACCTTTAATTACCCCAATCCGGGAGAAAGGGGGATCCCCCGGATTGTATCCTCGTAACTTCACTCACTCAAAACACAGTACAGACCCTGCCTCACGCTGGTTCTTTGAGGCCGTGGTATTGCCTACTCCGATAGAGTCGGCTCCAAAACGTGGCTCTCCCATGGTCAAATGCTTAGATTCGAACCTAACATCTTCCCCAAAAAGTCCCATGATAATATTCACAAGGTATTTACCATCTAATTGGAAAAAAGTTGCAGAGATTTTTGACAGACCCTTTTTTATGTGATAGGTGGCAGACGAGAAGACGGATCACCAGATGGTAAGCGATTGCCGCCACCCATGGACACCCGTGACACCAGAGTGGGGTCATAAGTGCGCTGCCAACCTCGTGCGTTTAATCGGACAATGGTAAAATAGTTCCCACCAGATTTTGAACCTTATGTGTCATGGCATAAGAGCGAAAACCGATGAAATTTTTCATTGTCTCATATACGATTATGGGTTAAGCCCCCCTTTCCCCCGGATTGGGCCTCCCGTACCCTCACTCACGCAGCGAAAGGCCGTGGTATCACTACTGCTAATTCATGCCGAAGCGTGGCTCTCCCACGGTCAATTTACCTACGTCACTTTTTATAACAGCCACCTTTCCTCAAGATGTGGTCCACTAACTTGACAATTTCCTGATCTTCTCAATAAAATCTGTGTTTATCTCTTTTCTTCGCCGCTGCAATTTGCGAGACAGCATCCTATAATTAGCGGCACTTTTACAGTAAATTGCAGATTAATATCAGGGCGCAAGGTAAAAGGCACGCCAAGTTTGGAAGTATTTTTGATTGGAAATAATGGGGATCACTCTAAAAGGCTCCCGACCTATATAATCTTGACTAAATTGCCTTATAAATAAGTGATAATAATATATAAGGTAACTATGGTAGATAGGTTCATGTAACTCCAGTGTTTAAGACTTGTGAATAATATCCTCCGACCGATTAAGGCTACGGCGGCCAACCTCAACGATCAGCCACGTACGCAGGTTATCTTACAATTGCTTAACATTGAGGTGAGAGTCAATTAAAAATCACCATCCGTACTTACGGACCAGACAACACACAACTTAAAAATATTATATACTTAAATACATACTTATATTATACCGAGACACTGAATTGTTCATCACACGAATGATTGTCCAGGGTAGGGATCGAACCCGACGGCCTTTAACATTGTTTTTATGTGATAGGTGGCAGACGAGCAGATGGATCATCTGACGGTAAGCGATTGCCGCTGCCCATGGAGCCATGCCATGGCGACACCAGTGGAGTAACAAGTGCGCTTCCAGCCTTTAAACCCCCCTTTCCTCCGGATTCCGGTACCTTCACTCACGCCGCATTGGCGCATTGAAGTATTTTGATAGATTGTGGTAACCTGATATGTGGCTCTCTGTACATAAACTGCCGAAATCACAACCCTTTCTTTTTGGAAATTGATATGAGGTAGTTAAGTAAGTAGTTGGAAGCCAGTAGGCAAGTTGCCTCATGTCACCATTTATAAAAATAACTTTTAATTCAAATATTATTCCGTACAAGGGTCCGAAATATATAAACTTCAATAAATATAAATAAGGGATTGCTGTAAAAAATCAACTTAAACCCGTTATATTTATACTTTTTTTTCTCTTGATTGAAAACACCGTCCACCATGGTTCTACGTCACCATTATTGTAAACAACAAAACGTCAAACGCCAGTTTCAGGTTATTCTTGGTCTTTCATTTATACGCCTGACAGTCATGACAGTCACGCGTATTGCTTACAATAACAGTGACGTCACGGCACAGATAATTAATAGACTATCATCGCGGACGGCTTTTATGGCTGTATAGCGAAAATATAACTTTAAATATTAGGAAATGTGCTTCAAAAAATTTTCATATTTTTTATGGCGTAATATAATCGTAATGAACCGTTCTTTCAAATAATAAAAATAGTGGCAACTAGCCTATTCTATAGGGAACTCAAAATGAACTTGGCAATTTTTTACATTGCCTTCGACATTCTTGTTGAAAAATCTTTGTACACATGTCAATGAGAAGCGCCATTTATATCAGATCTTTTGTACTGGTAAATTTATTCATAAAATATTTCAAAAGACATATTTACGGCTGGTTGCTTTCAATTTAACTGATCACTTAATTTAAGTAAGTAGTAATTAATTTATTACCTTCGACATGAGATCTTAATTATTGTCTGTCCCAATGGCGTAGATAGTGACCCTGCCTCGTATGCTAAAGGTCGTGGGTTCGTCCCCTATTCTGGACAAATATTCGTGTGATGAACACAAGTGCTTGCTTATGACCTGAATCAGACTCAGCTGTCCCATAGAAAATAGAATATCAACCCGGCAATTATATAAGGAACAGCTGATTTTTTTGAGCTTATATATTTTTTTTATGTGATAGGTGGTAGACGAGCAGACGGATCATCTGATGATAAGCGATTGCCACCGCCCATGGACAGGAGTGGAGTCACAAGTGCGCTGCTAACCTTTAAACCCCCCTTTACCCCGGATTCGGGCCCCGGTACCCTCACTCAAGCAGCGAAGTGCTGCTTCACGCCGGTATCCTATGAGGTCGAGGTATCACGGTATCACTCCCGTCTCCGGCTCATTAATGCCGAAGCATGGCTCTACCACGGTCTGTTGTTTGGTGGCCCGATGGCGCAGTGCCCTGCCTCTTCGCGCCCCAACGGCCGTCTGTTCTCCTCGCTATGTGCCCTGCCCACTTGCCACTTGAGGTATGCAGTCCTTTGGGCTATGTCTGTGACCTTAGTTCTCCTGCGGATCTCATCATTTCTGATATGATCACGCAGGGAGACTCCGAGCATAGCACTCTCCATTGCTCTCTGGGTGACTTTGAGCACATTGTAAGCGGCGGATGTCTGTATATTAGAATCAAAATGCATCGGTTATTATTACAAAGTTAACTTTATTTACATTAAGTAACATGGTTTTACAAATGTTAAATAGGTAACTTATTTTTACAAATCAAATGCAAAACGCTCACCATAATACAGTCATTTTATTATGGCAGTAATATCACACAGTATAGATATTATAATATAGCCTATTTATCTACTGTGGCAATATTAAACATTTACTAGAATACCAAAAAAAAAATGGCCTGAACATCTTCGACTGTTTGAAAGAAAAGGCGGGTTAAAATTAAAATTTCATTTGACATTAAAATTGGCGGGAAAAGTCTATCGTATAGACAAAGTTGCTTTTTTTTTTCATTTTAGACGAAGTCCATGGGCCTGCGACGTTGTTATTTATTATTCAGGAGCAGTAGGGGTAGTTGGGGCAGAGAGCGGGGTTGAAGTCGGCGGGGTAGCGGAGGTCGGTTTGGTGAGCAGGGCTGTAATAGAAAATAGTTTGTTAAAATTATTCATACAATACAGATCGACTAAGATCAGAAGGCAGTTACATTGACAGGGGGGCGTTATAAAAGGTTTTTTTTATGCGAAAATGTCAAAAGAGCATTAGTTTCGACTTTGGCCACATGTCAAATAACCGTGATCAGACTTTACATTAGTTAAATTTAAAAAAAAATCTTTTTGTATGGAGAACATTAACTCGATGATTTTTCCAAAAAAATCTTATACGGATTTTGAAATGTTTTTGAATCTATCGTATTTATAACAATACTTAATTTATTTAAGGCAAGACGATACTATAAAAAAATCGTTACAAATAGTTCTTACCCCTGAGTAGCAGTACCTATCAAGTGGGGTACTCTGATCTCTTATTATAAGTACTGATGAAAGGGGTACTTCTCAATGAGGGCTCGATCGAGTAAGTGTAGTTCGCACTTTGGTCGAGCAACAACCTTTTCCTACCCCTCTTGAGAATGTCCTGGTTTTTACACTATCTACTGATAAAAGGTGTATTAGTGCACTTGCTCATTAGGGCAAAGGTTGTACACCCATTCAGGAGTGGGCTGGTCATCGAGGGTGTCGTAGTAATTATGTAGTTTTTTTATGATATACTTGGTTTTGTAATACTACTGATAAAAAGGGTACTTACTCAACAGGGGCCACAGGCAAGATACTAGGGTTGTAAACCCACTCGGGGATGGGCTGGCCGTCAGGGGTGTGTTTGGCAAGGGCTGCGGCGTCGCAGTAGGGGTAGTTTGGGCAGATAGCGGGGTGTACGCCGGCGGGGTAGCGGAGAGCGGTATAATGAGCAGGGCTGTAATAAAAAAAGAAGTTTATTAAAATTATAGATAGATACACTATAAACAATAAACTTAGAAAAATTGTTTAAACTAGTCTATTAATATTATTAGCGACCATTTTTATGGATTATGTCGTTACTGAGACTTGAACGTCCTTGCTTTGACACTACCTGCTGATGAATGTGGTATTGGTTACTTACTCAACAGAAACAGCAGGCAAGATGTATGGATTAAAATCCACTCGGAGATGGGCTGTCCAGGGCTATAGTTTCGCACAAGGGGTAATTTTAATACTCTACTGATGAAAGGATATTAGAATACTTACTCAACAGGGGCCACAGGCAAGATACTAGGGTTGTACACCCACTCGGGGATGGGCTGGCCGTCAGGGGTGTGTTTGGCCAGGGCTGCGGTGTCGCAGTAGGGGTAGTTGGGGCAAACAGCGGGGTGTATGCCAGGGGGGTACTCGAGACATAACGCTACGGCCGCCAGAGCAAGAAGGGTGATCTGGAGAGAGAGACAAAAAATATAAAAAGGTAATTAGTCACTCGGTTAGGGTAAAGATGGAATTCCTCAGATATCAGTTTTTCTTGAACACTATTTGGGCATCTTTAAGGCAAGTGTGAACAGGCATAGTTTTAGACAAACGCGTTACATCCTAGACCTCATCGTCACTTTCCGCCAGATCAGTTTTGTGGTCAAGCGTTGGCCAGTGGTCAATTAAAAAATATTGGCCCGCCCTCACTTGGGACATTATTGCCACTTTATACCAATAGATGGCGCTAGGTGTTAGGTTATATAGCGCAAGCGGATTACCAATAAGCGTTGTCATTGTCTGTTGGACTTCTTTGTAAATAGTATAGTATATAATATGTATCCACAAATTGCAATAAATAAATGTTTATATGAAATATACCTTCTAGAGTTAAGCTACATATTAAGTACTTAATTTGATTGTTTAAATAAATTATTTAATTAAAACAACTTCTTTACAGCTAACCTTAGAACAAAAGACTCCAACGCGCTCTTTCTGTTCTCAAAAAAATATGTACATGTTGAATTGTACTTTTTTTTTAAGTCGGTTAAAAATACATAAAATGATCGTAAGATTACAGCGACAAACCCGATTTGGTCAATGAATAGCATTGACAGGGAGTTTATTTTTATTTCTTTGTTGCCATTAGTTTGGCATTGGATTCAATACACATGTATAGTTGAAAATAATAATGATTGAAATAATGATTTGAAAGTGCTGTATGTATACAATACAAATAGAGATATTTTTAAATTTGAATAAAAATATTTTTGTGATTAATTTTTTGACAAGAATATAAAATACTTTTCCTTAAATGTAATTTATAAGTCATTTTTTATCTTTCCGCTCTTTACCCTTTCACTGTTTCAACTGACACTTTTTCTAAGTGTTTTTTTTACAAAAAATGTGATATATTTTTAACATAAAAGTTACTACTATCTATATCCAAAGACAGTGACTGATTTTTATTAAAAAACACTTTTTTTAAAAATTTTTAAAAAAAATGATTTTTTTTAAAGCAGTGAACATCATTTTTTATCACAACCAATACTAACCAATTTAGTGTACATGGTGTCTTGTTATCCTCTCGAGTGTCACCTGAGACTGATACTATTGCGCCTGCGCACCGGCATTTTATTTATACGTACAAACCTAGCCGCAAACAATACTGGTTTTTTCTTAACGTTTGCTATTTGCCATTAATTAGGTCTTACTAATGGTATTGTGTCTCAAAAGCGATCAGTTTCAGTGTAATTTTTGTGTTCATACCTAAAAAATTCAACATATCCTTTAAAGCTACGCGGATGATATGGTGCTGTTCAGTCCCACGGTGGGGGGCCTAAATGAAATGCTGAAGGTTTGTGAGTCGTATGCTGCTAGTCATGGGCTTATGTATAATGTCAAAAAAACCGAACACATGGTATTTGAGGCTGCTGGTCAACCTCTCCTGCCCGTGGCGCGTCCTGCTGGGACGTAAGGGGGCCCACACAACATCTGTCGGGTTCCAAGTCAACCTCTCCTGCCCGTGGCGCGTCCTGCTAACCAACAAAAGAGGCCCTGGCGATCCACCCACCAACCCGCACTGGACCAGCGTGGTGGGTTATGGTCCATTCCCCCCTAATGACAGATGTGCATTAGGGGAGACCTATGTCCAGCGGTGGACGAGTGTGGGTTGCTGATGATGAGGCTGCTGGTAAATTTCCCGACAACAAAACCGAAATTAAACTAAATGTCCTGGCCATAAAACGTGTTAAAATATTTAAATATCTGGAACATATTCTTGCGAGCGACCTCAAAGACGACAGTGATATTGAACGAGAAAGGTGGGCTCTGGCGGTTAGAGGTAACATGTTGGCTCGCAGATTCTCTCGCTGTACAGAAGACGTAAAGGTGACGCTTTTAAAGCATACTGTCAAAGTCTGTACACGGGAAAGCTGTGCGTCAGGCACACCAAAAAACGCTGGAATCCCTTCGAATCCAGTACAACAATGTCTTTAGGATGATGCTGGGACTGCCTCGTTTATGCAGCGCATCAGGGATGTTCGCCGAATATCAAACTGACGGCTTCGAAACCGTTATACACAAGAAAACGAGTTCCCTGATTGCTACAGTGAGAAACAGTCCGAACAGCATCCTGAAGACATTGGCGGACCGATACACGTCGCCGCTCTGGAGGTGCTTTGTGCTGAGAGTGATGAATACGGGAATCTACCCTCTAACGTGATGCTCACCTCAGCACTAATTTAACTCATTTTATTTCAATTTATTTTAATTCATTATATCTCATCTGTAAATGTTACTTAGTAACAATAGATATTAAGTAACCTTACACAAATGTGGATCTATGGTCTGAAATAAAGAATATTTAATTTGTGATTAGATATAAGTAAATATTTAGTTTATTATGTAAAGCACAATATTCAACTATATACTTTTTGGTTAAATCCTTCCACATCAAATTACTTACTATTATATTAAATTTTAATTAATTATAATATTTTAAACTTATAACAAACTAATAATTATTTGAAAAAATAAAATTATAAAAATAAAAATATAATTTTAGTTTCGTGCTTTTTCCGCTGGACTTGTTTCTTGGCGCGGTCTGTCAAATATTTTTTGGTTACTATTATTTTGGTTTTATCATTGTCTTTGATTACATAATTACTTAAATAGATTTGAGGACCTAATTATTATATAAATATACTAATGACCCTTCTTCACTTCGTTTCGGGACATAAATATCTTAAATAACATTAAAGTTTCATAATAACTTTGAACGCCCTTTTTACCCCCTTAGGGGTCGAATTTACAAAAATAATTTTTTAGTGCTCAATGGTACTATGTAAGGAACCCGTGTGCAAAATTTAATGTTTTCAACCCAAATCAAAAAACCTAATTATTAGTTAGAAAAAAAATTGTGGGTTTTTTTATATAATAAGTGTAACTTTTTTTATTAATTTTCGTTATTGTAAAATCGGTAATATTTTGTTAATAGTATATTTTGTATAAAATATAACGCCTAAAAAATTTACTTTCAACTTGTGTCCGTTGGACAGCGAAAGGGTTAAAAAAAGTGAAAAGATTTAGAAAAGATTTAAGAAAAAGTTGAAGAGAAAGTAAAGAAAGAAAAAAAATTCTACGAAAAAAAAACCGGCTTCAAAAACCAATAATATTTGGTCATAAACCTTCAATTAATCAGCAGGGATTAGGTGCCAACTTCAGTAACACTTTCTCTTTCTCTCGAGTGTACTATCATAAAATGTTATGTAAAGTGTATGAAGTGTTAAAAATATTATTTTACACTTTTTAGTTCGTGGTTTTTGAAGGCGGCTTTTTTTTTCATAGATTTTTTGTAAGTAGTAAGAGATTATAAAAAATGCTCGCTACAACTAGTTGCTTTGCGATGATAGCAATTAAAGGTATTCGAGTAATTTATTACTGATGTTTACGGTAATTAGCGTATTGGTTAATTAACTGCAATTAATTGATCTTAAAAATACTGGTTGAGTTACAATACGTCAAAAAAGTCTAGAAGAAAGGTCTGTAGTGGTTATAATTTTATTATCACCTAACTGTACAGTCACGTGTACTAATAAGTATACAACCTCATTCAATTATGAACCTTATTGTTCCGCCTTAAGAGTCGAGGTGTTTACATTTCATTGCAGGGGACTGTCCACTGTGGACGCAATAAAGATATTGACAAGCCATTACTACGAATATTTAAGGATCTAACAGAGTTCCCATGCCATGGGGTTCCCACCAATCGGGTTACCATAACCTATGACGTAAGCGACTCATAATGATAGGAAAAATTGATGGGAAGAGAGGTCCTGGATGTAGGAAAAATCGCGGTTGCAAAACATACGGGAGTGGACCGGGATCTCCAGCGTGGAAGATCTTATCCGTCTCGCTAAGGATAGAGAGAGACTGAAGAGGTACCCGAAGAAGAAGAAGAAAATGACGAACAACTGTAGCGCTACCATGGAGTATAAAAAAGTAGGTATTTACTTAGGACAATGGCGTTTTTGCTTTTCTGGCCTTTATTTATTATCACGACTTTATTGTCAAATTAATAAGAAATTGAAGAAGAAACATCTCCCTGTCAATGTTTGCCACTTTTATATAATAGATTAAATTTTCAGCTCTCAGCTCATTAGAACAATGTAATTTTGCCTCTCACCCCAGGTCACCCTTATTGCTCTGGCGGCGGTAGCGTTGTGCCGCGAGTACCCTGCCGGCGTGTACCTTGGGTACACCTCGCTGACTGCCCAACTACCCCTACTGCCACACCGCAGCCCTGGTCAGACACCCCTGACCGCAAATGGTCGGGATTCGGCGGGATTCTCCCGCTTTTTGGTACGCAGTCCCAACTCCCGACAAATTGAAAAAATCCCGGAAAACTACTTCGACTTTTGCCGAAGTAGTTTTCCGGGATTTTTTTCTTTAAACTGTTAAATTGATTTCCGCTGAGCTGATTACTCCCGACAAAAGTGCAAAAATCCCGAAACATATATAATAGCTCCCGATTATAGGAGAATTTAATTTGGCAACTCTGCCGCTAGGCCATCCCCGAGTGGGTGTACAACTCAAGCAGCTTGCCTGTGGCGCCTGTTGAGTGAGTACCCCAGTACCCCTTTCATCAGTAGACTAACATTTTGGACTACCCGTGCCAGCTCTTCCCGAGTAGGTATACAACCATATCATAATATTGCGAGTAGCCTATGTCGAATAAGTACGATAATACCCCTTTTATCAGTAGGAAGTATAAAAGCAAGGACGTTGTCCAAGAAGGGTATGAAGGGGTTGTTGATCGTAGGTAATTATAGTAAAACGTTCAGAGTACCCCACATAATTAATTTAATTGTATCAGTACTACTCACAAACAATTCGAAATACCGCAGGCGACAGTTCATTCCATAGTTTTGTCGTACGACGGTAGAAAGTTTCTTGAGAAACGTACAGTTGAAGACTGCCAACCATCTAAATGATGAGGATGAGGACCTGATGTGGGGTTTTCTGTATATTAAGAATCAAAATGCATCGGTTATTATTACATAGTTGACTTTATTTACTATAAGTAACATGGTTTTACAAATGATAAGTAGGTAACATAGTTTTACAAATCAAATGCAAAACGCTCACTATAATAAGCAGTCATTTTATTATGGCGGTACTATCACATTATAGATACCTATATAAAGCGTTTATCTACTGTGGTAATATTAAACATTTACTAGAACACCAAATAAATGGCCAAACATCTTCGACTGTTATTGAAAGAAAAGGCAGGTTAAAAATTAAAATTTCATTTGACATTAAAATTGGCGGGAAGAGTCTCTCATATAGACAATGATTCTTTTTTTTAATTTTAGCCTAAGTCCATAGGCCTGCGACGTTGTTTATTATTATTCAGGAGCAGTAGGGGTAGTTGGGGCAGAGAGCGGGGTCGAAGTCGGCGGGGTAGCGGAGGTCGGTTTGGTGAGCAGGGCTGTAATAGAAAAATGTTTGTTAAAATCATAGATAAAATACAGACCGACCAAGATCAGAAGGCACTTCAGTGACATTGACAGGGGGCGTTATAAAACTTTTTTTTTATGCAAAAATGACCAAACAGTATACGTTTGCCACATGCCAAATAACAGTGATTGGATTTTACATTAGTTCAATTTAAAAAAACTTTTTGTATGGACCATATTAAGTCTATGATTTTTGCAAAAAATCTTATAAGGATTTTGAAACGTTTTTGAATCTATCGTATTTATAACAATAAGTACTCCATTTCATAGTTGATATTATTTATAGCAATCTTTTGCAATTTATAAGTGTGAGATGAAATTTAAGTGTGTTATTTACTTAAGAATACTCCATTTATTTAAAGCAACACGATACATTAAAAAAAATCGTTACAAATAGTTATTACCGCTGAGTAGCAGTACTAATACAAGTGGGGTACTCTGATCTCTTATTATAAGCACTGATGAAAGGGGTACCTCTCAATGAGGGCTCGATCGAGTAAGTGTAGTTCGCGCTTTGGTCGAGCAACAACCCTTTCCTACCACTCTTGAGAACGTCCTTGTTTTTACACTGACTACTGATAAAAGGGATATTAGGGCACTGGCTCATCAGGGGCAAAGGTTGTACACCCACTCGGGAATGGACTGGTCATCAAGGGTGTATCCCGCGAGGCGGTGTCGTAGTATGTAGTTTTGTAATACTACTGATAAAAAGGGTACTTACTCAACAGGGGCCACAGGCAAAATACTAGGGTTGTACACCCACTCGGGGATGGGCTGGCCGTCAGGGGTGTGTTTGGCCAGGGCTGCGGCGTCGCAGTAGGGGTAGTTTGGGCAGATAGCGGGGTGTATGCCGGCGGGGTAGCGGAGAGCGGTATAGTGAGCAGGGCTGTAATAAAAAAAAAGAAGTTTGTTAGAATTATAGATAGATACACTATAAACAATACACTTGGGAAAATTGCTTAAACTAGTCAATTAATATTATTAGCGACCATTTTTATGGATTATGTCATCACTGGGACTTTCAAAAAATGCATCTGATTAACCGTACCGATTATAATGAATTTCAAGTGTATGGAGAGAACTTTGGTCAAGCAAAAACCTTTTCTTACCCCTCTTGAGAACGTTCTTGCTTTGACACCACCTGCTGATGAAAGGGGTATTGGGTACTTACTCAACAGAAACCGCAGGCAAGATGTATGGATTAAAAATCCACTCGGAGATGGGCTGTCCATCAGGAGTGTGTCTGGCCAGGGGGCTAGGGGCAATTTGAATACTCTACTGATGAAAGGGAATTAGGATACTTACTCAACAGGGGCCACAGGCAAGATACTAGGGTTGTACACCCACTCGGGGATGGGCTGGCCGTCAGGGGTGTGTTTGGTCAGGGCTGCGGTGTCGCAGTAGGGGTAGTTGGGACAGACAGCGGGGTGTATGCCAGGGGGGTACTCGCGGCACAACGCTACCGCCGCCAGAGCGAGAAGGGTGATCTAGAGAGACAAAAAATTGTAAAAAGTTGATTAGTCGCTTGTTTAGGGTAATGGATGGAGTACCTAAGAGATCAGATTTATTTTTGATCCATATTTTAGACAACCGCGTTGCAACCTAGACCTTATCGTCAATTTCCATCAGGTCAGGTTGTGGTCAAGCGTTACACCGGCCGACTTCACCCTCCGCACGCGAAATGGGCACAACTGCTGCCTGATTGCGGAAAAGCCCGCACGACGAAGAAGAAGAAGTGGTCAAGCGTTGGCCTGTAGTGAATAAAAAAAGATTTCTACGTAGATTTAGTGGCCCGCCCTCACTTTGGGATATTAGTTTCGCTTTATACCAATAGATGGCGCTAGGCGTCCATTACATCTATTATGAATTTTAGTAAAAATATTTTTTGTAATTCTTTTTTTGACAAAATTATAAAATATTTTTTCTTAAATTTAATATAAGTAAGTAAGTCCTTTTTTCATCTTTCCGCTCTTTGACCCTTTCACTGTCCAACTGACACTTTTTCTAAGTTTTTTTTTGAAAATTGTGATATATTTTTACATAAAAGTTTGTACACACTTATATCCAAAAAAGTGACTGATTTTTATTAAAAACTAAATTTTTTTCCCTTCAAAAT
Source organism: Marasmia exigua (assembly GCA_019059595.1). Classification (NCBI taxonomy): domain Eukaryota; kingdom Metazoa; phylum Arthropoda; class Insecta; order Lepidoptera; family Crambidae; genus Marasmia; species Marasmia exigua. The sequence continues at coordinate 4,102,690 of CM032489.1, read as the reverse complement.
GAAGTAATATTTTTTTAAAGCACAGTCAAATTTTTACTCCAATTTTGAATCCATAACAAAAACTAACCAATTTAGTGTACATGGTGTCTTGTTATCCTCTCCAGTGTCACCTGAGACTGATACTATTGCGCCTGTGCACCGGCTATTTATTTATACGTTTAAACCTAGCCGCAAACAATACTGTTTTTTTTCTATTTGCCATTAATTAGGTCTTACTAATGGTATTGTGTCTTAAAAGCAGACTGTACGTAACAAATAATTTCTAAATTGTCTTTGTAATTAGTAGGTATTTAAAATGATATTTTATATATATAATTTTTTTTTAAGGATAAGTTGGCCGTGTGGCCCCCGGCACAACTGCTGCCTGATTGCGGAAAAGCCCGCACGACGAAGAAGAAGAAGTGGTCAAGCGTTGGCCTGTAGTGAATAAAAAAGATTTCTACGTAGAATAATGTTTTGTAATTTTGTTACTTTATTTGTGTCACTAAATAAATATTATTTCTTTCTTTCTTTCTTTCTAGATTTAGTGGCCCGCCCACACTTTGGGATATTAGTTTCGCTTTATACCAATAGATGGCGCTAGGCGTCCATTACATCTATTATTTCTGAATTTTTAATAAAAATATTTTTTGTAATTCCTTTTTCGACAAAAATATAAAATACTTTTTCTTAAATGTAATTAATATAAGTCCTTTTTTCATATTTCCGGTCTTTGACCCTTTCACTGTCCAACTGACACTTTTTCGAAGTTTTTTTTTTTAAAATTGTGATATATTTTTAACATAAAAGTTTGTACACATTTGTATCCAAAAAAGTGACTGATTTTTATTAAAAACTACTTTTTTTCCCTTCAAAATGAAGTAATATTTTTTTAAAGCACAGTAAAATTTGCACTCCAATTTTGTATCCACAACAAAAACTAACCAATTTAGTGTACATGGTGTCTTGTTATCCTCTCGAGTGTCACCTGAGACTGATACTATTGAGACTGCGCACCGGCTATTTATTTATACGTTTAAACCTAGCCGCAAACAATACTGGTTTTTTTCTATTTGCCATTAATTAGGTCTTACTAATGGTATTGTGTCTTAAAAGCAGACTGTACATAACAAATAATTTCTAAATTGTCTTTGTAATTAGTAGGTATTTAAAATGATATTTTATATATATAATTTTTTTTTAAGGATAAGTTGGCCGTGTGGCCCCCGGCAGAGTAGAATAGGCCACCCTCCTACCGAGGTGTCGTAAAAGGCGACTAAGGTAAAGCTGTTGGCATTATCATCAGCACCCAGAGAAGGAAAACTCTGCATTTATATCAAAACCCTCGCCAACCCGTCTGCCAAGTGTGGTGAGTATGGCAATTACCCCTTATGTGATTGAGGGAGGCCCGTACCCCAGCAGTGGGGACTTAAATGGGCTGATGATGATGATGATGATGAAGGATAAGTTGATTTTTTTTGGTATGAAAGATATACCAAACAAAACTCAACCGTGGGAGAGCCACGCTTCGGCATGAATGGGCCGGCTCGACCTCACAAAAAACCGGCGTGAAGCAGCACTGTGCTGTGTTTCGTAATGTGACTCTACTGGAGTCGCGGATGTCTATGGGCGGCGGCAATTGCTTACCATCAGGTGTTCAGTCTGCTCGTCTTCCACCTATCACATTAAAAAAATCATATTTAAATATGAGCCGTATTTTTTGGTCTTAAGAGTTGAGGTGTCATACCAATGGTGTTACTATAACTGTTGTAAGCGGCTGTGGCGCTATCCTGGAATATTTTTATTTATGCTAGAGAAGGGCAAACGAGCAAACGAGTCACAGTAATCAACGCCGTCCATGAACATCCACGAAATCAGAGAGTGTTTACTATTAAACAACCTTGAAAAAATGTTGAGTCCAACACGCACGCGAAAAATTTACGCCAAAAGTGGCCGCTTTTGTCCACTTTTGGCGTGTATAATTGTTTGCCGAGCATAAATAGTATAAGTGTTTGCCGAGAGGTTGTAACCCCGAAATGGACAACATTTCAAAATTGCTAAGCTCTGAAACAAAAAATACCAATTCTTTGTTTACTTTTCCGCTGCTCGAATATATATTTATTTATTTTTTATATTGCTTATTTACTGAGAAAAAAATTAAAAACTAAAAAACGTAAGATGACGACATCGGACGGCAGAATGTTAAATATTTCTTTGCTTAGCACATTATAGTTTTAAATTTACGAAATGCCAAACCCATGGCATGTAACTGTCAAAAAAAAGACAACTTGTCAACGTTGAATGTATGAATGACGTTGACAATGTTGACACTAGTATGATTTACCTTTGACAGTAGTACCTTTTTTTTATTAAAACAATGATAAGCAAAGGAATATCGCTGTATTCAGCCGTCCGATGACGTCATTTGGCGCTTACGTCTATTTAGAATAAAAAGAATTTCAATAATTATTTTATGCATGAAAATGGACAAATTTTGAAAAAAGAAAAAATATGGGTCTGTTCATTTTATGTCTATTTTCATATAAAAAAACAATATGGACATGTTAAAAATATGAAATGTTGTCCATTGTTTAAAATAGGAATTAGAATAATGTAATTTTCTCTTTCTCTCTCTCTTCACCCTTCTCACTCTGGCGTCGGTAGCGTTGTGCCGCGTTGTGTAGCGAGTACCCCGCCGGCGTACACCTCGCTGATTGCCGAACTACCCCTACTGCGACACCCCTGACCGCCAGCCCATCCCCGAGTGAGTGTACAACCCTAGCAGCTTGCCTGTGGCTCCTGTTGAGTAAGTACCCCAGTACCCCTTTCATCAGTAGACTAATTTTGGACAACGCGTGCCAGCTCCTCTCGAGTGGCAACCTTGTCATAATATTGCGAGCAGCCCATGTTTAATAATTACCATAATACCCCTTTTATCAGTAGGTACTATGAAAGAAAGGACGTTTTCAATAAGGATATACCTACCTTAATATAAATAAATAAATATTTCACAACATCACATACATTGATCTGACTTCGAGATAGATAGCTCAAGCATCTGGGTTACAGATATCAGAATCAACAGTGGGATTACAAATATATACATATACTACTTTTCTTTTGTAAATACATACTGAAACACCCCGACCAATACAAACAGACATGTTCATGCACACAAATGTTTGTACTGTGCGGGGATCGAACCCGCAACCCTTGGACAAGGCAGCGTTCACTGCCACTGTTCCAATCCGAGTCGTCAAATGATATGAATGGGTTATTGATTGTACTTATAGTAAAAGTTCAGAATACCCCACATAATTAATTTAATTGTATCATTACTCACAAACAATGTGATTGATACAAAAACCCAAAGTCAACGTACTGATCTGATGATGGAATCTTAGGGAAATCAAGGTAACTCTTCAAATTTTATGGGTTGGGTATTAACTAAAACGCTCTCAAAAATTCTGGTCCGCGGACGAGTTAATAACATTGCCAGTTTGTTAGTAGTTAACTGGACCATGCTGAGAAGCGGCCGCGGACCAGTTAACTATTTGCTCAAGTCTTAGGGGTCAACTGGCCCAAAAGTTTGATATAGGTATCTATACTCGAAACTGGAATTCAAGACCAAAAAAGCTACTACAATGTTGCCACTGCAATAAAATGATCGTACAATAGTATATACCTATTTTCTAAAAACATACGCAGACGTAATTTATTTATTGGTAATTTTAATTCTATAATTTGCAGAAGTAATTTTATTAACTTATTTTTAAATAAATACCTACAAGACTTGTAATGTTTGTTAGAAAGGCTGGTTTTGAGTTGGTCTCATTTCAGGTGTTAATAACACTTGGTACAACATTTGAAGTTACATGTTGTTGCTTCGTGCAGTGAGGTGCCGCCAAGTAATATTAATATAAGAATCTTTTTTAACACTGCTGTTGTGTCAGTCGACACGCGAATAACTTGCTAGGACCTAAGAGAGTCTTAAAACCTGCGATTTTGTCAAGAGTAGTCTCGGCAGAATCCATAGATCGATAAAACGCTCAACACCCCGTTTTATTGAGTGACTGAGACTTTGACTGACTTCGTCTGTTGACTATCCACTTTGTCAAAATATCACTTGACCATTTTCCTTACGAGTTATTTCACTTATTAACGCCTAATATCTAAAACATGTGCAAAATTGGACGAATTAATTACTGGAGTGGTGGAAACCTAATCATGAATTGTACCAGCTTATACTAAGAAAAGAAGTATATAACAAAAAGGTTAGCAAAACCTGAAAACTTGATTTGACAATGACATAAGTGACATTGAAAGATTTGACAGTGACGTATCTGTCGTAGTTTTTTGGTCTTGAATTCCAGTTTGTACAAGGTTTCTGAACGTCTGAAATTAATTTTATAGCGCAATTGAAGCGATTGAGGTATTTCTACGCTGCATTTCTCGGGCAATTATTGTCCTATTTTTTTATAAGATAGGGAGTAGACAAGCAGACGGATCACCTGATGGTAAACAATTACCGCCGCCAATGAATACCTGCAACATCGGAGGAGTCACAAGAGCGCTGCCGACTTTTTAAAAAGGAATACGCTCTTGCGTTGAAGGTTTGCAGGTCGCCTCGGTCCGGAAGTACCGCAGGCGATTAATATTATTTGATAGATATGGGGTGAGCCCTGCGTCTCATAGCCACTGCGACCAGTAGATGATCTATTGTGGCAGCCCCAGAACCTATTACAGCACCTCATGTAGCTCCAGTTCCAGGATAAACCCGAGAATGGAGCTGATGGGGAGCTTTTGATCTCGCCTGCTGAGATCATGTGTGCTCCCAGGTGCCGGCTTCTGCAGCGGTGCAGCGCTATGCACTCGCCGAGGACGTGGATAATCGTTTCCTCGCGACAGAACCTGCAGATTTTGGTATCTGAAAGGCCCACGTTGTGCAGGTGCTTGTTTTATTTGCAGTGCCCTGTGAGGGTCCGAGTGAGTGCCCTAATGTCCTCTGCTCAGTTTTATTATTTCTACAGCTCGTCTCTGATCGAATGCCTGTATCAACGCCTTAGACTGTTCTAGTCGAGGTAGTCTTTTCCAAAATTCAGTGCTTTGCTTATGATCCCACTCGCCTCCACCGCAGGCGATACTTCATTCCATAGTTTTGTCGTACGAGGTAGAAAGTTTCTTGAGAAACGTACAGTTGAAGACTGCCAACCATCTGAATGATGGGCATGGAACTGTTGTCGAGTGGCATGATGGTGAAATGAAGCGGCAGGAATCAGTTCAAACAATTCTTCAGAGCATTCCCCATAGTATTTAAAGCGGTAAAGTATACAAATAGCGAGACTACATCTCTACGCAGCGCTAAGGAGTCTAGCCGATTAAGGTGACGGGTAGGGCACACTAGCGGCGCCAATCGATTTTAATTTTTAGCTACTAAACCGGATCTAATTTAAACATTTTCGGGGTTACAACTTCTCGGCAAACACGTATATTTAATACATATAGTTAACTGTTTGGTCTGCTTTTGCACTCGAATTTTGGATTACCGTCTAAAGTGGCCGCTTTTGGCGTGAATCAATTTTTCGCCTAATAAGTGTTTGCCGAGAGGTTGTAACCCCGAAATTGTTTAAAATAGATCCGGTTTAGTAGCTAAAAATTAAAATCAATTGGCGTCGCTAGTGTGCCCTACCCGTCACCTTAATTAACTGATTCATATTATTTAACAACGCCAACTAAAAATGTTAAAGAAAGCGTCAAATCAACATTAACCACATATCAGGTCATCACCACAATCGGTCCTCAATGGACAACATTTCAAAATTGCTAAGCTCTGAAACAAAAAATACTATTTCTTTATTTACTTTTCCGCTGCGCGAATATATATTTATTAATTTTTTATATTGCTTATTTACTGAGAAAAAAATTAAAAACTAAAATACGTAAGATGACGTCATCGGACGGCAGAATGTAAAATATTTCTTTGCTTAGCACATTATAGTTTTAAATTTACGAAATGCCAAACCCATGACATGCAACTGTCAAAAAAAAGACAACTTGTCAACGTTGAATGTATGAATGACGTTGACAATGTTGACACTAGTATTATTTACCTTTGACAGTAGTACCTTTTTTTTTATTAAAACAATGATAAGCAAAGGAATATCGCTGTATTCACCCGTCCGATGACGTCATTTGGCGCTTACGTCTATTTAGAATATAAAGAATTTTAATAATTATTTTATGCATGAAAATGGACAAATTTTGAAAAAAGAAAAAATATGGGTCCGTTCATTTTATGTCTATTTTCATATAAAAAAACAATATGGACATGTTAAAAATATGAAATGTTGTCCATTGATATTGAACAAACGTATTTGTCATTGAATTCAGAATCAACTGAAGAATTTTTGATATGTGATAGGTAGCAGACGAGCAGACGGATCCTGATGGTAAGCGATTGTCCACCAGTGGAGTCAGAAGTGCAGAGCTAATCATAGATACGTTAGCAAGTGGGTACATAAAAACACTATATACGCCTCTTTTCTTTTGCCATGGCGAGACGGATAAAAAAAAATAAGAGTAGGTATACCATGTGCATATCTTCTTCTTCTTATTTTATTTGTGGCAATCAACTTCTCGACTGAGAATTACTCCTGCCATTATCATGTTTTAGATTTTAGGCATTATTAAGCGGGACAACCGAAGACAATTCGCCAATGTCAAGCAACTTATTGAGAACAAGTAGGTAGTCAACAGTCGAAGTCAGTCAAAGTCACAGTCACTCAATAAAAGGCCGGTGTTTTGCGTTTTATCGACCTACGGATTCAGCGGATATCACTCTAAAAGCAATCGCGGGTTTTAAGAATCTATTAGGTCCAAGCAAGTTGTCACGAGACAACGCACTCGACACACAATAGCAGTGTTAAAAACGATACAATCCAACGATTCTTATTATTAGGATCACTTTGCGGCACTTCACTGCACAAATAAACACCAAACTTGCACACTAAAAACCACTAGACGCTAATTTAAAATATCGTTTTTATAAAATTTATCGCAGGTGATTAGGGGAAACGAAAAATATTTTTTTACTTATATGGAATTTGAACACCCAGGTGATATGACGGCAGGTGATTTTAGAAGACAAAAATGTAGAATCAAATCACCCAGGTGATATCACCTAGGTGATCATAGTGGATTAAACCCTTGATTGGGCCTCCAATACCCTCACTCATGTTGTGACAGGATAGCGCTGTTTCACGCTGATTTGTCGGATTTGTATGCATTAATGTGAGGCTGTCCGTACACACGGCGTCAAGTCAAGTTACCCTTGTTGGACTTTGGACCGTTCCTTATATTTGAGACACGTGTTATGTTTGTACTATGGTTGGGTAACGTCACCTGGCGCCGTCTGTACAAAACAGACTCCGTGCAGTAAAAACTAGTTTCATGGACCTTAAAACTAGCCTTATTAGAATCAAAATGCATCAGTTATTACAAAAGTTGACTTTATTTACATTAAGTACACATGTTTTTACAAATCAAATGCAAAATGCGCATCTATTTACATAATTTTACAATCATTACTATGGCAGTGTTTATGAAACTTATACTAGAAAACCAGATTTTCTTTTAAAAACAGCCGCGGTTTGACTGGTATAAAAAAGGCGGTTTGAAAAAGTAGTGTCATTTTGACATTGACATTACAATTGGCGGGAAAAGTCTGGCTTATAGACAATGTTTCTTTTTTTAATCTTTGACTAAGTCCGTAGGGCTGCGATGTTGTTTGGATTGATCACCAGCAGTAGGGGTAGTTAGGGCAGAGGGCTGGGGGGAAGTCGGCGGGGTAGCGGGGGGCGGCATGGTGAGCAGGGCTGTAATAAAAAAAGTTTGTTAGAATCATAGATACTTAGAATTGGACTTGTTGCACAAATTTTTTCGACGACCCGTTTGGAACAGTGGTAGTGAACGCTGCCTTTGGTCCAAGGGTTGCGGGTTCGATCTCCGCACCGTCCAAACATTTGTGTGCATGAACATGTCTGTTTGTATTGTAGGTGTTTCCTATGTATTATAAGTATGTATTTACAAAAAGAAAAGTATTATATGTATATATTTGTAATCCCACTGTTGATTCTGATACCCGTAATAGAGGTGCTTGAGCTGATCTCGTAGTCAGATCAATGTTACTTATGTAATGTTGTAAAAAAAAATGTAAAATTAAACTTCCCATATTATGTAATACAATATACAACCTGTGCGGATAAAGAATGGGATCAGAAAAGGCGGCGAATCTATTCACTTCTCGCTCGCACACTATTTGCGTCTATACTCGCACTCGTGGGTGTGCGAGCGAGAAGTAAATAGATGCTCCGCCATTTCTGATCCCATTCTTTATCCGCTCAGGTTGTAAGCGGAAATTTCAATGGAATATGTCGACTTTTCTTATAGAGAAATGTTAATAATTTTAGCTTTTTGATAAACTTGGGTTTCCATCAGCACCATATTTACTGATAGCTGTGGTATTCAAAGGGGATGTCTGGCAAGATATAGATATAGTTGATCCATCCAAATCAGGATAGTCGAATCATTAAGGATGTGTTTAGCTTTTTAGTTAACTGATAATAAGGATCCTGGTTCGTACTCCAAACGTACAGTGGCGGACACATCAGGCTATACAGAACTGTCAAATTTCTTCATTCGATCATAAACCTTGTATTATTACACATTGAGTTCGAAATCGATTGAGGAAATTTGACAGTTTTGTATAGCTTGACCTGCCCGCCACTGTACCAGGCTCCGGAACAAAATTTATAGACACAATCGGGAACGACACGTTGTGATGTCAATGGGGTAATAATTCAATAGGAGCCACAAAAGATGCCAGGGTTTTACACCCACTCGGGAATGGGCTGGCCGTCAGGGTATGCCTGGCCAGGGCTGCGGTCGCAGTAGGGGCAGTTGGGGCAGACAGCGGGGTGTACGCCGGCGGGGTACTCGGAAAGACCTGACACAGGTAGTCATGCTTTTTAATCTACTGATGAAAGGGGAAGTAGGGTACTGACTCAACAAAGGCCACAGGCAAGATCTAGTATCTTGCCTGTTTGTACATCCACTTAGAAATGAGCTGGCCGTCAAGAGTGTATCAAGCTATTTACCTACTGATGAAAGAGGTACTAGGGTACTTACTCGACAAGGGCCACAGGTGAGATGCTTGGGTTTTACACTCACTCGGGAATAGGCTGACCGTTAGGGGTGTGTCAAGCTATTTACCTACTGATGAAAGAGGTCAGGGTCCGCACTCAACAGGCACCTCAGACAAGATGTTTGTTTTGGACATCTACTCGGGGATAAGCTTGCCGTTGGGGTGTGTCAAGCTATTCAACTACTGATGAAAGGGGTACTAGGATACTTACTCAACAGGGGCCACAGGCAAGATGCTAGGGTTATACACCCACTCGGGGATGGGCTGGCCGTCAGGGGTGTGTCTGGCCAGAGCTGCGGTGTCGCAATAGGGGTAGTTGGGGCAGACAGCGGGGTGTACGCCGGCGGGGTACTCGCGGCACAACGCTACCGCCGCCAGAGCGAGAAGGGTGATCTGGAGAGAGAGATGGAAAATTAGTTTTTTTTTACTATCAGTAGGGACTTTAAGTTACATGATAGAAGAATTAGAATAAATAAATTAACCTTAAATTTTCTTCAATCAACTATTTTATAAATATGAATACTATTCTAGAAAGCCAACCGTAGAACAGGACACACCAACCGCGCAACTTTTGTTTAAAAAAAATTCTGGGAAAAAAAACCGACTTCAGTAAAACCTTTTTTGGCAGCAACACCAGTGGAGTCACAAAAGCACTGCCAACCTTTTAACCCCCCTTTCCCCTTTGGGCCTCCGGTACCTTCACTCACACAGCGAAACACAGCACAGTGCTGCTTCACGCCGGTTTTCTGTGACCACGGTCCGTGGTATCACTCCGGTCGAGCCGGCCCATTTATGCCGAAAGCGTGGCTCTCCCACGGTAGAGTTTATCCAAATTCATTGCAATTCATTTAACAAATACCCCAATAACCCTAAACCTTAACAAATTACTCAAATACCCTTAATTGCAAATGCAATGCAACTGGTTGCAACGCGCATACCTGGTTGCAAAACCAGAATAGGGAAATGCATAGACAACAATGCTGTACAGTCGCCGGCAACGAAATGTATACAACTGGATTCTTAAGACGGAGCAATTTTCGCTAGACCCGGGATTCGAACCCACGACTTCGAGATCCTGGTAAAAAACCTCTAGACCAATGGGCTAAGAGACTCTTCCTATAGTATTTTTTTTATTTAGTATGGCTCTACCCGAAGATAATTTGCCAATGTCAAGTAACTTATTGAGAATAAGTAGGTAGTCAACAGTCGACGTCAGTCACAGTCACTCAATAAAACGCCGGTGGTTTTACGTTTTATATCGACCTACGAATTCAGCGGATATCACTCTAAAAGCAATCGCGGGTTTTAAGACTATTAGGTCCAAGCAAGTTGTCACGAGACAACTCACTCGACACACAATGGACAACATTTCATATTTTTAACATGCAATATTGTTTTTTTTATATGAAAATAGACATAAAATGATCAGACCCTTATTTTTTCTTTTTTCAAAATTTCGCCATTTTCATACTTTAAATGATTATTAAAATCTCTATATTCTAAATAGACGTAAGCGCCAAATGACGTTATCGGACGGCTGAATACAGCGATATGCCTTTGCTTATCATTGCTTTAATAAAAAAAGGTAGAGTATCAATATTGTCAACGTCATTCATTCATTCAACGTTGACAAGTAGTCTTCTTTTTTTGACAGTTGCATGTCATGGGTTTGACATTTCGTAAATTTAAAACTATAATGTGCTAAGCAAAGAAATATTTTACATTCTGCCGTCCGATGACGTCATCTCACGTTTTTTAATTTTTAATTTTTTTCTCAGTAAATAAGCAATATAAAATATAAATAAACATATATTCGAGAAACGGAAAAGTAAATGAAGAATTGGTATTAATGGTAATTTTTGTTTCTTAGCTCAGCAATTTTGAAATGTTGTCCATTGCAGTGTTAAAAACGATACAATCCAAACTTATTAGGATCACTTTGCGGCATTTCACTGCACTGACCAAGTGGCCTTTTTTACATTATGTCCGACAAACGAGCAGGCGGCTCACCTGATGGTAAGCGATTACGGAAGACCAGCGTCGTAGTGTCTTCTAGACGCTTTGACAAATGCTGAGTGGAACCCATTTTAATGCTATTTGCTGATTTATATTTCTTCTACTGTGTATTTGATGTAATGTCTTGGCATTGAAAAAAAATATTTTTATTTATTTATTACCGCTGCCCATGGACATCTGCGACACATGTAGCATCACAGATGCGTTGCCGGCTCTTAAGCGAGAAATCAGCTCTTTTCTTGAAGATAACCAGGTCGTATCTGTTCGGAAACACCATCGTTGGTAGCTGATTCCATAGTTTTACTGCGTGCGGTAGGAAATGGCGCGATAAACGCACTGTGGTGGAATAAAACCCACACAGGTCCACATCCATCCAATTTGACGACCCGTTTGGAACAGTGGTAGTGAACGCTGCCTTTGGTCCAAGGGTTACGGGTTCGATCCCAGCACAATGTTTGTAACATTTGTGTACATCTCTGTTTGTATTGGTCTGGGTGTTTTCTATGTATTTTATATATTTACTAGCTGACCCGGCAAACGTTGTTTTGCCATATAAATAAAAGGGTTGATCGTAGAAGGGTGAAAATTGAGGATTGTATGTATTTTTGTATGTTGTATCATAAAAAAAGAGAAATTAAAAATTTTGTCTAAAAAATAAAAATAAAAATTTAGGGGTGGACTACCCCTAACATTTAGGGGGATGAAAAATAGATGTTGGCCGATTCTCATAGATACCGGATAAGCACAAAAAATTTCATCAAAATCGGTCAAGCCGTTTCGGAGGAGTATGGCAACGAAAACTGTGACACGAGAATTTTATATATTAGATTTACAAAAGAAAAGTATTATATGTAATCCCGCTGTTGATTCTGATATCCGTAACACAGGTGCTTGAGATCTGACTCCCATTGCGGAATCAGATCAATGTAAGTATGTGTTGTGAAATTTTTATTAAGGTGACGTAGGGCACACTAGCGACGCCAATCGATTTTAATTTTTAACTACTAAAGCGGATCTATTTTAAACAAGTTCTGGGTTACAACCTCTAGGCAAACACTTATACTATTTATTAAATAACCATGCACAAAAGTTGGGTCCGTTTTTGTACGCGAAAAATTGACTCACACCAAAGGTGGCCGCTTTATTAATTTTTCGCGTACGAGTTGGATCCAACATTTGTGCATGAATATTTAATATTATGGTTTAAGTGTTTGCTTAGAGGTTGTAACCCCGAAATTGATTAAAAGAGATCCGGTTTAGTAGTTAAAAATTAAAATCGATTGGTGTCGCTAGTGTGCCCTACCCGTCACCATAATAAAAAAAAAATGTAATCCCACTGTTGATTCTGATATCCGTAACACAGGCGCTTGAGCTACCTATCTCGGAGTCCAATCAATGTATGTGATGTTGTGAAATATTTATTTATACAGGTGATGTGGATGAAATCTGTCAGTTTCTGATTCGATTGTCACGTAATAGCGGTCGCATTTGTCTCCATTTGTACCATTTCGCGACTGCAGCTGTCTGTTGCAGTTGCGAAACAGGCCACCGACCTTGCCCGGTTTCTGTCAAGAACTATCTTAGCCCGCTTGCGAAGAAAGTTGCGTTTTGTAATCTGCATATTTGTTTTAGAACCTGTAGAACTTAAGTTAAATCCTTTTATACATTCAAAAATATATTGTATAACGTTAGTAAGTAATTAAAAAAAACTGTGATATTTAAGGCATTACTATTTAATTTATTTATTTAAAACTTTATTAGATACACAAAATATTTATACACTGTGCTTTTTTAAACGTCCTTTTTAACTTAACCTTTTTCCCCAAGGAACATAGGGTCTAATCTCAAAAAAATAAATTGGCCTCCCCATACAATTTGATCAATCAGCTGATTACCTTTGTACTTATGGGAAGGTGAATTTTTTTTCTGAGGTAAGACCCTATGTTCCTTGGGGGAAATGTTTGTTTTCATCAGAATAATGCTCTCGATGAGGCAGTAAGACGGTTAAAAAAGCACTGTGTTATAATAGGAGAACTTATGTAATTCCACCACAGAGAATATATTAATTATTTTTAGTAAATATAGGAATGTGACCAGCCTAAATAAATAAATAGGTACAGGTAGGTCTTAGGTACACCAAATTCAGCGTATCTATTTGATTGCTAATCTAGCTAATCTTTTAAAATTAGGTTTCAGTTAGTCAAAACAAATTAAGGCGACCGGTAGCCCTAACTAGCGACACCATTCGTTTTTAATTGTTAGCTACTAAACTGGATCTATTTTAAAGAATTTCGGGGTTACAACCTCTCGGCAAACACTTATACTATTTATTAAATAACCCTGCACAAATTTTGGGTCCGTTTTTGTACGTGAAAAATTGATTACCGCCAAAAGCGGCCACTTTTATCGGGCGCAGGACCAACAGCTTAAGGTGCTTTCCGAGGCACGGGGGTATAAGACCGCCAACTTCTAGACTCCGGGCTGCCACTAAGAATTTCTTACCGAAAACTTAGGAACGATTTTTTGGGCCGACCCGTGGGTTGAACCCGGGACCTCTTGCGCAGCCGTCGCTTTAAGTTGACGGGTAGGACACACTAGCGACGCCGATCGATTTTAATTTTTAGCTACTAAACCAGATCTATTTTAAAAAATTTCGTGGTTACAACTTCTCGAGAAACACTTATACAATTTATTTAATAACCATACACTAATGTTGGGTCCAACGCGTACGCGAAAAATTGGCGTGAATCAATTTTTCGCGTGGTTATTTAATAAATAGTATAAGTGTTTACCGAGAGGTTGTAACCCCGAAATTGTTTAAAGTAGATCCGGTTTAGTAGCTAAAAATTAAAATCGATTGGCGTCGCTAGTGTGCCCTACCCGTCACCTTAAAGTACGACCCACTAGCCACTGCGCCACCGAAGCAGTCAAATGCAACCTCCATGATTATCAATTGTATGACAGCAGTCCCATACATTTGTTGGTGGGCGCAAGGTTGCATGCCGACTAGGTAATGTAACGGGTGTGACATGAATGTTGATATGATTTAATTAATTTATGCAGTGTTATTGTTTTGGTCATGAAACTCATGAATGGCAAACGACATGGTATATAGTACAGTCAACAGACAAAAGTTGATGCACACTAGTGACTCTTATGCTCCTCGGAATAAGAACTACAAACTACGAAATATGTGCAGCTACTTCTGCTGTGACTGTACTTACGATGTAGGGATAAAGAGTTTTGTAAAAGTGGTTAAACCAATTTAGAATTTAGTTTTGATAAAATTCAAATTAAAAATGACCCATTAATAAAGTTACCCTTAATTTTTTTCATAATAGGAATTTTATATACATAGTTATTTTTTTAACGTTTACATCCCAAAAAATTCATAATGGGTACTGTTAATAAAGTATATTTAGTATGTTAGTTTAGCAAAAAACGCGAAAAAAAAATTAGCAATGGAACAGTTGCTTTAAAAAAATCGGTGTATATTATTAAATTTTCAACAAATAATAGGTATTTTAATTTTTTTTTACAAAAATATGGTAATGCTATTTCAAAATAAAATCAAATAGATAATTACAAATTTACGTTTTTATTCTAAACTCTTTCTACTCTTTTGCTTTTCAACAGTCAATTTTGTAAGTTTATTGTTTTTTTTTTAAAATACGCGTCATATTCTGTACAAAATGTATATCACAGTTTCAAAAAAGTTACAAATTTTGAATAAAAAAACAAATAAACATGTCGAATTTAGAACCTGCTCCTTTTTTGAAGTAGGTTAAGAAGAGTGTCACATGTTAATTCCGATTTGTCTAAGAATCCGTGTTACATTTTTTAATAAAAAAAGTGTCACATTTTTTTGCAAAAAAAATATAGACTAATTTTTTTGCAAAAATTAAAGCCCCATTTTTTTTCAAAAATATAATTACACTTTTTCTTTCGAAAAAAAAGTCCCTTTTGTAACCTATTTTTTATCACAACAAAGACTTACCAATTTAGCGTACATGGTGCCTTGTTATCCTCTCGAGTGTCAACTGAGACTGATACTGTTTGCGCCTGCGCACCGGCCTTTTATACAAGCCTAGCCGCGTCGCGTGTCAGAGAACAATACTGGATTTTTCTTAACTTTTTCTATTAATTAGGTCTTGTTGTCTTAAACTGTCAATGTCATTGTCATTTTTGGGTTATGTTAGGTTACCTAAATCTCTAGACCAATAATTCTAGATTATGTAAGCGATGTAATAATAGCTCAGTGAATAAGGACGGGCGAATTATTAACTTCAGGGAGGTCGTCGATTCCCTCTGTCCATCCCCTGCTTGTTCACCGCGGTTGGACCGCGATACAAATGTCTTAAAAACTCTAGTGATGTTCATAATATGATTAAAGAACCTATTTACCTACTTAATTGATTTTAACAACCAAAGATAGCAAGTTTTATGCAAATTTCGCGTAGGTATACACCGTAATTTTTTTATCGTTTACATCAGCCGTGTGGTCCCGGCAGAGTAGAATAGGCCACCCTCACTCTTACCGAGGTGTCGTAAAAGGCGACTAAGGTAAAGCTGCTGGCATGATCATCAGCACCCAGAGAAGGAAAACTCTGCATTTATATCAAAACCCTCGCCAACCCGTCTGCCAAGCGTGGTGAGTATGACAATTACCCCTCATGTGATTGAGGGAGGGTCGTGCCCCAGCAGTGGGGACTTAAATGGGCTGACGACGATGACGATTACATCCCGAAGTAACAAGTAGGAAGTAAGTAAATATATGTCCAAGATTGTCAAGACAGGGCATTGGACAGGGATCAATGGAAGAATTTGGGGGAGGCCTTTGCTCAGCAGCTAACTATAAAAAAAATATCCCGAAAACCATTACAAGATAGAATATACCAGCTGTTTTTTTTTGCGTTTGTCGATCTAACATGCTAAATGGACTTTATTCACGATTTCTATTATGAGGGTTTCGGGATGTACCTAAGCGATAAAAAAACGCTTTCTAAGATGATGAATTACATGTGATGTGAGAATGCATATTTTTTTAGAAAACGTAAAGTTAAAATAATATTTTGCTTAATCCACTTCTTAAGGTGACGGGTAGGGCACACTAGCGAAGCCAATCGATTTTAAGTTTTAGCTACTAAACCGGATCTATTTTAAACAATTTCAAGGTTACAACCTCTCGGCAAACACTTACACTATTTATTAAATAACCACGCACAAATGTTGGGTCCTTTTTGTACGCGAAAAATTGATTCACGCCAAAAGCGGCCACTTTCATCAATTTTTCGCGTACAAAAACGGACCTAACATTTGTGCACGGTTATTTAATAAATAGTATAGTGTTTGCCGAAAGGTTGTAACCTTGAAATTGTTTAAAATAGATCCGTTTTAGTAGCTAAAACTTAAAATCGATTGGCGTCGCTAGTGTGCCCTACCCGTCACCTTAATACATTTACAATTATAACAGTTCACACGAAAAAACACTCGGGCGCAGGACCAACGGCTTATCGTGTCTTCCGGGTCACGGGTACAACACCCTAACTCTAAATACCAGGCTAACAAAAAAACTGTTTTTTGGAAGAACTCTAATACAAACATTAGCCTGACCCTGGAAGAGAACCTGGGACCCAAAGTGTGGGCGCTTCAAAGTGACCCACTTGCCAAACTGGTGAGGCAGTCATGCCTAAAATATGTATGGACTCGTAACCCCGAAATAACTAAGGTACAATGCACTTTGATAGCTATTTGTGATATCGGTACCTACATTCCTTCTTCCTTACATTACCTTCGAAATATTTAGTCCGTAGCTATGAAGTTAGTACCTACACTCGCGAGCAGCCAAATCGACTCAGGCCCTAATTTTCATACAAACATACTAACTTCAGAGGCCTATAAATACGAATGTATATGTGCTTTAGTGAAAAATTTAATGTAAATCGATGTCAAAAATTTACTTCTTTTAGTTAAGGTGACGGGTAGGGCACACTAGCGACGCCAATCGATTTTTATTTTTAGCTACTAAATTGGATCGATTTTAATCAATTTCGGGGTTACAACCTCTAGGAAAACACTTATACTATTTACTAAATAACCATGCACAAATGTTGGGTCCAACGCGTACGCGAAAAATTGATTACCGCCAAAAGCGACCACTTTTAGCGTGAATCAATTTTTCGCGTACAAAAACGGTCCCGACATTTGTGCATGGTTATTAAGTATATAGTATAAGTGTTTTCCTAGAGGTTGTAACCCTGAAATCGGTTGAAAATAGATCTGGTATAGTAGCTAAAAATTAAAATCGATTGGCGTCGCTAGTGTACCCTACCCGTCACCTTAAAATAATAAATTGAAATTTTAACACTTTTGAAATCGATTTACAATAAAATTATCACTAAAGCACAGGTAGTAGTCTACTTTACCATGGGAGACGCTTCGGCATGTATGGGCCAGCTCGACCGGAGTGATACCATGGCTTCACAACAAACGCGTAAAGCCTGTGGTGTTTCGCCGAGTGACTGCGGGTTCCTGAAGCCCAATCCGGGTAAAACCCCTTCCCCCTTATTACAAATTGCGAACTAAGGAAAGTCCCGGAACTAAATTCATGCGCCCCTTTTAACATTACGTGCCCGAACGGGAAAGTACGACATTTAGTACGGTAATAACTATAGATCGCTATTTAGAATAAGGTGGCAGTACTTGTGACTCCACTGGTGTTGCGCGTGTCATCACCTACCATCAGGTGATCCGTCTGCTCGTCTGCCACCTATAACAAAACCCGTCAAGTGTGAGTCGGACTCGCCCACCTGAAGGTCCGAATGTATCCTACGTTCAGGAATCTCATCGCTCCGTTATTTTTTTAGTTTATATTATTTATACTACCTATTTATAAAGAAGTTAGCCTACCCGGTGGCCACGCAAGGGTCGGGAGAGACTGATTCTGGGATAGTAACCCATTTCAGTGGTTTCGGTCGCCGTGCATTAAAATGCGCGGGGCGTTGGCGCGGCCTTAATTCTAGGCCTGGGTATGTCATGTCCGGGGAGTCATCACGGTGGTGGGCTTCGCCCCGCTGACGAGTCGGGCCCAACCGGCATAATCCAAACCCCGAGGGATGAAACGTCCGGCGAGCGGTATCGAGCCAGCGGGGGGCTTGGTTTTAAGTACCTACAGAAAGCGGCAACGCTTATAGGTAATCCGAAAACACGAACCGCTTGCGCGGTGCAATCGACACATAATGCCATCTATTGGTATAAAGTGGAACTAATGACCCGAAATGAAACCGGGGGCGGGTCACTAGTATCTATATAATAGGGTAAGAAATAATAAGCACCAGCCTTTTAACTCGCCATTTCCCAGTTTGGGCTCTCACTCACGAGGCGAAATTCAACAGGTTTTCTGTAACGCCGTCTATCACCCCGGTCTAGCCGGCTTTCATGCCGAAGCTTTGCTGTCCCATATATAAAAAAACTACTTTTTTTTGTATATTCAATGGGTTTGCACTTGACCTCATTTCATTTGATGGAAAGTGACAATAAGGTCTAAGATGTAGCGTGCTTACCCAGAAGAAGCCTATTCACTCTCGATTTAAAGACACCCAAATTGTACCTCTCTGGGAATACAGAAGCCGGCAAGTTGTTCCATTCCTTAGCAGTTCGTACCAAGAAAGAAGAAGCGAAACGCTTAGTACGAGCAGGTATCCTGGGGGTCCGGTGGTAGAAAGGAGAAGGTGGTATCAGGTCGTGAAGTCGTATCCTATAAAAAACCGATGGAATACACTTATTTGTTGGTACCGGCCGTGGCCGTATGGTCCCCGGCAGAGTAGAATAGGCCACCCTCACTCTTACCGAGGTGTAGTTAAAGGCGACTAAGGTAAAGCTGCTGGCATGATCATCAGCACCCAGAGAAGGAAAACTCTGCATTTATATCAAAACCCTCGCCAACCCGTCTGCCAAGCGTGGTGAGTATGGCAATTACCATACCTCATGTGATTGAGAGAGGCCCGTGCCCCAGCAGTGGGGACTTCAATGGGCTGATGATGATGATGATGATGATCTTGGTACCGGAGTGATACCTCCGTCTCACAGAAAACCGGCGTGAAGCAGCACTGTGCTGTTTCGCTGCGTGAGTGAGGGCGAGGAACAATCCGGTGGAAAGGTGGCTTTAAAGGTTGGCAGCGCACTTGTGACTCCACTGGTGTCGCGGGTGTAAATAAAAAATAAAAGTGATCCGTCTGCTCGTCTGCCAAACATCACTTAAAAAAAAAAAAGGTCCTCGCCGGATTCAAACCTGCAACCCTTTGTGGAATTCAGAAACAGTCACATGTTGTTGTCGTAAATTTTACAATATTTACTAATAAATCATTTAAAACCGTCGACCATTTAATTGCTAATTACTTCATTAGCGCTAAAGGAGTGTAATTTATTACTTTACTAGCAGTCGCCCGCGGCTTCGCTCGCATGGAATGAGCAGTTTTCCAGTAGGTATTTATTGACTTTGAAGTAACTCGCTAGATGTGTAAGCAGTCTCTGTATATTTCAGGTGTTGGATGATATATCCTGCGCTCCCTAATTTATGGGAAAATTTCTCAGTTCTAGGTTTTTACGTTTACCTTATATATCATAGTAAACATATGGTTACATGGAAAATAATAATCTATACCAACCTCAAGTAGATCTATAATAATTTGTAAAAAAAATGTCTGCCATGACGTTTGAAGATGTTTTTGATTGCTGACCGTTTGAAATTGGGCAGTTCTATCGAATTGTAATTAAATAAAAATATTTTTGAATAAAACCTCTGTCATTTCTTCATGGGTAAATGAAAATGAAATATGGGAACACTTTAAACACCGCGACCAATCGCTGCAATTTTTAGCGCCATCTGTTATCAGTTTAGAGAAACCTACTGACTAATGTCATTGGAAAACTCCTCATTCGATTTGCCACAAAATAGCCTCCATCCCTTCAACTATCTCCCTCCAATCAGTGTTGCCAGCTCCACCTCCTATTAGGTAGATCTACCTACTTTGGCCTTTGGTCTACCTACCTACTTACCAGTGCCATATAAGTACCTATTTTTAACCGACTTAAAAAAAGAGGTTCTCAATTCGACATGTATATACAATATATATTTTTTTATTGTTTGTTCGCCGATTACTTTAGCATTTATGAACCGATTTAAATGATTATTTGGAAAGTAGATAGTCCCGGATTGGTACCATGATCAGGATATCACGGTCTGATGATGGGATCCTGGAAAAATTGAGGGGAACTCTCAAATTTTATAGGAACACGTAGTGTTTTTGTATCTTTTCTCAAAACTGCACCAGTATTTACGCCTGATTGTATTATTTTTTTGGCTCCGCTGATGATGGAAGGTCAACTCCTCAACGGTAACGAGTTAAAGGATAACTCTTTCAATACTGTACTCACAGTTAGTTTTTAGTTCCTATTTGGCGAGGGTGAAAAGGGGAAGGGAGGGGGCTTGAAAAAAAACCACGAACCACGATAACCACGAACTGAAAAGCGTGAAATAATATTTTCAACACTTTACACACTTCAAAATACATTTTATAATGTATCTTGTAATTCAATGCAACATTCAATTACTCAACAGGGATTGGGCGCCGACTTCGGTAAAACCTTTTCTCGAGTGTACTGTTATAAAATGTTATTTGAAGTGTAGAAAGTGTTAAAAATATTGTCTCACTCTTTTCAGTTCGTGGTTTCTGAAGGAGGTTTTATTTCGCAGAAATAAATAAATAAATAATAATAATAATAAATAAATATTTCACAACGTCGCATACATTGATCTGACTCCGAGATAGGTAGCTCAAGCACCTGTGTTACGGATATCAGAATCAACAGGGGGATTACAAATGTATACATATGATACTTTTCTTTTACAAATACATACTTATAATACGTAGATAATATCCAGACCAATACAAACAGACATGTTCATGCACACAAATGTTTGTAGGGGAGAGTTGGATAATACCGAGCTCCTAAGGAATTTCACCTATAATTAGGAAACTGTTTGATATTAAAACAAACAAAATTTTGTAATTTTTAGGACATTTATTTAGGTACGCATACCGTTTAACAAGAGCTTACAAAATTCAAACAAAAAATAATTATCTTCAATTTACGAAAATAGCTAAAAGCGCGGTATTGTCAAACTGGTCTGATAATATCGTGCCCAGGTTTGATAAAATCGTGCCCACATTAATTGCACTCTTGTTGGTAGATAACAAAAGTAATAATAAAAAAAAACAACTCTAAGTATTTTTCTTGTGGAAAATAGGGAGACTCAAATCTTTTTCTAGGGATTAAATCAGTAAGCATATAAAGACTCATCACACAATAAGTATTAACAAAAACTTATAATTTATGACAACAAAACGTAAATCTTTTTTTATAACTAGAAGTCTTACATAGTCTTTGAATTATTTATAGACTAGTCAGTCTCAAAAATACCTCACATCAATTAAACATTTTACAGCAAGTTAATTAATCACAGCAAAAATCACATATAAAATTATTGGCAGAATCTTTTCCGCTACATTCCTCATGTATCCAATTAGCGCATCTACAACAACGGAACCAGATTTCCCTATTTCGACCAAACTCTTGACATACGGCGCAAATATCCCGATTTTCTATATCGTCATCTTCGTCATCATCGCATAGCTGAGTTAGCGGCACATCATCCATGCTATCTTCACTGCTGCTGTCAATCATTTTCTTATTGTTAGACTTTCCTTTGCCTTTCGGTTTTCCTCGCCTGACCTTTTTCTTATCGCTTTTCATATTATTATCTTCATCCTCACTAATTTCACTACCGTTCAAAACTCTTCTCTTGACAGACTTTGTTTCTTTTCTTTAACTTTGTTCACTGCAGCGTTATTTTCTTTTGCTATCTTCATTTGTCGCTTTCGTTCTTTTTCCTCTAACTGCTCCTTTAGTGGAGTTGATGACTGATAATACCGCGCCCCCGGCGCGGAGTTATCGAACTTGATCATTTGATTATTTTTTAACCTCAAAATTATATGCAAAATATTATAGCACGCAAAAACTTACTCTGACATTAATTCTACAGTACAAAAGCATTCAAAAAGTATAGTATCAAAGTATTATAATATAAATACAGTATTACTTACCTCTTAAGGAAAGTATACAATAAATTATAAGCAATGACGAAAAAAACTTCTGGAGTGCGTACTATCTACGTCGTCGCGCGGGCCGCAGTGGCGGTGCGTGGGGGAGGGTGTGGGCATGTCCGGCTTCGATGAATACGCGCTACAGTGCAAACTAGTGGATAGTTTTTGAATTACACTGACGCGCGGAGTTATCAACCGCGCGGTATTATCCAACTCTCCCCTACTGTGCGGGGATCGAACCCAAGGGTTGCCCCTTGGACCATAGGCAGCGTTCACTACCTCTGTTCCAAACGGGTCGTCAAAAATATTTTTATGAAACTAAATTTGATGGTGCGAAAAATTGTCGGCTGATAGCATTATGGCATCTACATATTGGTATAAAGTCCGAAGTGAGGACGGGCCATTATTAGTATGGATTACCAAAAAACTCACGGCTTTTTAGGGTTCCGTAGTCCATGAAGAAGCCTTATAGTATCTTGTCCGTCCGTCGGTTTGTCTATCTTTTTTTTAATGTCGTATGTGGCAGACGAACAGACAGTAGTAGCTAAAAATTAAAATCAATTGGCGTCACTAGTGTGCCCTGCCCGTCACCTTAATAAATAGTATAAACACTTATACTATTTATTAAATAACCATGCACAAATGTTGAGATTGATTGTCGATGCCGAGAGATTGTAACCCCGAAATTGTATTAAATAGATCCGGTTTAGTAGCTAAAAATTAAAATCGATTGGCGTCGGTAGTGTGCCCTACCCGTCACCTTAAGGAATTCGTTTGTCAAAATATAACATGTGTACAATCAAGTGTTTGTTATGATGTTATCTAATAGCAATTAACATTGTCGGAAGTTAAACGGAACGATTTATTATTTAACGATATTGTTTAATGTATCACACTTAGAATGTCACTCGTTTACATAGTCAACAGCGACCTCTGGACGCTGGTAGATGAATAAAAATTGGCAGCCATCTTATTTCTGTCAGAATCTCGTGTCATCCTCCATCATCACTTAACGATATTGTTTAATGTATCACACTTAGAATGTCACTTGTTTACATAGTCAACAGCGACCTCTAGACGCTGGTAGATGAATAAAAATTGGTAGCTATCTTATTTCTGTCAGAATCTCGTGTCATCCTCCATCATCACTTAACGATATTGTTTAATGTATCACACTTAGAATGTCACTTGTTTACATAGTCAACAGCGACCTCTAGACGCTGGTAGATGAATAAAAATTGGCAGCCATCTTATTTCTGTCAGAATCTCGTGTCATCCTCCATTATCACTTAACGATATTGTTTAATGTATCACACTTAGAATGTCACTTGTTTACATAGTCAACAGCGACCTCTAGACGCTGGTAGATGAATAAAAATTGGCAGCCATCTTATTTCTGTCAGAATCTCGTGTCATCCTCCATCATCACTTAACGATATTGTTTAATGTATCACACTTAGAATGTCACTCTTTTACATAGTCAACAGCGACCTCTGGACGCTGGTAGGTGAATAAAAATTGGCAGCCATCTTATTTCTGTCAGAATCTCGTGTCATCCTCCATCATCACTTAACGATATTGTTTAATGTATCACACTTAGAATGTCACTCGTTTACATAGTCAACAGCGACCTCTGGACGCTGGTAGGTGAATAAAAATTGGCAGCCATCTTATTTCTGTCAGAATCTCGTGTCATCCTCCATTATCACTTAACGATATTGTTTAATGTAGAAACTTTTTACTTAGCCATTACTTGCTATCGTCGTTATAGACCTGCAAGGTCCCGCAGGGTCCTGACCGTGGGAGAGACACGCTTCGGCATGAATGGGCCGGCTCGACGGGAGTGATACCAGGCTCACAGAAAACTGGCGTGAAGCAGCATTGTGCTGTGTTTCGCTGCGTGAGTGAGGGTACCGGAGGCCCCATCCGGGGAAAAGGAGGGGGTTTAACGATAGGCAGCGTATTTGTGACTCCACTGGGGTCGCGGGTGTCTATGGGCGGCGGCAATCGCTTACCATGAGGTGATCCGTCTGCTAGTCTGCCACCTATAGACGGTAGTAGTCGATGGTCCGTCTAAGATCCTAATTTATATCAATGTATATCTAGTCCTTTATATTATTTTATCCAAGCATAACATATTTATTTATTAGTATATAATATTGTGTTTATTTATGTATTAGCATTATAAATATTTAAATATAAATATACAGTTCACTTTTATTTCCCTTTTTCAATATTGCACCACCTACCCCTCCTCTACTATCAAATGTCCTTTGCCTGAAGGTTGTCTGGTAGAAATCGCTTCCAGCGATAAGACCGCCGAAATTGTACAATTAAGTTTCTGTAATGCCTAGATTTTAAAGTTGTGTTTTTTTTTGTGCAATAAAGTACAACCTATGCGGATAAAGAATGGGAACAGAAAATGGCGGCGCACCTATTCACTTCTCGCTCGCACACTATTTGCTTCTATACTCGCACCCCACGAGTGCGAGTATAGACGCAAAGATCTCATTCTTATCCGCACAGGTTGTATATCTATCTATCTATCACATAAAAAAAAAGGTTTTTGATATTTTACGAATAAGCCTGTATTTATAACGATATAGTTAACACCATAGAGTAAGATCTTTTTTTATGTGGCAGACGAGCAGACGGATCACTTAATAGTAAGCGATTGCAGCCGCCAATGAACACCCGCGACACCAGTGGAGTCACAAGTGCGCTGCCAAATTTTTAAACCCCCTTTCCCCCGGATCGGGCCTCCGGTACACACTCACGCAGCGAAACACAGCACAATGCTGCTTCACGCCAGTTTCTGTGAGGCCGTGGAATCACTCCGGTCGAGCCGGCTCATTAATGCCGTAGCGTGGC
This sequence comes from Marasmia exigua, assembly GCA_019059595.1. Taxonomy (NCBI): domain Eukaryota; kingdom Metazoa; phylum Arthropoda; class Insecta; order Lepidoptera; family Crambidae; genus Marasmia; species Marasmia exigua. The sequence continues at coordinate 4,077,457 of CM032489.1, read as the reverse complement.
TCTTCAATAATAGTCTAGTTAAAACTTGAAAAGATTCCTTTTTAACCCCCGACGCAAAAACGACGGGGTGTTATAAGTTTGACGTGTGTGTGTGTGTGTGTGTCTGTGTGTCTGTCTATCGCATCGTAGCTCCCGAACAAATGAAATGATTTTGATTTTTTCTTTGGTTTGAAAGATGAATAAGGAGGGAGTGTTCTTAGCTGTCTTGGATAAAAATCGATCCAAGATGGCCGCCGTCACAAAGATTTTATGTTTTAACACAACTCCCACAATATGGGTATCATATAAAAGGGCTTGAGTAGCAGAATATATTAATTGTGAAGAGTTTCAAATCCAAGATGGCCGCCGTCAGAAAATGACGAATAACCTATTTGTTGTTCCAACTGCCTCAATAGTATCAAATGAAAGAGCTTTAGTAGCAGAATACTGCACACTACGGCAAATTAAAATCCTATTGGATTTGAAATCCAAGGTGGCTGGTTATTTTCACCTTTTTTAAAATAAGTCGAGATAGTTCGTGCAATTAGGCGAGTAAATCACGTTTATTTGTTTCATTACAATAATATTCAGCCAATTTGCATCTTAATAGGACTTGGGGATTGTAGTGTAAAAAAGGTTACAGTGAAGAATATCCCAGCAAAAATATTTTTATGTAAATTTTTGCCAAATCGAACTCACTATTTATGACTCGCACTTTGAAAAATTATAAGTATGATCGGAAACACAATGCGCTTATCTACTTATTATCTTAATCTATAATATAAAAATGAAACGCAAAATGTGTTGGTAAGCGCATAACTCAACAACGCCTGGACCAATTTGGCCAATTCTTTTTTTTTAATGTTCGTTGAAGTCCAAGGATGGTTCTTACGGCGAGAAAAAATCAATAATTTTTCGGATAAACTCTAAAAACAGCCCTTTTCTTTATCACATACAAACGTATTCTAACTTAAAACGTAGAATCAATTTGAGTTTTATTGCTATTATATAAAGTTCATATTTGTTGCCACATTACAATTTTTTTTTGACAGGACGAAAGTCTGTCGGGTCAGCTAGTATTTTATATAAAGACTAGCGGTCGCCCGCAGTTTCTGATGGACAGATAGGATATGGACACACACTTTCCCATTTATAATTATTAGAATTAGATAAATAAATTATCATGGATATCTCGCATGCAGGAATTATTCTAAGGTCCTGATATTAAGGTGTCGGGTAGGGCACACTGGCGACGCCAGTTGATTTCAATTGTTAGCTACTAAACCGGATATTTTATTAATAACTTCGAAGCTGCAGCCTCTCGGAAAACACTTATACTATTTATTTAATGCTTATAGTTAACTTTTGGGCCTGCTTTTGTACTTCGAAATTTGAATTACCGCCCAAAACGGATACTTATAGCGTTAATCCAATTTTCGAGTGCAAAAACAGATCAAAAACTTGTGCACAAATTATTAAATAAATATTTAGTTTAAATGTTTGCTCAGAGAGTCCTGCTCCGAAATTGTTTAAAATAGATCCGGTTTAGTAGCTAACAATTTAAATCTATTGGTGTCGCTAGTCAGGGCTACCCGTCGCCTTAAGGTGACGGGTAGGGTTTAGCCGTGTGGTCCCCGGCAGAGTAGAATAGGCCACCCTCACTCTTACCGAGGTGTCGTAAAAGGCGACTAAGGTAAAGCTGCTGGCATGATCATCAGCACCCAGAGAAGGAAAACTCTGCATTTATATCAAAACCCTCGCCAACCCGTCTGCCAAGCGTGGTGAGTATGGCAACTACCCCTCATGTGATTGAGGGAGGCCCGTGCCCCAGCAGTGAGGACTTAAATGGGCTGACGATGAAGTCTCTTCACTGGGAAATTAGTATACTGTGGTATTCCTTGCTACAATCTCGCCAGCGGCAGGATATCTGGTTTGTAAGCGACCCATGGGGCGTAGGACGCCATAACTCATGGATAGCATTACCACAAACTAGATAGGCACAGGCTCAGTGGATAAGAACACGCTTCTGATAGGGGGTTTGTGGTTCGAAACCGAGCAGGCACTTTTGGATTTTTCAAATCTATGTGCATATTTCTACCATTAGCACCTGTGCTGTGTTTCGCTGCGTGAGTAGGGGGTAACGGAGGCCCAATCTGGGGGAAAGGAGGGTTTAAAGGTAGGTAGCGCACTTGTGATTCCACTGGTGTCGCGGGTGTCCATGGGGCAATCGTTTACCATCAGTTGATCCGTCTGATCGTCTGCCGATAACATAAGAAAAGCTCGTCGGTGAGGGAAAACATTCTGAGGAAACCTGCAAATCTCAATTAGTTTCTCAAAATTGTTGAAACCTACATACGCTTTGTGCAACGCTCAACGGAATGCAATTTATTATATTTGACGACCCGTTTGGAACAGTGGTAGTGAACGCTGCCTTTGTTCCAAGGGTTGCGGGTTCTATCCCCGCACAGTACAAACATTTGTGTGTACGAACATGTCTGTTTGTATTGGTCTGGGTGTTTGTATGTATTATAAGTATGTATTTACTAAAAAGAAGTAATATATGTATATATTTGTAACTCCGCTGTTGATTCTGATATCCGTAACACAGGTGCTTGAGCTACCTACCTCGGAATCAGATCAATGTATGTAATGTTGTGAAATATTTATTTTTATTGTATGATAACTTTAAGAACGTGTGAGATTATTTGCTGTAGTTGTACCTATAAACAAATAATAGATAGATAGATAGATAGATATACTTTATTGCACAAAAAAAAACACAACTTTAAAAGGCATTACAGAAACTTAATTGTACAATTTCGGCGGTCTTATCGCTGGAAGCGATTTCTACTAGACAACCTTCAGGCAAAGTACATTTGATAGTAGAGGAGGGGTAGGTGGTGCAATATTGAAAAAGGGAAATAAGAGTGAACTGTATATATATATATTAAAATATTTATAATGCTAATACATAAATAAACAAAATATTATATACTAATAAATAAATATGTTATGCTTGGATAAAATAATATAATGATTCTGAACGTGTGGCCGATATCCAGTTGGCCTGGTTCCCCTAATATAAAATAGTTCTAAATTACATAAATGTATGACGATTTGTAAGTGCTCTGGTCATCATCATCATCATTTCAGCTAATAGACGTCCACTGCTGGACATAGGCCTCCCCCAATGTTCTCCACACAGATCGGTCCTGTGCCGCCCGCATCCAAGGAATTCCCGCGACCTTCACCAGATCGTCGGTCTACCTTGTGGAGGGCGCCACGGCTGCGACTTCCTGTACGCGGCCTCCACTCGAGGACCTTTCCGCCCCAACGGCCGTCTTTTCTCCTCGCTATGTCCCCTGCCCATTGCCACTTGAGGCATGCGATCCTTTGGGCTATGTCTCTGACCTTAGTTCTCCTGCGGATCTCATCATTTCTGATACGATTCCGCACGGAGACTCCGAGCATAGCTCTTTGGGTGACTTCGAGCCTCCTTAAGGTGACGGGTAGGGCACACTAGCAACGCCAATCGATTTTAATTTATAGCTACTAAGCCGGATCTATTTTAAACAATTTCGGAGTTACAACCTCTATGCAAACATTTATACTATTTTATTGTGTTTGGTATAGCAATCAACTGACTGATGAGACTATCGTCGGCTCATGACGATTAAAGCACTTACAAAATTCGTCGTCTTAGCAAGGGGTTCTGATAGCATAAATGGTTAGTGCAGCCACCCGGACTGTGGAAGGTTGTGGGTTCGAGTCCCACCTGAGCCCTACGGTGAATTTTTTAAGTGTATTATTTACTTAAGAATAAATTGCAAAGAATTGCTATACCAAACACAATAATATTCGTTTAGCAGTTTCATCTTAACTGGTGGTCAAATATTTGTAACAATGTTTCCACTGGATATTGTAAAGTATACCTACAATATTGATGAGACTATCGTCGGCTCATGACGATTAAAGCACTTACAAAATTCGTCGTCTTAGCAAGGGGTTCGGATAGCATAAATGGTTAGTGCAGCCACCCGGACTGTGGAAGGTTGTGGGTTCGAGTCCCACCTGAGCCCTACGGTGAATTTTTTAAGTGTATTATTTATTTATACTATTTATTAAATAACCATGCATAAATGTTGAGTCCGTTTTTGTACGCAAAAATTGATTGACGCCAAAAAAGGCCACTTTAATGTGTGTGTACAAGCCTATGCAAATAAAGATTTTTTGATTGATTGATTGAGGAATTTTGATGTATTATAGTAACGTGTTGTGAGGCTGTCCATACAATGTGATTAGCGCCTAATTAGATAAAGTATTACTACTAATTGTAATCAATTATGGGCTATAATTTGTGGTATAGGAAGTATTTTACGACGTACATCAATTTATTTAACGAAACATGTCAAAAACAACCTTCATGTTGATGGAATAAGTTCCTTTTTACATTACCTATGTACAGACAGGCACACATCAATGTACCTATAGTGGCCCGCCCTCAAATCGTATCTGGATTTCATTCTTATGACCCGTTTAGAACAGTGGCGTTACCCTAATGCGGGTCAAGGTTTATGCAAAATAGTGTACATAAGTTCGGGCCTCGACGCCATCGAAAAAAAGAAAAGAAAATAGTTTTGACACTTACCTATACAAATCATCGTCAGCCCATTTAAGTCCCCACTGCTGGGGCACGAGCCTCCCTCAATCACATGAGGGGTAATTGCCATACTCACCACGCTTGGCAGACGGGTTGGCGAGGGTTTTGATATAAATGCAGAGTTTTCCTTCTCTGGGTGCTGATGATCATGCCAGCAGCTTTACCTTAGTCGCCTTTTGCGACACCTCGGTAAGAGTGAGGGTGGCCTATTCTACTCTGCCGGGGACCACACGGCGTCCTATACAAATACAAATAATTTATTCAGTATCAGGTTTTTACATTTCTGTTTTATGATCTCTTTTAAGTGAATTAATATTTGTGTTAGAGAAACCCGGCTCTCCGTACAATAGCTTCAATAATCTAGTGATACTTAGAAGATACAAAAATAACTCTCTTAGAATTTTGACTTAAAAGTAGGTAGTATGTAATAATAATAGAAAGAGAAAAGAAATGTGAGCGAGCGTGCGCGCCGCCGTGAAAGTGTGTGCATGTGTGTGAGGGCGTGTGTGTGCACGGGTATGAGTGTGTGCGTGTAACAGTGCGTGTGTGTGAGTTTAACGAGAAGAATAAACCAATAGCGTGACAGAAAGACTAGACTAACTTGAAAGAAAGAAAGAAAAATATTTATTCAGTGTATAACAATAACATTTAAATAATGACAGTACACAGTAAAACACCGAAAAGGCACATACTCAGCATGTGTCGGGGTGTCGAGCCACCCCGACGCTGGTATTCTGTATGTACCCATAGAAAAGAACTGCTAAAAAAATAAATACAATAAACTAGTGTTGATGTTATTATACATAGAATTATCATTATAATAATATTTTATATACGTGTGTTCATGCATGTCTATGTGTATCTTTGTGTGTGTGGGTGTTTGTGTGTCTGAAAAATTTAATGTAAAAGCTCTCAGAGGGGTATGGAGGATGGTTAGCACAGCTTTAGGTACTACTTAATTTCTGTAGATTTAAAATATACTTTTTGTAATTAATTCGGAACATTCAATGTCTGACACGTTTTTAGAGGTGGCAGTATGTTGTTCCAGCATTTCGTGGCAGAATAACGAAACGCTTCAAGTCACTATGCAAAATAATAAATATTTCATATCGTCACATAATGTACAGACAACAGCACGTCAAGCGTGGCATGCGGCATGCGTCGTAGTTCGAAATTAGAGCTTATGCTCCTGACATATGGGCGGGACAAAGTCCAAAGTGTTACGTCTGATATGCTGTTGTCTTTACATTGATCTGACTCCGAGATAGCTCAAGACTGGGCCTTCGGTACCCTCAGTCTCAGGTTCGACTCCAACACGCTCCTGTTTGCAACTATACAAGATACTTAGTATAGGTACTTGTGCTTACTGCTATTTGGTCAAATTAACTCGAAATGACCACAATTAATTGACATTAAGACTCGGATGTTAAGACCACCTCATTACGATTAAAATGTCGTTTATACACGTGCTAAATAAGTATGTAGGTATGTGTACTACCTATCTATGTGTGCTTTTTAATATATCTTCCAACCAATCCACAGTGCGTTTCTCACGTCATTTCCTACCACGCACACTAAAACTGTGGAACCAGCTGTCATCCGTGGTGTTTCCGAACAGATACGACTTGGTGACCTTCAAGAAAAGGGTGTACTCCTTTCTTAAGAGGCGGCAACGCATATGTGATACCTCAGGTGTTGCAGATGTCCACTGGGCGGCGGTGATCACTTTCCATCAGGTGTGCCGTCTGCTCGTTTGTCCGCTATAATGTAAAAAAAGGCCAATCTCAAAGATCAGCCACACACGCAGGATATATTATCAAGTGTGTGCGCAAACTTGTGTTTGCGCACACACCCATCAGATCACTCTTTATTCCCTTAACCTCAAATTCCGATGGTACACCAGAGTGACACGACCGGAGATATTCATCACGTCTGTGACGATCGAGCAAAACTTGTTTGAGGGTGCTCCCCACACTTGATCAGTCCATCTGGTTGAAGAAAGCTCCGAGTTCGCATCTTACTGTCCAACATTTGGCCTATTGTCACTTATGGATGCGAGGCCTGGACTTTGAAGGAGGACACCAGACGACGTCTGGATTCATTCGAGACGTGATGTTACCGCGTTCTGCCGTATGCTCCGCATCAGCTGGACACAGAGTGACAAACGAAACGATACTCCAACGTGTCGCCATGACCCGTATCTTTATGAATGCCATCAAAAAGCGGAAATCCGAATACCTAGGTCACGAACTAGGCATGAGCGGTACGCGTTGGAAGAAGGAAAAAGTCTTGGCTGCGCAATATAAGGGAGTGGACTGGAATCGCATCTGTGGAACGGCTGTTTCGTCTCGCAATGAACAGAAAGGATTTTGGAAAGATGACGGCCAACTTTCAGAACTGAAGAGGCACTCAAAGAAGAAGGTGGAAGAATGAAAGAAATAAAACATTTATTATTATGGACATCTCAACACAGGGTTTGGTAGTTGTAAACACAATTTGGCAGAAACAGAAAACAAAACAGATAACAATTCATCATCATCGTCAGCAGCCCATTTAAGTCCCCACTGCTGGGGCACGGGCCTCCCTCAATCACATGAGGGGTAATTGCCATACTCACCACGCTTGGCAAACGGGTTGGCGAGTGTTTTGATATAAATGCAGAGTTTTCCTTCTCTGGGTGCTGATTATCATGCCAGCAGCTTTACCTTAGTCGCCTTTTACGACACCTCGGTAAGAGTGAGGGTGACCTATTCTACTCTGCCGGAGACCACACGGCGCGGGATATCAATTAAAAATACATAATTGTAAATAAAAAGAAAAAAAATTACAAAAATATATTCAATCATATCCAGGCAGTGCCAAATGAATAGTGTGTTATGACGTCGAAGTATAAATGGCTCTCACTCAGCTTAAGGTGACGGGTAGGTCATAGCGCCGCCAATCGATTTTAACTTTTAGCTACTAAACCGGATCTATTTTAAACAATTTCTCGGCAAAAACTTATACTATTTATTAAATACCCATGCACAAATGTTGGGTCCGTTTTTGTACGCGAAGAATTGTTTCATGTCAAAAATGGCCGCTTTAGGCGGTAATTCAAATTTCGAGTACAAAGCAGACCCAAAAGTTGAGTATTAGTATTTAATAAATAGTTTAAGTGTTTGCCGAGAGGTTGTAACCCCGAAATTGTTAAAAATAAATCCGGTTTAGTAGCTACAAATTAAAATCGATTGGCGTCGCTAGTGTGCCCTACCCGTCACCTTAAAGGGTTGCGAAGGTCAGACAGCAGTCGCTTCTAATTTGTTATTAATTCGTTTTTTATGTTTTACATCATATTCATTATGTAAACAAAAAATGGATTTTGTAATTATTCCTTTTATTCATTAGCTTTTCATTTTGTGGCGGTGTAATTAGACAATATGTAATTATTTGACAAAGTAGGTAACGGTTTTTTAAAAACTAGTTTCCATAGTAAAACCTGTGTTTCTTTTTACCCTAGCTTGCCCTAAACCGGCCCTGGATATGAACAGTCGCCGTCGTTCAAGGACTTGAATATCGGTTACATTAATCGAGACAGATCATTGGAACTTCGGTTTCGCATGTCATTCGTTCGTGACACCTTTTTTTTTAATATTTCACAACATCACATACATTGATCTGACTCCGAGATAGGTAGCTCAAGCACCTGTGTTACGGATATCAGAATCAACAGTGGGATTACAAATATATACCTATAATACTTTTCTTTTGTAAATACATACTTATAATACAAAGAAACACCCAGACGAATACAAACAGACATGTTCATGCACACAAATGTTTGTACTGTGCGGGGATCGAACCCCCAACCCTTGGACCAAAGGCAGCGTTCACTACCACTGTTCCAAACGGGTCGTCAAACCTTTGGATTCAAATAATTTATACAATAACGATTTATAATAAGATGATAATAAAAATATAGGTATAAACTTGCATATGAATAAAAATATTTTGTTCTGTCCTTTTCTTTCGTTGGATTCTGTCCTTTATTAACCCTTTTCTGTCCTTAATAATTAACTTACAAATAAGGACTCCAGAAAATTCCTTTTCAGGAAACGGTTTTTAGTACAAGGGAATTAAGACTCTAATTTAATTGAAATAAAATGGATATTTATGTAGCGACGCGTTAATTAATTTGTTACAAGCTGTTTAAAATGTACATTTTTTTGTAACAAATCAAAAACAGTTAATTAATTAGGGTTGCCTCTTCTTTGCTCTAGTTTTTTTAAATGAATGCGCAAATCAGTTCCATTGGTCCTCAAGTCTCATTTTAGAGAATTCCATTCTAATGAAGAAACCGGGCCTTTCCCACCATATTTAGCTAGACATCCAGAAAAACCAGTGCAGCCATTATTTCTAAAGAGGTAAATCTTAACCAGAGTTTACTCACGGCCCCGCAAGGCGTCGCGAGAGACTGATGCTCGTGCGTGACATTTATTTTCATACGACATATATCACTAAAGCATAGTTTTTTTGTATGGTTTTCAGGTGATATCCGCCATGTTTTCAAAATATCACGAGCACGAGAATGGACAACATTTCATATTTTTAACATGTCCATATGGTTTTTTTATATGAAAATAGACATAAAATTAACAGACACTTATTTTTTCTTTTTTTAAAATTTTGCCATTTTCATACATAAAATAATTATTGAAATTCTTTATATTCTAAATAGACGTAAACGCCAAATGACGTCATCAGACGGCTGAATACAGCAATATTCCTTTGCTTATCATTGCTTTAATACAAAAAAGGTACTACTGTCAAAGGTAAAGAATACTAGTGTTAAGATTGTTAACGTCATTCATTCATTCAACGTTGACAAGTTGTCTTTTTTTTGACAGTTGCATGTCCTGGGTTTGGCATTTCGTAAATTTAAAACTATAATGTGCTAAGCAAAGAAATATTTTACATTCTGCCGTCCGATGACGTCATCTTACGTTTTTTAGTTTTTATTTTTTTTCTTTGTAAATAAGCAATATAAAAAATAAATAAATATATATTCGAGAAGCGGAAAAGTAAATAAAGAATTGGTATTTTTTTGTTTCATAGCTCAGCAATTTTGAAATGTTGTCCATTGGGGTCCAGGATCCCAATTCTCAGGCTCGTGACATTTATGACAGTACGACATAAATCACTAAAACATAGTTTTTTTGTATGGATTTCATGTGACATCCGTCATGTTTTCAAAATATCATGAGCCCGAGAATTGGGCTCCTGGATTTATGTCCATTACTGGGCGTTGGCGTGGCCTTTACAGGCCTAGGCGTCGTGTCCGGAGTGGCTTCACCCCGCTGACTAGTCCTGACCCCACCGGCATTGTCCGGTCTCGCGGGACATCCGGCGAGCGGTCTCGAGCCAGCGGGGGGCTTGATGTCGTTGGTCCGCTAGGTATCCGCCAGGACTAGGTCCCACGGACGTTCTGTCGGGGTGGCGTCGGTGGTATGGCGCCATCTCACGCAAGTGGGCAAAGGACGACTGCCCCGCCCGGGCAAACATCCTGGTTCTCAAACAGCCGACGAACTTGAATGGGCCGGTTCGACCGGAGTGATACCACAGCCTCACAGAAAACCGGCCTGAAGCAGCACTGTGCTGTGTTTCGCTGCGTGAGTGAGAGTACCGGAGGCCCAATCCGGGGGAAAGGGGGGTTTTAAGGTTGGCAGCACACTTGTGATTCCACCGGTGTCGCGAGTGTCCATGGGCGGCGGCAATCGCTTACCATCAGGCGATCCGTCTGCTCGTCTGCCACCTATGACATAAAAAAAAAGTCATCGAGGCTATCCATACGGATGTCCCGCGCTATCGTTGAATTCTGCACCAAAGCGAGGGGTCTGTGCAATAGAGCGCAACGCAAGCGATTGCTGTGCGCGCATTCGCTTGCGTCGAGCCTCCGCCCCGCAATCAGAGCATACCAGGCCGGGCCGTGGGATAATTCTAGTACGGATGTAAGCCTTGTAAATGCCCAATTTCGCTCATAGAGAGAGGGATATTGGACGACAAGAAGACGGGACGCAGGAGGGATCGAGCAGCACGGCATAAATCCTACAGATAGCGGCAACGCATATAGTTAATCAGAAAACATGAACCGCTTGCGCGATGTAATCGACACCTAGCGCCATCTATGGATATTAAAGTGGAACTATTGTCATGACGCGTGACGGCGGACCACTAATCATATATAAAGTCCTTATAGCAAGTTATAGTTAAAAATAGGTATACCTAAGCGAATTATTTTCCCTCAATACAAATAAGTAAGCTAAAAAAAATTCTGCGAAAAAAAACCACCTTCAAAAACCACGAACTAAAAAGTGTAAAATAATATTTTTATCACTTTATACACTTCAAATAGGTAACATTTTATAACAGTACACTCGAGAAAAGGTTTTACCGAAGACACTAAAAAGACCTTTTTAAAATTTGAGACTTCTCATTTTTTTTGCAGCCCTCTCCTTCCCCTTTAACCCCCGCCAAATAACTAACAAAGTAATTGTGAGTACAGTATTCAAAGAGTTATCCTTTAACTCCTTACCGTTAAGGAGTTGACCTTCCATCATCAGCAGAGCCACAAAATTAATACAATCTGTCGTAAACACTGGTGCAGTTTTGAAAAAAGATACAAAAACATTACGTGTGCCTTTAAAATTTGAGGGTTCTATTTTTTTATTTTTAGTTGTTTAACCGTTATCGGTCCTGGGTCTGACAACCCTGTGTAATAGTAAGTTAACCAGTGTTGCCATAAGCGTCAATAATAAAAATAGATCAGATAAAGCTGAGTCTTTTTAGATATCGCCTCGAATGGACTTAACTGACATGTTATATCTATATAGAACTGATTTCTATCATAGAATAGAGTTCATAGTTATTCTAGTATGGATATTACCTGGATTAGACCATAGAGTAACTTATATTGATAGATGTCATGATATGCCGTGTGGTTGCCGGCAGAGTAGCATAGGCCACCCTCACTCATACCGAGGTGTCGTAAAAGGCGACTAAGGTAAAGCTGCTGGCATGATCATCAGCACCCAGAGAAGGAAAACTCTGCATTTATATCAAAACCCTCGCCAACCCGTCTGCCAAGCGTGGTGAGTATGGCAACTACCCCTCATTGAGGGAGGCCCGTGCCCCAGCAGTGGGGACTTGAATGGGCTGACGATGATGATGATGATGACTGTGATAGAGACATCGTATGGTGTCCTCGCACTTGATGTGGTTCGGGTGTGGGGGTAGACTCATTAGGGCTGCATCTCGCGCCTTTCGTGGCACGGTATGCCTACTTCTCTGGGAGAGGAGGCCTCCCGATCCCGAAAAAATCGATGTTTTTATCGATTCGATACATCAAAACTTTACATCGATGTCTTTCGATGTATCGGATGAAAACATCGATGTTTTGTAAACATCGAGTAAAGCTAAGTCATGTCAAAAATGTCTCTCAAAACAGGTCATCTTTTCAGAATGTTTGTAATTGAAGGTTATGAAAAGAGCTAAATCCTATTATTACAGTTTAGATTTTCATCTTTCATTAAATAATAGATCTCACTTTCTTCGTAACCTGTGTATACAGATTATTATGACATTTTTTTTTACAATATGGCAGACAAACGAGCAAACGGCTCATCTGATGGAAAGTGAATTACCGCCGCCCTATGGACATAACCCGGTTATCATTGATTTGATGTTTTATGAAAAAACCATCGATACATCGAGTACTCGTATAACGATAGCTTTTCAAAACATCGGATCGATTCGATGATCGCATTGTAAACATCGATGTTTTCAATACATCGATACTACTACTACTACTACTGTCATCTTCGCACTTGGTGCGGTTCGGGTTTCGGGGAAAACCCTTTACTCGGGCTGCATCTCGCGCCATCTTGGCGCGGTGTTTTCGCTCCTCTGGAAGAGGCGGCCTCCCGACACTGCGCTGTTAGGGCGGTCTTCGACCTCTAAAAAAGGGGCCTGCCGGCGGCCTACTTGGCGCTAGTCTGTCAGGGAGGGGGGAAAGGGGTAGTCGCCGTGTTCAGTCTCGAGGGAGATGTACTCAGCGAGCTCTTTTGCTGTAGAAATCTTTTTTTTTTTGTGCAGGTTTTTTTTCAATACATCGATGTATATTGAATCTCCCTAGTCGCTGGCCTCTGCCTCTGCTGCTGTAGTGGCCTCTGCCGGTTTCTGGTGTGGGACACAGAATTCCGGGTCAGGCCAAAATTTGTAACCGAAAAAATTCTGTGTCATCCCAAAGTCTGCAAGTTGGCGGTCTTATACACATTAAGCCGTTGGTCCTGTGCTTGATGCCTCTTGAGTCGTATAACTTAGTGTTCCAACGAAATATATGAGGTCAATGGAAATAGAGTGCACATGTGTTCGCGCACACACTTGAGCCCTAAATATTGCATACGAATAATCGATTGGAGGATATTATTAACACCTGTATGTAAAGACCGAAATGCCTCGGTGGCGCAGTGGTTAGTGGGTCACACTTTGCACGGCTGTGCAAGAGATCCCGGGTTCGATCCCCGGGTCTGGTCAAAAATTTGTACCTAACTGCCGCACTCAGAGACGTCAATAAAGCTGAGCATTTAGCTTAAATGACGTCTCTGACTAAAGGTTTACTTAATTATGGGAAGTGTTTATGCGTATTGAAATAAGTCAATATTTTTCATTGGCGTCGCTAGTGTGCCCTATGTACTGCTATCATATCCATATGTATAGAATTGTACCTCTTATTATCAAATATTGCTGCATACATATATACATATGCTGTTATTGTACATACCTTTTTAAATAGATGAATAAATCATTGATTTTAATTTGTAGCTACTAAACCGGATCTATTTTAAACCATTTCGGGGTTACAACCTCTCGGCAAACACCTATACAATTTATTTAATACTTAAAGTTAACTGTTTGGTCTGCTTTTGCCCTCGAATTTTGGGTTACCGGCAAAAGTGGCCGCTTTTGGCGTGAGTCAATATTTCGCGTACAAAAACGGACCCAATATTTGTGCATCGTTATTTAATAAATAGTATAAGTGTTTGCCAAGAGATTGTAATCCCGAAATTGTTTAAAATAGATCCGGTTTAGTAGCTAAAAATTTATATCGATTGGCGTCGCTAGTGTCACCTTAAGAAAATCGGATGAAGGAAGGCAGTATCCCAACCCAACACAACGTGTGGTTGACTGTACATACCAGTGTCTGTAAGTTGACATTCCCTGACAACTTTTTGTCTCAATTGAATCAAAAACCACTTTGTCGGTTTTCCTTAATGATTTACGTTTTTCTGTTGTCAGTCAGAAGGTGGGCAGAATCAGTGGCATATTCAATAATTCTTGGACGCGTCACAAAAAGTAGACTTCATTGAGCTGGTGTGAAGGTCAGTATGCGGTAGCTCAGTGGCTTGAGGTCTCGGGTTCCATTCCTGGATCAGGCCTAAATTGGCGGTGTTGTACCCTTCTGTCGTATTAAGCCGTTGATCCTGAGCCCGTTCATTCTTTGGTATTGTGGTCCTAGAATATCGATGGATTTGTTTAGTAACCCCCGAAGCAAAAACGACGGGGTTGTTATAAGTTTGACGTGTCTGTGTGTGTGTGTGTGTGTCTATGGCATCGAGCTCCCGAACAAATTAACCGATATTGATTTTGTTTTTTTTTAAAGATGAATAAGGGAGAACGCCCCGTAGGTCTAGTGGTTTAAGTACCGGGTCGTGATCTCGGGGTCCTGGGTTCGATTCCCGGGTCGAGCCAAAAAGTAGGTTTCGAATTTTTCGAACATAGCTCGGGTTTGTGATCATCAATCCGCATTTGGCAAGCGTGGTGATTAAGCCTGATCCTATCATAGTAGCAATGTCTTGATTTTTATGATGGAGGCCTTTGCCCAGCAGTGGGACAGTTTATAGGCTGATACTTACTTACTTACTTAAGAGGGGAGTGAACACTCCCATTTATAGCTATGTTGGATAAAAATCGATCCAAGATGGCCGCCGTCACAAAGATATGGATTGTATGTTTTAAAACAACTCCCAAAATATGGGTATCATATAAAAGGGCTTGAGTAGCAGAATATATTTATCGTGACAAATTTCAAATCCAAGATGTCCGCCAACGGGGATTTTTTAAATTTTTAAATTGATATTATAATACTTATACATATATATATATATATATATATATATATATCTATATATATTTTATACATAATATTTAGAATTTATTTTAGGTATATTTAAGAAATATGGATTCGCCTAAAAGTACAAGTGACCAGAGCGATCATTTCCTCTCCTTTTCCTCATCCACAGAAGATAGCTTCCACTCTACTCCCATGCCGCTCTCCGATACCCTCGAAGCTACCTTCTCTGATGTTCCCAAAAATTTTAATATCGTGCATATTAATGCCCAGAGTATCCCCGCCCATTTCCCAGACATGTTGACAGCGTTTGACAACCGAAACATTCACGCCATTCTTGTCTCAGAAACCTGGCTGAACGCATGTCTTCCATCTACCTCCTACTCACTCCCCGGTTTTCAACTCCTTAGAAATGATCGCATTAACCGAGCCGGCGGCGGAATAGCAATCTATATACGTACTCACATTCCCTGTTCAATCGTTAATGTTTCACCCCCGTCCTCGTCCTCGGATATCGCTCAAAACCTCTTCATCGAACTAGAACTTTCCCATACTAAACTTCTTCTCGGAGTCTTCTACAGTCCTTCTCTGCGAGTGGATTATTTTTCCACTCTTGAGAAACTGTTAGAGGACCTGACTCCTCTTTACAGTCACACTTTGCTGATGGGAGACTTTAACACATGTCTTTTAAAAAATGATTCTCGTTCCCATCGCCTTAGATCAGTCATAGACTCGAACAACTTGAACATTCTTCCTCTTAACGCCACTCACTTTTTTCCCAACTGCACGCCCTCTTTACTAGATCTTACTATTGTATCTTCCACCGACCATGTGGCTAAGCATGGTCAATGTCCTGCCGATGCCTTTTCTTATCATGATTTATTGTATTTGTCATACAAAATCCGTCCTCCTAGATCTAAGGCGAAAATTGTCCTACAACGTAACTTTGGTGGCATGAACATAAGTGAACTACGTCATGACGCTGACAGCATCGACTGGTCCCCAGTCTATGATGCTGCTAGTGTCGATGATAAGGTCGGTGCGTTTAATTCACTTACCATTGCACTTTTCGATAAGCACGCTCCAGTTCGCCCTGTTAAAATCAAGCACGCTCCTGCACCTTGGCTTACTGAGGACCTCAAATCGCTGATGGATAAAAAAAACGCTGCGAAATCCCGCTACAAAATGGACCCGTCCGATAAGAAAAAAGAAAAATACAAGTTGCTAAGGAACCGCTGCAATAGGTTGTGTAGGGACGCTCAACGACGCCACATCCACAAATCAGTCGAAAATGGAAATCCAGCAAAGGTCTGGAAATTTCTCAAGTCAATCGGAATTGGAAGATCGCGTAGTGATTCTTTCCCAAAAGATATTAATATTAATCTTTTAAACAAGCATTTCTCTTCGTCTGCGGCCATTGATAGTGCTGTAAAAACTAACACTTTAAATCATCTGTCATCTCTTCCATTTCCGGACTTCTCTCCGTTCGTCTTTAGTCAGTTACTTGATTGTGATGTTAAGAAGAACATATTGTCCATTGCATCTAACGCTGTCGGCAGCGATAGCATTAGCCGTAACATGATCTTACCCCTCCTTGACATCCTCACCCCCGTCATTACTCACATTCTTAACCACTCCTTGTCCACCAGTACTTTTCCTACTGCCTGGAAAGATGCTCAGGTCATACCACTTCCTAAGAAATCCAAGCCATCTTCTCTCTCCGATTACCGACCTATATCCATTTTACCATTCCTTTCCAAAGTCCTCGAGAGAGTTATTCATCAACAGCTCAGCCGTTTCCTCTCTGAAAATCAACTCTTCAACCCGCTCCAATCCGGTTTCCGCCCAGGTCATAGTACGGTTACTGCTCTCGTCAAGATTACTGATGACATACGCCATGGTAGGGACAGCAAACATCTCACAGTACTAGCTTTGTTGGACTTTAGTAATGCTTTCAACACCGTGGAATTTGACATCCTGCTTGGCGTGTTGCGTTCTATTAACATATCTCCAACAGTAATTGACTGGTTTCATAGTTATTTGTTTGGACGCCGGCAACGAATCCGTGCTGATGATGTTATCTCTGAATGGTGTGATATTAGCGCCGGTGTACCGCAGGGTGGCGTCTTGTCTCCTCTCCTCTTTGCAATTTTCATTAATAACATAACTCATAATCTTACTTCATCCTACCATCTCTATGCAGACGACCTTCAACTTTATTCGCAGGGTAGTCTTGATAACCTTACAGACGTTGTACAGATCCTAAATGCGGACTTGCACCGCATTTCGGAATGGAGCAGCTCGTTCGGCCTCAAGGTCAACCCTGCCAAAACTCAGGTGATGATAGTTGGTGGCCCGCGGTTAATTGCAAGGATTGACTGGGGGTCTCTGCCAGCTGTCACTTTTGACGGAGTCCATATCTCCTATAGCAGGAAAGTTAAGAACTTGGGTGTATTTATGGACGATTGTTTATCCTGGGATGCGCAAGTGGGAGAGGTCAGTAGAAAAATGTTTGCTTCAGCGGGCGCGATAAATAGACTGCGAAATTTCTTGCCGATACCTACCAAAGTTGCTCTTGTACAGGCTTTACTTTTACCTATTCTCGATTACGCAGATTGCTGTTACCTTGACCTCAGTGAAAGACTTCTCGATAAGCTGGAGCGCCTTCAAAATTTCTGCATCCGCATCATTTTTGGCCTACGCAAATATGACCATGTGTCTGAGTTCCGTGCACAGCTTAACTGGCTCCCCATTCGTCGGCGTCGCGACCTTCATGTCCTCTCCCTGTTATATACCGTCTTATTTAATCCTCTGGCTCCAGCTTATCTCAAAGAGCGATTCCAATTCTTGCAACCTGCCGACGGTCGAGAAATGCGGTCATGCCGCAAACTCCATCTTAGCTTCCCTCCTCATTCCTCAGAATCCTATTCACAATCCTTTACTGTTCAGTCCATTCGTCTCTGGAACTCCTTACCCCTTCCAATCAGGAAATCACAATCCCTTCCTATATTCAAGTCCCGTGTCAAAACTCACTTCCTATCTCTATAAATAGGTACAGTCTTTTCCTTGTCTCTTTTCCCTTTTTTATGTGGTCTGCTTTCTGGTCATTTATATTTATACCTATCTATAAGAAATATTTTTATTGAATTTTTGTTATAAATTATCTATGTATATATTATTGGGTATGTATGTATTGTTTATTATTATTTATGTAATGTAATAATATTAGTATATAAAATAATGTATATTTCTGCCATTCTCAATTTCATTTGTTAAATTACTTTGCACTGCCTTCCCTTATTACGAATACGATATTTCTTTCCTCTACCCAAAGGTTGTCTGGAAGAAATCGCTACAAGCGATAAGACCGCCTTATTGTACTGTCTGTTGCTGTTGTATCATGCTTGTATTTTATTTTTGTGCAATAAAGAATATCTATCTATCTATCTATTGAAAATTTATTTCATTTTTGTTAGCCCCTATTGTACCACTGCTGGACAAAGCTAAATTGCTTTAAATATAATTTCGATTATTTTATCATTCAATAAAGATTTCCATCATCACCTGCCACCGCTTTAAAAGCCGAAGGGCCTAAGGGCCTTAATTGATTAGAGAGCCGTCTCATGACCTTCCTCAATATGGAGCACCCATTAACATTACTACGCCTAGATCAGAAAAAATGAGCAATAATCTATCTCATTTGTACATTAATGTTTTATTTATACAACAGATAACCACGCCTAATGCCAGTATGCGGAAGGCGGCTATTGCTACGAATTCAGGCGATAATGTGATGTACTTTGCCTACAGCGAGGATGTGGCAATCGGATAAAAATTTAATTAGTTTTGAGTAACAAAAAATGTCGTTTTAATACATATGTTGTTATTTTTTCATGTTTTCGTTCACAGTCCATTAACAGGCTCGATGGCGCATTTAGTCTTTGTTGAAGGAGACCTTGTCCTTTGCTCCCTGTGGCGTTCAAGAATTATGCCAAGGTTTTCCCGGCCTGTCGCGGGTGTCTATGGGCGGCGGCAACCGCTTACTATCAGGTGATCCATATGCTCGTCTGCCACCTATGTCATGAAAAATGTAAGTAGTTTAAGTAATTTTATGAAGATATGTAGGTATTATGCTTAATTATATTTTTTTTATGTTTTAATTTTAATCTTTAGATAGATAGATATTATTTATTGCACAAAAAGAAAATACAAGCATGATACAACAACAACAGTCAGTATAATAAGGCGGTCTTATCGCTTGTAGCGATTTATTCCAGACAACCTTTCTTTTTGTAAATTTTTGTGTAACTATAAAATATCTGCCCTACACCTCCATCAAGGGCCCTTACCCAAAGGTTGAATGAATGAATACAAACTATATTCATTCATTCAATAACGTGGTGCAAATTGTCTAAGCTACTCCCAATCAAGCATACAATATGTCATCAGCGGAAACATGACATAAACCATAGACTGCAAAATAATAAACACTGTCTTTGACACTTTGACTTAACCAATACGTTTGTACTGTCAAATCTGATAGCTGACAGAAGTCGTCATTGAAATGTCTTTCCCGCCATCGTGATGGTTTTTAGGGTTCCGAGTTCCAAATGGCAAAAAACGGAACCCTTATAGATTCGTCATGTCACTGCTATTGAAACTTAGTTAATAGACGTATTTTGTTAACGATTTTTATACAAAAATAGGAAAAATTAATTTATTTTGGGGGGTCCCCATACTGAGAAAAGAAACCCTAATATTTTTTTCATCAAACCCATACGTGTGGGCTATCTATGTAAAGGTATTTAAAATGATGTTGAGGTTTCTAATATATATTTTTTTCTAAACTTAATAGGTACTTTGCGCAACGACGACGCCCCCAAAGTGGTAAAATGTGACCCCCCCCCTAACTTCTATAATAAAATCATTTATTATAAAACTAAAAAAAATATATGATGTACATAATCATGAAAACTAACAACGTAAATTGGTTTGAACTAGATCTAGTAATTAGTTTTTTTTTTTAATACGTTATAAACCGTAAACCGCAATTTACCTACCTTTTATCTTACTTGTTGCTACGGAACCCTTCATGGGCGAGTCCGACTTGCAATTGGCCGCAATATTTTTCTTGGATGAATGGGCCGGCTTGAAGCAGCATTGTGCTGTTTCGCTGCGTGAGTGAGGGTACCGGAGGCCCAATCCGGAGGAAAGGGGAGTTTAAAGGTAGGCAGTGCACTTATGACTCCATTGATGTCGCGGGTGTCCATGGGCGGCGGCAATCGCTTACAATCAGGTGATCCGTCTGCTCGTCCCGCTTTTGGCGTGAATCAATTTTTCGCGGACAAAATCGGATCCAACATTTGTGCGTGCTTATGGTTGTAGCCCCGAAATTGTTTAAAATAGATCCGGTTTAGTAGCTAAAAAATAAAATTGACTGGCATCGCTAGTGTGCCCTACCCGTCACCTTAACTCATAAATAAGGATACTTTATAACGCAAAGTAAATCAATGTAAATGAAAATGCCACAACTTCATTATGCCTGAGTTAATGTGATAAATAATTGAAGTTGAAAAATTAGATCGCCATACATACGCATTTAAGTAAGATTTACATACATATACATAATCACTTATTTGATATTCTATTCGTAGGAATTCTACATTACAGATTAAGTTGTCTTGCTGTCGGTTTTATCGATATCGGCAATCGATAAGCCCTTTTTAGTAGGTTAATAAAAATGTAGAGATTAAACTAGAAAGAAACTAGGGTGGCCATATTTATTTTATTCTGTTGTTATGTTTTCCGTAAAAAATGGAGATCGTGGGTACCTTTATTATTGGCATAATTTGTAAGAAAGGTGTAGAATAACTAATTTGTGTTTTAAGAAAAATTACTTTATAACCACTGATTTCTTGGACATAATTAAATTTTATAAAGTTTTGTTTATTCATAACGCACTAATAGTCCACATTGCATGCCGTGGCCACCTATAAGTAAGGTGACACTTAGCTTTAAGATTATGTTTGTCTATGTTCTTATTTGCTTGTAACAATGTTTATCATGTTGGTTGTTTTATAAAAAAAAAATATTCTCAGCCGTGTGGTCCCCGGCAGAGTAGAATAGGCCACCCTCACTCTTACCGAGGTGTCGTAAAAGGCGACTAAGGTAAAGCTGCTGGCATGATCATCAGCACCCAGAGAAGGAAAAGTCTGCATTTATATCAAAACCCTCGCCAACCCGTCTGCCAAGCGTGGTGAGTATGGCAATTACCCCTCATGTGATTGAGGGAGGCCCATGCCCCAGCAGTGGGGACTTAAATGGGCTGATGATGATGATGATGATGATTATTCCCAGCCGTGTATAATCCGTAATCCGCTGTTATCGATTCGATCGAATCGATAACAGCGGATGGTCCCAACCATGGGGGCCCGAGGCCCGCGAGTTGTCTGCCCATTCTCGACATTTCAGGTCGAGAATTTCTGCTCAGTCTTGACATTAGCGGTGACAGTAATGCTGGTAGCATTCTGGGCACCATGAGTATCGGGGCTGCCAAAAAATGAGAATCTAAAATGCTTGAAAAAAAATGTTTCTTTTAAAAAAATCCGACTTTAAAAACCACGAACTAAAAAGTGTAAAATAATATTTTTAACACTTTATATACTTAAAATAACATTTTATAACAGTAACACTCGAGAAAAGGTTTTAGCGAAGTCAACGCCTAATCCCTGTTGAATAATTGAATGTTGTATTAAATTACAAGATAGTATTGGGCGCCGACTTCGGTAACACCTTTTCTCGAGTGTACTGTTATAAAATGTTATATGAAGTATATAAAGTGATAAAAACATTATTTTACACTTTTTTAGTTCGTTTTTTTTGAAGGCGGTTTTTTATCGCAGATTTTTTTTTACGGATTATATTTCTTGCGTCCAAAACTGTCGCTTTAGAGAGCCTAGGGCCCAGCTACACTTAAAATGTGTATATATCGATAAAAAGTTATAACAGCATTATTGGAATTGATGCCTATTGTATAGGCCTTGTGGGCGGACGAGGTAACACGGTCGACTGGCGGAGACCGCCTGCGGGCATAAGCTTGTTTTTATTGAGTAAATTACATGTAACAGGTGTTAGATGCGTAATCTGGTAATTTAGCTTATTAAGATATTAATTTATGACTTGTTGGCTTCCGAGTTTTTTTTAGATAGAGGCAGACAAGTAGACGGATCACCTAATGGTAGGTCACACCAGGGAACCCATAAATCTTTTAGGTATACAACTGCCTCGTTGGCCCAGAGGGTAGTGCGTCGTACTTTAAGGCGACGGTAGGGCAAACTAGCGACACCAATTGATTTTTATTTTTAGCTAGTAAGCCAAATATGGAAATATGTTTACAATTGATTCACGCCAAAAGTGGCCACCTTTGGCATGAATCAATTTTTCGTGTACAAAACCAGACCCAACATTTGTGCATGGTTATTAAATAAATAGTACAAGTGTTTGCCGAGAGACTGCAACCCCTAAATTGTTTAAAAAAGGTCTGGTTTACTAGCTAGAAATTTAAATCAATTGGCGTCGATAGTGTGCCCTACCCGTTGCCTTATACCTACGGCTACGCATGGGGTCCCGGGTTCGATCGGGTCGGACCAAAATTTGTACTTGAGTTTTTCTGTTAAGAAATTCTCAGTGTCAGCCCGGAGTCTGGAAGTTGGCGGTCTTGTACCCCCGTCCCTCAGAAAGCACGTTAAGCCGTTGGTCCTGCGCCTGGTCCCTCTCCGGTCGTGTCACACTAGTATCCGATCCGATTATGAGGACAAGGGAACTTGTGTTTACGCACACACTTGAGCACTATAATATATCCTGCGGAAGTAGCTGATCGTTGAGATTGGTTGCACAAAAACAAAATACAAGTATGATACATCAACAACAGATAGTACAATAAGGCGGTCTTAACACTTGTAGCGATTTCTTCCAGACAATCTTTGAAGATTTATATTGGTCTGGAAGAAAAACTACTATAATACTTAGTTGCAGACTATAATTAGTCTGCAACTATTATAGTATTTTTTTATCAAGCACTTACAAATTTCGTCGGCTTAGTAACGCATTCAGTGGTTTAATTGGTAGAACAGCCACCAGGATTGTAGAAGATGTGGGTTCGATTTCCGCGTGAACATAAGATGCTTTATTTACTAAAGAAAAAATTACAAAAAAAATATTTAAAAATATATACCATTTTAGTCTGTTACGCCATACAAACTGGCGCATGCAGCAGTGTGGGAGAGCAACGCTTCGGCAAGAATGGGCCGGCTCGACCGGAATGATACCACGACACAGAAAACCGGCGAGAAGCAGCATTGTGCTGTGTTTCGCTGCGTGAGTTAGGGTACCGGAGGCCCAATCCGGGGGAATGTGGGGTTCAAAGGTTGGCAGCGCATTTGTGACTCCATTAGTGCCGCGGGTGTCCATGTGCGGCGGCAATCGCTTACCATCAGGTGATCCGTCTGCTAGTCTGCCAATGATTACATAAAAAAATAACCGGAGACTGCACTAAAGCCATCAAGTCCGGTATTAAATTACGAGTAAGTAATATTAATTTGATTAGTACAATGCCAACTCCTAGACTATCATTGGTAACAATGCAAGGATTTTCGTACGGGATGCTCGTAGAATGTAGGCCTAGAGATGTGCTTCAATTATTTCACTTTATCAATTTACAGCGGTAGATGATAATATGTGTGCCTGTATTGACATTCATAAGTGTTCTGTATGGACCTAAATTGAATAAAGAATATTTTATCTTTCATCATCATCATCATCATCAGCCCATTTAAGTCCCCACTGCTGGGGCAACGGCCTCCCTCAATCACATGAGGGGTAATTGCCATACTCACCACGCTTGGCAGACGGGTTGGCGAGGGTTTTGATATAAATGCAGAGTTTTCCTTGTCTGGGTGCTGATGATTATGCCAGCAGCTTTACCTTAGTCGCCTTTTACGACACCTCGGTAAGAGTGAGGGTGGCCTATTCTACTCTGCCGGGGACCACGCGGCTAATTATCTTTATCTTTAGAAAAACATATTAACAAAAATTTGTATGAATAGGTTTTAAAAGGTATAATAAAAAGAACCGCACTAGTTCGAGTTCTCGCTAGGACTAACTTTGTTTAAAAATAAGAATGAAAAATTATTTATTTAAGTACCAAAAAAATTACCAAAATCAAATTTTAAACGTCGGAGAGCCACGCTTCGGCATGAATAGGGTGGTGACATCAGTGGTGTTACAAGTGCGCTGCCAACCTTTAAACTCCCCTTCCACCCCCGGATTGGGCCTCCGGTACCCTTACTCACGCAGCGAAACACAGCAGTGCTGCTTCACGCCGGTTTTATGTAAGACCGTGGTATCACTCCGGTCGAGCCAGCCCATTCGTGCTGAAGCATGGCTCTCCCATATTAAGAGCTGTAGATTTCGAAAAATAAAAATAAATAAATGTAAATGCCCTCTTATAACAGCACCTAACCATAAGCATAAGTGGACCATGACAATTCGTGATCTGTTGGTCCTATCACCACAAAACATGTAACAATTCGCACCACGTCCCCGAGCCTAGAAGCGGTATTCTCATTAGAATACAATAGCATTGTTTGTTTAATTGCCGATTTGTAATGCATTTCGACTATTGACAGATGTTGATCCTTCCGGCATGGCGTTGCGAAAAAAGTTGTAAGACAGACAACCGGAATCACCTGTACAGACAGCGTCACATTGGGTTACGGCAATCTTTCAAATTTCCTCAATTTATATTGATATAAGCTTAAGCTGCCTGATCTATCAATAACCTCACAGAAAACCGGCGTGAAGCAGTGCATGCGCTGTGTGAGTGAGGGTACCGGAGGTCCAATCCAGTGGAAGGGGGGTTAAAAGGTAAGCAGCGCACTTGTGACACCACTGGTATTGTGACACAGTATATTATTTGCTCTCCTCAGCCTGATGGTAGGTAAGCAAGAGAAGAGCCCACGTTGCAATTACAACGGACGGAAGCGATGTCACTCATCACCTCCGTTGGGACTGCCATACTGGCCGGCGAGATGCTTCTTTACGCTTCGTCTGAAGGAATCAGGCATGTCGATTCATTTAAAATATCGATCTCCGATTCGATTTAAATCGGCCATACTAGAATCGATTCTTGTTTAAATCGAGCATTAAAAGATCGATTTTCGATTAATCGAGCCAATTTCAAACATGACTAATCTAATATATAAAATTCTCGTGTCACAGTTTTCGTTGCCATACTCCTCCGAAACGGCTTGACCGATTTTGATGAAATTTTTTGTGCTTATCCGGTATCTATGAGAATCGGCCAACATCTATTTTTCATCCCCCTAAATGTTAGGGGTAGTCCACCCCTAAATTTTTATTTTTATTTTTTAGACAAAATTTTTAATTTCTCTTTTTTTATGATACAACATACAAAAATACATACAATCCTCAATTTTCACCCTTCTACGATCAACCCTTTTATTTATATGGCAAAACAACGTTTGCCGGGTCAGCTAGTTGCCTAATAAAGATTTCTCAATAAACTGATTACAATTAATCTAATAACTTACTATTTTTCAAAATAAAATAAATGCTTTATGAACACGATATTATTTATTTCATTACTATAAAATTTTACAGTAGAAATAATATTTTTCCACAGTATATTTTTGATAAATAAACTCACTCACAAGAATGTCAAGAATAAATAGGTAGGTTAGGTTTGACAACTTTGACAGCTGGATAGAAAAATAAAATGTTTTTTTTTTAACTCAAGTAACGCCACCTTCGGAAGCGTTCATAAATATTGACCTAGTAAGTACTACCAGTTGCTTTTGCGTCCGACAACAGCAACAAATTAAAAAAACGAGGAAGATTATCATCGCTAGTTCTTTGAATGGATCGGTCCGATTCGGGAGGTTTCTGAATCGATTCATTGAATCGACGTAGGGTTCAAAATCGATCTGAAAAATCTATTATATTACTCTAAATAATCGATTTTAAATCGACATGCCTAGAAGGAATCCATATTGTAGGAAGGAGGAAATACATGCGCCGGCAACGAGTTACATTTCTTTGCAAATTTTTTACTCCGTGTTGGAATGTTGTCTACTGTGAAGCGGTGACAGCGTAGTCCGGCGCGTGTAGTTCTGTGATGGAATAGGGCAGGTGATATGAGGGAGAAAAGCTCTTCAGAGCATTCACCGTGATATAGACGGTAAAAGACGTTAAGCGACCCGATATCTCTACGTAGTTGAAGAGCTCCTGTTTATTCCCGAGCTATTCTTAAATCGCATATTCAACCCCCGACGCAAAAACGACGGGGTGTCATAAGTTTGACGTGTCTGTGTGTGTGTCTGTGTGTCTGTCTATGGCATCGTAGCTCCCGACCGAATGAATCGATTTTGATTTTTGTTTGAAAGATGAATAAGAGGGTAGTGTTATTAGCTATGTCGGATAAAAATCGATCCAAGTTGGCCGCCGTCACAAAGATATGGATTGTATGTTTTAAAACAACTCTCACAATATATAAAAGGCCTTGAGTAGCAGAATATATTTGTTGTGACAAATTTCAAATCCAAGATGGCCGCCGTCGGGGGTTTTTTAAATTTTCAATTTAATTTTCAACAGTACGTGTTAGAACGAGATGACCTTTGTACGGTAATAACACGTTATGTTACAGAGGTTCCTGTTATAGAGTAAGGAAACACTAAGAAAGGATTTTTGTAAATTCAAGATGGTAAAACGGTCACAGATGTTTTTTTATGTGATAGGTGGCAGACGAGCAGACGGATCGCCTGATTGGTGAGCGATTGCGCGCACATAGACGCCCGTGACACCAGTGGAATCACAAGTGCGCTGCCAACCTTTTGAAACCCCCACCTTCTCCTTTACTCACGCAGCGAGACACAGCACAGTGCTGTTTCACGCCGGATTTCTGTAAAGCCGTGGTTTAACTCACGTCGAGCCGGCCCATTCATGCCGAAGCATACCTACCTACTTAGGCCGAGCATGCAACTCTTGATTTATCAAATCTATGTGCATATTTCTACCATCAGCTCAACAGCTCACTGTTACACGAGGTCTCACGAGTGTCTCACGAGGTTATCCCTCAGGATAACCTCGTGAGAACACCTCTATAAATTGTTGTTATTGTGTTGATACTTCAGTTAATCTGGTTCCACTGTTTAAGGGTTGCGAAGGTCGGACGGCAGTCGCTTGATAGTAATTACCATATTTACCAAATATTGGTTCATTCATTAAGGTGACGGGTAGGACACACTAGCGATTTTAATTTTTAGCTACTAAACCGGATCCATTTCAAACAATTTCGGGGATACAACCTCTCTGCAAACACTTATACTATTTATTAAATAATCACGCACCAATGTTGGGTCCAACGCGTACGCGAAAAATTGATTTACACCTAAAGCGGCCACTTTTGGCGTGAACCAATTTTTTGCGTACAAAAACTATATAAGAGTTTTCCGAGAGGTTGTAACCCCGAAATTGTTTAAAGTGGTTCCCGTTAAGTAGCTAAAAATAAATCGATTGGCGTCGCTAGTGTGCCCTACCCGTCACCATAAGTAAATAACACACTTAAGAATTTCATCTCGTGTTCAGGCAGGACTCCAACCCACACCTTCCTCAATCCACCCGGATTGAGGAAGGTGTGGGTATATCCACCCGGATGTTCTACCAATTAGATCACTGAACGCGTAACTAAGCCGACAAAATTTGTAAGTGCTTGATATATGAGCTGTCGATATACCGATATATATATATATATATATATGAGCTTGAACACGAGATGAAATTTTTAAGGGTGTTATTTACATAAGGTGACGGGTAGGGCACACTAGCGACGCCAATCGATTTAAATTTTTAGCTACTAAATGGGATCTATCTTAAACAATTTCGGGGTTACAATCTCTCGGCAAACACTTATAATATTTATTAAATAACCATGCACAAATGTTGGGTCCGTTTTTGGAAGCGAAAAATTGATTCACGCCAAAAGCGGCCACTTTTGGCGGTAATCCAAAATTCGAGTGCAAAAGCAGACCAAACCTTTAACTATAAGTATCAAATAAATTAGCCGCAGAACCGATAACCGATGGGGTAAACGGGTTCTGGAGTGGAGACCGCGTCTTGGCAAACGTAATGTAGGGCGTCCTCTGGCTAGGTGGGGGGACGATCTGCGCAGGATGGCTGGCAAGAGCTGGATGCGAGAAGCCATGGATAGATCACAGTAGCGAACAATTGGAGAGGCCTACGTCCAGCAGTGGACTGCGATAGGCTGATGATGATCAAATAAATAGTATAAGTGTTGCCGAGAGATTGTAACCACGAAATTGTTAAAGTTAAAATCAATTGACGTCGCTAGCCCTACCCGACACCTTAAGGGTTGCGAAGGTCGCGAGGACGGACGGAAAGGACGACAGTCGCTTCATTGTAATTACCAGTTTTCTTCATTGTCAGTATCACTTTCTAAATATTGGTTCATTCATTGTCCAAGAGTACGACGAGCGAAGCGGAAGTACAAATTGTTAATTGTTATAGTTTTAATGACAATAACAATTAATCAAAAGTAACGTTATCTACTCGTCAGAAAATTTGAGGTTTATCAAATTAGTACTGATAATACGTTTTTTATGCTCATCATCATACCTAATTCATTAAGTTAATAGAAGACACTTTATTGCTTTCGTTTTTAATTAAATGGCAGTTAGAAAGATATCTAATGATGTGGCTAAATAGGTAACGGTTTTATTAAAAACTTGTCGGCCCACCCTCCCTTCATACGAAGCCAATTAAGTAAATTGATAGGTATTCATTAATAACGGTAGTCTTTTTTGATATATGGTACAACAAAAATACTATTAGTGCACTCAAAAAATGAAGTCTACACTAAAAAAATGCACAGTATTTGGTGCACATCATCGAAATGTATTATCTCACTGGGTGCACACTAATCATTTTGGCGATCAATTGGTCAAATTTCTTTTTCAAGGATGAAAGACTCGATGCATGAAACCTTCTTTGTTTACTTTTATGGCGCGAAGAATACTTTATTCTATTTTCAAATATCGCTACTCATTTGTTTTTCTCACTATTTTTGTTTATGTCACTAATTTTCTCACCTTCGGACAATGAGCGTACTTTTGTAATGTTTAAGCATTATGTAAATAATTATTTTTATACAATTTTACATTGTCCGTCATTTACGAATATCGCAAATACGTTCCTGTCTCCCGCCAGCAAAGGCCTGCCGGTACATCTTCGTTTTAAAATGTTAAAAAGAATTTAAAAAATCTTTTTTTTTCTTCATTTTAGAATATGTAATATCTTTTAATTTAAATTCATTTTAAGATTGTTTAGCTGCAACGAACACAAGCTCTAATGTACTACATGAAAGCAATATATAATATATGACTATATATGACTAAAATTAATGTAACCTGTTTGTTACTTAATTTGCGTAATTTTTCTAATTTACTTGATAGTTTTTAATTATTATGTAATGTATGTAGCACTACTGTAAACCGGCTGTTGTTATTTTAAATAAATAAATAAAAATAAAAATATTGTATCCGTGTTTTTTTACTTTTTATATAAAAAATATGATTTAAATTATTATTATAAATAATTATTTTACAATCTGCTCATTCTAAAAATACGTAAGTATTGACGCAATTTTGAGAGAAATAAATACCGAAATAAAGCCCAAAATCAAATTCTTCTTTTCTGCCTTTCAAAACCACAACGTTGGTGGCGCCGCACTTACAAAAAAAACTCATTGAACCGTTCTATCACCCGCTTCCGGGCCAATCCGTCTCCACGCGTCGCTTGCGCATATATGGATGCATTAAATCACTCCATCTTAATGCAGGGCGTATGCGCGTAGTGTTGGTGAGTACGTTGGCTTATAACGAAAGCGTCCCGTAACCAGTACCGGAATTGTGGTCCCATTGTCACCATATCAGGATCTGATGCTGGGATCCCAGAGAAAACGAGAGCAAACCTTAAATTTATAGGCACATGTAATGTTTTTGTATCTTTTTTCAAAGATGCACCAGTTAGATAAAATATATCAATACTTTTGATAACGCTAAAGTACTATCGCGAAATACCGTGCGTTTCTCACGTCATTTCCTACCACGCACAGTAAAACTGTGGAACCAGCTGTCATCCGTGGTGTTTCCGAACAGATACGACCTGGTGACCTTCAAGAAAAGGGTGTACTCCTTTCTTAAGAGCCGGCAACGCATATGTGATACCTCAGGTGTTGCAGATGTCCATGGGCGGCGGTGATCACTTTCCATCAGGTGTGCCGTCTGCTCGTTTGTCCGCTATAATGTAAAAAAAAAAAAAACTATCAATAGTATCGGACACATTTATTAATCAAACAGCAAAAGTATCGAAACATAGCTGACTATTGATAGTATCGATAGTTTTTGAATAATTCTGTTAGAAAACAATACTATCGATATATCGATCGATCGATATCAAATCGGGCATTAAACAATCGATAGTATCGATAGTATTGGCGTTATCAATAGTATTGATCAAATTTTACTATCGATAGTCTAAATGATTTTCGAGGTACTACACTACTTTCTACCCCATCAGACGTCAGTTCTACGAGTTATGGGCCGCGCCTATTGCCATTCCAGTCCGGTAATCCGTTGTGCTATGTCGGTCGGTGACTCTTGTTCGTTTACGGATCTCCGCATTTCTGATATGATCTTGCAAAAAACACTGAACCAGCGAAGCTACTTTAATCAGGTCAATGAATGAGAATAGTTTATTTTTTATATGATAGGTGGCAGACAAGCAGACGGACATCCGTGACACCAGTGAAGTCACAAGTACGTTGCCAGCTGTCTCTTCATAATATGTAAGTACTTTAATGTCCTTAAGCAAAAGTATCAGACTATAAACTATCCCACTGGAGGGCAAAGGCTTCCATCATAAAAATCAAGTCATCGCTACTATGATGACAGGAATTCGGGATATTAGTTCCACTTTATACCAATAGATGGCGCTAGGTGTCGTTTACATAGCGCAAGCGTTTCATGTTATCAAATAAATAAATAAATAAATATTTCACAACATCACATACTCCGAGTTAGGTAGCTCAAGCACCTGTGTTACGGATATCAGAATCAACAGTAGGATTACAAATATATACATATAATACTTTTCTTTTATAAATACATACTTATAATACATAGCAAACACCCAGACCAATACAAACAAACATGTTCATGCACACAAATGTTTGTACTGTGCGGGGATCGAACTCGCAACCCTTGTATCAGAGGCAGCGTGCACTACCACTGTTCCAATCGGGTCGTCGAAATGGTTATCAGATTACATACAGCGTGTATCTGTGAACATTTACATCCCTTTAACCACGTGTTCTACCAACCATTCTGAACAACATTTGCTCTACGACTTTTCGAAATTAGTCGAAAATTTTTTCGACTCCCCATACAAAATGACCAAGTCACGTGACCGACTTTGTGCGAGTATGAGAAGTTGTCATTTTTTTATGCGAATTTCCAAAAGTCATAGAACAAATGTTGTTCAGAATGGTTGATAGAACACGTGGTTAAAGGGATGTAAATGTTCACAGATACACTCTGCATAAGTGTGACCGCAGTCCCTGGGTTATACCCAAACATATTACATATATAGTAAAGTATCAGCCTATAACTGTCCCACTGCAGGGCAAAGGCCTCCATCATAGAAATGAGTCATCTCTACTATGATGAGATTAGGCTTAATCACCACGCTTGCCAAATGCGGATTGGTGATCACAAACCCGAGCTATGTTCGAAAAAATCGAAACACACTTTTTGCTCGACCCAGGGAATCGAACCCAGGACCCCGAGATCAGGGCCCGGTATTTAAACCACTAGACCAACAGGGCGTTACGGTTACATATACGTCTTTATAAATAGTATAGTTGGTTTCTGCGCACTCAAGTTCACCGGTATACTTATATAGTGTTGTCTGCAACTTTTTTTTATTTGCAATCTTTTGACTAGCCTGTTTGATATAAGATTGCCATATCATTGCAGTTAAACTACTGTTACACATGCTCATTCAATCCCCCTTTCCCCCGGATTAGACCTCCGGTGGCCGTGTGGTCCCCGGCAGAGTAGAATAGGCCACCCTCACTCTTACCGAGGTGTCGTAAAAGGCGACCTAAGGTAAAGCTGCTGGCATGATCATCAGCACCCAGAGAAGGAAAACTCTGCATTTATATCAAAAACCCTCGCCAACCCGTCTGCTAAGCGTGGTGAGTATGGCAATTACCCCTCACGTGACTGAGGGAGGCCCGTGCCCCAGCAGTGGGGACTTAAATGGGCTGATGATGATGATGATGAGACCTCCGGTACCCTCACTCACGCAGTGAACACAGCACAGTGCTGGTTTTTATACATCTCGTGTTCAGGCGGGTATCGAACCCACATTCTCCACATTCCAGATGACAGTTCCACCAGTTAAACTACTGATTTCGTAACTTGTGTTTCCGGATAATCGATTGTACGTCGATTATTATTCGATTATGCAAATGGGGCCCTAATGATCTAATAATCGATGGTACTATCGATAGTATCGATACTATCGATTATAATCGATATAATTTGATAGTATCGGCTAAATTTTATTATCGATTTAATCGATAGTATCGAAAATTTAAACGATGAATCAATTATATCGACTACAAATGAAAATCGATACTATCGATAGTACAATCGATTATCGGATTACTAAGGATGAAAATTCAACAAAGTTCACTTAAGTTCCATGATTTGTCAGGGCGATTCCCACAAAAGTACCTACATCAGCTTGTTCTGGTTATTGGACGATTTGTGAATTAACTACCTACATAAAATATTGTAATTTCTCATGTAAGAGACTGTAAGGTTTTTAATGGGAAATAAAATGTTCTTTATACCTAAAAATAATCGACTGTCGATTATTCGACAACACTATCGTTACTAAACCGACGAAAAATGTAAGTGCTTGATTTGCCTTGAGTCAGCGATATTCCTAGGTATCTCTAGGCCATATATTGTTTTAAACTTTCATGGTCACTAACATTAGAATAGTTATTTACGGGATTGCTACCATGTCGTACCTTATTTTTGAGTATCCGATATTTCGGCGCTGTTGCAAGCGCCATGGTCACGGAGATAATTTCGACAGAACGCCACTACATACCGATACTGGTCAGGGAAGCGATTGAAATCCGGAAATTCAAAAATTTCAATCGTGAGGATGGGTTTAAATTGTCAAATGTCTGGAATCCAGTGATTTGTAAGTGTAGGAACCGTAAAACTAAACAAAGTGTGGTTTCGCGGGCAGATACTGTGAGTGTTGTGTGTCGAGAACAGGTGCGAATAAATAGTGAGTTAGGAAACAGTGGTACCGGAGGTGAACGCAGTAAAAGACTAAGAAGGAGGGTAGACCGATATGTCTGCCAATAACATCTTACCCGCAGAATCTTCAGTTACTCCGTGACCATGGCGCTTGCAACAGCGCCGAAATATCGGATACTCAAAAATAAGGTACGACATGGTAGCAATCCCGTAAATAACTATTCTAATCTCTAGGCCATTATAACAATTACCCGGAATTGGAATTAGGGAATGTGGGATTGTGGCCGTGTGGTCCCCGGCAGAGTAGAATAGGCTACCCTCACTCTTACCGAGGTGTCGTAAAAGGCGACTAAGGTAAAGCTGCTGGCATGATCATCAGCACCCAGAGAAGGAAAACTCTGCATTTATATCAAAACCCTCGCCAACCCGTCTGCCAAGCGCGGTGAGTATGGCAATTACCCCTCATGTGATTGAGGGAGGCCCGTGCCCCAGCAGTGGGGACTTAAATGGGCTGATGATGATGATGATGAATGTGGGTTCGATTCTTAAACTATAAGTATTATAAGTTACTCTATGGTTCGATTCCCGCCTGAACATATTAAATTTTTAAGTGCGTTATTTATCTACTACTACGTATGAGAAGTTTATGAATTTATTTAAGGTGACGGGTAGGGCACACTAGGGACGCCAATCGATTTTATTTTTTTAGCTACTAAACCGGATCTATTTTTAACAATTTCGGGGTTACAATCTCTCGACAAACACTTATACTATTTATTTCATAACCATGCTTAAATGTTGGGTCTGTTTTTGTATTAAAAAAGTGGCTGCTTTTGGCGGTAATTCAAAGTTCGAGTGCAAAACCAGATCAAATAGCTAACTGTAATTATTAAATAAATAGTATAGGTATTTACCGAGAGGCTGAAGCCCCCAAGTTGCTTAAAATAGATCTGGTTTAGTAGCTCACAATTAAAATCAATTGGCGTCGCTAGTGGGGTGTACCCTTCACCTTAAGGTGACGGTGTCTCCTTAATTAGTGGTCCATCCTCAGTGTCGGGACGTTAGTTCCATTTTATACCAATAGATGGCGCTAGATGTCCATTACATCCAGCTAGCGTTACGTGTCTTCGGATTATATCTTATAAGCGTTGCCGCTGACTATAAGATTTACCTCTTCATAATTTTACCACAAAAAAAATAGAATATAAAATAGAATATCCACCCGGCACTTATGTGTGGAACATCTGATTTTTTTTCGCTTATTTTGTCGATCTAACATGCCAACAGATCAGAGGTGATCCGGCAGAGAACCAAAGTTATCGACATTGCTCACCGGATTAGCAAGCTTAAGTGGCAGTGGGCTGGCCATATTAGCCGC
Source organism: Marasmia exigua (assembly GCA_019059595.1). Lineage (NCBI taxonomy): Eukaryota > Metazoa > Arthropoda > Insecta > Lepidoptera > Crambidae > Marasmia > Marasmia exigua. The sequence goes on along the minus strand of CM032489.1, from coordinate 4,042,838 downwards.
AGAACCGACAACCGATGGGGTAAACGGGTTCTGGAGTGGAGACCGCGTCTTAGCAAACGTAATGTAGGGCGCCCTCTGGCTAGGTGGGGGACGATCTGCGCAAGGATGGCTGGCAAGAGCTGGATGCGAGAAGACATAGATAGATCACAGTGGCGAACAATTGGAGAGGCCTACGTCCAGCAGTGGACTGCGATAGGCTGATGATAATGATGATGATGATGATGATGAACATGCCAAATGGACTTTATTCACGATCGATACCTATTATGTGATTTTCGGGATGTAAACGATAAAAAAATAACATTGGGACGTCGGGACGTCCCACCTAAAGGACACACCGCTTAACACTTGTGATAACACGCTGATCGTGACATTTGCCGTATAAAGAGCCGTCGGTTCGATAAAAACTTGTGAATGCTTTTGATATTTAAGCATGGTTTATGATGGAAATAAGAGGAAAACGTGTAAGGTATTTTTGTATGTCAATAAAAAGAGCGAAACAGTTTACCGCATGAATTACTCCAAGGGTTTTTAATTTGATGCATACTTTTCCAATGGGCCTGTCTACCAGAGCAGATACCTCCACCCACATAAACCGGGTTTTTTTAATCGAACCTTCGATATGTTTTTTTTTGCGAATAATAGGGAGACGAGCATCATCATCATCATCAGCCTATCGCAGTCCACTGCTGGACGTAGGCCTCTCCAATTGTTCGCCACTGTGATTCATCCATGGCTTCTCGCATCCAGCTCTTGCCAGCAATCCTGCGCAGATCGTCCCCCCACCTAGCCAGAGGGCGCCCTACATTACGTTTGCCACGACGACCATGCGGCCCATCTATTGGTAAACGGTAACCGCTGCTCATAGACATCAACAATGCCGGAGCACAGTCATGCCGCTGCCTACCGTGAGAGAAGAACTCTTTTCAAACCTCGTTTAAAAAAGGACATGTCGTAGCGATCAGGGAACACCGCGGCTGGCAGCTCATTCCAGAGTTTGCACGAGCGTGGGAAAAATGAACGTTTTGGAAGGGATTGTTCTGGAGGGGCTTTCGAAGACTTTGTTATTCAATTTTGTCTGCCCCGGTGGCGCAATGGTTAGTGGGTCGCAATTTAAAGCGACAGTCGGGCCAAAATTTGTACCCGAGTTATTTTGTTAAGAAATTCTCAGTGTTAACCCGGAGTCTGGAAGTTGGCGGTCTTGTACCCCCGTGCCTCGGAAAGCACGTTAAGCCGTTGGTCCTGCGCCTTAATCCCTCTTCGGACGTTTCACACTAGTGCTTCGATGGGGCACTAGTGTGCCCCATCGAAGCACTAGTGTGAAACGCCATAAGAGGGTCCGGGAACAGAGAGTGCACTTGTGTCTGCGCAAATTCTTGTGCACTATAATACGTCCTGCGTCGATGGCTGATCGCTGAGATTGGCCGCCATGAGCGAATTATCGGTTTGGAGGGCATTATTATTTATTATACAATTTAATTTTTTTGTGTTGTGGCCCCCAAAGTGTGTAAGGAAAAAAATAAAACCTTTCTAATTTATCTAAGAAAGAAAGAAAGAAACATTTTATTGACCATCACAATAAATAATTTAACAATGAACATTCATTAGTAAACATAGGTAAGGTAACATTGACACATTAAAAGTACAGACAAAGGTGAGTACGAGAACAGACGATAGGTAGGTAAATACACAGTTATATAATGAAAATATTCTAAAGACAAAATTCTATAAAGCAATTACTTTTTTTCCCGCCTTAAGCGTGCGTTCAAAAGTTCAAAATGTTTTATTTGTAAAGTGGTTAAATTATGTATGTAAATAAATATAATATTTTTTTTTTTCACAATTTTTTTTTCTTTTGTGAAAAATCTTTACCCCCATATAAGGGCCTCCAAACATTTTTTTTATACGGGGCCCCGACAAGGCACGCTGCGCCACAATTTTTGTTCTCTCTTATGCAAATTTGAGTTCTCTTTTCTAAATATTCTTTAAATTTATATTTGTGTTTTATGCTTTTTATTATTTCCTTTAAATTGTCCTCCGTTAATTTTTATTTTTTTCTCATCTCCAATCTAGACCGTGTGAGAGCCACGCTTCGGCATGAATGGGCCGGCTCGATTAGAGTGAATCAGCAGTGTGTTTCGCTGCGTGAGTGAGGGTACCAGAGGCCCAATCCGGGGGAAGGGGGGTTTTAATGTTGGCAGCGCACTTGTGACTCTCTGGTGCCGCGGGTGTCTATGGGCGGCGGCAATCGCTTACCATCAGGTGATCCGTCTGCTCGTCGGCCACCTATCATATAAAAAAGAGTTAAAATACGTTGAAAATAATTATAACTCAACAAATTGTAAGTAATTAGTTAATCACAGTTTTTTTCTGATAGATATACGACAGACGAGCAGACGTATCACCTGATGGTGATTACGGCTGCCCGTGGACACCTGCAACGTCAAAGAAATCACAAGTGCGCTGCCAGCCTTTTTAAAAACGAGTACGCTCTTTTAAGAAACTATCTGAAAAAAAGCAAAGAAAAACAGATACACAGGTCCAAACAGGGGGATCATCATCATCATCATTTCAGCCAATAGACGTCCACTGCTGGACATAGGCCTCCCCCAATGTTCTCCACACAGATCGGTCCTGTGCCGCCCGCATCCAATGGATTCCCGCGATCTTCACCAGATCGTCGGTCCACCTTGTAGGAGGCTTGCCACGGCTGCGACTTCCTGTACGTGGCCTCCACTCGAGGACCTTTCCGCCCCAACGGCCGTCTGTTCTCCTCGCTATGTGCCCTGCCCATTGCCACTTGAGGCATGCAATCCTTTGGGCTACGTCTGTGACCTTAGTTCTCCTGCGGATCTCATCATTTCTGATATGATCACGCAGGGAGACTCCGAGCTCAGAACAGAACAGGGGGATCCATAGTTTTATTTTGTTTGCATGTTATCTCATTAAGCAAGGCAGAGGCTGCGCCGAGCGGCCTTGACATTCGGCGCGGGCGCAGCTATCTGGGCTACAACGTGGACCGATTTAACGGATCGAAGCATGAGAGATGGAACCAACAATTTTAAAACACTCTCTCATATTTTTTTTATATTATGATTCTACCCGAAGATATCTTAACATTGTCAAGAAATAATTATTGAGAATAAGTGAGTAGTCAACAGTCGAAGTCAGTCAAAGTCACAGTCAGTCAGTCAATAAAAAGGTCGATAAATAGCAAAGTAAACTCCTTCCCGGGTGTAAGACTATTAGGTCCAAGCAAGTTGTCACGTGACGACTCACTCGGCACATAAATACTCAGCAGTTTCAAAAACGATACAATTCAACGATTCTTATTATCAGGATCACTTCGCGGCACTTCACTGCACCAATAAACGCCAAATTTGTTCACTAAAAACTACTAGATACTTTTTAATTTAAAACCTTTGAATTGCATCAGCGCACGCGCAGTGTTTTACTCACTCCAAAAACTAAGTAGAGGATATGACTCCCTCGCTCATGTTATAAGTCCGTAAAATAATATATGGCTTGCAATAAAACTAAAAAATAGATATGATTAGCCGATTATATATATGATCATTCGATTAGCCGTGTGGTCCCCGGCAGAGCAGAATAGGCCACCCTCACTCTTACCGAGGCGTCGTAAAAGGCGGCTAAAGTAAAGCTGCTGGCATGATCATCAGCACCCAGAGAAGGAAAACTCTGCATTTATATCAAAACCCTCGCCAACCCGTCTGCCAAGCGTGGTGAGTATGGCAATTACCCCTCATGTGACTGAGGGAGGCCCGTGCCCCAGCAGTGGGGACTTAAATTACTATGAAAACTAACAACGAACGAAATTGGTTTGAACTAGATCTAGTAAATAGTTATTTTGAATATGTTATAAACCGTAAACCTCAATTTACCTTCCATTTAGTCAACTGAATTGTTTTATAATTAAGTAATAACTTTCTTGCTGCTATGGAACCCTTCATGGGCGAGTCCGGTTCGCACTAGGCCGGTTTTTTAACATATGGCAAAAGTGTTTATTGTTAGCGATTGTTGAATTATAATTTTAAGGGTTTTGCTAGTAAAAAGTAAATCCATTATTGGCTGTATGTTTAGAGTATAAGCTCAGTGTACTGATTTTTAAGAGCTATGGATTTTGTTTCGATAAAATAAAAATAATGGTGTAAACAGTCAAAAACAATATAAAATAAATTAGACGGGAAGAATCGGAAGTAAGTACCTTTCTCGGAGAAATATCCCTATAGGAAAAAATATTTCACAATACTGTAAGTGCCTTATTTATAGCTACGCTATACAAAACTTTCATTACATAAAACGGAACGTAATAAGCCGTTTGTGCTTAAATACTTGACCAATCAGGGCACTGCCTACTGACGCCCGAAAACGGGTCACTAACGTATAAGACGATTGACAGAAACGCGCCGTCACAACACGCCAAACAGACGCCGCGGCGTGGACTCTGGCTGATGGACGCTGCAGGGAGCACCCCTGCAAGCTGATCTCGCCGTGCCGCTGCTACCAAGGACGAAGACCAAGCCCCGCGCTGGATTTGATGGGATGGGATTATACTGCTGGCCAAGGCCTAGAAGGCCACACCAAGGACCGGCCTGTATTTACAGGCGGCGGATGAGCTTAAATGGCAACAGGCTAGAAAAGTTTTCCCCCGACTGCCTGCGGGAGTCGTGAGAAACCCCTCGAGAGCCCGCTCACTCGCCTCCCAGCTACAAACGCAACTTGACAGTCATTCGAATTTCTCCGCGGTTCGGCCATCTTTGCCGACATTTAGACGTTAAATAGATAAAATAGAAATAATAGAGGTTAAATAAATAAAATAGAAATAAATGAATAAACATTAAAAATTATTGACTTGTAGCAATGATGCATAACGCCGACCTCGCGAGCACTCGCCATCTGCAATTAAATTCTCGCCGATTCTTGCACCAGTAACGCAACTACATACTCCAGGAGATAGGGTCCGGACCGCCTACCTCATTCACAAACTAATTAGATAAAAGGATCGCGCGGTGACATTGATATCGAAGAGTTCGTTGACCCATGAGCGAGGCTGTATATCGTATCGTGTCTCCCCCGTACACGTTTTGTCTAGTCTGTCTTTGTCTCATACCACAGATCTTGCCGCCACCCATACACCAATGGAGGCACAAGCCCCTATTTGGACGACCCGTTTGGACCAGTGGTAGTGAACGCTGCCTCTGGTGCAAAGTTTCGATTCCCGCACAGTACAAACATATGTGTGCATGAACATGTCCGTTTTTATAGGTCTGGGTGTTTTATAAGTCATAAGTCATAAGTCATTTATTCCATTAAAACAATATACATTGTGTTGGAAATAAAATTTAACAATAATACATAAAATTTGAAATCACTTGAATTATATATTAAAAATTTAAATTATATGTATGGTAACAAAAAAAAAATTCAATTAAAATACCCAATTACTTATTTAAATGTCACTAAATTTATTATATCTATTTTCCAATAATACATCATTTGCATAATCTTTAATAGTATAGAAACTTTTATCCAGTAGATAAGCCTTTAGTTTATTTTTAAATATATTTATGTCACTAATAATTTTTAGACTGTTAGGTAATTTATTATAAAGTCCCACCGCCTGATATTTGACACTATGTTTTGCTATGTTTAGTTTAGGTTGTATTAGATTTGGGATATCCTTCCTTCTCGTGGTATGTCGTAATATTCTTTCATCCGGGGTTTCGTATTTTTCAGGATGCTTGACAAGATCAGTGAGTAGGATCAGAATATATAAGCAAGGGGCTGTGAGGATTTTTAATTCACGGAACAGTTCTCGGCATGATTGTCTTTGGCTTATTCGTGTCATAGTTCTAATAGCTCTTTTTTGAACAATAAAGGCTTTTTTCAGATTATACTCGTAGCTATTTCCCCAGAATTTGATACTATATCTTAGACGAGATTCAACCAACGCGTGATAACTATTTTTAACTGTTTTATTGTTAGGTCATCCCTCAAGCTTCTTAAAGCATAGCAAGCCGAGGTAATTTTATTTTCAATGTATTTTAATTCCTCCTTCCAGTTCAAAGCAGCATCTATATATACGCCCAAGAATCTCACGGTCTCTACAGGAGCAATGCAGACACTGTTCAATATAATATCCAGTGTGTCTTTGGTCCTAGTAGTGGGCTTGAAAAGCATGGCTCCAGTTTTTTTAGGATTTAATTGAAGGTTATTTGCAGTGAACCAATCAGAGAAAGCTGCTAATGCTCTATTAACTTTGTCATTGAGATCATCAATGTTTTCAGCATTTATCACAGCGTTAGTGTCGTCCGCAAACACTGTGAGTCTAATGTCAGGTATGATATTATACATATACGGGATCAGGTCATTCGTGAACAATATAAAGAGAATTGGACCTAAAATTGACCCTTGCGGAACACCTGTTATAATCTTTTTTAGTTTTGACTTAAAAACTATTTCTTTAGTACATTTAATCTCTTTGATCTCAACATATTGGTATCTGTTACATAAATAGGAATTCAACAGTTTTAAGACTTTACCTTTTAGACCATAGTACTGTAGTTTATTCGTTAGAATATGATGATCCACAGTATCAAACGCAGAACTCAGGTCTAGGAATAAACCTGCCACTCTTTTCTTTTCATTAAGATTGGCGATGACATCATCGAGTAAAGTTTCAATTGCATCATTGGTTCCTAAATTTGTCTGATATCCAAATTGTCGTTTATTTATTATATTATTCTTATGGAGGTGTTTAACAAGACGAGTTTTTATTAGTTTTTCAAATATTTTGCCGATAGTTGGTAATAATGAAATTGGCCTATAGTTTTTGTGATCTGTTTTAGTGCCTTTCTTGTACACAGGTAGAACTTTCGCTATCTTTAACTGTTCTGGAAAAAGACCCTCGTCGTAACAATTGTTATAAAACGTTGCCAGTGGTAGGGCCCATAAATCCGAATTATCCTTAAATACTGAGATTGGTATGTCATCCCAGCCACACGATTTCTTGTCCTCCATGTTTTTTATAACTTTAGCTACTTCTGTTGGCGTGATCAAGTCCCAGATTAATTCGTTTAGGCAAGGTTTACTGTGTCTCCGTAGAAACTCGGTCGATTTGAATTTATCTTCTACACAGAGAGAGTTTTTGGTGATAAAGTTATCAGAAAAGATATCTACTATAGATTGAGTATTGTCAACAATCTCATTATTCACTTTTAGGGTAATACGATCTATATCTAATTTAACATTTTGCTTCTTATGTTTGCTTACCGCATTCCAGATTGCCTTAGCAGAATTCTGTGATTTCTCTATGATAGATTGTACTGCAAGCTTTTTAGCAGCTCTAATTACCTTTTTGTAAATTCTGATATAATTGCTTTTATAACTATTAAATGTTTCATTTTTATTGACTCTATGTGTTAACACTAGAACGCGTTTCATCTTACTGGATGTCCTTATACCCTTGGTGACCCAACGCAGTCTATGTTTATGTCCTTTTTTCGTTCTGATGTTTTTTTCTCTGTAGCATTCAGAAAAGATCCTGTTTAAATTCTTAAGAAAGCCATTTATCCCACACTTCGTCCAATCATATTTGCATGTGAGATCTCTGAAAGCATTATTAGTCCTCTCATTAAAATTTCTACGCTTTTTAAGTATGACTTGATCTGAAATGTTGTTTTTATTATGTCGTTCACAGGGGAGTGAAATTTTACAAATAAGCGCTGCGTGGCCATCTGATAAGCCATTGTGATCTAATTTAATGTCAATTATACAAGCCTCTGGAAGATTTGTCAAGAAATTGTCTAGACATGACTGTGAATCACCTCTAGTATAAGCCACTGCTGATGTAAGAGGTCTAAAATTGTAACACCTGAGCAAGGACAAAAAGTCAGATCGCTGCGTTGTATCTCTCAGTAAGTCAACGTTGAAATCTCCAGAGATAATGCATTTTTTATTAAAGTAATGTTCTAAAACTTTCTCCATATGTTCTAGGAAAGCACCAAAATATTTATCTACTGGATTTCTATACACACATAAAATATTTAAGTCAATATCGTTATCTCTAATTCCACAAATTTCGAAAAATTCTGTTTTATATAATGATTTACAAAATGACGAATCTACAATGTTACAGTTCTTTAGGCCCAGTATAAGACTGCCACCTCTGATTTTTTTTGTCCTGGTGTTAAAAGAAAGTAAATCATGTTGATTAAAGTGACATTGTTCAATATTACAACTATTTAGAAAGTGTTCTGTAATGCATACGTATTGTGAGTTTGAGGTTGTTAGAGCCTCCAGGTATAGCTCTAATTCATCCTTTTTAGTCATTAGACCACATACATTTTGATGGAACACAACGATTGTTTTTTTAAATAATTGAATACTACTGTCTTTACTATTGTCTACCTCACAAGTTCGATTTACACTATATTTTGGAACGAAAAAACCTTACATTAATGTTTTCAAATATATTGCGAATACCAAGATTATTTACTTTGCCAGTGTAGGTAGAGAACATTTTCATGGATAAGTCTAAGTTTGAGTCGAAACAGTGTACAAAATCATTATCTTCCAAACTTTTACTCAAATCATTATTAAATAATTATATTCTATAGTTATACAAAGGAGCACCACAAATGTATGTAGGTGCTGCAACTATAATGTTAGTGTGAGTAATTTTACCTATTGTATCTTTTATGAAGTTTATTAATTCAGTATTATTTTCTTGTTTCTTGAAGTCTGCCTCGCCTATTAGAATAACGCAAAAATCATTTTTGTTGAAATCCATGATTTTTGTGTCAATATCACTCAGTAATGGCCTGATTCCTGCTCGTGGTTTGATATAGTGACAATATTCAAGATTGGTGGTGTTCAGGCGCTCTAAGGCATTTATGACTTTGTTCTTATTGTTGCTGCTTATAACACACAATTTTGTTCTCGCATTTTCTTCATTCATTGTTTCTTCGTGTTTTGTCTCGAAATAATTTCCTTCTCCCGTATTTAGATATAGGTCTTCGTCCTTACGAGGTGTCTGATCTGTGTGTTCGAAGTCAGCATTGTCTAGCAATGAGGAGTGTAGCTTTAGCTTACATCGGGTTTTATTTTTTCTTTTTGCCTTGGGTGTATCTCTGCAAATGTGCTCCAACTGCTTAATTTTCGTATCATTCTTAGATATCTGTTCCTTTAATTTTCCATTTTCCAAAATTAAAATGTCAATTTGATTATCAGCAGCAATTAGTTTGGTTTGAAGTTCTACTAGTTTTATGTTAAGTTCTTCCAACTCGCCTTTATAGCCCGTATTTAGCTCAGGGCAGCTCCTATTCAAAGTGTCGTTTCGTAAGGCGCAGCTGTCAAATGACTCGTCTTCTGACAGTGAGTCAAACGAATTTTGTACTGGAACATTGTACTTTCTTGTGGTGATATTGTCTGAGTCTTGCAGTTGTGTGGGATCATCAACTGGTATTGGTATTGTAAGTTTTGACTTCTTTAATGAGATCTGTGGCTTTTTTATGTCGCAGATGCTATCCTTCGATACATGTAAATTCTCTACGGCAGTTTCTGCGACATGTTTTTTTTGTGTTTGAGGTGTACTGCTTTTGCGCGCTTTACAGCATTTATCGCATGACCATGAAGTTTTCCTTTCTTTAGTCATTAAATTGTAAAGTTTTTCTCTATTAATACATATTAGATCAAATGATTGTTTGCAGATGGAGCATTTCAAGTAATGTTTCTCCTTTATTGTTTTATTGCATTTCGCGCAAGTGAGTTTCGGAGCCATTATTATTTATAAGTAAAAATATAAGCTCAATAAAAAGAAAATAATAATAATAATAAGTTCCTATTTCCAAATGAGTAAAATCCGAAGAAAACAAAAACCAAAAAAAAAAAATCTCCCGCCGTGGCGGGGTTTGAACCGTCGACCTTCTGTATACGCAGTGCATTAAATGGCATTCAGCTGTCAGGATCTTACTTATGCCGGGCGAAAAATGTCTATAGTATCTAGCAGCGAACAGATATGTAACGGTGGTGTCGGTAAAAAACTCGTCGGCATTCGGCTCGCACCGTCAAGTTGACTCACCGCACAGGTAATTAGCAGCTTACGTTTTGAATACACTGGTAATAACAGTCACAACAGCAGATCTTATGATGATTATTTCTCGTTATAACACTTCACTGGTGGGTCTAATGTGCGATTTTCGTTGATATTAAGATGACAGGTTGTATTCTCAACAAATTGGTATGAGATTCAACCCCAAGTCTTGATGTTACTATTTATATTATCCTTCTTAACACGGAGCTAGTTTTTAACACAGCCGTACGTAACGGGGCGCGCGGGGGGAATGTAATATAATATATGTATTATCGCTCGCTATGTGCCCTGCCCATTGCGGCGGATTTCACCATTTCTGATACGATCAGATTACGATAGAGTAACAATTACCTTGATTAGAATGACATCTATTGGTGTCACATAAAAACGATCATTAGGTCTGTAGTAATAAAAATGTACGGAATAAAACTTGGTTAAGGTGACAGGTAGGGCACACTAGCGACGCCAATCGATTTTGCTTTTTTGCTACTAAGCCGGATCTATTTTAAACAATTCCGGGGTTACAACCTCACGGCAAACACTTATACTATTTATTAAATAACCATGCACAAATGTTCGGTCCGTTTTTGTACACGAAATATTGATTCACGCCAAAAGCGCCTCCGGCGGTGTGAGTCAATTTCGTATCACCTTAAATGATAAACCTTTATTTGATTAAAACAAGGGCAAGTTACTTCTGTCATTATTATCAAGCTATATTTACGGAGTACAATGTATGAGATGTTGAATATTTTTTTATGTGATTGGTGGCAGACGAGCAGACGGTTCACCTGATGATAAGCGACTCCACTGGTGTCGATGGGCAGCGCCCATCGACTCCAGTGGAGTCACAAGTGTGCTTTAAAGCCCCATTCCCCCCTGATTGTGGCTCCAGTATCCTCACTCAAGCAGTAAAGCACAGCACAGTACTGCTTCACGCTGGTTTCCTGTGATGCTGTAGTATCACTCCGGTCAAGCCGGATCATTCATGCCGAATCATAGCTCTCCCACGGTCGAATATAATAAATAATAAAGGAAGCACGAACCTTGTCCCCTGCACTAGGACGCGCCCGCGGCGCTTCCTGCATGCTCGGACAACATTCCTGTTCGGTACACATGTCCACATTAGTAGCCGACAAGGACTAACTATGCGGCCATTATAGAGAATTAGTTAATTCCTTAAATTGAAACAGCATTCTTTTCTCGCCCTTTGTACATAACGGATCTTTGGAGGACATGAGCGTGTCCACTAATGACACAACCGACATCGACAGCAGTAGATAGTATTTTTTTTTTATTTTAGTTAACTCTAAGCTAAAGTATTTATTTCTTAGTTGCCAAAAACAGATACATGGTATAATACGGAACATAAAAGAGTACCTATTTACAGAATGCTAAAAATAAACAAAAAGAGGAATACTATTTACAAGAGATGATGGATGAGATGAAAAATCTGCCCCGCTACTCATCGTGCCCAGAATGCTGGCAGCGTTACCTCTTTGAATGGCCAACCCAATGCGTTGGCCGAGGTAGCTGCCAGCATTACTGTCACCTGAAATATCGAGTAGCCGGGCAGACAACTCGCGGAAAAGCTTGTGGGCCTCGGGCCCCCACGGTCCCAAGGTTTCCACGCCGAACGGAGCACATCGGTAACAGGTGTCTAAGGCGGAGTATTTGTTTTTTTTCGTGGCTCCGCCGAGGCAGCTGCTGCACCCGCGCCCCGTGAAGTGGCGTGGACATGGGAAGGGGCCAACGTGTCCGCACAGGTCGCGTCCCAAACCAATGCCTTGCCCTGACTCCACGGGATGAGGGTCATCCCATCCGGCCTTTTGCACGGCAAAAGGATAGTAACATTATTGTAATACTTGCAAATAACGTCAACTGTATAGCTGTTGTTGGCATTTTACCAACATTAATGAGTTTTCCAATGACATGAGTCTGTCGGTTTCTATAAAGTGTTAACAGATGGCGCTACCCGTATCTGTATAAAAGTTACAGCGATTGGTCGCGGCGTTTAAAGTGTTGCCATATTTCATTTTCATTTACCCATGAGTGAGGTTTTATTTAATTGCCATACTCGCTTGGAAGACGGGTTGGCGAGGGTTTTGGTATAAATGCAGAGTTTTCCTTCTCTGGGTACTGATGATCATGCCAGCAACTTAACCTTAGTCGCCTTTTACGACACCTCGGTAAGAGTGAGGGTGGCCTTTTCTCTGCCGGGGACCACACGGCTCCCCGGCAGCATCGGCATTATCGACTTACCGTGTTCGATATAATAAAAATCGAATCATCGACTTTCGAAATCAAGTAGGGAATCCGTGGCCGTGTATACAGGGTGTATCTGTGAACATTTGCATCCCTTTAATCACGTGTTCTACCAACCATTCTAGAAAAAAATAATTATTCGTAAACAAATGTTGTTCCGAATCTGTACAACACAGGCCACAGAAGAGACACAGGACAAAAAATGTCTTTAAGGCGACGGGTAGCCCTAACTAGCGACACCATTAGTTTTTAATTGTTAGCTACTAAACCGGATGTATTTTAAAAATTTTCGAGGTTACAACCTCTCGGCAAACACTTATACCTACTATTTATTAAATAACCGTGCACAAATGTTGGGTCCGTTTTTGTACGGGAAAAATTGATTACCGCCAAAAGCGGCCACTTTTAGCGTGAATAAATTTTTCGCGTACAAATGTTGGGTCCGCATTTGTGCATGGTTATTTAATAAATAGTGTAAGTGTTTGCCAAGAGGTTGTAACCCCGAAATTGTTTAAAATATATCCGGTTTAGTAGCTAAAACTTAAAATCGATTGGCGTCGCTAGTGTGCCCTACCCGTCACCTAATAAGAAATAAAAACAACTTTTAAGATTCAAATGCACATATATTCGTTACAATATTCAATAATGTAATATAATAATAATTTCTTACAACACTATTAAAGCTGGCACAGATTTTAATTGGTTTCACCGCATCGACGCTAATACGCGCTAAGGGGCGGTTGCAGCGACCGCTAGCGCCAAAATCAGAAAAAATAACAAAAACAACAATAAATACAGCAATAACCTGCATATCTGAATTTGAAAATTCTAAATATTTGTTGTATAATTATTAAGTACCTACTTGTTTTGTTCGGAATTGATTTGTCTGTATTTTTCCTACTTTGGCAAAGCCAAAGTATAAACAATGAAAGTGACATTAGGTAAGCTAAGATTAATTATTCAACTTAAAAAAATAATAGAATAGGCTAGTTTCCACTATTTTTATTATTTTATACAACGGTTCATTGTGATTATATTACGCCATAAAAAATATATAATTTTTTGAAGCACCTTTCCTAATATAATTTTTAATTATATTTTCGCTATACAGCCATAAAAGCCGCCCGCCATGATGGTCTAAATTATCAGTGCTGTGACGTCACTGTTATTGTAAACAATACGCGTGACTGTCATGACTGTCATAACCTTTCACGAATAACCTGAAACTGGCGTATGACATTTTGTTGTTTACAATAGTGATGACGCATGACGTAGAACCATGGCGGACGGTGTTTTCAATCAAGTGGAAAAAAAATGGTTATAAGTTGAATTTTTACAGAAATACCTTATTAAAGAAATGAAAAATGTTTATTTGGAGCTTTAAACTTAAGACTAATATTAACATAAATATAAATTAAATGCTACCAAAATGGCCGCCACTTAGCAAAAGCAATGACGCTGCTATTCTGTGGCACCACTTCCGTGACGCACTTGTGACTCCACTGGTGTTGCGGGTTTCCGGCGGTGGCGGCGTAATTGCTTACCATCAGGTGGTCCGTCTGCTCGTCTGCCACCTCTCATATAAAAAAAAAAACCAGGAAAAGTGAGGACACTACTCTTGTTTCCTTATAGTCATATTTAAAAATCAAAAAGTATACATATAAGTACTCCGTAAACTAGTAAATTTCTGATATATATTGAAGTTTATAATATTTCGGACCCTTGCACGGAATAATATTTGAATTAAAAGTTATTTTTATAAATGTTGATGAGGCAACTTGCCTATTGATTACCTAAAAAATATTTTTGTAACGCAAATAGATAGATTCTCTTTATTGCACAACAAAACTTAAAAGCTATGTATACCAAGATACAATGCAGAATTTAGGCAATTTGCAGATAATTAAATTTAAAAAAAACTACGTTTTGAAAGTATTATTTCACATCAACTACTCAAAAGGTAAACTGTATAGTATAATTTATAAGGTATTTAGCCTCAAAAACGAAAAATCCTTTAGGTTGAGATTGAGACCCAAGTCTTACTTAACCTAAAGGATTTTCCGTTTTCCGTAAGACCAATCTTAGGACGTTAAAAATATATTGTTTTAAACTTTCATGGTCACTAACATTAGAGAGAGAGAGAGAACTCAAAAATAAGGTACAGTCGCGGACACATCAAGCTATACAAAACTGTCAAATTTCTTCATTCGATTATAAACCTTATAACGTTACAAATTGAGTTCAAAATCGATTGAGGAAATTTGACAGTTTTGTATAGCTTGACCTGTCCGCCACTGTACATATATTCTAATATTAAAGATATCATTTTACTGAAGTTCAATGAACAGTTCTGAACATATATCATTTTTTACCTAGGAAGTTCATTTCACAAAAGAAGATTGGCCCCGCTAGCCGTAACCGCCCCTTAAACAATAATAAATTCAATAACTTAATAAATAACAGTGTATTATTAAACAATTTAATAATAATAACAGTTTAAATAAATGCACAACACATGTAACAACATAAACTTGTGAGTTTGTTCAAATTATGTGATCTCTTTTCTGTGTATGTACAATCTGTGCGGATAACGAATGGGATCAGAAATGGCGGCGCATCTATTCACTTCTCGCTCGCACACTATTTGCGTCTATACTCGCACTCGTCGGTGTGCGAGCGAGAAGTGAATAGATGCGCCACCATTTCTGATCCCATTCTTTATCCGCACAGGTTGTATGTACAAACAAACCCATTGTGTTCCCAAAATCTCTCAAATGCTTTATCCGACTTTCACCGTAATGTCAGACACTATAAATTTAGAGTCGTATGAAAAAATACATATGTATCTAATAATGACCCACCCAAGTGTGGATGTCCGTAGCCACAAATTGAGTAGCGATAAAAGGTTTTTTTTTTAAATTGATA
The DNA here is from genome assembly GCA_019059595.1 of Marasmia exigua. NCBI lineage: Eukaryota > Metazoa > Arthropoda > Insecta > Lepidoptera > Crambidae > Marasmia > Marasmia exigua. The sequence continues at coordinate 4,027,534 of CM032489.1, read as the reverse complement.
TTGAACTGGGATTCGGCGGGTAGGGCTAAAACAAGCCGCGTGAACTGATGCAATTCAAAGGTTTTAAATTAGTGTCTAGTGGTTTTTAATGTACAAATTTGGTGTTTGTTTGTGCAGTGAAGTGCCGCAAAGTGATCCTAATAATAAAATCGTTGGATTGTATCGCTTTTAACACTGCTATTGTGTGTCGAGTGCGTTGTCTCGTGACAACTTGCCTGGATCTAAAAGAAAAACCCGCGATTGCTTTTCGAGTGATATCGGCTGAATCCGTAGGTCGATAAAACGTAAAACACCTGAGTTTTATTGAGTGACTGTGACTTTGACTGTTGACTACCTACTTTTTCTCAATAAATTACTTGACATTGGCGAATTATCTTCGGTTAGAGCCATAAAAAGATATTGAACTAAATCCCCCTTATTACAAATCGCGAACTTAGGATAGTCCCGGAACAAAACTTCTGCCAGTTTCTTTTAACATTGCGTGTTGAAACGGGATGACATGACCTTAAGTACGGTAATAACTTTAGATAGCCATTTGTAATAAGTCGGCTAGTGTTTGTGACATTACAGTCCGCCGAATAAAGAAAGAGAGATTGTTGTAACCCAACTACTGGTTTTCTGTACTAATACTTGAAATGTTTGCTCCCGTAACAATAACCACTAAGTTTAATGGATCGCCTTTCTGAAATGTCATCCCAGTCAAGATCAAGGATCAAACATTTTTGAATGAAGACTTTAAGGACTATCACAACTCGGGACAACCAACCAAGTGGATCATACATTTTTGCTATTTTTAAAAGTACAGACAGCCACACGTCGGCTTTTACAATCTGCCAATTTCTTCATACGAATCTCACCTTAATGTCAAACATACTTTAGTAGAGAATAGTTTAAAGAAATTTGACATGTCATAGTAGTTCAAACGTGTACAACATTTTTAGAATTTCGTGACTGGCGTTTCACAAACAACACAATCAAGATCTTTAGACTTAAAACAATGTGTCTACAGAACTAAACCTAAGGTATTCTATAACAAAATTCGCCTATGTCGTACTGGACTATGCAATAAGCTTTATCTTAATTTAATCCGATATAATATTTCGATAAAAATACAACATGTTAATTAACCACGAAATACATACTGTGTTAGTATCTATTTAAAGTTTAATGGTGTTGTTTTAAAATTAAATATCTACTATTTGGCGAGATTCAGGTGACAAGTAAAGTACCTCATAGAAACGACTTTTTTTATGTAATAGGTGGCAGACGAATCACCTGATTGTAAGCGATTGCCGCCGCCCAAGGACACCGGCGACACCAGTGGAGTCACAAGTGCGCTGCCAACCTTCATCACGCAGTGAAACAGCACAGTGCTGCTTGACGCCGGTTTTCTGTGAGGTCGTAGTATCACTCCGATCGAGCCATGCCAAAGCGTGGCTCTCCCACGGACATTCGATAGAACCCTTCAAATAACGTCGGATTCTATTGCGCCAGCTCTAAAAGTAATCGCATGTTAAAACTTGCGATTATGTAATGTAAGCTCTATTTAAGCTGGATTCGAATTATCTTTATCCGTGGATAAATCTATGGTATAACGTCAAATTTGTATAGAATTACAGCACTATACCAAAGACTTAGCATAGAAATAAGATTGGTCGGCCTTTAGTCTAAAGTATGTTGGCCACGTGACAATTCACTCGACACCGTAGAGGTGCACCCTAACCAGACAGCCCTTTCAAAGAAAGCCATACTTGATAAACCGGGCGAAGCCGTTAGTGCTGGGGTGACGTGCTGGGCGACGTTCTTTCTCTACCGAACCCGTATAGATATGTATTAATGCTACTTCTAACCAGAACCGACAACCGATGGGGTAAACGAGTTCTAGAGTGGAGACCGCGTCTTGGCAAACGTAATGTAGGGCGCCCTCTGGCTAGGCGGGTGGACGATCTGCGCAGGATGGCTGGCAAGAGCTGGATGCGAGAAGCTATGGATAGATCACAGTGGCGATCAATTGGAGAGGCCTACGTCCAGCAGTGGACTGCGATAGGCTGATGATGATGAAAGCTACTTCAGGGCCGGTTTGATCTCTTTCAAGTTCGGTGACGTGAGGTTAATTCGGAAAATGGCACATTCGTTTAATGCGCCCTTTTTCTAGTTCCATGCTCGTGCGCACCGACGGCGGTGCTTTCACTTCAGAATATTAAATTCCCAAAATGTCAAGTAGCCTGTGATTTTTTTTTTTTACATTATGGCATACAAACGTGCAGACGGCTAACCTGATGGTAAGTAAATTACCGTCGCCCATAGACATCTGCGACACACGGGGCATCACAGATGCGTTGCCGGCTCTTAAGGGAGGAATAAGCTCTTTTCTTGAAGATCACCAGTAGATAGATAGTAGATATATAGATAGTTGACTGACCGGATGACGCAATTGGTAGTGACCATGCCTCTTACGCCAAAGGTCGTGGGTTCGATCCCCAGCCTGGACAAACATTCGTGCGATGAACACTTGTGTTTGTTTGGTGTCTGGGTGTAATATATGTATTTAAGTATATATTTGTGTTCCTCTGTTGTCTGATATCTGTAACACAAGTGCTTAAGCTACTTAGTACGGAATTAGGTCAACGTATGAGATGTTGTGACCATTATTACTATTATTATTATTATAATAAGTAGAAGATATGGTACTTCTCGTTCAATAACAAAACAAAAAAAATAAAACAACATCTTTTTTTTAATTACATCTAAATCTAACGATAAACATTTTAAACCGGCTGACATTTTGGGAATATGACATTCTGGACTGAAATTACGGTGGTGCCATCTGGTGCCATTCATTTCAACTAATTAGGTAGTCAATACAAAGTGCTGTCAGTCCACATGTGCCAACTGGCGCCATCTATTTGAAACTGAGCTAAGATAAAGAGCTTGAGTCAATAAATAAAGTGGTGCCTATAATTATTGCACGTCTATATAAAAAATAGGTATTATTCGCAGTACTTCAATGCTCGAAGTAGCCAGCCATCTTGCGAATAAGTTGCATTTCTTATTTTTCTTTACAATAACGACAGTATTTCGTGTTCAAATAACGTACAGAAATAATATTTTGCATTGTTATGAGACGATAAAACAAATATTTCTGCCTAATCCAATGAAAGAATTTAATACAGTGATAAGCCAACAGATGGCGCTCAGCGATACTCTACATTGTGCTGCAGTTTATGTATTACATACATTTTAATCTTTGAATGCATAAAACATTGAAGGAAAAAATTATCTTCACACGAATAAAGTCTTTTTTCGAAATAAAGTGTACCGAAGTTGAAAAAAATTTAGGGTGACGGGTAGGGCACACTAGCGACGCCAATAGATTTTAAGTTTTAGCTACTAAACCGGATCTATTTTAAACACGGGAACACAACCTCTCAGCAAACACTTATACTATTTATTAAATAACCATGCACCAATGCAGACCCAACATTTGTACACGAAAAATTGATTCACGCTAAAAGTGGCCGCTTTTTTCGGTAATTAAATCTTCGCGTACAAAAACGGACCTAACATTTGTGCATGGTTAATTAATAAATAGTATAAGTGTTTGCCGAGAGCTTGTAACCTCGAAATTGTTTAAAGTAGATCCGGTTTAGTAGCTAACAATTAAAAACGAATGGTGTCGCTAGTTAGGGCTACCGGTCGCCTTAATAAACTTGATCAATTTCTTGTATTCTCATCATCTCATAACAAATGCAATAATAAATACATCAAACAACAGACATAGATTACAATAAATTCAAAATACATATGCTTTCTCAATTATATAATTTAACCTTGAGTTTTACACATTAAAAACCCAAAATGAAATTACGTTGAAAAGAGTTCCCCAACAAAATATAATTTTATGTATAAGTACACAATAATTTCTATGATTTTATTTATATTTAAGCTTCAACACAGACACATTTATAATTTACACATATTTTTGCTATTATCATTTATTAAATGTTTCATTTAAAATGAAAATTACATTTATTTCATACTTAAATGAGATAGCAATAACAACTGAATAGATTGCATGTGCGGCAATTTATCTATATTCTAATAAAACTATTTTTTTCTTCTATAAATGGATTAAAAATCCTATAGAAAAATATTTACAAAAATGGCTGGCTTAGGATATAGGACGTATCCTTGTTTCTTGGCACGATCTTTGATATCCTTTCAATTAGATTTTCAGTTTAACATTCAAAATGTCAAGGAATAAAGTCTAAAATACAAAAAAAATATATAAATAAATGGAATAATGATAAGGAATAGATTTGTGCCACAATTATTTAGAATAACAGCTAGACATAATAATATTTTACTAAATTAAGATTATATGTAGAAACATACATAGACATAAAGAAATATATTTGGAAAATTTTATTAAATAAATGGGTTACATAATGTGGCACGTAATATAAGTGACATTTAGGATAATATAATCTTACAATAAATAAATGACATTTTATTTAAACACATCCACATTAACTTACAAGACTAATTGTTTTTTTACGTTTAATAATACTTACTCATAAATTGTATTTTTTATATTTTATATAACTAAATAACACTTTATACACTTACTCTTAAACTAAATTGAAAATGTATTGTACTTGATAAAAATAAGGCCCAAAATTATAAGTTTTTTAATACTTACATTAATTTGATAATATTAAAAAAAAAACTTAACAGTATACCCGAAAGAAATAAGAATCAACGGCTTTGTTATACAATTCTTGGTATATTTTTTATATAGTTTACCCTTACGAACTACTAACAGTTATAATTAGATATATATGAGTTCCTTAAAGATTAGCAGTATTTTGAAATCATCTTTGTGAAGTTGTCTTTATAATAAAATAATTTAAATTAATAGGCCTTACTAATATCAGATACATTACACACACATACGCAAAATAAAACTCAAGCCGTTCAAAATATGTACTTCTATAACACTCAATAATTATTATAATATTATCATTAATTTAAATATGTTTCTCGATAATCTTTCGTTTATAATTTTCAAAAAATGATTTACCCGATACGGAAGATTTTTAAACGTTAGCAAAGTGCACTTTGCCCGGACAAAATCTACTTTGCCCAGGCAAAGAAAACAGTGCCCAAATCCGATGTCAATAAGACGGTTAAATATTTTGCCAGACCATGCGGTCGGAATGGGGAAGACAACGGATGAATCCGTAAAAAAGGTCGCACTTTTTCTTAATTTCGCCATTCTTAAATATGGGCAATGGGCAAAAATTTTTACTGTTTCTTTTAAAAAAAACCCTTAAAAGTATGCAAATAATTTTGTACTCAATTATAAACAATACAATAGAAATGAATTGCAAAATGTGACACACCAAAAGAGGGGACCTTCAATTTGTTTCCAGGTAATAAACTTCACCTAGGATTTAATACATATCAATTATGCTTTCATGCTGATCCAGACACATCACTATTACGTATTCTTATTGTTTTTTACAGATCACAAGAATCCATCTTTGAAACAGATTAGACGATCTGCTTACAGCTTGATTCCCCTCTTAGGGTGTTACCAGACTAATCCCTCGATCGAAGGCATCGATCAATTGATTCCATCGATTAATAGGTATGAAAGATCAATTAGATCGATCGTACGTCAACTAATCCATTTTACTAATTTATCAATTTTCCCATCGATCGATGATAGATTATAGGTCTGATAGAAAGTATCGATCGATGCTCACAATTGACAATCGATTGGTCTGGTAACACCATTATTGAAAAAATAATAATCACATTTTATAATATACATTTTTAAAAAATGCTTTTTTATTCAATAGTTTCCATTTGGTATGTATCTAGCGTTACGGACGGGATGTAGCAAAAAAATCTCTACATTAGATATTAATTTAGGATTATCTTATTCGAAGTTAATTTTTCGTAATTTAATCTCTAAATTTTCCAAAATATCTTCCTATTTATTACACTAAGCATGGACAGAGTCAGCACAATGGACGTTAGGTATTTGGTTCGTAAGCTTTATCTATATTATGATTCGGCTATACTTATGTTACTCAAAAGTCACCATTATGCATACATACTTATACATTAGACAAACCGCTGTTCCACCCTTCCTGCGTCTGTTTTCCCGAATGACTACAACCTCATTTTTTTTTAAACTACAGTAAATAGGCTACTTCTGGGTAAGCTCGCTCCTTCTCAATGAGGCTTTTTCTCAACTCTTAGAGTTGAGTGTAAAGCCAAGAGAAGACCCATCACGAATAAAAATCTCTGTTATTTTAGGGTTATATTTAACGTTTCTTCAAAATTAATAAATTGCTAACCTAACCTAACCTTTTTGCACACCAAAAAAATACTAATGGACAATACGACAAAAAAATATTTTACCATTTTTATTTGCTTTTCGAATAAAGAAAGAAAAAAAGATGACCCATATATTTTAGTTTTCATTAAATGTGTGTTTTCATTGAATAAAAAAATATAAAAGATAGATAAAAATGCAGGAAGTGACGTAGTCCTGAGGCTCTACATAGGTGATATCTTTGCTATACAACTGTCATTGTCAGCCATTTTCTTTTTTCTTAAGTCAACGTGAGCAAAGGTGTCATTAATTAGTCATGCCGAGCTGTAACGTCATACGGGGATTTTTACATTTTATTTTATTTCTCCTTAAATACCTTTAAAAAATTCTAAATTTTTCTTACAATCCTATAAGGCTAATCTAGAAAACAGTATTTTTCATTTTAGAAAAAAAGAATTGTCGTGTTGTCCATTTCACATTATATTAATTAATCATAGTGTGACGTGCAATTAGCATTTTTGGTATGCAAATAGGTATTTTTTAGAGGGTCGGTTTAATATAATTATTCAAAATGTCCAGAATTATTATCGGAATGAGTGTAAAACACCACAGTTTGTGAAAATATTCGAAATGGTTGCCTTGCCATATTTTTCCACACCTACCAGCTGAGGCATACAATCAAAATACAAAAATAGTACAGTATCTTGACAGTGGCATGAATAACAAGTATAGCCGTACCATCTTAGTTCAAATGTGCATGAGACAGCACTAAAAAGCTATAAGAAAACTTATTACATACTAAAGCTGTGTTGGGAGTCATCCACAAATTCGGGTATTCTAATTTTATGATTTTTTTAACCTCCATTATTTTCACGACTTTCGTGAGAGCCCTCTTTTCTTGTATCTTTTCTAAAACCTCTATGTCTCTCTAATCTCAAAAAAATCTATATAACTTTTTATGCTTTATACACATTTCGATAAAATTGGAAACGAATTGTGTAAAAAATATGTTTTAACTCTTTCCCGGTACTGGTGGCAGATATTATAATTAATTGATTTTGGATCTTATTCCAAGCGCTTGAGTTTCAAACTTTGATGTCTAATATTTTGACAGAGCTTCATAAATGATAAAAAAAAAATCTTTATTTACCAAAAAAGTATAAAATAGCTTACAGTAATACATTGACTCCCACACTAGGCGAAGCCTGTCTCGTGGGAATCATATCAGATTGATTTACCAGGTGTGCGGCTTATTACTATAGCAAGTTTTAGAAAATATTATAATTAAATGTAATCAGTACACAGTGTGTGTGTGAGTGTGTGTGTGTGTGTGTGTGTTCGTGTTTGAACGTGAGTGTTGAGTGCTTACAGTCGTTTGCGTTTGTGCGTATATGAGTGCGAGTGTAACTACTTGTCCATGTATGTTGTACCTTAAGGTGGTCCGTTTCCTATACAAACTTGTTTTACAGGAATACTTATAGGCAGAAGCTTGAATATGGCTATATATATTAAGGCTTGGATATACAATTTTTAAATGGTGAAGTCACAAAGCTCCATACGTTGTCACACAATGTCACACCCCCGCGACTCTCTACCCTCTCCTCCTTCCTTAAGCATGTAACATTATTTATGGATGACCCCTAGTTCAAAACTTTGCCCGGGCAAAGTTAGAAATAAGCAGCTTATTAAAAATCAAATCCATTTTTTGAGTTTATTAGAAGTATTAAGAAGTTTGTCTTTTTTAAAATTTAACATTAAATTGATCGTTATAAGAGAATCTCAGTTCTTATTTCGTGGGCAATTAAAATTATGGGTAAAGTCTGCCCAAAAAAGAAGTGAACAAAATACGATAATAATTTAAAAACTTAAGTCTTTCATATAGATCTGTAATGTTAAGATCTTTTTCTGGTCAGACTTTATAATGTATTAAAAAAATAAAATGGCACAAAATTTAACAAAAGAGATTGGGCAATTCATGAGCTAAAAATACTTTTTTTTTTACCATTAAAATTGATAACTCTGTTTAAAAGGTGATATTTTTTGTTAATGTAATAAAAGTCGTTTTTTTTAAAATAAATTATGATTGCCCAATCATTGCCCAATCTCCTTCATCTACCGAATACATGTTAGAAGGAGACAGTTAACAGTGTGTGAAGAGCTTGAAGAATCCCCTGCCTTTCTCCGGGGCTGGTCCCATCAGCATTGGTACTTGGTTCTTGTGGGTAATCGTTATCTATGACATAAACAAATATTTTTATTATCAAACCTGTTCGCACACACTGTAACTTATCCATTTTTATGGTTTAACATTTCTTTAGATTTTTTTCATGTAATGACGAGCAGACGGATCACCTGATGGTAAGCGATTACCGCCAGCCATGGACACCTGCAACACCAGTGGAGTCACAAGTGCGCTGCCAACCTTTAAAATTTCTTTTGGATTTGCGCTTCCGGTACCCTCACTCGCTCAGCGAAACACAGCAGAGACGCTGCTACTCGCTGGTTTTCTGTGAGGTGTGATATCTAGTGATATCTTGATCACTCGTGATGCCGAAGGGTGGCTCTCACACGGTAAGGTAATTATAATTTTCCATTCATTTGCAACGACATCGACGATAACAAAAAAACCCGGTGTACTACCATACGGTAATGACTGCCCGTGGGAGAGCCACACTGCGGCATGAATGGGGTGGCTCAACCGGAGTGATACCACAACCTCACAGAAAACCGGCGTGAAGCAGCACTGTACTGTGTTTCGCTGCGTGAGTGAGAATACCGGAGGCCTAATTCAGGGGAAAACGGGGTTTAAAGGTTGACAGCGCACTTGTGACTCCACTGGTGTCGCGGGTGTCTGTGGGCGGCGGCAATCCTTGTATCAGAGGCAGCGTTCACTACCACTGTTCCAATCGGGTCGTCAAATAAATAAATAAATATGTCCTCTGACAAACTTTTCAATAGGTATGGTAAGCATTTCTTTTATGTAATGTTTAATGTAAGCTTAACACCTCCTGCCTCGTTGGCGCAGTGGGGAGTGCGTCGCACTTGGGGTCCAGGGTTCGATCCCCGGTTCAGGCCATCGCTTACCATCAGGCGATCTGTCTGCTGATCTGCTATTTATCACATAAAGAAATATCGATGATACCTTGCAAGGCGGCTGCATCCATGGCTCCCCGTCTATCTGCATGGGGAAGGTTCGCTTGGTGGTGATGATGACGGAGCTACACTGCGCCAGGCGCCGCCCCGACGCGCGGAGACCTACAGAATGAATGGATCGTCATCAGCTTATCATTCCCGGTTGCGCCCAAATTTGTCGCTTCAGTGACCGGGGTACGCTTGGACATGACTATTATCTTTAACATTCATTGTATGATTTGGATGATAATTTAATGACTCTGATGGTATTATCATTACCATTAGTGTCATCATTACCATCAGTCTCATCATTGCCATCATTACCATCAGTCTCATCATTGCCATCAGTGTCATCATTATCATCAGTCTCATCATTACCATCAGTCTCATCATTGCCATCAGTCTCATCATTACCATCAGTCTCATCATTGCCATCAGTGTTATTATTACCATCAGTGTCATCATTACCATCAGTCTCATCCTTACCATCAGTCTCATCATTGCCATCAGTGTTATTATTACCATCAGTGTCATCATTACCATCAGTCTCATCATTACCATCAGTCTCATCATTGCCATCAGTGTTATTATTACCATCAGTGTCATCATTACCATCAGTCTAATCATTACCATCAGTCTCATCATTGCCATCAGTGTCATCATTACCATCAGTCTCATCATTACCATCAGTCTCATCATTGCCATCAGTGTCATCATTACCATCAGTGTCATCATTGCCATCAGTCTCATCATTACCATCAGTCTCATCATTGCCATCAGTGTTATTATTACCATCAGTGTCATCATTACCATCAGTCTCATCATTGCCATCAGTGTTATTATTACCATCAGTGTCATCATTACCATCAGTCTCATCATTGCCATCAGTGTTATTATTACCATCAGTGTCATCATTACCATCAATCTCATCATTACCATCAGTCTCATCATTACCATCAGTCTCATTATTGCCATCAGTGTTATTATTACCATCTGTGTCATCATTACCATCAGTGTCATCATTACCATCAGTCTCATCATTACCATCAGTCTCATCATTGCCATCAGCGTTATTATTACCATCAGTGTCATCATTACCATCAGTGTCATTATTACCATTTGTGTGATCATTACCATCAGTGTCATTATTACCATTTGTGTGATCATTACCATCTCTCATCTCAGCATGTAATACCCAGTTGTGTACAAAACCGCCAAGAATATGATACAGGATTTGTTGAATCTGTTAATTACAATGAATTTGCCGTCTGAACTTCACAACACTTAAACATGGGAACCATACCAAATGGGTCATCATTACCCAGACAGAATCATTATCACAACAATAAATTCGTGAATCCAATTTGTTAAACCATTTGAATCGTGCAGCCTTCTTCTCGATCCTTTCCGTCACCGCCGAGCTATTGGCGGATATACGCATAAAGATTAGAAAAATACAAAGGTGCGTTCTGATTCGAACCTATTACTTTCGGGCGTCTCCATTCCTCCCTCCCATCGTTCTTTTCCCTTAATTATCTTTTGACCGGAGCCAATAAGAAACAAAATTACACTCACCTGTTCGCACTTGCCCCATGTGCAAGCAATTTTCAAGGCCTATGACTTCGATCAGCTTGTCGCCAATGTCTGGAAAAGATTTTTTTAAATTCAGTCAACCAAGGCACCGCCTTTATTTTACAAACTAAAATTTATGTTTCTTTTTTTATAATAAAATATAAATAAAATAAAAAATTGTTAATTGCTCTCAAACATACATTTAAGCAAATTGTAGCTATACAGTTGTTGGGGAAATCTTCAATGAGCTCCTTTATTTAATTAAATTAAAATTATTTATTTCCAAGTAATGTATTATAACGGACAGAATGATGTGACGACTTTTACAAGAGATACACGAATAATAATGCTACGAAGCTGAGGCGATTCCAGCGCGCAGCGGCCTGGTGGTGATCCTCGGAAACACATGAAACAACTTCATGTGTGTTGATGTTTACGCATTGGGGCGCTAGGTGGTGCTGTTCCCAACACAGTCTTGTGTTAGCAATGAGGGCTTTTGCGTGTGAAAAATCCGCTAGATGGAGTACTATAGGCGTGAGGTCCATATAAAATGTGATTGGTTATTTTTAAACGTGATCTGTCAAAATTTCAATTTGACAAACTAAACTTGAGCCCTGTGGTCCCCGGCAGAGTAGAATAGGCCACCCTCACTCTTACCGAGGTGTCGTAAAAGGCGACTAACTAGCATTAGCTAAGTTAAGCTGCTGGCATGATCATCAGCACCCAGAGAAGGAACACTCTGCTTTATATCAAAACCCTCGCCAACCCGTCTGCCAAGCGTGGCAGGCGAGTTGCTACCAGGCTAAAAGACTTTATTTATTCATTGGTTTTTAACCTTATCTCCTGTGCACAAAGTTAAAAATCTGGTGGTCCCTTATGGTTTCAGAGAGAAAGTCATGTTTCGGCATGAATGGGCTGGCTCGACCGGAGTGATACCACGGTCTCACAGTAAACCGGCGTGAAGCAGCAATGTGCTGTATTTCGCTGCGAGTGAGAGTACCGGAGGCCCAATCTAGGGAAAAGGGGGTTTAAAGGTTTGCAGCGCACTTGTGACTCCACTATTGTTGCAGGTGTCCATGGACGGCGGAAATCGCTTACCATCAGGTGATCCGTCTGCTCGTCTGCCACCTATCACATAAAAAATAAACGTCAAATGAATACCTTGCTGTGCCGTAGGCAGACGGCCGCTGCGGTGCGAATGTGGCGCCCCCCATAAATTAGAGCCTCCGTGAGCGTACGGAATGTTCAGCAGCGCCACACCCTGCAGCGCTGGGCCCTTGTTCAGCTCGAGGGAGGAGCCATCGCACTGAGAACAAATAAGAACGGTCAATATATATATTTTAAAGGTCAATATATAAATTTCGGGGTTACAATCTCTCGGGAAACACTTAAACTCACTTAGCCTCATTTTTGGATTTCACGGCCGCTTACCATCAGGCGGAGTGAGGTCATCCTGATTGGCCTTTCTATATAAAAAAAAAAAAAAACTATTTAATAAATAACCATACACAAATGTTGCGGCCACTTTTAGCGTGAATCAATTTTTCGCTTTCAAAAACGGACTGGACCGGGAGATTCATCATCATCATCATCAGCCCATTTAAGTCCCCACTGCTGGGGCACGGGCCTCCCTCAATCACATGAGGGGTAATTGCCATACTCACCACGCTTGGCAGACGGGTTGGCGAGGGTTTTGATGTAAATGGAGAGTTTTCCTTCTCTGGGTGCTGATGATCATGCCAGCAGCTTTACCTTAGTCGCCTTTTACGACACCTCGGTAAGAGTGAGGGTGGCCTATTCTACTCTGCCGGGACCACACGGCGTAACCGGCGGACCGGGAGATTGTAACCCCGAAATTGTTTAAAATAGATCCGGTTTAGTAGTTAAAAATTAAAATCGATTGGCGTCGCTAGTGTGCCCTACCCGTTACGTTAAGTAAATAACGCACTTAAAAATTTTTCGACAGTCTTCGGGTGGGTCTCGGACCCACGTTCTTTCGCTAACCGGGCAACTGCTTTACCGACTAAGCTATCGGAAACCTTGATATATCGATGATTGTCGATTAATTGGATGAGTCGATTTGTATGTACGGTCAGCATCAAAATTAAATTATTAAATTAAATATTCTTTATTCAGAAAAATCCGTTACAATTAGTTAACGGGGCTTCCCGGTAAGTAATCAAAGATACTTGTGATGGGAATACCTCGCTCTTTATCCACAGGTTATTATTATGGATTTTAATTTAAAGCTTAAGTGTAAATAAAATTTTATAAGGTAATACAATATAAATATTTAGGTACATAACAAGATACAGCTAGACTTAATTTATATGTATCTGTATGTGCTTCCGAGAGAGTATAGGCGTGTCTATGCGTGTGCGTGTGCGTGTAGGTGTGCGTGTGTATGCATGCGTGTGTGTATGCATGTGTGTGTGTATGCATGTGTGTGTTTACGTTTTATGTAGGGTGACTTTTGCTCAGGTACATGCATAGTGTCACGTTCAACTTAACCGCATTACTTGTTATGTTCTCTCATGTGAGCCCTGCGGTTATTCTCAAAAGTAACTCAACACTTTAGTACATTGTCGAAGTAACATTTTTACGTACCCCTTAGACTCTGACTATAATAGGAAGAACAGTTACGCTGACATAGTACTAAAGTGTTAAGCTACTTTTGATCCTTACCGTACATACAAATATTGATGAAACTATCGTCAGCTCATGGCGAAGCAAAAAGCACTTACAAAATTCTTCGACATACCAAGTTCTCCGGTAGCTTAATCGGTAAAACAGTTTCCCGGTTTGCAAAAGATCATGAGTTCGAGTCCCACCCGCAGACTCTCGAATTTTTTTTTAAGTGCGTAAGTAAATATACTTAAGAATAAATTGCAAAATATTGCTATAACCAAAAAATTCAGGTCAAAATGTACTCTTTATTTTATTTATTAGGACAAACAACCAGGCACACCCTACAGCTAAGGTAAAGCCAAAGTTAACGCTCTTGGCATGATCATCAGCACCCAGAGAAGGAAAACTCTGCATTTATATCAAAACCCTCGCCAACCCGTCTGCCAAGCGTGGTGAGTATGGCAATTACCCCTCATGTGATTGAGGGAGGCCCGTGCCCCAGCAGTGGGTTCTTAAATGGGCTGACGATGATGATGATGACACCCTACAAAAGTCTTAAGCCTAGTGCAGTAACTAATTTTTAATTACAGGTTTAAGCTAAACTTAACTTTGTTTTGTGTCTATTGATAAATAATGCTCAACAGTCAAGAACACAGGACATAGTGCACGAGTATGTGCGCAGACACACGTACGGTATTTGACTATTTTTTTTCATTTGTGTAATCAAAAGACCTCTCAATGATAGAAACATCGTTGAAAGAATTACTTGATTCTCATTTAAACTACCTGAGATATCACAACTTTAAAATCACATTATTTTGGGCATACCCAAAACGCTCCATACAAATGGCTACTGAGATGTGACGTCACACGACAGTATTGTGTATGCATTTCATTTGAATTTTGTATGGTAGCTATATCAAATGTTTCGTTTATGTCAATGGTTCCATTATAATAGTTGGTGTAAATTATATGGGTTATTCAATGGTATAATTATTTTAAAAAAAAAACATACTTTGAAAATGGACTTGCCCATGAATCTTTGAATGACCATAAAACCGGCTAGAAGTTATATTTTTAATTGAGAATTTTTGCTATTCGCACATATTTACCTATATTTTGATAAAATATTTATATTTTGTAAAATCTCGAGCTTAGTCAAATACCCTATTCCCTTATTCTCACAATTCGATTGGTCACCCACCAGCGTGACACGACCAAAGAGGAACCAAATGCAGGACTATTGCTTTAATTCATTCCATAATAACAATATCCTCATGATCATGACGCAGATATTCTCTTTTCTTTAAGAGATAGGGGACAGACGAGCAGATGGATCACATGAGAGTATGCGATCACCGCCGCCCAGGGAGAATGGACAACATTTCATATTTTTAACATGTCCATATTGTTTTTTTATATGAAAATAGACATTAAATGAACAGACCCATATTTTTTCTTTTTTCAAAATTTGTCTATATTCATGCATAAAATAATTATTGAAATTCTTTTTATTCTAAATAGACGTAAGCGCCAAATGACGTCATCGGACGGCTGAATACAGCGATATTCCTTTGCTTATCATTGTTTTAATAAAAAAAGGTACTACTGTCAAAGGTAAATAATACTAGTGTCAACATTGTCAACGTCATTCATACATTGAACGTTGACAAGTTGTCTTTTTTTTTGACAGTTAGATGTCATGGGTTTGGCATTTCGTAAATTTAAAACTATAATGTGCTAAGCAAAGAAATATTTTACATTCTGCCGTCCGATGACGTCATCTTACGTTTTTTAGTTTTTAATTTTTTTCTCAGTAAATAAGCAATATAAAAAATGAATAAATATATATTCGCGCAGCGGAAAAGTAAACAAAGAATTGGTATTTTTTGTTTCAGAGCTTAGCAATTTTGAAATGTTGTCCATTATTCCTAACATATTTTATAGACGGCATGGTAATGATGATACGAAAATCATTACCATCATGATCATAAATAAAAGAGTGTCTAAGGGCGGCGGCAATCGCTGACCACCAGGTGATACGCAACAACTATGTATAACAAAATAAAATACCTGATGAAAGAAAGAGACACCAAACCCCAAACCCTCCCTCTGAGGATCCCCAAATTCCCATTTTAACCGATATTACCTACTAACACCAGCATTGCACCACGTTGTTTACTGCGTAAACAGCAAATGGTGCAAGAAATAAAAGAGCAATATTACACAGTAACAATAACAATAATAACTTAGTAATTAAGTAATGTAATAGCATGTAAGCATGAAACCAAAAAAAAAAACATTCTAACAATAATTAAAGCAAAACATGTTATAGTAACATAACAAATAAAAAAAACACTATAAAAAATACTTCATAAAAAAAAATTCTTAGAAATTTAAGGAACTTTTAGACACAAAATCCAAATTTTGTTACACGGAGCACTTACTTATTTAACACAATAAAAAACTAACACAAAAAAGGCGCAGACCACAGAAGAGTCAGCGGAAAATTTTTTTCATTAAAAAAAAAAAAATACCAGGCTT
Source organism: Marasmia exigua (assembly GCA_019059595.1). Classification (NCBI taxonomy): domain Eukaryota; kingdom Metazoa; phylum Arthropoda; class Insecta; order Lepidoptera; family Crambidae; genus Marasmia; species Marasmia exigua. The sequence goes on along the minus strand of CM032489.1, from coordinate 4,011,309 downwards.
TATTTACAACAAGGTATATCGGTATCGGTATGTATGTACGTTCAATCGCCTCAGATGGGCCGCATGCTCGTCTGCCTATTATTCGCAATAAAAATATCGCCTACAATGAAATGTAAGTACCTCAACGCTTAAGGCGAAATAATTAGATTCTTAAGGCCGAGTTCACCCACTTTTCAAGCAACGGTAATGACGCTTTAACCATGCAAGCTCCAATAGTAAGCACGGTCAAAGTGTCATTCATCATCAGCAACCCACACTCGTCCACTGCTGGACATAGGTCTCCCCTAATGTACGCCACTGCTCCCGATTTTCGGCCACTCTCATCCAGCCCACACCAGCCAGCCTTCGAATGTCATCATCCCATCTTGTCGCAGGGCGTCCTACACTACGCTTACCGAGTCGCGGTCTCCACTCAAGGACTTTACGGCTCCAACGGCTGTCAGTTCTGCGGCTAATATGACCAGCCCACTGCCACTTCAGTTTGCTAATTCGGTGGGCTATGTCGGTGACTCTGGTTCTCTGTCGGATTACATCATTTCTGATGCGGTCCTTCAGAGATACTCCGTCCGAAAGTGTCATTACCGTTGTTTTAAAGTTGGTGAACTCGGCCCTTATTTTAAGTTTACTCACCACAATATCGATGTGCTCATGCAGATGTTTGCAGCTGGCGGCAAACTGTTCTGATGTAGCATACTCGAAGTACCACAGCTTATTCTTCATTCTCGAGCTAAACTTGTCCGGATTACGCTCCCTTTCCGTGTGGAACTTTACGCAGATCGCTGCATCCTGGAATAGGATCACATAATCATCACCACCTTCTCAAGACGTCAGACCATCTACACTGGGCCGTTTTTATATAGATATTTTAATGATAAGGAACCAATCTTTAATATGAACAGAAACTTACTAAAATTCAGACTTAAAAAAACCTTAAATTCTTTAAATTACCTGGCGACTGAAAACATTTTAGTAACGTTAAGTTAGTGTGGATACTTCGTATGATATAATATGCATTTTAAGTTTTACGTAGATCTAATTAATTTGGTGTAGGTTCTTGTGAACATGTACCTACTCTTAACTGACTTAAATACTATTTTTCGTCATTGTTATATTTATAAGGAATAGTAATAATAGTTACCTTTACTGACCCTTTTTAGGGTGGAGGGCTAATAACCTGAGATACAGGAATTTCCTAATTCAGGTATTAGCCCACCATAGTTTCTTTACTGTGCACGTCTACTTTACTGTAATGATAACGTTTAGTTTGTTACCTTTTGTAAACTACCTACATTTATAATAGTTTTTTATGTGTTTACATACTTTGGTTAATGTGGTTTACATACTTTATTTAATTTTATTATGTATGTACTATGTGTAACTATGGTGAGAATAAACGCTTAAACTAAACTAAACTAATGGAAGGCCATTTCTTACTTGTAAGCTTACATTTTGGTGAATGTAATAAATATAATAGTGCCTTGGTTGTGGACATTACGAAAACGACTTTACCAACAGACACTAAAGCCCACTAAAGCGAGAGCGATATTAGCTCAGTGGTTGGGAACGCGCCTTCCATAAGGGGGAGGGGCGTGGATCTTACTACATATTATCTCGGCAATGTTTTAACATTGCGAAGTAAGTAAGCGACGACCCGTTTGGAACAATGGTAGTGAACGCTGCCTCTGGTGCAAGGGTTGCGGGTTCGATCCCCGCACAGTACAAACATTTGTGTGCATGAACATATCTGTTTGTATTGGTCTGGGCATTATCTATATATTATAAGTATGTATTTACAAAAGAAAAGTATTATATGCATATATTTGTCATCCCACTGTTGATTCTGACATCCGTAACACAGGTGCTTGAGCTACCTATCTCGAAATCCGATCAATGTATGTGATGTTGTGAAATATATATTATATATTAAGTAACCTGCACGTTTCGGATAGTTTCTGAAACGTGTAACCATGATCAGTTCGTCTGTACGTTTCGGATAGTTTCTGAAACGTGTAACCATGATTCAGTTCGTCTGTACCTACGTTTCGGATAGATTCTGAAACGTGGAACCATCATTCAGTTGGTCTGCACGTTTCGGATAGATTCTGAAACGTGGAACCATCATTCAATTGGTCTGCACGTTTCGGATAGATTCTGAAACGTGGAACCATCATTCAGTTGGTCTGCACGTTTCGGATAGATTCTGAAACGTGGAACCATCATTCAATTGGTCTGCACGTTTCGGATAGTTTCTGAAACGTGTAACCTTGATTCAGTTGGTCTGCACGTTTCGGATAATTTCTGAAACGTGTAACCATGATACAAGCGACTGTCACCTGACCTTCTGACGGCAGTCGGTTCATTGTAAAGAGAATTTTACACGCTGAGATAAGTGACAAGTGAACCTTGTTAATTTCACTATGTATATAGAAGTTGCCTATCTAGGCATAAAGGATTTTAAGAGAATAATAATACTTACAACACCGATAGAGAAATAATTATTGATGATATTGTATGGGACGCTGGTTGGGTGGTTGCCCGTCTGTGGTAGTTGTAGATCACACTGAAAAAAATTGTAACACCAATTTAGGAAAAAAATCATCGCCAAGGAATCTCAGACCCATTACAGAAAACTTAAGGTGCCTATACAAATTGGTGAGCAAAACATCTTAAGTAAAAAAGTAAATATTTTATATATGTAAGTACTCATATTTTTAATTATTCGGCCTAAACTGACAGATACAAGTGACAAGAAATAATACATTTAGATACATTTCGACATTTGGCATTTGTCAGCTTATTCGCATAGTTAAAAACAGAGTTTAATGTTTCGTTTAATGTAAATTTTGACCGTGGGAGAGCCACACTTGCGTATGCATGGGCTGGCTCGACCGAAGTGATACCACGGCCTCACAGAAAACTGGCGTGAAGCAGCACTGTGCTGTGATTCGCTGCTTGAGTGAGGGTACCGAAGAGCCGATCGGGGTCATGGTGCCAGGTTTCACCCTTTTGAACTCATGACAACTCCCCACTTAAGGGCGATGAGGGAAAACCGCTGGTGTTTAGTCGGTATACCTCTAGCCCACTTCTCGTTAAGAAAAACCATCGCCAGAGGAGAGCATAAGGCGCATTCCCCAGCGGATCGCGGATGTCTATGGGCGGCGGCATTCGCTTACCATCAGGCGATCCGTCTGCTCGTCTGCCACCTATGACATAAAAAAAAATTGAACTCGGTGCATGCCAGTCCCACTAGTTGTATGAAACACTTTCTGTAGGTACCACTTTTCGTGCACGTACCACGTACCTCAGTTCTGTGGAACGGTTTGACTGTATTCCCCGACGGCTACGACTTAGGGACCTTCAAGAGAAGAGCGTACTCTTTTTTTAAAAAGGCCGGCAATACATTAGCGATCTCTCTGATTTCGTGGATGTACATGGGCGGCGTTGATTACTTTCCATCAGGTGACTCGCTTGCTCGTTTGTCGCCTATAGCATAAAATAAGCATCTTCAATATTTTAACAGCGGAAGAGCCAAACTTCGGCATGAATTAGCCGGCTCGATCGGAGTAATACCACGTCGTCACAGAAAGCCGGCGCGAAGGAGTGCATGCGCTGTGTTTCGCTGCATAAGTGAGGGTACCGGAGGCACAATCCAGGGGAAGGGGAGTTAAAAGGTAAGCAGCCCAATTGTGACACCACTGGTGTTACAGGTGTCCATGGGCGGCGGTAATCGCTTACCATCGGGTGCTCCGTCGGCTCGATTGCCACCTATATCATAAAAAAAAAATCAGTTTTTCATGAGGTGCGAAGTACTTTGAGTTATATTCAAAGGGTGCGTATACTGTACCTCTGTAGCTGAGTTCTCGACGTGTATCTGCCACCGGTCCATCATCACAGTACTAGCTCGTGAGATCTTCTCCAGGATCTTGTGGATCGCTTCCCCTTCGTACCTGTTAAAGAATTGTAACATTATTGTCTTGGCTCGCATCTCGATTATCCTAACCATTATCATTTTCTTGTCAACTGGACTAATGTTCTTCTATCAATATTCCGTTTTGATCTTTTCGACCAGAAAAAAAATCCGAGACAAATACAGTACAAATACAAATAGTTTTATTATCAGTAATTTGTTACAGTGACTTAATACTACATAATAATTTATAATACAGACATATTACAATACGGAGGAGGCAACCTGTAGGCCCCACACTAGAAAACCCTGTAATGTAGACACCCACTTAGCAACAAAGCCGTGTGGTCCCGGCAGAGTAGAATAGGCCACCCTCACTCTTACCGAGGTGTCGTAAAAGGCGACTAAGGTAAAGCTGCTGGCATGATCATCAGCACCCAGAGAAGGAAAACTGCATTTATATCAAAACCCTCGCCAACCCGTCTGCCAAGCGTGGTGAGTAAGGCAATTACCCCTCATGTGATTTAGGGAGGCCCGTGCCCCAGCAGTGGGGACTTAAATGGGCTGACGATGATGATGATGACTTAGCAACAATGCGACAAGTATGCACTAATAAAGACAATCAGTAATAACAGAACAAAATATAAATGAAGAGTACAGGGAAAGAAAGATTATTTTCACTTAAGGTTTTTTGAGACAACTGACAATGTTTATTTCATTTTCTCAAAGTCATTATTTACAAACATTCTAAAGTATTTTTGTGCTATGATAATATGTGTTATAAAATAGAATAACATTAATGCAGATTTTAGCTAAATTAAAAATATTATCTACGATTTTTTTATCCAAATGGTAAATATGTAAACAGATGCTGCCATACCGACAGCTAGTTTGTAATACATGTCACTGGATGGCACCACTGCGCCAGCCAATTATAGCGCATGCTGTTTATGATTCTCTCTCTCTTCTCCTGTTGCCGTTTTGCGTGCCTGTTGTTGTTTTTATACAATAAATATTTTATACTACGACCCTTTTCACTAAACAAAGTGTTAAAATTACAAAAATGGACTATGATCTTTCTTCCCCTGTACCCTTCAAATGCTCGGTTGGTTTTAGTTACTTTGAAAAAAATATATATTATGAATGAATTTTAAGCTAAGAGAAGTGAGAAGTAAAGTCAAGTGTGTGTATGTATATGTGTGTGTGTGATCGAGTTGAAATTAAGTGTGACGTGCACGTGGGGATGTTTTTACGAGTGAATGAGAGACGGTGGTAGAATCGCATTTGTTTATTATAGAGGCTCAGTATATTGACTCTCCTCAGCCAGGGCCAGTATGGCAGCCCCAACGGAAGTCAGGCCTTGACAATATACTGAGCCTCTATAATAAGCAAATGCGTTACTACCACTATGCAAATAAAGAATTATTTGAGTTTGACTTGGTCACTATTATATGCTGCTTACGTGGCTGATCGTTGAGATTGGCCGCCGTAGCCGTAATCGGTTGGAGGATATAACTTTCATCATCAACATCTTAGCGTGTAATTTCCAGTTAGATTCTTAGATGTCGCTTTGGAGCCCGGGGTACGTTTGGACCATGATCAAATTTCGGCAATAGGAGTGATACCACGGCCTCACAGAAAACCGGCGTGAAGCAGCACTGTGCTATGTTTCACTGCGTCCGTGAGGGTACCGGAGGCTCGAACCGGGGGAAAGGTTGGCAGTGCACTTGTGACTCCACTAGTGTGCATGAGCGGCGGCAATTGCTTACCATCAGGGATCCGTCTGCTCGTTTGCCATCTATCACATAAAAAAAAGGATCTATCACATAAAGGATTCAGGAAGTCTGGTAATTACAATGAAGCGACTGCCGTCTGACCTTCGCAACCCTTAGACAGGGGAACCAGGCAATTGCATCTTGGTTACACTTTCAGAATTATTAACTCAACTTATTGTAGCCACAAATTGGAGAACCCCTAGAAGAGAAATGTACTAGGAGGCAGATGAACAGACTGATCACCTGATGGTAAGCGCCCATGGACACCCGGATCCGTGAGTAGTATCAGCCTATAAACTGTCCCACTGCAGGGCAAAGGCCTCCATCATAGAAATCAAGTTATCGGTACTTTGATGGGGCTAGGCTTAATCACCACGCTTGCCAAATGCGGATTGGTGATCACAAACCCGAGCTATGTTCGAAAAATTCGAAACATACTTTTCGCTCGACCCGGGAATCGAACCCAGGACCCCGAGATCATGGCCCGGTACTTAAACCACTAGACCAACAGGGCGTTCAACGTTTCACGACGTTTAACAACAGGGGTAACCAACCCGTGAGTAGAGAGCCATATAATTACATTTTTTAAAAATCCCTTTACCGTATATAGGAGGAAAAAATGGCTTTAGATGGGAGGGTACCCAACACAGCCTTCAAAAATATTGTTTTCCAACGGGACCTTTTAGTATTTGGAATCACGAGGAGTCCTACTTCACCTGAGTCTTGTAGGAACGGCATATCGTAATTATAGCGCGATCTAAGAAGGCACAGCGCCATCTATCGAGTGGGGAAGACAACTGCACGAGTTTAATATACAGATATGTGAACCACATAGCCTGCGGGTGAAATCCTGAACCGTGGGGTAAGGTTGAGGAAATTAAACAAAGCAATTTAATGGAAACAGCGCCATCTATTGAGTGGGGTAGGCAACACATGCTTTAGGTACCGAAATTCGAACCACGTGCCCGCTGTCAGTCCATATATATGGATGTGTCAACTGGTGCCATCCATTTGAGACCTTGAGTCAATACAAAGTGGTACCACCTATAGGTACTGCACGTCCCTTAAAGTGTTCGAGGTGTTCGCTCTTGCTTGGAGTACTGCTGTCACCTCTGGGACGGATCTGCCCGGTATCAGTTAGACGCTCTGGACTCAATAGAGCGACGTGCCAAGAGGCTCATCGATGATGACGCACTCTCCGAAGCTGGCCTGCAGAGCCTGGACCACCGTCGACGAGTGGCATGCCTCTCGGTCTTCTACCGGATTCATTTCGGGGAGTGTGCGGAGGTTCTACATAATTTGATCCCCCCCAGCCCATTCCATCATCGGACGACAAGGCGCGGCGAGTGCTTTCATCCTTATGTGGTAGAAATACCCCTTATCCGCACGAAGCGATTTGCTTCCACATTTATAATGCGGACGGCTAAGGAATGGAACTCTCTGCCGAGATCTGTTTTTCCTGACCACTATAATCTGGGCATCTTTAAGGCAAGAGTGAACAGGCATCTTTTAGGCAAACGCGTATCATCCTAGACCTCATCGTCGCTTTCCATCAGGTGCGATTGTGGTCAAGCGTTAAAAAAAAAAATCAAATTTTTCTTTATTTGCATAGGCTTGTATACATCACTGACAAATCGTCATACATTTGAATGACTTAAAACTATTTATAAGTACTTATGTATAATTTACATGTTAATACATATATGTTGATACATAAAATATACTTAAAAAAGTAAATAAACATAATGCGATTCTACCACCGGCTCGGAAAGTTGTTTCTGGTCGAGAAGATCCGGCAAGAAACTCGCCAGTTATTCTTTTTAATCGCCAAACTTTCATACAATGTTGTGTCATCATCATACCAAGCCATACAGTTCAATTGTTACACAAAATAAAATAAAGGAAATAATAATAAAATCAATATTATTGTTATTCAATGTTATTTGAAGTGTATAAAGTGATAAAAAAACTATTTCAAACTTTTTAGTTCGTGGTTTTTAAAGGCGGTTTTTTGTTCGCAGATTATTTTTTATAACTCTTACCCTCCTCCCCACCGCAGACACCTCGCCAGATCGTTGCCGGTGCCTAGAGGTATCACGCCAACTGCAGGCTGGTGTTCCATCTGGACTTTGTCTGAAATGGAATAGATGCATAGGAATCCCATAAAAAACAAAACTTGTCAAAAAATCCAAGTCTCACTCAGTTGTTCTACCGTGAAAAGTTGTGAGATCTATGTTACTAAGTCAGTTTTTAACTTGGCAATCGGTTATTGAATATTTGACTCTGCCATTGCATGAAAACACAACCGATTGTCAAGTTAATAACCGACTTGGTAACATAGATCTCACATTTTTTTTTTTAATGTATAGGCAGGACGGATCACCTGATGGTAAGCAATTGCCGCCGCCCATGGACACCTGCGACACCAGTGAAGTCACAAGTGCGCTGCCAACCTTTAAACCCCCCCTATCCCCCGGATTGGCCGGATTTTTCACGGTAGAGCAACTGAGACTTGGATTTTTTGACAAGTTGTTTTTTTTATAGGATATCATTTCTTTTTGAAGTCCACCTACTTTTTTTCTTTCCGGTACCTTTACTTTCAACTACAAACGTAACTTTGTAATCCTATACATTTATATGAGATTACAAAGTTATTAATGCAGTTAGTGTATTTAGAAAACTGAACCGAAATTACAAAAAAAATAAGTTTTCCTAAGATTAAGATACTAAATTATATTTGTATTCTAAATTTGAAGCTTCTATGTCTGCTAGAATTGCCTTGGACTTATGATCGGTGAGTCAGTGAGTGAGTGACAAAATTGAGAAACATTAACAAGTTGTCATTCTTAAACGACGGGTTCAAATTGACTGAAATTTTAAATATACCGTGTTTATACAATGCCTGATTAGTTACTGAAAATTCAAGCATCTTGTTTTATCCACAACGAAATTATAGGGGGGTTGAATATAGCCTGAATTGCTTCTAGAAAAGGATGGTACGGCCGTGCCGTTTTTTTTGCTCGACTTATACAAATAGTATAGTTTTGACCCAAACATTTCATAAAAATATAAGCCTAGGTCACCTGGACAGTAATAAGGAATCGGTTGATACCTCATTCATCAAACTCGGCTGGGTAGTTTAGGCGGAATCTTGGCTCATATATATTTATTTATTTATTTTTTGGCTTTTTCCCCAATTGCTTTGAATTGTTAGCAACTAAACCGGATATCTTTTTTAATAATTTCGAAGCTGTGGCCTCTCGGAAAACACTTATACTATTTATTTAATCATCATCGTCAGCCCATTTAAGTCCCCATTGCTGGGGCACAGGCCTCCCTCCATCCCATGAGGGGTAATTGCCATACTCACCACGCTTGGCAGACGGGTTGGCGAGGGTTTTGATATAAATGCAGAGTTTGCCTTCTCTGGGCGCTGATGATCATGCCAGCAGCTTTACCTTAGTCGCCTTTTACGACACCTCGGTAAGAGTGAGGGTGGTCTATTCTACTCTGCCGGGGACCACACGGCCAATTTCAATTTATTTAATACTTATACTTATTTAACTTTTGGATCTGCTTTTGTACTCGAAATTTGAATTAATGTCAAAAACAGTCACTTATGACGTTAATCCAAATTTCGCAGTACAGAACAGTGCAAAATAGATTAAAAAGTAGTGCAAAATCATTAAGTAAATAGTATAAATGTTTGCTAAGCGACTCCCGCTCCGAAATGGTTTAAAATAAATCCGGTTTAGTAGCTAACAAAATAAAGCAATTGGTGTCGCTAGTTCAGGTTGTCGCCTTAATTCCCATAAGTATTTTTTTAAAATTACAAATGTGGGCAGGCGGCTTGACGTCATTGTTTCAGAAACACGCTTTACTAGCGCGATGTAAAAACGCATAGTGACATCTACCGAAACAACGCCGACCCATCTGCTTGTTTGTTTTTTAAAGCTACTGCTTTTTACAAGCTCCATCTACCGAAAACCGCCGAACTATTTTTCCCATACTAAGACAGAAAGTACTAAAGCCACTGTTACATATGCTCATTTTTAGCATGCTTAAATATGAGCCAAATATGAGCATGCTTAATGAACTGTCCACATTTGCTAGCAATTAGCCTGCTATTAGCATACGACTGCCTCGGTGGCGCACTGGTTAGTGGGTCGCACTTTAAAGCGACGGCTGCACAAGAGGTCCCGGGTTCGATCCCCGGGTCGGGCCAAAAATTTGTACCTAAGTTTTCGGTAAGAAATTCTTAGTGGCAGCCCGGACTCTGGAAGTTGGCGGTCTTGTACCCCCGTGCCTCGGAAAGCACGTTAAGCCGTTGGTCCTGCGCCCAATCCCTCTCTGGTCGTGTCACAGTAGTGTCCCATCGGAATATGAGGGTAAGGGAATAGAGAGTGCACTTGTGTTTGCGCACACACTTGATCACTATAATATATCCTGCGTACGTGGCTGATCGTTGAGATTGGCCGCCTGTAGCCGTAATCGGTTGGAGGATATTATTAGCATTCTGTCTAAGTATTAGCATGCTTAAAAATAAACAAACCTGTTTACACGTTCTAATGCACACCGCCCACCCCTTTCCACCCGAATTGCAGGTAGCGTGCTTAAAAATCTACCGGCGTGCGATTTTTGAGCATGATCAAAATAAGCATGCTTATTAGTAGCACGTCCGTTTCCACATGCTACTAAATAGCACTAACTCAAAAGTAGCATGCTTTAAGCATGTATAACAGTAATCAAAGTGAAATGACCCAGCTAATAATTATAAGTGAGTTTTAATTTTTCCTCCCTAACATGCCATTTAGGATAATAAGTCTCACAACATCTCATACGTTAACCTGATTCCGTACTAAGTAGCTTAAGCACTTGTGTTACAGATATCAGACAACAGAGGGACACAAATATATACTTAAATACATATATTACACGCAGACACCGAACAAGCACAAGTGTTCATCGCACGAATGTTTGTCCAGGGTGTGGATCAATCCCACGACCTTTGGTGTAAGAATCAGGGTCACTCCAATTGCGCCATCCGGTCAGTCAGCATTACATCCCTCGATATATTTTGACTCACCCATAGTCTCTAAGACCCAGCCAACCGTGCCGTCCCCCCCACAGCATATCACTCGATAGTTCTTCACATCTTTGAACATCTGGAGACCTGGAATGAGAAAAAAAAACAAATCTAGGAATTTGATAAACTCGCTCTCTGACTCGCTCTGTTCCGCTGACTCGAATGAGCGACGAACTATTGATGATCACTGATAGCGAGAGAACGAGTGAATCCGTTCCGTCGGCAACACATGGAACGTGTTACGCGGGGAAAGAGATAGGTAGACATAACCTTTAGCTCAATAGTAATACAAATTGATGGTACTTGGTAAAATAATAAACCTTATGATGATTTAAATAAGGGTCAATTGACTGTGATTTTCAGCACCGTACTACACGCCGTAAACTAGGATATCATCTGGATGGGTGGAGGTCCACTATCATGAGCTTTACACGTCATTTTTTGCCACGCACCTCCTCATTGTGGAATCAACTTCCCGCAGCGATATTTCCGAACCGGTACGACATTGCGATCTACAAGAAACGAGCCTATACCTATCTTATAAGGCCGGCAACGCATCTCCACTCCTACTGGCTGATGTCCATGAGCGGCGGTGATCACTTACCATCTGGTGACGGGCTTGCTCGTTTGCGACCCTCTCTGATAAATAAAACACATTTTTAAAGTCATCATCATCATCAGCCCATTTAAGTCCCCACTGCTAGGGCACGGGCCTCCCTCAATCACATGAGGGGTAATTGCCATACTCACCACGCTTGGCAGACGGGTTGGCGAGGGTTTTGATATAAATGCAGAGTTTTCCTTCTCTGGGTGCTGATGATCAAGCCAGCAGCTTTACCTTAGTCGCCTTTTACGACACCTCGGTAAGAGTGAGGGTGGCCTATTCTACTCTGCCGGGTACCACACGGCATTTTTAAAGTAGTTAAGAATAATATTTACACACTCTTCTCGTCTCTTCTCTTCTCTTGTGACAACGTTTTTGGCACGTAGCAGATTTTTTATTTATGTGATAGGTAGCAGACGAGCAGACAGATAATTTGATGGTAAGCGATTGCCGCCGCCCATGGACATCGCGACACCAGTGGAGTCACAAGTGCGCTGCCAACCTTTGCCCCGGATTGGGTCTCTGGTGCCCTCAGTCACGCAGCGAAAAATGGCCCAAAGAATCCCCGACAAACAAAATAAAACTTTACTCTTGTTGGTACTGATATATTGTATATTGTGTTGGTAACCCCATTGTTTATAAAACTATGGAACTCCATATTAGTTCCTCTAGAATAAATTTCACGGCTTACTTGACCGATTTTTGTCAATATTTAGCGTCACGTCGCGTTTTAATAATGTATTTTCGCTTTTATTTTCAACGGATAATTTAGCCACTTCTAGCTACTCTTTAGGGAGAAAAAATACTCAATCTAACTACTTTCTGTCAAATTCCTATCTACAAGCCTTGGCAGCAGTTGGCAACACTGACTCCGAGCATATCCTTTTCCATTGCTCATTGAATTTACTACTTTACAAATAGTGAAGAAAGATTGAATTTACCTTGCATAGGCCCGCCCTTGGCTATATCGTGGACCTGCCTCGGGTTCAGAATATACTGCAACTTCCTCAAAACTCTCGACCCCTGTCTGCCCCCTGACTTCGGGTTGATGAACACCAGTAAGGGACAGGTGCCCTCTGGCGGCGTGATCTGGAACGATATGGGCGGGGCGCGGTGTTCCTTCTTCTGGCCTTCTGTCTCTCTCTTCTCTTCCACGGTGGTGGAGATGGAGATAGGCAGGGATATTGAGGTGGGAATGGATTGCTGGAATTGGAATTGTTTTGTTTATTAACACAAATTAAAAATTATTTAATGGTAAACTCAAATTCAAATAATTCTTTTTTTACATAGGCTTATACTGAATGACTTGAAATTTATAAGTACTTTTTTTTTATATGAGAGGTGGCAAACGAGCAGACGAATCACCTGATGGTAAGCAATTCCGCCGCCCATGGACACCCGCAACACCAGTGGAGTCACAAGTGCGCTGCCAACCTTTTCCCCTTCCCCCCATTGGGCCTCCGGTAAACTCACTCACACGGCTAAACACAGCCCAGGCGCTGCTTCACGCCGGTCTTCTGTGAGGCAGTGGTATCACTCCGGTCGAGCCGGCCCATTCATGCCAAAGCGTGGCTCTCCCACATTTAAACTTATGTATAATTTACATGTAAGTACATATACCTATGTTAATACATAAAATATACTAAAAAATAAATAAACATAATGCGATTCTACACACAGATCGGTCCTGTGCCGCCCGCTTCCAATGGATTCCCGCGATCTTCACCAGATCGTCGGTCCACCTTGTGGGGGGCGCCACGGCTGCGACTTCCTATACGCGGCCTGCACTCGAGGACTTTCCGCCCCAACGGCCGTCTGTTCTCCTCGCTATGTGCCCTGCCCATTGCCACTTGAGGCATGAAATCCTTTGGGCTATGTCTGTTGGTCCTATAGTGTGGATGTTAATGTTAGTTGTTGTTGTCACCTGGTCGTTGTGTGGGCGGTGTGGCAGTGACCGCTGGCGGTCCAGCACGAGAGGGCGGATGGCGGTGGGCGGCAGGATATGCCGCGCGTGCACGCCCAGCGAGCAAGACGCGGGGGCGCAATTCACACACCTGTTGTGGAGCTGGGGAGACAATAAAAAAAGTAAAAAAAAAATAACGTCTCTCGTTTAGATTACTATAATAAATTTTTCTCTGAATCATAATACTTCTTCTTGGACCACTCTTATATCATGTAAAAAATAAATATCCTTACTCCTAAATTGATCAAAAAATATATATTTTTTTAATTCCACGGACACTGGTTTCGTGCCTTTTTTGTGCTAGTTTTTTTTATTTTTTTTTATTTATTTATTTAAATGACAATAACAATCTTAAGTTTAGGCAGTCATGCATGGTTAATGTTAGTAAGATGTATAAAATGTACTGCCATTTTTTTTTTTTTTGGTAGGGGGTTTGGTGATTTTATGTAGTTAAGGACGTCAGATGGGGGGTTTTAGGGTATGTTAATAATTGAATACTTAGATTAAAAATATGATAACATTAGTTAGTAAAAGTTAGTATTTGTTTTTTTGTTAGTTTGTAACTCAGTCATTCACTACTATGTGTTCTGTAGAGTATTTTACTCCCAACTACTTCTATATTGTGCTTTCCGCGGCAGACTATAAGTAAGGCAGCACTATGTACATGTAACCTACAAAATGTAACATTAGTTTGTAAGGTGTATGTCTTGTTGTTTGTCCTAGATAAATAAATAAATAAAATAAATAAATATCTCTCTTTATAGAATCAGAATTTCTCATCATTTAACATCATTGACAGTGGGAGAGCCATCGCTCGACAGGAGTGATACCAAGGCGTCACAGAAAACCGGCGTAAAGCAGTGCATGCGTTGTGTTTCGCTGCGTGGGTGAGGGTACCGGAAGCAAAATCCGGGGGAAAGGGCGGTTAAAGGGTTGGCAGCGCACTTGTGACTCCACTGGTGTTGCAGGTGTCCATGGGTGGCGGTAATCGCTTACCATCAGGTGATCTGTCTGCTCGTCTGCCACCTATATAATAAAAAAAATATCGAAGATAAAGCAGTTCTTGCTGAAAAATGACATAGCTCATCAACCTCTCCATATAGAAAGTAGTAATTATGTACACGTAAGTCGACGACGAGACGACACGAGGTGTCGTAAAAGGCGACTAAGGTAAAGCTGCTGGCATGATCATCCAGAGAAGACAAGGAAAACTCTGCATTTATATCAAAACCCTCGCCAACCCGTCTGCCAAGCGTGGTGAGTATGGCAATTACCCCTCATGTGATTGAGGGAGGCCCGTGCCCCAGCAGTGGGGACTTAAATGGGCGGACGATGACGATGTTACTTTTAATATTTGTTTTTTTTAACATTTTGATTATTTTTAACGAAGTTGGTATTTTTAATACAGTTTTTATTTTTGACATTCGATTTTTCCCACGATATGGTTATTTTTAACCAATTTGTTATTTTTAAAGAATTAGTTAACGCATTGATTATTTTTAAGGTGACAGGGTTCCGTAGCCAAATGGCAAAAAACGGAATCCTTATAGATTCGTCGTGTCTGTCCGTCCGTCCGTATGTCACACCGAAATTATAAGAACTATACTATTGAGGTCTTTGTTGTCTGATATTCGTAACAGAAGCATGTACAACCTGTGCGGATAAAATGGATCAGAAATGGCGGCGCATCTATTCACTTCTCGCTCGCACACTATTTACGTCTATATTCGCACCCCACGAGTGCGAGTATAGACGCAAATAGTGTGCGAGTGAGAAGTGAATAGATGCGCCGCCATTTCTGATCCCATTCTTTATCCGCACAGGTTGTATGTGATGTTGTATGAACTTATTATTATTCTTTCCCTGTAGTATGTTTTGTTTGCATGAAGACTCACCGTGATGTGGCACCAGCGGCAGTGCAGCCCCGTGATGCCATTGTAGCCTTTTATCTTCTTCCGACACCTCGCGCACTTGCCGTGGCAGTTGCCTGCAAATAGTCCGTGGCACTCACTCAGCTGGCCCTATTGAAAATCAGCGTCATGACCTTTCTCAGGGTCATGACATAGGCTGAGTGGGGGCCATTTATGTTGGAGGTCACAACACACAATATATTATTTGCACTGCCTGGTTATTTGTACTCATTATTTTGTTTTTCCTTTGTTTTGTTTTCTTTTTCAGGGTTCCGTACCTCAAAAGGAAAAAACGGAACCCTTATAGGATCACTTTGTTGTCCGTCCGTCCGTCCGTCTGTCAAGACCCTTTTTCTCAGGAACGCGTGGAGGTATGAAGCTGAAATTTATATCAATTACTCAGGTCTTCTGTCCCTTGAAGCTGTGAAAAAATCAAACTTCTAAGCCAACGCAATCAAAAGATACAGCCGATTATATCGATATTTTCATCAAATTTTCGACACTCGCAAAGGAATCAAAACCTACAGGGTACTTCCCGTAAACTCAGAATCTTGAAATTTGGCATGAAGCATTGTCATATAATGCAAATATAGGAAAAATTGCGAAAATCACATTTTTTTAGTTATATAAAATAATAAAAATATTTTAATAAAATGAAATTTACTACTTTATTTCTCACGAACGAATAAAGGTATCAAATTGAAATTTATACCAAATACCTACGTCTACTGTCCCTTTAAGCTGTGAAAAAATCAAACAAAAGTTAACGCAATCAAAAGATACCGGCGGAACCCTCGGTGCGCGAGTCAGACTCGCACTTGGCCGGTTTTTGTAACTAATGTTGTACTCGTATGTAGTGTTGTGATGTCCAAAATAATAAATTTTTCTTTCTTTCTTTCTTTCAAATAAAAAAGCTTTCATTTAAGAACTCATATAACTTGGAACACAGGAATCTTACAACTTCCGAGCAATAAGGGGGCGGGCTCCCCTCCAAATAGGTTCTACACATCTGTATCAAAAAAATTTGTTGCCAACCGCTGTAATGGACGGCCCCAAAACATTATAATATAACCTGAATGATCTTCTTTTAGATAGATAGATATACTTCATTGCACAAAAAACACAACTTAAGGCGACGGGTAGCCCTAACTAGCGACACCATTCGTTTTTAGTTGTTAGCTACTAAACCGGATCTATTATAAACAATTTCGGTGTTGCAACCTCTCGGCAAACACTTATACTATTTATTAATTAGCCATGCACAAATGTTGGTTCCTTTTTTGTACGCGAAAACATGATTACCGCCAAAAGCGGCCAGTCTTATTGATTCAATTTTTCGCGTACAAATATTGGGTCCGCATTTGTGCATGGTTATTTAATAAATAGTATAAGTGTTTGCTCAGAGGTTGTAACCTTGAAATTGTTTAAAAAAGATCCGGCTTAGTAGCTAACAATCTATATCGAATGGCGTCGCTAGTGTGCCCTACTCGTTACCTTAAAAAAACTAGGCATTACAGAAACTTAATTGTACAATTTTGTATTATTTAATTGTACTTTTTTAGGTGGCGACAAAATTGGCTTTTACCTTGGGGTGGGGAGGCGGAAAGGGGGGGAGTGATTTCACTACGGCGAAGAGTAAGAAACGCACCTTCAACCCAATGGTGCGCCAGCGCAGACGAAGCCCTCTTGGACTTGGAGTAGGTGGCAATGCACGAGGCCGGCGCGCGCTGCACGCAGCGCTCGTGTACTGTGAACTTGCAGACTGGAACATAACCAGAGCACGTAGTTCTTTACTTCTAGCGGTAGATAGATATATCAAAGTCAAAGTCAAAGTCAAATAATTATTTATTTGCATAGGCTTGTACACAGCACTTACAAATTGTCATACATTTGAATGACTTAAAACTATTTTTAAGTCATCATCATCATCGTCATCGTCAGCCCATTTAAGTCCCCACTGCTGGGGCACGGGCCTCCCTCAATCACATGAGTGGTAATTGCCATAATCACCACGCTTGGCTGACGGGTTGGCGAGGCTGATGATCATGCCAGCAGCTTTACCTTAGTCGCCTTTTACGACACCTCGGTAAGAGTCAGTGTGGCCTATTCTACTCTGCCGGAGACCACGCGGCAAGGATGAGAAGAGGATGTGGTTAAAAGGATGTAAATGTTTACCTTTACAGCTTGTATACATATTAGTATTTAGCCGGAAACAAACGCGATGAATGACCCAATCGTGTAAAATTTGGACGGAATATAACCCATCGGACTTAAATACACCATGACACCAATTCTCGAGCTCGTGATATTTTGAAAATATGGCGGATATCACCTAATAAACATACAAAAAAACTATGTTTTAGTGACATTTGACTGACCGGATGGCGCAATTGGTAGTGACCCTGCCTCTTACGCCAAAAGTCGTGGGTGCGATCCCCACCCTGGGCAAACATTCGTGCGATGAACACTCGTGTTTGTTCAGTGTCTGGGTGTAATATATGTATTTAAGTATATATTTGTGTTCCTCTGTTGTCATATCTGTAACACAACTGCTTAAGCTACTTAGTACGGAATCAGGTCAATGTATGAGATGTTGTGAGAATTATAATTATTATAACATATGTCGTATGATAAATGTCACGAGCACGAGAATCGGGCTCCTGGTCCGCAGCCACGTCATCTCCATTGCTCTATACAGTGCAGAGACGTGGACTTTCAAAGCCGCGGATAGGCAGAGAATCGACGCCTTTGAGATGTGGTGCTGGCGTGGAATGCTGCGAATACCCTGGACGACTCACCGCACCAACATTTCAACCATCAAGCAACTAAAGATAGCAAATACTCCTCGTCCATCCACTACCTGCCTACAACGAATACTGCGGTATTTTGGTCATGTCGCACGAAGGGACACCATCAGTTTGGAACGCCTTATGGTGCCTAGTAAAATCGAAGGTAAAAGACCTAGAGGCAGAAGTCCCAAACGATAGTCGGACCAAATTGCAGAAGAACTAAATATACCAGTTAATGAAGGACTCCGCCAAGCTTCAGAACGGAACCGATGGAGACAAGAAGTTGATGGAATTAAGCGGAGTCACGATCCTCATGAGTGAGGGACCGACTGAAGAGAGGGAGAGAGAAACGCAATGAAACCATGACTATCGTGGAAATGTCACGCTTGGGCGTGAAGAATCGGCCAGCTTGACCTGAGACATCGGATTAACTTCACTGGTCTTACGGCCATGGGCAGCAGCTTACGCTGACTATCAGGTTTGCACTCGTTTGCCACCTATTACATTAAAAACTGCGTGCTAAAACCATACGAAAAGACCGCGTGAAAAACTCACTCATACGTATCCGTAGGGAGCCTACATATCCGTGACATAGCAGACTACCTGCTGGAGAGTCGCTATGTCCTGCGAAAACCGTACATCTACATGGGAAATAAATGTCTGTCCATGCCACCACAAACCGGGTCCCGGCTAACGGGGTAGACCTAAAAAGGTGTGGCTTGACATCGTAAGGGATGACATGCGTGCTAATAAACGGACCACTACGGATGCACAAGACCGCGCGAAGTCGAGGAGTCGAAGTAGGAAAGCGGATCCCGGGCTCCGAAGCGACAGTTTAGGACGCAACCGGGACAAAACGCTAAAATGATGATGACGATGATGATGCTAAGAACCTCACGACTCTCGACGCCAAATATCGACCAAAGTTTAAAAAAGATTGAATCTTAATTATACAAAACCGTTGAAAGAAAATGAAACCATACGTACATATGCAACAGAGTCCTTTTTTCCCCAGACCGACTAACATATTTAGGCACAGATTGCAGTACGCTGGTCTACTGAAGTGCTTCAGCCTCCACGCGTGTTCGCCGTCTTCTTTCACGTTGGTGTCCAGGCCCAGGAGGACTAGTAGGGGTATTGTGGTCATCCTGGGAATAGAACATTAAAATTAAGAATAACAATAAAATAATTTATTCAGCGCCAAATATATAAAAATAGAACATTAGAATCGCACTGAAATGGGCTCCACTCAGCATGTGTCACAGTGTCTAAAGGACAGCTCGACGCTGGTCTTCCGTGGAGTCCAAGGAACTAAGGGGCGTCACTTTGCGTGCCGATGTCGAAAAGTACATAAGTACACTTAACCTTTAAATTAATTAATCAAATACTAGTGTACTTAGCTAAGTAGTCCACAGTAAGTAGACCAGAGTGAGGAGACCAATTATAAGTAGACCAGTGTTCACAGACTTGGATAAGTAGAGTAAGTAGATCTGTGTCAGTAGAACTTTGTAAGATTTATTTATTTAATTAATTTATTTATTTATTCTTACAAAATCCACAGCTCTTAAATATAATAATTACAGTAAACATATTTTTCTTACAGCCAATAACGGACTTACATTTTATCAACATAACTTTTGTGAACGGTCTATAGCAAACATCACGATTTATACAATATAATCATAACAACAACAACAAGATCATTGTTAGAAGACCTGTATATAGTAAATCAGTAGTGAGAAGACTATTGTAAGTAGACCAGTGTTTTTAGAACAGGATAAGTAGACCCTACATGGGTAGACCAGGGTGAATAGATCTGTGTCAGTAGAACTTTGTATGACCATTGTAAGAAGACCTGTATAAAGAAAATCAGCAATAAGAAGACTATTGTAAGTAGTCCAGTGTTTTTAGAAACTGGATAAGTAGACCCTACATGGGTAGACCAGGGTGAGTAAAACTTTGTAAGTAGACCTGTGTAAGTAGAACTTTGTAAGCCTCTTGTTAGAAGACTTGTATATAGTAAATCAGTAGTGAGACCAGGGTGAGTAGATCGGTGTTAGTATACCTTTATAACTATGCACGGAGATCAATGTTCGTAGACTTCGATAAGTAGATCTGTGTAAGTAGACCTTTGTAAGACCATTGTAAGAAGACCTGTATATAGTAAATCAGTAGTAAGAAGAATATTGTATTGACCAGTGTTTGTAGAACTGGATAAGTAGACCTTACATGGTGATACCAGGGTGAGTAGACCGATGTTAATAGACCTTTGTAAGACCATTGTAAGAAGACCTGTATATAGTAAATCAGTAGTAAGAAGACTATTGTAAGTAGACCAGTGTTTGTAGAACTGGATAAGTAGTACTGGATAAGTGCTAATGTCCCGAAACGAAGTGAGTAGTAAATAAATAAAGGCAGTGTGTGGTATGTAATTAAATCAATAAAACGTATATCAATGTAGGTGGACTAGTGTATTTAGATTTTTCGTTGGTAAAGATGGCATAATTTAAAAGTGTTAGATTATACATACCCTCCCCTCTTCCACTCGTCCAAAGACACGGTTCCGTCAGCATCGTAGTCTATCTCCACCATCATGTCTTGTAGGATCTGAGAATGAACATTAACATTAATTAGAAAACTTACCTATTTACGGGATTTCTACCATGTACCTAATTTTTGAGTTTCCGATATTTCGGCGCTGTGTGTAGCAGTTATACTTCTATTGTTGTCTTCGGCCTTGGTGCCGTTCGGGTTTCGGGGTAAACCCTTTACCCGGCCTGCATCTCGCACCTTGCTTGGCGCGGAGTTTTCGCTCCTCTGGGAGAGGAGGGCGGTCTTCGACCCCTGTGAGGCCTGCCGGCGGCCTTTTTAGCGCTAGTCTGTCAGGGAGGGGGGAGGGGGGGGGGGTGGTCTCTGTTATCAGTCTCAATGGAGATGTACACAGCGTGCTCTTTTGCTGTTGTTAGATTTTTTTTTGTGTAATTTATACATCTCCCTCAGTCGGACTCTCAGCCCGTCGAGCCATTGTTGGCGGCAGGGGCGAGGGCGGGGGGGTTCCGGAGGGGCCTGAGGGTAGGGGGGTAGCGGTTATACATTGTGGCAAGTGGCGACTCAGCAAAACGCGTACGCGTTCGACCCAACATTTCTGCATGGTTATTTAATAAATAGTACAAGTGCCGAGAAGTTGTAACCCCGATATTGTTTAAAAAAGATCCGGTTTAGTCGCTATAAACTATAATCGATTGGCGTCGCTAGTGTGCCCTACCCGTCACCTTAACAAATGTACACCGCAGCATGGTTATTTTACGATAACATTATGCGAATAAACTAAAGTACAAGATTTAATAGTTAATCAATGGATGTTGCGATTGCCGCTGCCTATGCCCATGGGCGGCAATGGCTTACCATCAGGTGATCCGTTTGCTCGTCTGCCACCTGTCACGTAAAAATGAAATACTTACAGGCCTCAGCTCCGACGTCTCCCAGCCCAGGTACTCGGCGACCGTCATCATCTGGTTGACGATGCAGTCCATCTCGTTGGTGTCCAGTACGCCGTTACCGTCCGTGTCGTACAGTCGGAACATGACTGGAAATAAGTTAGTCGTTTTTCAAAAGGTTGTATAAAGAGATGAGAAAGAGGGATAGGTTTTTAGATTTTCGCGTTGCATTATAACTATAATGTATCAATACTAACGCAAACAAACACCGATACTGTTAGTGTAGTGTGTCGGAGTAGCTTCACTGACAATTCATCTAGTGGCGAATTAATATCAAAAAATGTGAGGGTGTCCGAAGATTCACAGCCCGGCCCCAGCAGACGACGCCGTGCTCCGCCAGTCCGCTCGTGACCACGGCTGCTGTAACGTAGCCGAAACGTCGAGCCAAATATGTGAGTAAACAATGTTGTTTCACATAATAAATATCGTGTTAATCCCCGTATTGATACATTATAGTTATAATGCAACGCGAAAATCTAAAAAACTATTTAACAAACCGCTACGGGTCGGATATTGTGGAGTCCGCTCGCGACCACGGCTGGTGTAACGTAGCCGAAACGTCGAGCCAAATATGTGAGTACACAATGTTGTTTCACATAATAAATATCGTGTTAATCCCCGTATTGATACATTATAGAGAAAGAGAGAGACAGAGACAGAGAATAGATGCATTCGAAATATGTCTACAACGCATACTCTCTTATTTCGGCCACATAATGCAAAGAGAGGAGGAAAAGCCTTGAAAAACTAGTCATTGTTGGCAACACTGAAGTCACACGATGGTCTGACCAAACGAAAGTTTGGTCTACATCCCTTCCAAAGTTCTACCACGTGGTAAGGATAGTTCCAATCGGAATTAAAGGAGAAAGTTTATGTATTTATTTTTCAAGCTTATACTATCATTACAGGATTAACCGAATGCCATAGCATCGCTATCCTTATAATTAATACCTTATTCTATGTATATATCTACCTCTCTATAATTTAAAATTTAAAGTGTTGTATTTATTTACAATTTGTATATCTATGAACTAATGACGACCCGTTTGGAACAGTGGTAGTGAACGCTGCCTTTGGTCCAAGGGTTGCGGGTTCGATCCCCGCACAGTACAAACATTTGTGTGCATGAACATGTTTATTTGTATTGGTCTGGGTGTTTGCTATGTATTGTAAGTATGTATTTACAAAAGAAAGTATTATATGTATATATTTGTAATCCCACTGTTGATTCTGATATCCGTAACACAGGTGCTTGAGCTACCTATCTCGGAGTCAGATCAATATATGTGATGTTGTGAAATATTTATTTATTTATTATTTATTTATTTAATGTTATAATAATAATATAGCTAACTAGCTGACCCGACAGACTTTGTCCTGTCAAAAAGAAATTGTAACAAATATGAACTTTATATAATAGCAATAAAACTCAAATTGATTCTACGTTTAAGTTAGAATACGTTTGTATGTAAAAAAGAAAAGGGCTGCTTTTAGGGTTTTCCCGACAATTATTCTATTTTTTCTCGCCGTAAGAACCATCCTTGGACTTCAACGAACATTTTAAAAAAGAATTGGCCAAATTGGTCCAGGCGTTGTTGAGTTATGCGCTTACCAACACATTTTGCGATTCATTTTTATATTATAGATTACATATAAAGTAGTCCTGGCGAATAATACACTTAAAAAATTTACCGTAGGGCTCAGGTGGGACTCGAACCCACAACCTTCCACAGTCCGAGTCCTGAGCCCTACGGTGATTTTTTTAAGTGTATTATTTACTTAAGAATAAATTGCAAAGAATTGCTATACCAAACACAATAATATTCGTTTAGCAGTTTCATCTTAACTGGTGGTCAAATATTTGTAACAATGTTTCCACTGGATATTGTAAAGTATACCTACAATATTGATGAGACTATCGTCGGCTCATGACGATTCAAGCACTTACAAAATTCGTCGTCTCAGCAAGGGGTTCGGATAGCATAAATGGTTAGTGCAGCCACCCGGACTGTGGAAGGTTGTGGGTTCGAGTCCCACCTGAGCCCTACGGTGAATTTTTTAAGTGTATTATTTACTTAAGAATAAATTGCAAAGAATTGCTATACTAAACACAATAATAGTCCTGGCGAATTCACTAAAGGCACATGAAAACATGACCACTGTGTCATGAACCGATGAGTTCCAGTGACCACGACCCTCAGTAATGAGGGACCGACTAGAGAGAGATAAAGAGACCGGTCAACACCATCCGTCTTTTAGTCTCCATGGTCACAGTAGGACACTCCCATCGCCGAACGGGAGGTCGTACAAAGGGAGGCTCGGAAGAGCCTCCAGAGGCGATGGTCTGAGCACCTCGTCCTCACTCCGTACGGCCGCAGAACGTTCGACGTGCTCGCCGCGGTCTTGGACCGGTGGCTTGAGCGTCACCACGGCGTAGTCTCCTTCCGGATGGTGCAGGTAATGACCGGGCATGGCTGCTTCGGTTATTACCTGCACAAAATCGGCAGGGAGGAGACGCCTTCGTGCCACACATGCGGCGACCCTGTGGACACGGCGCAGCACACCTTGGCGGTGGTGCCTTGGGGTTGAGGATTGGTGGCAAAGGTCGGCCAGGACCTTACACTCTCTAATATAGCGAGTGAGGATGCCTGGAAGGCCTTTCCCGTATATTGCGAGCATGTGATGGAGGCGAAGGAGGCGGCGGAGCGCGAGCGAGAGGCTGACCCTCTCGCCCTATTGATATCTCGATGGGATTAGGCTTAATTACCACGCTTGCCAAATGCGGACAAACCCATGTTCTAAAACTTCGAGACATACTTTCCACTCGACCCGGGAATCGAAGCCAAAACCTCGAGATCACGGCCCGGTACTTAAACCACTAGACCAACAGGGCGCCTCAGTATGCCCTTAATTTGATGCTAAAAAGTAGCAATGCTTGCGACTACCTGTAGAAACAACAAAGAAGCAAATAAAGAACAAAGAAGAAGAAGAAGAAAGAAGAATTGTTATAGCTACTTTTTGCATCCCATTCCCATATAATGGTGTGTAAGTTTATACAGGGAGTCAAGCTTTTTTTCTCAAATGAGAATGGTGGCAGACGAACAGACGGTTTGCCTATTTAACTTAGAATACTTACACTCGCCGTGTGGTCCCTGGCAGAGTAGAATAGGCCACCCTCACTCTTACCAAGGTGTCGTAAAAGGCGACTAAGGTAAAGCTGCTGGCATGATCATCAGCACCCAGGGAAGGAAAACTCTGCATTTATATCAAAACCCTCGCCAACCCGTCTGCCAAGCGTGGTGAGTATGGCAATTACCCCTCATGTGATTGAGGGAGGCCCGTGCTCCAGCAGTGGGGACTTAAATGGGCTGATGATAATGATGATGACTTACACTCGAGCTTATCTTCTGGTCTACCGGCTTCCAAGAGGGAGAGGTAGCAGACGATGTCCTTGAGGGACACCCGGGCCGTGTGGACTTCTATCGTGGACGGACGCCGCATCAAGGTGTTTGAAGTCTGAAATAATGAAAGAAAACATTATAACGTGCAATGAAACGTTTGACGACCCGTTTGGATCAGTGGCAGTGGATGCTGTCTCTGGTGCAAGGGTTGCGGGTTCGATCCCCTCACCGTACAAACATTTGTGTGCATGAACATGTCTGTTTTTATTGGTCTCGGTGTTTCTAATGTATTATAAGTATGTATTTACAAAAGAAAAGTATTATATGTATATGTCACCGGAAAATAACAAGATCCGATAGTTTATCAATTTACTAGGAAGTTTATAAACTTTCGTAGGATTTTAAACGGGAGATAAATTGTATTATTATACGTCCACATTTTCATACATTGATAAACTTACTGAACTCACTCGTAAAATAATAAGTAAGCAATATCCAAACGCTACGCGCGATCTGATTGGCATTGCCACTATGAACAGCGACCAATCAGAGATGAGTTATTTCACGTTTTTCAAAGACTCGTATTTTAAAAGAGTTTCAGTGATTGGTCGAAGTATATAAAATTTTACGAACAGATATCCGTTATTTAATAATTTTACCATGTGGCGTCGGAAATTCATAAATTTCCAAAAGTGTAGACGTAAAATAATACAATTTATCTCCCGTTTATAATCCTACGAAAGTTTACAAATTTCCTAGTCAATTGATAAACTTACGGATCTTGTTATTTTCCGGTGACATACATATTTGTAATTCCGCTGTTGGTTCTGATATCCGTAACACAGGTGCTTGAGCTACCTATCTCGGAGTCAGATCAATGTATGTGATGTTGTGAAATATTTATCATTATTGATTATTATAATGAAAACAATTACAAATAGTCACCTTACTACATACATTTTAAATACTTCTGAAAATTAAAACCTAACGCCGATACTTATATTCTTATAGGTAATCAATTGTGATAGAAAATGTCAGTATTTCCTTCAGCAAATTACTCATCTATCGACTCCTTGATATCTGGTTGAGGCTAGATCTAAGCAAAGCTCATGCGTAGACAGGATAGGTGATGGTCGACGTCTTTTGGTGCCTCAATGGGATGGCACAGTAATATAAGGTCCAAACCCTTGGTCTACTCTTCTCACCTTCGATTTTCGTGGACTAGTTGCCCCTCAGCGAGTTGCTGCTCTTACGGCTGGAGTTCCTGGACATCTGGCTGCAGCCGGTGCTGGAGTCGAATTCAACGGCTTTGGGTACAGCCGGGAATGACACTACAGATGAGTCAGACACAGTACCAAGGCTGGTCTCAAAATGTCAGAATTCACCTTCTATTTTCGTGAACTGGTTACTTTTTATTGCTGATCTACCGACTTCTTGACTAGGTCTAAGCAAAGCTCGTGCGTGGGGAGGTCGACGTATTTTGGTGCCTCAATGGGATGGCACGGTAATTTAAGGTCCAAACCTATGGTCTTCTCACCTTCAATTTTCGTGGACTAGTCGACACTCAGCGAGTTGCTGCTCTTCTGGCTGGAGTTCCTGGACATCTGGCTGTGGCTGGGGCTGGTCTCGTGCGACTGTTCTAAGCACAATTCATGCAAGGAGTAGGAAGGTAATCGTCGATATCTTTTGGTGGGATTTTTACAAATGATACAGTAATTTAAGGTCCAAAACCCTGGATTATTCTTCTCACCTTCGATATTCATGGACTGGTTGACCCTCAGCGAGTTGCTGCTCTTCCGGCTCGAGTTCCTGGACATTTGGCTGTGCTGGCGACTAATGCAACGGCTCTGGACAGAGCCGAGAATGACACTAGAGCTAAGTGACACAGAAGCAAGGCGGGTCTCGAAATGTCAGAATTTCACCTCCTATTTTCGTGAACTGGTTACCTTCAGCGAATTGCTGATCTATCGACTCCTTGACATATGGTTGTGGCTACGCAAAGCTAGCGCGCGGAGAGGATAGGTGATGATCGACGTCTTTTTATGCCACAATGGGATGGCACAGTAATATAAGGTCCAAACCTCTGGTCTATTCTTCTCACCTTCGATTTTCGTGGACTGGTTGACCCTCAGCGAGTTGGTGTTCTTCCGGCTGGAGTTCCTGGACATCTGGCTGTAGCTGGTGCTGGTGTCTAATGGAACAGCTATGGACACAGCGGGGAATGACACTAGAGCTAAGTGAGACAGTAGCAAGGCTGGTCTCAAAATGTCAGAATTTCACCTTCTATTCTCGTGAACAGGTGCATCATCATCAGCCCATTTAAGTCCCCACTGCTGGGGCACGGGCCTCCCTCAATCACATGAGGGGTAGTTGCCATACTCACGACGCTTGGCAGACGGGTTGGCGAGGGTTTTGATATAAATGTAGAGTTTTCCTTCTCTGGGTGCTGATGATCATGCCAGCAGATTTACCTTAGTCGCCTTTTACGACACCTCGGTAAGAGTGAGGGTGGCCTATTCTACTCTGCCGGGGAACACACGGCCTCACGGCCTCACGGCCACGGCCTCGTGAACAGGTTACCTTCAGCTAATTGCTGATCTATCGACTCCTTGACATCTGAGACCTTACCATCAGTTTGAAATACTATCATCGCTTTCCAAAACTATTGATCTGTCTCTTTCACATGCACCACAATGAAAGGGATAAAGCGATAGTTTTCGATAGCGAGAACAGTTTTTCAAATTCATGGGAAGGGTACAGATCGTCAACGTATTTTGGTACTTTAATGGGGTGGGACAGTAATTTAAGGTCCAAAATATTTCTCACCTTCGATTTTCGTGGACTGGTTGACCCTGAGCGAGTTGCTGCTCTTCCGGCTGGAGTTCCTGGACATCTGGCTGTGGCTGGGGCTGGTCTCGTGCCGGCGCTCCAGGCAAAGCTCGTGCGACGAGTACGAGGGGTGGGTGGTCACTGTGAACATGGGGTGAACGCTGCCTGTGGAGGTAAAGGGGATATTTGGAAAAAAATGTCAATTTGTTCGGCTACGACTTGGGGACCTTCAAGAGAAGAGCGTACTCCTTTTTAAAAAGGCCGGCAATACATAGCGATCTCTCTGATTTCGTGGACGTTTATGTGCGGCGAAGATTACTTTCCATCAGGTGAATCGCTTGTTTTTGTCACTTCTAGCATAAAAAAAAGTGAATGTACAGCCACACATCAAAGTAACTGTCTGTCAAATTCCTTCAGTTTCGATTCAATATTTATTTATTTTATTTAAGAAAACACAGCTTTTTATATATTTCATTATTAAACTAAGTTATATTAATAGATATTACATTAAACTTAACGGTTTCCAAAGTTAAATTGTACACAATACAATTCTGGTAAGACAGAAACCTAATTCGGTAAAAGTAAAGATAAAATAATATCAATAGCGGAATTTCGACAGATTGTAGTAACCTATTTGTTATGTGATAGTTGGCAGGCGAGCAGACGGATCGCCTGATGGTAAGTGAATGCCGCCGCCCATTCGACACCAGTGGAGTCACAAGTGCGCTGCCAACCTATAAGCCCCTCTTTTCCCCGGATTGGGCCTCCGGTAGCCTCACTCACGAAACACAGCACAATGCTGCTTCACGCCGGTTTTCTATGAGGCCGTGGTATCGGTCGAGCAGGCCTATTAATGCCGAAGCGCGGTTCTCCCACGGTGTGAAATTTACCAGTTCTACTCCTCGATCCCTTGTCGCTGCCGTCACCGGAGTCTCCCGAGCTCTTCCCCAGCTGCTGCAGCCGCTCAGCCAGCCCATGGATCTTGGACGCCAGGCTTAGCTTCCCCTGAGGGAGTAAGAAGATTTCTCAGAAAAACTCAGAGTGAAGAAGTCACGCTTTAGTAGAGAAAACACATTTACTTATTTTTAGTCATGCGCAGTGGTTTCACCGAATAACCGAATAATATTCGATTTAACTTTTAATGAACCGAATATTCGACTCGCGATTTCATTGAATTTGTCGCGCTAATTGGTTCCAACCATGTACAGTCAACAGCAGAACAAGCTGCACATATTTCGAAGTTTGTAGTTCTTATGCCCTGGAGCGTAAGAGCGAACAGTGTGCATCAACTTTTGTTGTTGCTGTACGCTACTTTCCGCTGCTGGCTAGATGACAAGCGACGTCACCGCCCGCTAACATCGCTTAGTTAAGTTTTAATGTTATGATATTGTGGTTATCATAACAGAAATAATTATTTTCAATTCCTTTTATCATAAAACGTGGTTCAAAATAATTTCTGGGATTAACACAAGTAATAACAAGAATAAACACGATTACAAAACGAAGTACCCAAATCTATAAAACTTATTTAAATCATACAGAATAATTTTAGTCTTTTCATTCTTCGAAGTCATGTAGCTAAGAAAATAATAATACTCTAACCGACTGAATTACTCTCCCATAATACCGAATATACGACCGAAAACAAATAGTAAGAATTATGCCGAATATGCCGAATACCGAATACGAACCGAATATACGGCGCATCTCTACTTCTTTTATTGCCAAGAGTGTTCGATTTCGTCAAATTATACGGAAAAGTGCATTTTGTTTGATGGCCCTATTTTTTTAGTATCAGCCTATATACTGTCCCACTGCAGGGCAAAGGCCTCCATCATAGAAATCGAGTCATCGCTAGTATGATGGGATTAGGCTTAATCACCACGCTAGCCAAATGCGGATTGGTGATCACAAACCCGAGCTATGTTCGAAAAAATTCGGAACATACTTTTTACTCGACCCGGGAATCGAACCCAGGACCCCGAGATCACGGCCCGGTACTTAAACCACTTGTATGAGCTACTCGTACAGTGCATCTCAGCAGCGAGCTACATGCAGCGCGCCTGACCGATGGACCGTCTTCGTCACCGTCGGCACTCTACACCGACGGCACACTAGCAAAAACCTTTCTTTGTATTAATAATGTAAACCATGTATATAAACCATTAAGATTTTACCAATAAACAGATTTCAACCGTCTGTGTTGGGTCTCATTTCTCCCGCTGCGGCCAAGACACCTTTAGCCGTCACTATGATCAGTCGAGTGAGCCTGCTCGACTGGCAGCGGTTCCCACCTACCTACCGTCCTGACTCTTCCCGCTTGCTACCCTGGGCGACCCGGAAGCAAGTTCCCATCACCTTATCTATTTATGTATTTATTCCCACGATGGGCAGGGCTAGGGCTCTAGGGACTTAGTGTCTTAGACAAAGGGGCTAGGCTCACTAGAGAGTTAGGTTCCCTTGCCTTTCCTTATATTCTGTTCGCCGGAATGCGGTGCCGTACAACCATCGCCTCCCGCCCGTACACCACTAGACCATAGGGGCGTTATAAACCGGATTTTAAACTTCTCTCTTAACATAAACCGGGTACACGTGACGATGCTGGCCCATTGACACCAATAAAAAGGTGTGGTTGTACCTGGTGGTCAGCGTGTGCGGTGACGGCTGCGCAGGCGGCGGCGGAGCTCGCTGCCGCCATCTCGCGGAGCGCCGGCCGCCGGTCGCGCCGCACGAAAGAGAGGAACAGATGTCTGAAATGAGACAGATACTTTCAGCAAAGCAGCGTTTTTTTTTTGTTTTTGTATCGGATTTGTATCGGATCTTAATAAAACACGTGTAAGGGCCCTTATTATATCTTTCCATAAGTTTCGTATAAGTTGAATGGCTTTTTAAGAGGATTTTTTTGCCATCATATGTTTATTTGATTTGTGGTTTGTCATAAAATAACACGTATAAGGAACAAAAGCGGACAATTAAGGAACTACAAGGGGGGTATAATGTTATTGATCTTATAAATTGTGCCCAAATCCACTCTTATTAGCGATAATGCGGCTTCTATAAGAATATAATTTTTTGTCATATAGACCACTACAAGAGCAATTTTTGTTAGTTGGGATTGGTAGTGCTTGTTGCATGATATTTCTGATATTGCAATCTATGAGAAACTAGTCAAAATCTTCCCAAAGACTGGCAAATGTTAATTTAGCGGTGGTGCGCGCTTCTACAAGTTGCTGTAATAGCGTCAGGCGAGCCGCACGTTAGGCTGCCATTTTTGTATGAAAAAAACGACTCTCTTACCTGGATAACTCTTCAGGAGTAGACACCTCGAGGTAGGTGTCCAGAAACCATCGGAAGCCCTCATAATCGATATCCTGAAACAATATAAAAGCATATTGAAAAAAACGGACTTTAAAAAATAAATTCTGAGCCACGTTTCGGCATGAAACGCTCGCTCGACCGGAGTGATACCACGGCCTCACAGAAAACCGGCGTGAAGCAGCACTGTGCTGTATTTCGCTGCGTGAGTGAGGGTACCGGAAGCCCAATCCGGGGGAAAGGGGGGTTTAAAGGTCGACACCGCACTTGTGACTCCACTAGTGTCGCGTGTGTCTATTGGCGGTTACCATCAGGCGATCCGTCTGCTCGTCTGCCAGCTATCATATAAACAAGAAAAACGGGGATGGATGTTTGTGGTACACGCACGAGTCACACAAAATGTTAACAATAAGACAGAAAGGAACAATTAATAAGTATAGATAGATAGATAGATATTCTTTATTGCACAAAAACAAAATACAAGCGGCCGTGTGGTCCCCGGCAGAGGAGAATAGGCCACCCTCACTCTTACCGAGATGTCGTAAAAGGCGACTAAGGTAAAGCTGCTGGCATGATCATCAGCACCCAGAGAAGGAAAACTCTGCATTTATATCTAAACCCTCGCCAACCCGTCTGCCAAGCGTGGTGAGTATGGCAATTACCCTTCATGTGACTGAGGGAGGCCCGTGCCCCAGCAGTAGGGACTTAAATGGGCTGATGATAATGATAAAAATACAAGCATGATACAACAGCAACAGACAGTACAATAAGACGGTATTATCGCTTGTAGCGATTTCTTCCAGACAACCTTTGGGTAGAGGAAAGAAATATCGTATTCGTAATAAGGGAAGGCAGTGCAAAGTATGTCAGATTTTGTTGTCTTTTTGTCTGTTGCATGGAAGATTACCAGGAAAGACCAAGTGGTCGCCAAGGTTCAACCTCAGCATGTGCTGGAACTGCTTGAAACCGATGCAGCGGGAATTTTCAGTTTGGACCTTGAGTGACGGGTCTATACAGATCAATGTCCTATGTGATGTTGTGAAATATTTATATATTTTTTATTATTATATAAACTGTGCCGTGCCGTGTGGTCCCCGGCAGAGTAGAACAGGCCACCCTCACTCTTACCGAGGTGTCGTAAAAGGCGACTAAGGTAAACCTGCTAGCATGATCACCAGCACCCAGAGAAGGAAAACTCTGTATTTATATCAAAACCCTCGCCAACCCGTCTGCCAAGCGTGGTGAGTATGGCAATTACCCCTCATGTGATTGAGGGAGACCCGTGCCCCAGCAGTGGGGACTTAAATGGGCTGATGATGATATAAACCGAACATGAGTATACGTATTCACACAGGTGGTACAACCATCTTGGAAGACGTGCAGCTATCTCTGTCTATCACACCTATAAAATCAATAGCGTTTAGTCCTCAATGTACACTAAAAATAGCACTGAAACACTCGATTTGCTTGGCTTGTCACGATTAGGGTTGGGACTATTATTTAAAATATCGATATCGATAAGATCGGACCAAAATATTTATGAATGAATAAATGAAAGACCGATGCCTATTGACGAAACTGCATGTTAAACCTACCATCATAGTAAATACCACCTACATACACATTTTTTTTTAACTTTTTTACACTTTATGAATCATATTAGAGTTAATTTTACGGACGGTCACACATACAGAGTGTATCTGTGAATATTTACATCCCTTTAACCACGTGTTCTATCAACCATTCTGAACAACATTTGTTCTACGACTTTTAGAAATTCGCACAAAACAAATTCAACTTCTCATACAAAGTCGGTCACGTGACTTGGTCATTTTGTATGGGAATCCGATAAAAATTTCGACTAATTTCGAAAAGTCGTAGAACAAATGTTGCTCAAAATGATTGGTAGAACACCTGGCTGAAGGGATGTAAATGTCCACAAATAAAAAACTAAGCATACTTACAATAAAACTAATTCCCTGTGGCCCTGTCCCTGTCCCTAGGAGTTAATTTTTATTTTATAAAAGCGCCGTGTGGTCCCCGGCAAAGTGGAATAGGCCACCCTCACTCTTACCGAGGTGTCGTAAAAGGCGACTAAGGTAAAGCTGCTGGCATGATCATCAGCACCCAGAGAAGGAAAACTCTGCATTTATATAAAAACCCTCACCAACCCGTCTGCCAAGCGTGGTAAGTAGGTATGGCAATTACCGCTCATGTGATTGAAGGAGGCCTGTGCCCCAGCAGGGGGGACTTAACTGGGCTGACGATGACAATTATAAAAGAGAATATCCACTGGAGCTCTGCCGACAAACTGTGTCACAGTTAGGCATATTTATTTATTTTATTTTATTCGGAAGACCAACAGCTGTCTTACAATGAATGTCTTAAAGCTAATAACAGGTCTTTACTGATAGAAATAAAGTAAGCAACAGTTTTAACATGCGAAGATCACGGAAAGCAAAAGATCAAGTTGGCGATGAAACGTAAAAATAAATTTAACAACACTGTTACATACTCTTGCCGTTATTGGCGGCTTCCGCAGCCGCAGAACAGAACGAATACCTATGTAAGTAGGTACTATGCCTAATTTCCTCAAAAAATGAAAACTAAGTTAGGTTTAGGTTAAAAGAAATTTATTCTCATAAGAAATTTACATTTCACTTAAAATGAGAAATACAAACAAAAATATAATTAAATTAAAGTAACGATGTATTTAATCATCGACCGGCACTCTTTTCCAAAATGTGTTGCTTGAGTTTGTGTTTGAAAGTCAGCATACACTCACATGTCCTTAACTCATCGGGTAACTCATTAAATAGTTTTGCCTCCTCAAAGAGTACTGTCTTGGTTCCGTAGTTAGTTCGAGGCATAGGGAGTCTAATATTGATATTATTACGAAGATTGTGTTTGTTGCTTTTTATGTCAAGTTCTATGTTCGTTTTGATTTTTTTTCCAATTTTTTTTTACTAACATGCATGTGTTGTATTTGTATGAATCTGATATGTTAAAAAGCTTAGTTTTGTTATTTAGTTTGCTGTAGTTGGGGTAAAGATATATTGAGGAAATTTAACAAGTTTGTAGACATTAATGTTTGGGTGTCCGTACTTGTCATGTTACATTTTCTCGAATGTTCATATGTTGAATTCGTAATTTATGTCATAGCTAACCTACATTCAAAGGCACATCTTCTCATCCTTAAAGCTAGAGCTTTCTTGCTACTAAGAATATTGTAAAAATATAGTCTATTAGACGTGTGTAACTCTTTACTGATACGACTCAGTGATCCGCTTCAGATAGATGATACACTGATCCGAATCACTAGATCGGATTTGTTCAATTCGTAAAATCGCTCTCTGACTCGCTGTGTCCCACTGACACGAATGAGCGCCGAACTATTGATGATCGGCGTCTCTCTCCGAGATCGAATCCGAAATGAGGTGGTCCGGCAGAGAACCAAAGTCATCGACATTGCTCACCGGATTAGCAAGCTAAAGTGGCAATGGGCTGGCCATATTAGCCACAGAACCGACAACCGGTACAGGTTGCTTGGGGTAAACGAGTTCTAGAGTGGAGACCGCGTCTTGGCAAACGTAATGTAGGGCGCCCTCTGGCTAGGTGGGGGGACGATCTGCGCAAGATGGCTGGCAAGAGCTGGATGCGAGAAGCCATGGATAGATCAGAGTGGCGAACAATTGGAGAGGCCTACGTCCAGCAGTGGACTGCGATAGGCTGATGATGATGATGAGACGTGTGTAACTCTTTACTGATACGAGTCAGTGATCCGCTTCAGATAGATGATACACTGATCCGAATCACAAGATCGGATTTGTTCAATTGGTAAAATCCCTCTCTGACTCGCTGTGTTCCACTGACACGAATTAGCGACGAACTATTGATCATCACTGATGGTGAGAGAACGAGTGAGTCGGTTCCGTAGGCAACACATGGAAAGTGTTTCGCGGGGAAAGAGATGAGTAGACATAACCTTTAGGTCAATAGTAATACAAATCGATGGTACTTGGTAAAATAATAAACCTTATGAGGATTTTAATAAGGGTCAATTGACATTTATGCCGCTGCTGATTTTCACCACTGTACTACACGCCGTAAACAAGGATTCCACCCGTACCATCTGGATGGGTGGAGATCCACCGCCATGCGCTTTACACGTCATTTCTTGCCACGCATCTCTTCATTGTGAAATCAACTTCCCGCAGCGGTATTTCCGAACCGGTACGACATTGCGATCTTCAAGAACCGAGCCTATACCTTCTTAAAAGGCCAGCAACGCATCTCCACTCCCTCTGGTATGGCTGATGTCAATGGGCGGCGGTTATAACTTACCATCAGGTGACTCGCTTGCTCGTTTGCCTCCCTGTCTCATAAAATAAAATATCGTTCTTAGAAAGAAACGACTCTTTCTCGGAGTTACCATTCCAGATGATCCAAACTTTGGAAAGATACATTTTTCAGGTCTGTAGTCCATTCCATGTACCTTTTCTTTAATACATACATTTATTCATCAGAATCACCCTTCATCATCATCAATCATATGAATTTAAGCGAGGTTGGCCGACCCGATGACGGCTGACCGGGGATAAGGGAATATCAAAACTGCCGACCCAATCTTACCCAAGGGATGGGCAGGACGGTGAATATAGATATGTCGATGAGATCAGACAATCGACCTTTTAAGGTCTACCCCTTCTGAAGGAAGGAAGGCTTCGTGCCACGCATGCGTGAGTTTCTCACGCGGTCTTTCCGCGTTACTCCACACATCCACCGCAGCATGGCCGTACCAACGTAAGCGATCCCCCAGCAGTTTGTCTGCCATGTCACGGACAGGAAGGCTTCCACGCGTGCGTGAGTTTCTCACGCGGTCTTTCCGCGTTACTTCACAACCAACGTAAGCGACTCCCCAGCAGTTTGTCTGCCATGTCACGGACAGGAAGGCTTCCACGCGTGCGTGAGTTTCTCACGCGGTCTTTCCGCGTTACTTCACAACCAACGTAAGCGACCCCCCAGCAGTCTGTCTGCTATGCACGGACAGGAAGGCTTTCACGCGTGCGTGAGTTTCTCACGCGGTCTTTCCGTGTAACTCCACACATCCACCGCAGCATGGCCGTACCAACGTAAGCGACCCCCCCAGCAGTTTGTCTGCCATGTCACGGACAGGAAGGCTTCCACGCGTGCGTGAGTTCACCCCCCAAGCAGTCTGTCTGCTATGCACGGACAGGAAGGCTTCCTGCCACGCATGCGTGAGTTTCTCACGCGGTCTTTCCGCGTTACTCCACACATCCAGCGCAGCATGGCCGTACCAACGTAAGCGACCCCCCAGCAGTCTGTCTGCTATGCACGGACAGGAAGGCTTTCACGCGTGCGTGAGTTTCACACGCGGTCTTTCCGCGTTACTCCACACATACACCGCAGCATGGCCGTACCAACGTAAGCGACTGCCCAGCAGTTTGTCTGCTATACACGGACAGGAAGGCTTCCACGCATGCGTGATTTTGTCACGCAGTCTTTCCGTGTAACTCCACACATCCACCGAAGCATGGCCGTACCAACGTAAGCGACCCCCCAGCAGTTTGTCTGCCATGTTACGGACAGGAAGGCTTCCACGCGTGCGTGAGTTTACCCCCCAGCAGTCTGTCTGCTATGCAAGGACAGGAAGGCTTCCTGCCACGCATGCGTGAGTTTCTCACGCGGTCTTTCCGTGTAACTCCACACATCCACTGCAGCATGGCTGTACCAACGCAAGCGACCCTCCAGCAGTTTGTCTGCCATGTCACGGACAGGAAGGCTTCCACGCGTGCGTGAGTTTACCCCCCAGCAGTATGTCTGCTATGCACGGACAGGAAGACTTCCTGCCACGCATGCGTGAGTTTCTTACGCGGTCTTTCCGCGTTACTCCACACATCCATCGCAACATAGCCGTACCAACGTAAGCGACTCCCCAGCAGTTTGTCTGCTATACACGGACAGGAAGGCTTCCACGCGTGCGTGAGTTTCACACGCGGTCTTTCCGCGTTACTCCACACATACACCACAGCATGGCTGTATCAACGTAAGCGACCCCCCAGCAGTTAGTCTGTCATGTCACGGACAGGAACGCTTCCTTCCACGCATGAGTGAGTTTCTTACGCGGTCTTTCCGTGTAACTCCACACATCCATCGCAGCATGGCCGTACCAACGTAAGCGACTCCCCAGCAGTTTGTCTATGTCACGGACAGGAAGGCTTCCGCAGCATATTCATCTCCGTGACATGCAACTTTTGCTTGTGATGCTCAAGTACAGGCCAAGTCTCGCTGCCATACAAAAGAACCGGTCTAGTGAAAGACTTATAGACCAGTCACTTCAACTTAACCAGCCAGACGGCCAAACTTATACGTAGGCCTAGAAATACACTTCAAGCTCTTCTTTCAGCCGTGACGTCAACCAGCCTATAGGCACTACACTGACTGATTGGCTGACTATAGGCTACAGCCAATAGCCTATAGGCTAGGTCACGATACAGGTGGTAGGCACCGGGCACATAATTTTTGTGGTCTGTATTTATAACTTTTTTACTTTAAAGAATTAGAAATATTAATAATTAATTTTGTATAATTATGTATTAGGGTTTGTCCCGTATAATTATATTAAATAAATAAATATTTTTTATTCAGTTTAGTCCATACAGAACATTTATATTTTTTTTTCTTTGTGATAGTGATAGTTTTTTCTTTTTCCGTTCCCCCCATTTGGCCTCCGGTAACCTCCCTCACACGGCGAAACACAGCGCAGGCGCTGCTTCACGCCGGTCTTCTGTGAGGCAGCGGTATTACTCCGATCGAGCCGGCCCATTCATGCCTAAGCGTGACTCTCCCATATTGAAAATGAAAGAACGAATAGGTACATTAAGTGTTGGGAACCCAACAGTAGCCGTAATCGGTTGGAGAATATTATTATTATATTTTTCATCGACACACGTCACATCCCTAGTCTCTCCGAGGTGCGTTAAGGCGCCGACCTGTTGCTTCCACAATAAATCTTCGGCAGTCCGACCTTTATTTGACAGCAATCCTGACACCTGTCAGTTAGACAATTAGTATATTGGATAATGAGGTACAATCCACAAATTAATTAGTCACAGAACTAAGTTCAGTCAACTCCAAAAATATGTATACACTTTAGGACGTTATCACAATATATAATATAAGAAAGTAAACCTCTACTTTCTTATAGGTAAATATTGTGACAAGGTCCTAAAGTGTATACATATTTTTGGAGTTGACTGTACATGGAGGCCTATACAGGATACGCACATATACGGAACCGAAACGTGGCTGCTTACAATGTGCCGATTAAGGAGATCCAGAGAGCAATAGAGAGGGCTATACTCGGAGTCTCCTTGCGTGATCGTATCAGAAATGATGAGATCCACAGCAGAACTAAGATCACAGACAAATCCCAAAGAATTGCATGCAATGCATTACAAAATTTAATTTAAAATTTAAAAAAAACCCCGACACAACTAAAGCTCTTTCATTTGATACATATATTGAGGCAGTTGGAACAACAAATAGGTTATTCGTCATTTTCTGACGGCGGCCATCTTGGATTTGTAATTTTTGACAATTAATATATTTTGCTACTCAAGCCCTTTTATATGATAGGTACCCATATTGTGGGAGTTGCGTTAAAACATAAAATCCAAATCTTTGTGACAGCGGCCATCTTGGATCGATTTTTATCTAACATACCTAAGTACACTCCCTCCTTATTCATCTTTCAAACAAAAAAAAACTAAATCAAAATCGGTTCATTTGTTAGGGAGCTACGATGCCATAGACAGACACACATACACACACACACACAGACACGTCAAACTTATAACACCCCGTCATTTTTGCGTCGGGGTTTAAAAATAATAATTTTCGTGAAAATTTCCTTAAGAAAGCGTAAATTGACGTGTTGTTTCACATCACCTTAACGTTGCTAGGCAACGGCGACGCCGCCATCATGCGAACAGATCTCAGTCAATAAAAGCTCGCGACATCAAATCGTATATAATCAGTACATTTACGCAATGCTCGCGGCATACGATAGAGTAGGATTTATTATGTGATATATGGCAGAGTAGCCGTGTGGTCCCGGCAGAGTAGAATAGGCCACCCTCACTCTTACCGAGGTGTCGTAAAAGGCGACTAAGGTAAAGCTGCTGGCATGATCATCAGCACCCAGAGAAGGAAAACTGCATTTCTCAAAACCTTCGCCAACCCGTGTGCCAAGCGTGGTGAGTATGGCAATTACCGCTCATGTGATTGAGGGAGGCCCGTGCCCCAGCACGGGGGACTTAAATGGGCTGACGATGATATGGCAGACGAGCAGACGGTTCGCCTGATGGTAAGCGATTGCTACCGCCCATCCGAGACACCAGTGGAGTCACAAGTGCGCTGCCAACATTTAAACCCCCCTTTCCCTTGGTTTTGCCCCCGGTACCCTCACTCACGCAGCGAAACACAGCACAGTGCTTCTTCACGCCGGTTTTCGGTGAGGCCGCGGTATCTCTCCGGTCGAGCTGGCCCATTCATGCCGAAGTGTGCCTCTCCCACGGTTATCCAAAAAATTAAACACCCTTAAGTATGTTTCGCGATTTGTGATAATATAACAATTTTTTTTACGTGATAGGTGGCAGAACAGCAGATGGATCACCTGAGGGTAAGCGATTGCCGCCGCCCAGACACCCGAGACACCAGTAGTGGAGTCACAAGTGCGCTGCCATCCTTTAAGCCCCCTTTTCTCCCAGATTGGACTTGCGGTACCCTCACTCACGCAGCGAAACACACAGTGCTGCTTCACGACGGTTTTCTATGAGGCCGTGGTATCACTACGGTCGAGCCGGTACTTTCATGCCGAAGCGTGGCTCTCCCACGGTTATTTAACACCCTTATGTATGTTACGCGAATTATAATGATATAAGATATTTATACCCAATGCATGAGCCCGGGGTACGCTTGGACCATGATTCTGGATTTGAGAAATCGGCTAATCACAATGAAGCGACTGCCGTCTGACCTTCGCAACCCTTTAACAGGGGAACCAGGCCAACTGAATCATGGTTACACGTTTCAGAAACTATTCGAAACGTGCAGGTTTCCTCGCGATGATTTTTTAGCGATAGGTGACAGACGAGCAGACGGATCACCTGATGGTAAGCGATTGCCGCCGCCCATAGACACCCGTGCGCTGCCAACATTGAAGCCCCCTTTCCCCGGATTGGGCCTCCCGGTAAGGCAGTGGTATCACTCCGGTCGGGTAAGCCCATTCATGCCGAAGCGTTTCACCCACCGCCAAGCTAGAAATACGGGCATAGATTTGAAAAATTAAAAGCTGCATGCTCTCAAACCTCGACCTCTCGAATTGTCGTGAAAGATATTTTTATACTTAATACCAAAAAAATATTTGAAATTTTAATTTCCCTTAAGACATTTTAACCGTCTTTTTTCCCTTAAGGTTACTAGGCAATGCTCAAGCCGCCGCCATCTTGGATATCGACCACAAAATAGGTATACCTACTACAAACTGGAAATCAAAACCACAAAAAAGCTACTACAATGTTGCCATTGCAATAAAATGATCGAACAGTAGTATATCAGAATCAACAATAGGATGACAAATATATACATATAATACTTTTCTTTTGTAAATACATACTTATAATACATAGAAAACGCCCAGACCAATACAAACAAACATGTTCATGCACACAAATGTTTGTACTGTGCGGGGATCGAGCCCGCAACCCTTGTATCAGAGGCAGCGTTCACTACCACTGTTCCAATCGGGTCGTCAAATGGCTGGAATAGCTAGAATATTGTGGTGGAAGCAACTTGTTCAATATTCAACTTTAATTTCACTCCCTCCATGCAGTATCAACGATTAATAAACACAGTCAACAGAAGTACAGAGAGATGCCTTATTTTAAGTTTGTTAGCGAGCGAGGGAGATGGGTATAAATAGCAAGTGTTAGCAATTGGTAATTCATCATCAGCCCATTTAAGTCCCCACTGCTGGGGCACAGGCCTCCCTCAATCACATGAGGGGTAATTGCCATTACTCACCACGCTTGGCAGACGGGTTGGCGAGGGTTTCGATATAAATGTAGTTTTCCTTATCTGGGTGCCGATGATCATGCCAGCAGCTTTACCTTAGTCGCCTTTACGACACCTCGGTAAGAGTGAGGGTGGCCTATTCTTACTCTGCCGGGGACCACACGGCCAATCGGTAATTAAAATATGTATATCAATTCGCATTCAACCTTCGCGCAAAACACAGTGGCGCCGGAGGCGGCAACAAATGACAAGTGTTGACAGCCATGACAATGGGTGAGTTTTTTTTAAGGACGAGCGTCCATATTGTTTTTAAAACAAGAAAAGAGATAGTTTATCGTACCAATAAATAATTATAGAAATAATCTAGACTGGTTTTTATTACAAGAAAACAATAAAAATATAGAAATAAATATATTTACGTACCCTGTTTACCAAAACCAATTAATGACAATATAAAAACGTCAAATTGAAAATAAAATAAAAAGGAAAATAAAATGATTAACTTAAAGACGTCGGCTTACCACAAAGTTTTTATGTAGCAGCGAAACAGAAACATTATTTATTTGCATAATACACATTTGATACATAGATGGTATGAAAAGTATCAGAGTCACGGTATTCAGCCTGCCAGCAAGCGCGCACATGGTGTTGCATGACAAAATTCTGTAGTCCTACCTAAAAGATTACATTGATAAATCTAAAATTAATAATTTATAATTTTAAAAAAAAAATTACATGAAAATCTAAAATTAACAAAATACTTGTACTTACAACCTGTGCGGACGAAGAATGGGATCAGAAATGGCGGCGCATCTATTCACTTCTCGCTCGCACTCGTGGGGTGCGAGCATGGACGCAAATAGTGTGCGAGCGAGAAGTGAATAGATGCGCCGCCATTTCTGATCCCATTCTTTATCCGCACAGGTTGTACATCGAATTATGTATTGCCTAATATTATTTATTAATTAATATCTATGAAGTTATTTTACAGATCTAATAGGTATATTTTATAAGGTTGAGCTCGCTCAACCTCATTTTTAATGAAGAGGGACCGTGGGAGAGCCACGCTTCGGCATGAAAGGACCGGCTGATACCACGACCTCACAGAAAACCGACGAGAAGCAGCACTGTGCTGTGTTCCGCTGCGTGATTGAGGGTACCGGAGGAAAAGGGGTTTAAAGGTTGGCAGCGCACTTGTCACTCCACTGGTGTCGCGAGTGTCCATGGGCGGCGCCAATCGCTAACCATCAGGTGATCCGTCTGCTCGTCTGCCACCTATGACATAAAAAAGAGGTAAATAATAAAGACAGCAACCAGGCTTTTAGCTTATCTGAAATAGACGCCCACTGCTGGACATAGGCCTCCTCCAATGTTCTCCACACAGATCGGTCCTGTGCCGCCCGCATCCAATGGATTCCCGCGACCTTAAACAATCGTTGGTTTACCTTAAGGGGGGACCTGGCGGCTTAATTTAAAGCGATTCCGTAACGAACGAGAATATACTTGTCGCATCTCAACAAAGGGAACACACAGCGCGTGTGAAAGAGAGTGAA
Source organism: Marasmia exigua (assembly GCA_019059595.1). NCBI lineage: Eukaryota > Metazoa > Arthropoda > Insecta > Lepidoptera > Crambidae > Marasmia > Marasmia exigua. The sequence goes on along the minus strand of CM032489.1, from coordinate 3,968,582 downwards.
ACTCCGATACGGTCGTAACGTCTGCTTTAAATTAGGCCCTCTGCCCTGCCACGGCTGCGACTTCCTTTATATGGCCTCCACCTTTCCGCCCCAACGGCCGTCTGTTCTCCTCGTTATGTCCCTCCCTATTGCCACTTGAAGCATGCAATCCTTTGGGCTATGTCTGTGACCTTCGTTCTTCTGGGGATCTCATCATTTCTGATACGATCACGCAACACTCAATAACTGACACACACTTATAGGTATTTTAGTACCTAACACTTTTACTTCTTGATGTCTCTCGCTGGAGAACATTTCCGTAAGCGAATACTTAAAAGCCATATTTAAAAGTTTGAGCTAAAAATGATTCGTTTCACTAAATGCTTTACTACACTGTGCCAGCACGATCGAGTAAATAGCATACAATTGTTTCGTTTGTGTTTGCGCAAATACAAATCAAAGTAGAACAAATTAATCTATGCCAGATATGGTTTTCCTAGCAAATTACTGTCGTAGTTGAAATAAATTATATTCTAGTGATGGGTCTCGTAGCAGCGACGACTGTCGTAGCATAGATGGCTGTCGTAGCATAGATGGCTGTCGTAGCATAGATGGCTGTCGTAGCATAGGTGGCTTTCGTAGCAGAGATGGCTATCTCAGTAGAAATGGCTGACTTAGTAGAGATGGTTGAAGGATATTATTATAGCTGTCGTGGTGACAGAGATAACTGTCGTAGCACAGACGGTTGTCGTAGCACATATGCCAGCCGTAGCGTAGATAGCTGTCGTAGCAGATTGCAGCCATTTGCTCAGATAATCGACGTAGTAGATTACAGCCGTAGCACAGATGCCCATCGTAGCAGAGATGGCAGCCGCAGCACAGATGCCTGTCGTACGTAGCACAGATGCCCGTCGTAGCACAGATGCGCGTCATAACAGTGACGGCTCTCGTAGCAGAGATGGTACTCGAAAAATCTCATCTCATTGCACGTATCTCGAGACTTAGAACAGAGATGACTCTCGCTGTAGAAAATTTTGCAGTAGCATTCTTTTTTCTCACAAGTTTAAGCTAAAATCGTATTACTGTCCTGGTTTCCATAATACCTAATTAAGTTAACGCGGTTAAAGTACCGGGCCGTGATCTCGGGGTCCTGGGTTCGATCCCCGGGTCGAGCAAAGGTATGTTTCGAATTTTTTGAACATAGCTCGGGTTTGTGATCACCAATCCGCATTTGGCAAGCGTGGTGATTAAGCCTAATCTCATCATAGTAGCGATGACTTAATTTCTATGATGGAGTCCTTTGCCCTGCAGTGGGACAGTATATAGGCTGATACTACTACTTCCATAATACAAGGGAAAACCATCCGATGTCATCTCAATTTTTTTTATTGTATACAAATCTATACTGTGCCAGCACGACCGAGTAAACAACATGCTGTTATTCTGTTTGTGTTTGCGCAAATACAAATATCAAAGAAGCACAAATGAATCTTATAAAATGAACTGAAAATCACTCGCAGCAGAGGTTTTAGGTCAGGTTAGTAGAACATAAGGGAAGTTTAACGTTTAACTGCATTTTTGGGATAGGTGGCAGACGAGCAGACGGACCACCTGGTGGTAAGCGGTTGACGGCCCATTTGGAACAGTGGTAGTGAACGCTGCCTTTGGTCCAAGGGTTACGGTTTCGATCCCCGTACAGTACAAACATTTATGTGTATGAACATGTCTGTTTGTATTGGTCTGGATGTTTGTATGTATTTACAAAAGAAAAGTATTATATGTATATATTTGTAATTCCGCTGTTGATTCTGATATCCGTAACACAGGTGCTTGAGCTACCTATCTCGGAGTCAGATCAATGTATGTGATGTTGTGAAATATTGAAATGTTGATTGAAATACATTGTTTGATATTGATTTATAGCGACACCCGTAGCACCTGTAGATTCACAAGTACACTGCTAACTTACAGCTGTGTTTTTGTTATATACTGTGCAAGCCAGATTAAGGCGACGGGTAGCCTAACCAGCGACACCAATCGATTAAACTTGTTAGCTACTAAACTGGATCTATTTTAAACAATTGCGGGGTTACAACCTCTCGGCAATCACTTATATTATTCATTAAATAATCATGCACAAATGTTGGGTCCGTTTTTGTACACGAAAAATTGATTTACGCCAAAAGTGGTCGCTTTTAGTGTGAATCAATTTTTCGCGTACGCGTTGGACCCAACATTTGTGCATGGTTATTTAATTAATAGTGTGTGCCGAGAGGTTGTAACCCCGAAATTGTTTAAAATAGATCCGGTTTAGTAGCTTAAAATTAAAATCGATTGGCGTCGCTAGTGTGCCCTACCCGTCACCTTAAGTAAGCACAATACTGTTGTTTCGTTTGGGATTGTACAAATACAAATCAAAGTGTATTTGGCTTTACAATGGTTTCCCAAGTGTTTTTTTTTTGTTATATTATTAACTGGCAGCCATTTGTATTGAGTTATAATAACAGTGAATGTATTTAACCCCCGACGCAAAAACGACGGGGTGTTATAAGTTTGACGTGTCTGTGTTTGTGTGTGTGTGTTTGTCTGTATGTCTGTCTATGGCATCGTAGCTCCCGAACAAATGAACTGGATTTGATTTTGTTTGAAAAACGAATAAGGAGGGAGTGTTCTTAGCTATGTTGGATAAAAATCGATCCAAGATGGCCGCCGTCACAAAGATTTGGTTTTTATGTTTTAACACAACTCCCACAATATGGGTATCGTATAAAAGGGCTTGAGTAGCAGAATATATTAATTGTGAAAAACTTCAAATACAAGATGGCCGCCGTCAGAAAATGACGAATAACCTATTTGTTGTTCCAACTGCCTCAATATAGGTATCAAATGAAAGAGCTTTAGTTGTGTCGGGGGTTTTTTAAATTTTCAAAGTAGTTTTTAGGTGTGAAACGAACACTTTCGCTCAGTGAAATCTCTTTGCAAATTATTCAATGAGAACAAATGTCCCAATATTCCGCCAGTGATACAAAATCATTTATTCATCATAATGTCCTCCAATCTAATATTTCGGCCATGGGGGCCCATCTCAGCGATCGGCCATCGACGCAGGACATATTATAGTGCACAAGTGTTTGCGCAGACACAAGTGCACACTCTATTCCTGTACCCTCATATTTCGATGGGACACCTTTGTGACACGACCGAAGAGCGATCAGGCGCAGGACCAACTGCTAAACGTGCTTTCCGAGATTTGGCATGGCATATTGCAAATTTTTTACATAACTACTGCAGTAGGACAATATACAGAGTGTCCCACGACTAGGGTAAGTACCTTAAATCCTTAAGTTAACATTTTTTACTAAGAAACTTCACTTCATTTTTTAATAGATAAATTTCATTGCAATGGTTTTTTTGGATTGTGCTTGTATTTTTTTATGTGATGGGTGGCTGACGAGCAGACGGATCACCTGATGGTAAGCGATTGCCGCCTCCCATGGACACCAGCGGAGTCACAAGTGCGCTGCCAACCTTTAAACCCCGATTTCCCCGGGATTGGGCCTCGTGCTGCTTCACGCCGGTTGTATTACACGGAAATAGAACCGAAAAAAAAATGGGTATTTTATTTTAGTATTGGTTAAGATATAACCACAACAGAAAAAGACAACTCGAAGTCTTAACTATGTAACGACCAAACTCAGGCTATCACTTTCCAACTTGGGGGAGGGGTGCTGTTCCAGTAATGGTAACAAATGACCGGGAACAGGACACAAATATTCATTAAAATGCCCACTACAGAGGTTCTCAAACTGTAGTAAATGCCCAACCCAAAGGGATTAATTTTAAGCAGACGTTACGACCGAACCGGAGTTTCTCTCTCTTTCACACGCGCTGTGTATTTGTAAGAAAGTCGTTTATTTTAACACACTTATTATTTGACGACCCGTTTGGAACAGTGGTAGTGAACTCTGCCTTTGGTCCAAGGGTTGCGGGTTCGATCCCCGCACAGTACAAAACAGTTGTGTGGCATGAACATGTCTGTTTGTATTGGTCTGGATGTTTCTATGTATTATAAGTAATGTATTTACAAAAATAAAAGTATTATATGTATATATTTATAATCCCACTGTTGATTCTGATATCCGTAACACAGGTGCTTGAGCTACCTATCTCGGAGTCAGATCAATGTATGTGATGTTGTGAAATATTGAAATGTTGATTGAAATACATTGTTTGATATTGATTTATAGCGACACCCGTAGCACCTGTAGATTCACAAGTACACTGCTAACTTACAGCTGTGTTTTGTTATATACTGTGCAAGCCAGATTAAGGCGACGGGTAGCCTAACCAGCGACACCAATCGATTAAACTTGTTAGCTACTAAACTGGATCTATTTTAAAACAATTGCGGGGTTACAACCTCTCGGCAATCACTTATATTATTCATTAAATAATCATGCACAAATGTTGGGTCCGTTTTTTGTACACGAAAAATTGATTTACGCCAAAAGTGGTCGCTTTAGTGTGAATCAATTTTTCGCGTACGCGTTGGACCCAACATTTGTGCATGGTTATTTAATTAATAGTGTGTGCCGAGAGGTTGTAACCCCGAAATTGTTTTAAAATAGATCCGGTTTAGTAGCTTAAAATTAAAATCGATTGGCGTCGCTAGTGTGCCCTACCCGTCACCTTAAGTAAGCACAATACTGTTGTTTCGTTTGGGATTGTACAAATACAAATCAAAGTGTATTTGGCTTTACAATGGTTTCCCAAGTGTTTTTTTTTTTGTTATATTATTAACTGGCAGCCATTTGTATTGAGTTATAATAACAGTGAATGTATTTAACCCCCGACGCAAAAACGACGGGGTGTTATAAGTTTGACGTGTCTGTGTTTGTGTGTGTGTGTTTGTCTGTATGTCTGTCTATGGCATCGTAGCTCCCGAACAAATGAACTGGATTTGATTTTGTTTTGAAAAACGAATAAGGAGGGAGTGTTCTTAGCTATGTTGGATAAAAATCTATCCAAGATGGCCGCCGTCACAAAGATTTGGTTTTTATGTTTTAACACAACTCCCACAATATGGGTATCGTATAAAAGGGCTTGAGTAGCAGAATATAATAATTGTGAAAAATTTCAAATCCAAGATGGCCGCCGTCAGAAAATGACGAATAACCTATTTGTTGTTCCAACTGCCTCAATATAGGTATCAAATGAAAGAGCTTTAGTTGTGTCGGGGTTTTTTAAATTTTCAATTTTGTTTTTAAGTGTGAAATGAACACTTTCGCTCAGTGAAATCTCTTTGCAAATTATTCAATGAGAACAAATGTCCCAATATCCCGCCAGTGATACAAAATCATTTATTCATCATAATGTCCTCCAATCTGATATTTCGGCCATGGCAGCCCATCTCAGCGATCGGCCATCGACGCAGGACATATTATAGTGCACAAGTGTTTGCGCAGACACAAGTGCACACTCTATTCCCTTACCCTCATATTTCGATGGGACACCTTTGTAACACGACTGAAGAGGGATCAGGCGCAGGACCAACTGTTTAACGTGCTTTCCGAGAGTTGGCATGGCATATTGCAAAATTTATTACATAACTACTGCAGTAGGACAATATACAGGGTGTCCCACGACTAGGGAAAGTACCTTAAACCCTTAAGTAAACATTTTTTACTAAGAAACTTCACTTTATTTTTTAATAGATAAATTTCATTGCAATGTTTTTTTTTAGATTGTGCTTGTATTTTGTTATTTTGATATGTGGCTGACATGCAGACGGATCACCTGATGGTAAGCGATTGCCGCCTCCCATGGACACCAGCGGAGTCACAAGTGCGCTGCCAACCTTTAAACCTCCCTTTCCCCGGGATTGGGCCTCGTGCTGCTTCACGCCGGTTGTAGATATTGCACGGAAATAGAACCGAAAAAAAAATCGGCAATTTATTTTAGTATTGGTTAAGATATAACCACAACAGAAAAAGACAACTCGAAGTCTTAACTATTTAACGACCAAACTCAGGCTATCACTTTCCAACTTGGGGGAGGGGTGCTGTTCCAGTAATGGTAACAAATGACCGGGAACAGGACACAAATATTCATTAAAATGCCCACTACAGAGGTTCTCAAACTGTAGTAAATGCCCAACCCAAAGGGATTAATTTTTAGCAGACGTTACGACCGAATCGGAGTTTCTCTCTCTCTTTCACACGCGCTGTGTATTTGTAAGAAAGTCGTTTATTTTAACACACTTATTATTTGACGACCCGTTTGGAACAGTGGTAGTGAACTCTGCCTTTGGTCCAAGGGTTGCGGGTTCGATCCCCGCACAGTACAAACAGTTGTGTGCATGAACATGTCTGTTTGTATTGGTCTGGATGTTTCTATGTATTATAAGTATGTATTTACAAAAATAAAAGTATTATATGTATATATTTATAATCCCACTGTTGATTCTGATATCCGTAACACAGGTGCTTGAGCTACCTACCTCGGAGTCAGATCAATGTATGTGATGTTGTGAAATATTTATTTATATTTATTATTTTGAATATTTGTTACTTTTAACGAATTGGTTGTTTTTAGCGAAGTTGTTATTTTTAACACAGTCGTTATTTTTAACATTTTTGTTATTTTCAACGAATTTGTTATTTTAATAAATTAGTGAATTGCGTCACGTACGCGAAATATTGATATTTTCATTACGTCTGTGTTATTATTAAAATGGTGCTTTCAGCCCCTCAAAGAAAGTACTCCCTTGTTTTGTTCAGAAAATACGTCAATTTTGACAAAATTTTCCCCTTGTATCTTGGTAACCCCAACAATTCCACTATATCAAAACCCCTTCCCCCCCCTCTAATTCTGGCATAAGTCATTTTGAATAACCATCTCCCGAACAGTTTTTTTTTACCTATACCCTCCATATCGTTTACAAATTAGTGTGCTAACATTTCGTGACACCTAATTGTGGCGGCGTGAGACAGATGGCGCTTGTAACAAGTATTTGGCTGTTTAACACACGCAAAGATAAATACGAGTTCTAGTGGTCATGAGCAGTTAAGTTTCGGTGCCAGATGTCTACTTCATCACTTTGTGGGAGCAATGGGAGGGAGCGAGCGCTAAGGAAGTGATTTTAATTGAGTGCAGGATGGTGAAAATATTTTATAGCTTCCAGAGGCTTTAGCCTTCAAACTAAATTCAGTTTCTTTCAGTATCCGGGGTATACTTGGACCGTGGTCTAGGATTTAGCAAGTCTGGTAATTTTGATGCTATTTTACTATCATCATCATCATCATCATCAGCCCATTTAAGTCCCCACTGCTGGGGCACGGGCCTCCCTCAGTCAAGTGAGGGGTAATTGCCATACTCACCACGCTTGGCAGACGGGTTGGCGAGGGTTTTGATATAAATGCAGAGTTTTCCTTCTCTGGGTGCTGATGATCATGCCAGCAGCTTTACCTTAGTCGCCTTTTACGATACCTCGGTAAGAGTGAGGGTGGCCTATTCTACTCTGCCGGGGACCACACGGCTAATTTACTATGAAGGTGTACAAGTATTGATTCGATTTACCATGATTAAAAGTCATGGCAGCTCAATGGTAGGAATGTCGTACGTTGAAATCCGAGCACGCGCCTATCTATTTCTCATATCTATGTGCGTGTTTCTTAACATTAGCCCAGCGATGAAGGTAACATCGGAATGGATGAAGGATGGGACTACGGATGCTTGCTATGAATGCGTGCTACGGATGCGAGGTATATATGCGTGCTACGGATGCTTGCTACGGATGCGTGCTACGGATGCTTGCTACGGATGCGTGCTACGGATGCATGCTACGGATGCGTGCTATGGATGTGCTACATGGACGCGTGGTGTGGATGCGTGCAATAGTTACAGGTACTAGGGCTCAATAGGCTCGCGCCGAATTTAACTCGCACAACTGTCTCCTCTCTAATGTCCTTTACCTGAAGGTTGTCTTTTAGAGATCGCTCCCAGCGATAAGACCGCGTAAATTGTACATTGTATCTATGTAGGTATACCTAGCTTTTAAGTTTGGTAAGTTGTGCAATAATTTAACTGACTGTTTTGATGGCTGTATACTATACCTGTATTTTTGTTTCTGGTCAATAATATCCTCCAGTCCGATATTTCGGTCATGGCGGCCAATCCCAGCGATCAGCCATCGACGCAGGACATATTGGACATAGTATTAGCACTCTCTATTCCCGTACCCTCTTATTTCGATGGGACACTAGTGTGACACGACCGAAAAGGGATTAGGCGCAGGACCAACGGTTTAACGTGCTTTTCCGAGGCACGGAGGTACAAGACCGCCAACTTCCAGACTCCGGGCTAACACTGAGAAAAACTCAGGAACAAATTTTGGCCCGACCCGGGGATCCAACCCGGGACCCCAAGCGCAACTGTCGCTTTAAAGTGCGACCCACTAACCATTGCGCCACCGAGGCAGTCTGTACAATAAAGAGTATCTATCTATCGTATTGGTAGAAACGGTCCCAGAGCTTCGTTGCAAACAAAGTTGCATATCACATCTCTGGTGGAAAGGCACCTCTAGTCTTAAGAAAATCGAATTAAAATTTTATTTCCACCAATAAACCACAGCAACCCAGCACAATGATAATTACAGAACTTTCTCGAAAAAACTTGAAGAATCTCTTAGTTTAGTCATTAGAGCGCCTTTCACAGCTGCAGAAGCAATTTCTAGGAAAAAATCTTATTCTCCGCAATTATCGAAGTTTGAGTACTTATTTAAGTTTTAACAAGACAATAATTATAATATCGTTCGCATTGTAAGGAAGACAAACTAAAAACTACAAAGTCTTCAAAATAGAAAGGCCAATGAGAATGACTTCACTCCGCCTGATGGTAAGCGGCCGTGAAATCCAAATATGAGGTTGACAGGCACAAAAAAACTAACAAAGTACCCATTGAGTCAGCCATCCTCACCCTGATGGCCTGCTGATATGCCGTTTCATGCCCCGCCTATAAGACCCCGGATTGTATGAAGGAGGAAACACATGAGCTGGGAGAGCATTCCATGTCTTGATGGCTCGGGGCAGGAACGAGGAGCCAAACCTCTTGGTGCGCGCCGCCATTGTCTGGATCATCATCATCATCATCGTCAGCCCATTTAAGTCCCCACTGCTGGGGCACGGGCCTCCCTCAATCACATGAGGGGTAATCGCCATACTCACCACGCTTGGCAGACGGGTTGGCGAGGGTTTTGAAATAAATGCAGAGTTTTCCTTCTCTGAGTGCTGATGATCATGCCAGCAGCTTTACCTTAGTCGCCTTTTACGACACCTCGGTAAGAGTGAGGGTGGCCTATTCTACTCTGCCGGGGGCCACACAGCATCTGGATGGTATGCGTGTAATTCCAGATTGCGTCCAAAGCTGCCTCTGTGAAGCCCGAGGTTCACTTGGACTATGATTCAGGATTTTGGGAGTCTGGTAATTACTATGAAAGGACTGCCGTCTGACCTCCGCAATCCTTTAACAGGGGATCCAGACCAACTGAATCATGGTAACACGTTGCAGAAACTATCCTATAATATATAGGTTCCTACACGATGTTTTCCCTCACCGCCGAGCTAATGGTAGAATTATGCACATAGATTTGAAAAATCCAGAGGTGCATGCTTGGATTCGAACCAAGACCCGTATGTAGGGCGCGTTCTGGACCACTGAGCTAACTCACTGACTGAAAAACTGTAATCTACAAAGAATAGGCGTTCGCAAAGAATAGGCGAATACGATATTTCTTTCCTCTACCCAAAGGTTGTCTGGAAGAAATCGCTACAAGCGATCATCGTCATCGTCAGCCCATTTAAGTCCCCACTACTGGGGCACGGGCCTCCCTCAATCACGTGAGGGGTAATTGCCATACTCACCACGCTTGGCAGACGGGTTGGCGAGGGTTTTGATATAAATGAAGAGTTTTCCTTCTCTGGGTGCTGATGATCATGCCAGCAGCTTTATCTTAGTCGCCTTTTACGACACCTCGATAAGAAAGAGGGTGGCCTATTCTACTCTGCCGGGGACCACACGGCCAAGCGATAAGACCGCGTTATTGTACTGTCTGTTGCTGTTGTTGTATCATGCTTGTTTTTTATTTTTGTGCAATAAAGAATATCTATATATCTATACACTTTGCAGCTTTCGATCTTTAAACAATAGACAACATAGAGTTAGAATGCTAAAATCCCAAGTCTATAGTTGAAAAACTGGGCCCTGTGGGGTTCCGATGCTCTCTCTTTCTTCCGTGACTGAGTGCTTACTTCACCCAGCGAATTTTCATCGCATTCCAGCGTCTGCCTATTTTTCGCGACCGCCTCGGTGGCGCAGTGGTAGGTGGGTCGCACTTTAAAGCGACGGCTGCGCTTGGGGTCCCGGGTTTGATCCCAAAATTTGTACCTGAGTTTTTCTGTTAAGAAATTCTCAGTGTCAGCCCGGAGTCTGGAAGTTGGCGGTATTGTACCCCCGTGCCTCGGAAAGCACATTAAGACGTTGGTCCTACGCTTAATCCCTCTTCGGTCGTGTCACACTGGTGTCCCATCGGGAATAGAGAGTGCACTTGTGTCTGCGCAAACACTTGTACACTATAACATGTCCTGTATCGATGGCTGTTCGCTGAGATTGGCCGCCATAACCGAAATATCGGTTTGTAGGACATTATTTTTCTTAATAAAAAGCACATATGGTCGTATGTTCGGACCGTCGAGATTTTCTACTAAAGTAAAGCAAAGGCCTCTGTCACAGAAATCAAGTCATCGCTACATACTATGATGAGATTAAACTTAATCACAACGCTTGCCTAATGCGGATCATCATCATCATCATCAGCAACCCATACTCGTCCACTGCTGGACATAGGTCTCCCCTAATGCACGCCACTGCTCCCGATTTTCGGCCACTCTCATCCAGCCCACACCAGCCAGCCTTCGAATGTCATCATCCCATCTTGTCGCAGGGCGTCCAACACTACGCTTACCGAGTCGCGGTCTCCACTCAAGGACTTTACGGCTCCAACGGCTGTCAGTTCTGCGGCTAATATGACCAGCCCACTGCCACTTCAGTTTGCTAATTCGGTGGGCTATGTCGGTGACTCTGGTTCTCTGTCGGATTACATCATTTCTGATGCGGTCCTTCAGAGATACTCCGAGCATAGCCCTTTCCATAGCTCTTTGAGCGACTTTGAACCGGTGGACTAGTCCAGCCGTGAGTGTCCACGTCTCGGCACCGTAAGTCATGACCGGAAGGACGCACTGGTCAAAGACTTTCGACTTAAGACTTTGAGGCACTAATGCGGATAGGTGATTAAAAACCCGATCTATGTATGTTTGAAAGATTAGAAACATACTTTACACTCGCCCGGGAATCAAACTCAAGACCCCAATATCGAAGCCCTGTATTAAAACTAGGGCAATAGATATTAAAGGACTCCTTTATAGACCATTTAGAGAATATCGTGAAATCGCTTATCCCCCATTCGGCCTTTATAAACCAAATCATGAGGAAAATCACTTCACTCCAAAATAGAACCTTACACCGTTGTCATAGAGAGTGGTTTCAATAATATACGCATGAATAGGGTTGCAACGATACGACGATAAATTATGCAGTAAATATTTTTCTAATATCGATGCCACAATCGATATTAAGTATAGATAAAAATAATGACTTCTCTGCAGAATGGTCGCAGATCGCAATTAGCCACGTACACAGGATATGGCACAAGTATGTGCACAAACATAAAAGGATTTCGTATCGGTCGCAGAACTATCGGCTTAACGTCCTAACATTCTACCAATATCAACAACACAAATACTTAAGTATTTTTATTATTTGAATGAAATGGGGTGAGCATTGCATCTCATAGCCACTGCGACCAGTAGAGATCTATTGTGGCAGCCCCGAAACTTATTACAGCACCTCATGTAGCCCCAGCTCCAGGATAAACCCGAGGATGGAGCTGATGGGGGACGCTCTTGATCTCGTCTGCCGAGATAATGTGTGCTCCCAGGTGCCGGCTTCTGCAGTGGTGCAGCGCTATGCACTCGCCGAGGACGTGGATAATCGTTTCCTCGTCCTCGCGACAGAACCTGCAGATTTTGGTATCTGAAAGGCCCGTGTTGTGCAGGTGTTTGTTTAATTTGCAGTGCCCCGTGAGGGTCCGAGTGAGTGCCCTAATATGTCCTCTGCTCAGTTTTATTATTTCTACAGCTCGTTTCTGGTTGAACGCCTGTATTAACGCCTTGGACTGTTCTAGTCGAGAGGTAGTCTTTTCCAAAATTCAGTGCTTTGCTTATGCTCCCATTCTTTTAACTCGAACCTGACCATGCAGGCTGGAACGCCACTTATTGGTTCCGGTCCGAGTAGTGGGCTCTCTGCCCCGGCCTTTGCTAGCACGTCAGCGATTTCGTTGCCTCTGATATTGCAGTGTCCTGGTACCCAAACCAGCTCTACACTGTCGGCATTACCAAGCTGGTTTAGGAGTAGGACACACTCGCTAATGAGTTTGGAGTCAAGTTCACTGGATGATAACGCTTTGAGGACAGCTTGATTATCTGAGAAGATGAATATATTTTTTTTATTTTGGAGATTCAATACTTAAGTATATACCACACTTAAAAATTTCATCTCGTGTTCAGGCGGGACTCAAACCCACACCTTCCACAATACTGGTGAATGTTCTACCAATTAGACCACTGAACGCGTTACTAAGTCGACGAAATTTGTAACCGCTTAATTCGACATGAGCTGTCGATAGTCTCATCAATATTGTAGGTATATTTACAATATCCATTGGAAATATTATTACAAATATTTGACCACCAGTTAAGATGAGACTGCTAAATCAATAGTTGATATTTTATAGCAATCTTTTGCAATTTATTCTTAAGTAAATAACACACTTTAAAATTTCATCTCGCGTTCAGGCGGGACTCGAACCCACACCTTCCACAATCCGGACTCATTGTCCTCCTCATTGTCGCTTTCGCTACCGCACAAAGATTCGTCCAATTGGAAATTAAACCCACGGATCATTCAATAAATGTATATCAGTACTATTTATAAGGAGTTAAATTCTATAGACAACAAATGTTTACAGAAGTTTGAAGTTATAATATCCTCCAACCGATTTCGGCTAAGGCAGCCAATCTCAATGGTCAGCCACTTACGCAGGACAAATTTTAATGCTCAAGTGTATGCGCAAAGACAAGTGCACTCTCTATTCCCTTGCCCCCATATTTCAATGGGACACCAGTGTGACACGACCGGAGAGGGATCAAGACAAATGGCTTAGCGTGATTTCCGGGGCCAACATCCAGACTCCGGGCTGACACTAAGAATTTCTTAACAGAAAAACTCAGATACAAACTTTTGACAAGACCCGGGAATGGAACCCAGGACCTCAAGCGCAGCCGTCGCTTTGAAGTGCGACGCACTACCCACTGCGCCAACGAGGCAGTAAAGTTTAATCAAGTAGTGTTTAAGTTATACAAAAAGGCGAACCACTTGCGAGTTGTAATCGACTCCCAGCGCCATCTATTACTGCTGAGTGGCGTGTAGACTGTTTTTACACGACCCTACGGAAGCGATGTGCATCCTTAGTGAGCAGGGTCCGGGGCAGCCACAACATCATCCTGCAAATGTTCGCGCTTAGGTTTGACTGTCAGTACATCAACCATGTCTCGATGGTTAATGTACTGCCTAATGAGCAAATTATTAAAATAATAAAACAGTAGGTAGTACATATCTCACGACTCTAATTGTAATTGTAATATATTCAATAAATTAATTTTAAATTGTAATTTCACATCTTAATTTAATTGTATTTTAATTTTTGACAATTGTGTAATGTAATTATGAAATTAATCTTGTTTATTAATGTTATCTTATCCTCAATATGACCTATGGTTGAAATAAATGAATTCTATTCTATTCTATTACCCTACTATTCGGAACTAATGTGCGTGCCACCAGTAATGGATAAAAATGTTCTATACTATCAGTAATCGAAACGTCGATATTTTTATCGCTACTTAAATCACATCCCTATCCGACCCAGTGATATTTTAGTGACCTAGATAACTTATTTTATGGGAAGTAGGTACTGTTGTCGATCAGGAAAATGTTTGTGGAAGTAAGTTGTAAAGGGATAAGGAAAGTTTCGGGTATTTATTTTTCATTGGCCTGTTAGTGTTTTCGGAGTAGAAATAAACAAATAAATATTAGATAAGGGGCCCTCGTTCATCCACGTGATGTTTTTAGCAATTTTTTTTAATCTCTCTACCCGAGATTAGCGATCTTTCTGATTTGGCGATTTTTTAGGGTTGTGTAGCCAAATGGCAAAAAACGGAACCCTTATAGATTCGTCATGTCTGTCCGTCTGTCCGTCAGTCCGTCCGTCCATATGTCACAGCCACTTTTCTCCCAAACTATAAGAACTATACTATTGAAACTTGGTGAATAGATGTATTTTGTTAACCGCATTACGATTTTTACACTAAAATTGCAAAAAATAAAAAATGGGGGGGGGGGGTCTCCATACTTGAAACTGGAACTCAAAAATTTTTTTCATCAAACCTATACGTGTGGGGTATCTATGGATAGGTCTTTAAAAATGATGTTGAGATTTTTAACATCATTTTTTCTAAACACAATACTTTGCGCAAGAGACGCTCCCAGGGAAGTAAATTGTGTAAACCCCCCCCCCCCCCCCCCTAACTTCTATAATAAATTAATTATAAAACTAAAAAAAATATATGATGTATATAATCACGAAAACTAACAACGAAAATTGGTTTGAACTAGATATAGTGAGTAGTTTTTTTTTTAAAACGTTATAAACCGTAAACCGCAAATTACCGCAAATATCTTACTTGCTGCTACTGAACCCTTCATGGGCGAGTCCGACTCGTACTTGGCCGGTTTTAGAGTAATTTTTACATTTATTATAATTAAATGTATACATATCTAACAATTCGTTGACCCGATTATACAGCCGTGGTCCTAAAAATATAAAAAACCGCGACGAGAAAGCTACATGATGACATCATCATCTAGCTTTCTCGTCGCGGTTTTTTATATTTATTTATTTTCTTTATTGTAAGGAAACATACAGTACACACAAAAACGTAATCTTAAACCAATTAAGTTTCCACTAATAACTAATATTATAAAAACCGCAACATGATGCTCGTAATATTGTTTATATTGAGAATATTGAAAAGGAAGAATTGTGCAATTGACAAATATCTACTTTATAAAATCAGGAGACAATTTACCCACAACAGCCTTTTTGTACGCTCGCAGTGTAGTGTTAAATAGATCTAAGTCACAAAAATCGCTGTTATAATTACGACAAGAGCGCAACAGAAAGGTGTTACGGGCATAATGGACAACATTTCATATTTTTAACATGTCCATATTGTTTTTTTATATGAAAGTAGACATAAAATGAACAGACCCATATTTTTTCTTTTTTCAAAATTTGTCCATTTCATGCATAAAATAATTATTGAAATTCTTTTTATTCTAAATAGACGCAAGCGCCAAATGACGTCATCGGACGGCTGAATACAGCGATATTCCTTTGCTTATCATTGTTTTAATAAAAAAAAGGTACTACTGTCAAAGGTAAATAATACTAGTGTCAACATTGTCAACGTCATTCATACATTCAACGTTGACAAGTTGTCTTTTTTTTTTGACAGTTACATATCATGAGTTTGGCATTACGTAAATTTAAAACTATAATGTGCTAAGCAAAGGAATATTTTACATTCTGCCGTCCGATGACGTCATCTTACGTTTTTTAGTTTTTAATTTTTTTCTCAGTAAATAAGCAATATAAAAAATGAATAAATATATATTCGAGCAGCGGAAAAGTAAACAAAGAATTGGTATTTTTTGTTTCAGAGCTTAGCAATTTTGAAATGTTGTCCATTGGTTGAAGTCAACGATACACTAAATATATATGTTCTCGGTTTTATTATTTGACACACATGTGTTGTGAAGTTTATCAAAATACTTATTTTCCAAACTTCAAGCTATTCTATCGTTCCATATAGTCGTTATTCCAACCACGTCACGGCGTGCGATTGGCTCCATAACGATATTTCATCGTAACGAGCTGAAATGCGACACCGGCCGACGGGGAAACATTACCAGCGGGCTTCAAGGCGAAGGGTACCGCACACTAGCGACCCAACAGATTCAACAAATATTTGATTTAATTCAACGACAAATATTTATTTTTACAAAAATAAAAAATACTGTTTTCAATTTTTCAAAAGATATTTAAGGCAAAATTCATCATCATCAGCCCATTTAAGTCCCCACTGCTGGGGCACGGGCCTCCCTCAGTCACGTGAGGGGTAATTGCCATGCTCACCACGCTTGGCAGACGGGTTGGCGAGGGTTTTGATATAAATGCAGAGTTTTCCTTCTCTGGGTGCTGATGATCATGCCAGCAGCTTTACCTTAGTCGCCTTTTACGACACCTCGGTAAGAGTGAGGGTGGCCTATTCTACTCTGCCGGGACCACACGGCCTAGATAGTTATAAATTATCTATGTATATATTATTGGGTATGAATATATTGTTTATTATTATTTATGTAATGTAATAATATTAATATATAAAATAATGTATATTTCTGTCATTCTCAATTTCATTTGTTAAACTACTTTGCATTGCCTTCCCTTATTACGAATACGATATTTCTTTCCTCTACCCAAAGGTTGTCTGGAAGAAATCGCTACAAGCTATAAGACCGCCTTATTGTACTGTCTGTTGCTGTTGTATCATGCTTGTATTTTATTTTTGTGCAATAAAGAATATCTGTCTATCTATCTATCTATCTATCTATCTATACTGTATTCAAGATTAGCCATATAGGATTGTAAGATAAGTTGTATTAGAATTTTTCAAAAGATATTTAAGGCGAAATTAAATAAAATGTAAAAATCCCCGTGTGACGCCACAGCTCGGCATGACTAATTGATGAACCTAGTAGTAGTCAAAGAATTGAATCAATTGGCGTCGCTAGTGTGCGGTACCGCTTTAGGCACCCCTTTCCACCGGAGATGTTCTATGCAGCTCTACGAAGATGTGAAAGCTACACTACGAAACTATGTGACCCTTACCAGTAATACTAAGCTATGTAGCTGTGCGAGGAAGATGCGACGCGAGCTTAATAATCCGTAGCAGGCAAGCATCCGTAGTACAAATCTAATACACGCATTCGTAGCACGCATTTGTAGTACGCCTACAAAGCACGCATCCATAGTATGCATCCGTAGCACGCATTCGCAGCAAGCATACGTAGCACGCATCCGTAGCACGCATTCGTAGCACGTATCAGTAGTACGCATCCGTAGTATGCATCCTTAGCGTGCATCCATAGTTCGCTTCTAGTACCAATCCGTAGGTAGTATGCATCCGTAGTACACATCTAATACACGCATTCGTAGCACACATTTGTAGTACGCATACATAGAACGCATCCATTGTATGCATCCGTAGCACGCATTCGCAGCAAGCATACGTAGCACGCATCCGTAGCACGCATTCGTAGCACGTATCAGTAGTACGCATCCGTAGTATGCATCCTTAGCGTGCATCCATAGTTCGCTTCTAATACCAATCCGTAGGTAGTATGCATCCGTAGCACACATTCGCAGCATGCATCCGTAGTTCGCTTCGTAGTACCAATCCGTAGGTAGTATGCATCCGTAGCACGCATTCGCAGTATGCGTCCGTAGTTCGCTTCGTTCGTAGTACCAATCCATAGGTAATATGCATCCGTAGTACGCAGTCGCAGCATGCATCCGTAGTTCGCTTCGTAGTACCAATCCGTAGGTAGTATGTATCCGTAGCACGCATTCGCAACATGCGTCTGTAGTTCGCTTCGGAGTACGAATCCATAGGTAATATGCATCCGTAGCAAGCAGTCGCAGCAAGCATCCGTAGTTCGCTTCGTAGTACCAATCCGTAGGTAGTATTCATTCGTAGCACGCATTCGCAGTATGCGTCCGTAGTTCGCTTCGTTCGTAGTACCAATCCATAGGTAATATGCATCCGTAGCAGGCAGTCGCAGCAAGCATCCGTAGTTCACTTCTAGTACCAATCCGTAGGTAGTATTCATTCGTAGCACGCATTCGCAGCATGCGTCCGTAGTTCGCTTCGTAGTACCAATCCGTAGGTAGTATTCATTCGTAGCACGCATTCGCAGTATGCGCCCGTAGTTCGCTTCGTTCGTAGTACCAATCCATAGGTAATATGCATCCGTAGCACGCAGTCGCAGCATGCGTCCGTAGTTCGCTTCGTAGTACCAATCCGTAGGTAGTATTCATTCGTAGCACGCATTCGCAGCATGCGTCCGTAGTTCGCTTCGTAGTACCAATCCATAGGTAATATGCATCCGTAGCACGCATTCGCAGCATGCGTCCGTAGTTCGCTTCCTAGTACCAATCCATAGGTAATATGCATCCGTAGCACGCATTCGCAGCATGCGTCCGTAGTTCGCTTCGTAGTACCAATCCATATGTAGTATGCATCCGTAGCACGCATTCGCAGTATGCGTCCGTAGTTCGCTTCTAGTACCAATCCATAGGTAGTATTCATTCGTAGCACGCATTCGCAGCATGCGTCCGTAGTTCGCTTCGTAGTACCAATCCATAGGTAGTATGCATCCGTAGCACGCATTCGCAGCATGCGTCCGTAGTTCGCTTCGTAGTACCAATCCATAGGTAGTATGCATCCGTAGCACGCATTCGCAGCATGCGTCCGTAGTTCGCTTCGTAGTACCAATCCATAGGTAGTATGCATCCGTAGCACGCATTCGCAGCATGCGTCCGTAGTTCGCTTCGTAGTACCAATCCATAGGTAGTATTCATTCGTAGCACGTGTATGTGATTCTGAATGTGTAACCGTGAACCAGTTGGTCTAGTTCCCCTGTCTAAGGATTGCGAAGGACAGACGGCAGTCGCTACATTGCAGTTACCAGACAGGAATCCCGGGCCATGGTCCAAACATGGGCCCGTGCTTTGGACGTAGCTGGATACTACACGCTGAGGGCATTAGCATCGCTATTGGCTAACTGCATAGCCTTAATCTCTAAGGCTATGCAGTTAGCCAATAGTTATAACACTTTTTTACGGTACAAGATTTATACCACCCGGTAAAATGAGAGCCAAGTAGGTACAGTCACAGAAGACCGGTGTGAAGCAGCGCCTGCGCTGTGTTTCGCCGTGTGAGTGAGGTTACCGGAGGCCCAATGGGGGGAAAGGGAAAAGGTTGGCAGCGCGCTTGTGACTCCACTGGTGTTGCGGGTGTCTTTGGGCGGCGGAATTGCTTACCATCAGGTGATCCGTCTGCTCATCTCATCATCATCATCATCATCAGCCCATTTAAGTCCCCACTGCTGGGGCACGGGCCTCCCTCAATCACATGAGGGGTAATTGCCATACTCACCACGCTTGGCAGACGGGTTGGCGAGGGTTTTGATATAAATGCAGAGTTTTCCTTCTCTGGGTGCTGATGATCATGCCAGCAGCTTTACCTTAGTCGCCTTTTACGACACCTCGGTAAGAGTGAGGGTGGCCTATTCTACTCTGCCGGGGACCACACGGCCATCTGCTCATCTGCCACCTCTCATATAAAAAAAAAAGAAAAAACAAAGTCCAGACCAATAAAAGATAGCTCACGCCAAATCGCGGTTGTTGAGTAAAGTTTCCAGGAGCGATTCGTCAGATCATCCCCAATCTGTATAAACAGCGAGTACTATCCGAGGGGTGACGATAATTGCGAGTCTGACGTCACACCCCTGAAGGGTGGCCATGCCCATTAGACAAAAATAACTTTTTTGCTTCCTTGTACGGGTGTATTGGTAAACATTTACGTCCCTTTAAACACGTGTTGTAAAGTTTCACCCAATTAGTATCAAAAAGTATTTCTCATAGTAATAAGGCCGCCTTCGTTGTACATATCCTGTAATACCTAGTATTAAGTTTTCATACTGTACTTTGTAAAAGTATATTCATTCATTCATTCAAGATCTGCCTCGTTGGAGCAGTCGGTAGTGCGTTTTAAAGCGACGGGTGCCAAAATTTGGACCTGAGTTTTTATCAGTGTCAGCCCGGAGTCTGGAAGTTGGCGGTTTTGTACCCCCGTGCCTCAGAAAGCAAGTTAAGCCGTTTCTCCTGCGCCCGAGCTCTCTCCGGTCGTGTCGCACTGGTGTCCCATCGGAATATGAGGGCAAGGGAATAGAGAGTGCACTTGTGTTTGCGCACACACTTGAGTACTATAACATATCCTGCGTAAGTGGCTGTTCGTTGAGATTGGACGCCTTAGCCGCAATCGTTTGGAGGATAGTATTAGTAAGATATCTGATATCCGTAGCATTATATTCACTCTCGAGAGTGAATCGGAACGTACGTGGTTTACCTAAGCCGCCACGCTGACAGTAGCGCCACATATGAACGAAGGAGCTTTGACCAGGACCAATTTACTCAGTACTTTTTTCCTTAGTGTGGGAATAATAGTTCAGCAGTTTTCGTTAGATGGGGCTTGTAAAAAGCAGATGTAGCTTTACAAAGCAATCAAGCAGATGGTTCGGCATTGTTTCTGAAGATGTCACTATGCATTTTTACGTCGCGCTATTAAAGCGTGTTTCCGAAACAATGACCTCAAGCCGCCTGCCCGCCCACACTAGCAATTTTCAAAAAGTACAAGTAATAAAATAAACCAGAGATCTAGGTGTCGATATTTTATTTATTTTATTCGTCTCCCTGACTGATTCTCGAAGGTGGCCGTACTACATAGCCGTTGTGTATGCGTAAATATTTATTTATTAATTCTTACTTCTTACACACCAACCAACTACATACGTAATAATATTATTATTATTATTATTATATGCTTTTCTCTCTTCTCGTCCATACATACAACAAAATATATATTCTAATTCTGATTTTATATGTATATTGTAATGTTTTCCTAAAAGAAAACAAAAAGCAAAATTTATTATTATTTTTAAGTATAAAATATATATCATTAACATCGCGCTCAAACTTCAAGAAATACACATAATACAAATCAACCTACTACCTACATAATTATATATTAAGTACTTGTAAACATTAAAACCTAGAGCCGATTCGATTGATTACCTACAATATAACATCTGCAAAGAATGCGTATACTACACGGTTACTTGCTCGCACCGCAACTCAAGGACATTTTTTGTATCGCATTGAAGCGCGCTGACGGACGAATGATGGACACTGGCCGGCCGCAACACAGTTTTAACTTAGCAGCGAGTAGGGTTTACTCTCTCGTACACTAACCGCCTTCCTTACGCATCGCTATTGTATAAGTAGTCCAATCAATTGTACTCAATAGTCTAATTGTATTTGTAATAAATTATAGATTTATTTTAATTAAGCTATGTTATTACTTTTTAAGGAAATTGGAAGGTAATAAAGAAAGTTTATGTTTATGTGTATCGGTCGTTTTCCTAGCGCCATCTAGAGGACACTGGCTAGCCGACTGATGCCTCTATCTCAGTATGTATAAGTTACTCTATGGCTTTGACACAAGCCCGCGTTGGCGCCGAGGCAGCGCGGTATTTGATAGTTTTACGGCACAAAACGTTAGTAATATCTGTGGTCAGTAACAATAAAACTTATGTCTCTCTGTCTTAAGTCGGTCCCTCATGTCTGAAGATCGTGGTCAGCATCACGGCTGCATCTGGAGCGGACGATCTGCCTCCACCGGTTTCTGTCTAGCGCATCTTTTACGACACCAGTGGAGTCACAAGTGCGCTGCCTACATTTAAACCTCCATTTCCCCCGGATTTTGCCTCCGGTACCCTCACTCACGCAGCGAAACACAGCACAGTGCTGCTTCACGCCGGTTTTCTGTGAGCCGGCCCATTCATGCCAAAGCGTGGGTCTCCCACGGTCGACATTGCTCTTACACGGTTGTACTGGCCAAGCCTCTCAAGAAAGGTCTCCACAGAATACCAGCGCCAACGCGCCACGGGGACCTCGTATTTATTTTAAAATTTTATAGATTAAAATTTTAATAATATTATTTTACTGCATAATTTTGATATAAATTTTTGTAAGGTCATCACTCTTTTAACTACATATGTTAATATAAATATTATCGTATTTTAATTCATAATAATTATTTCAAATAACGAGTATCGAGTAACTGTTACATTTTGGCACTAGTATCATTGACTGCTGTTTTTGATTGCTTGGTCTCTCCGTTTTGACGTTTCGTAATTTTACTCGATACTCGTCACTTGTTAGCTTGCTATATAGTAATCTGTGGTGACTTGTTGCCGAGCTGTTCAACGGAATGAACGTCTGTGTAGACCAAATAACCGAATAACATCCGAGAATATCTGAACAATCTTCGTTTCATTTCTGAATTGGAGCCCATCCTTTCAATTTATTGATTTTCATCATCATCATCATCACCATCATCATCAGCCTATCGCAGTCCACTGCTGGACGTAGGCCTCTCCAATTGTTCGCCACCGTGATCTACCCATGGCTTCTCGCATCCAGCTCTTGCCAGCCATCCTGCGCAGATCGTCCCTCCACCTAGCCAGAGGGCGCCCTACATTACGTTTGCCAAGACGCGGTCTCCACTCTAGAACTCGTTTACCCCATCGGTTGTCGGTTCTGCGCAATATATTGTCGATTTTAGTTTGTATAAATAATTCATTAATTTTAATATCTACCCTAACTTAGCATAATCAACTGCTCTAAAAAAAATATTACAATATGTAACATTCTTACAAATTGGGTGGATAAATGACTATGAATACCTATGACTTACAAGTGTTTTAGACCTCACAAATCCCAAAGCTTGGCCCCTCTACTCACACTTCCCTTTGACATGCAAATAGCGGCCTAATATGTTAGCAGACATAAGTATATCTATCGCTTGTCGGGGCTATTTACATCTTACATGTTCAAAGAGGAAGATGCTGTTTAATTTGAAAGCAAAAGCCGGTGATATTAACAAAACGTTAAAAATCGTTGGCGACGACGAGCTTGTGGGTAAGATGCTACAAAGCCTTAAACACCGACGCAAGGTAGCAAGCTTATCGATCTTCTATCGGATACATTTTGGAGAGTGCGCCACGGAACTGTACAATGCCATTGGAGCATCTCCGTTCTTCCACTACTCCACCAGGCAGACCTTCAATCGACACCGGTACATGGTGGAAATACCAAAAGTCCGCACAAAGAGGTTTGAATCCGTTAAATTATTCGTACTGCAAAACAGTGAAATCACCTGCCTGAGGAGGTATTCCCAAGAAGCTACAATTTTTTTATGTGATAGGTGGCAGACGAGCTGACGGATCAATGGATGGTACCAAAACCCCTGGGGTGTCCATCTCCGAGAAATCGCGGTCGCGAGTACTGATCGTTCTCCTCATCTTAGCGAGTGATTCCTAGTTGCATCCAATGCTGTCGCTTCGAAGCCCGGGGTACGCTTGGACCATGATAAAGGATTCGGGATGTCTGATAATTTACAATGAAGCAACTGCCCATAGGTAGTCGAACCTGTTGTAAGTATTCCATTTTGTTCGTGCATTTTGAAACGATCAATACTCGGCGTCTCTCTCCGAGATTGAATCCGAAATGAGGTGATCCGGCAGAGAACCAAAATCATCGACATTGCTCACCGGATTAGCAAGCTTAAGTGGCAGTGGGCTGGCCATATTAGCCGCAGAACCGACAACCGATGGGGTAAACGAGTTCTAGAGTGGAGACCGCGTCTTGGCAAACGTAATGTAGGGCGCCCTCTGGCTAGGTGGAGGGACGATCTGCGCAGGATGGCTGGCAAGAGCTGGATGCGAGAAGCCATGGAAAGATCACGGTGGCGAACAATTGGAGAGGCCTACGTCCAGCAGTGGACTGCGATAGGCTGATGATGATGATGATGATGAAACAAATGGGCGCCAGGTCTGCCCTGGCGCTTCTTAAGCTAGAGCCGCCCCTGGTATGCTGAGCAAGTCAATCCCCAGCAGTGGGTACGCTCATCGTCAGCCCATTTAAGTCCCCACTGCTGGGGCACGGGCCTCCCTCAATCACATGAGGGGTAATTGCCATACTCACCACGCTTGGCAGACGGGTTGGCGAGGGTTTTGATATAAATGCAGAGTTTTCCTTCTCTGGGTGCTGATGATCATGCCAGCAGCTTTACCTTAGTCGCCTTTTACGACACCTCGGTAAGTGTGAGGGTGGCCTATTCTACTCTGCCGGGACCACACGGCTACCACCACACCACCACGGCAACCACACGGCACACGGCGGTGGGTACGCTCACGTACTCCGAAAGCCCGTTTAGTCGCCTCTTACGACAGGCCGGGAAAACCTTAGCAGTATTCTTAAACACCCCTAGCGCACATCCCGTGGCCTGTTCCAATCCGACTTTCTGTGTCCACTTTGTGCGAAAGTGTCAAAATTCCCAAAGGCCCATTTAAACGGGTAACAAGGTTCTTGCGACAAACGTCCGGGTATATTCATTGTCCCATACAAAAGGAAATGTTCGGAGTTTGGGACCAAATTTTGCAGCTAACAGTGCGTAATGGTGGGTTGAACAAAGAGTGATTTTGTTAATGAGAATTTGTTAGCAAGTTTGTCATACTTTAGGCTGAATGGGTCGCTTTATTTGTAAAGGCTGGGGAGAGATATCAATCTTTAGTAATCGTGTCGATAAATATACTTTTCTACTTAAGACCAGAGGGGCAAAAAAGAGGAGACGACCCGTTTTGAACGCTGCCTTTGGTCCAAGGGTTGTGGATTCGATCCCCGCACAATACAAACATTTGTGTGCATGAACATGTCTGTTTGTATTGGTATGTGTGTTTTTTATTTATAATAAGTATGTATTTACAAAAGAAAAGTATTAAATGTATATATTTGTAACCCGCTGTTGATTCTGAAAGCTGTCGGATGTCCAAGGCATCCAGGGTATCGAAACAGTGGACAATTTTATATATTTGGGATCCAATATAAATAATGAAGGAAGTTGTGTCCCAGAGATCAAGTGTAGAATCGCTATGGCTAGAGATGCGATGCGTCTCCAGAATATATGGAAACACCGCGGAATAAGCTTCATGACATAAACACGCCTAGTCAAAGCCCTAATATTCCCGATCTGCCTTTACGGGATAGAAACATGGACAATACGAGAAAGAGAGAGACAGAGAATAGATGCATTCGAAATATGGTGCTGGAGGCGTATGCTCCGAATACCTTGGACGGCTAAACACACAAATGTATCTGTTCTCTCCCAACTTGGCATAAGGACCCGACTGTCGAGCGTATGTACAACGCATACTCTCATTTTTCGGCCACATATTGCGAAGAGGGGATGATAGCCTTGAAAAACTGGTCATTGTTGGCAACACTGAAGGCAAAAGATCACGAGGCCGATCACCAACACGATGGTCAGACCAAATAAAAGGAGAAAGAAAGAAAGAAAGAAAAGAAAGAAAAAATATTATTTTGGACATCACAACACTACATACGAGTACAACATTAGTTACAATAGAACAAACAAACAAAAAGAAAAACAAAATAGATACAGAAAATAAAAACAAAACAAAACAAAGGAAAAACAAAATAATGAGTACTAATGGCCAGGCAGTGCAAATAATATATTGTGTGTTGTGACCTCCAACATAAATGGCCCCCACTCAGCCTATGTCATGACCCTGAAAAAGGTCATATGCTGATTTTCAGTAGGGCCAGCTGAGTGAGTGCCACGGACGTCAGCCTTGTGTACCTAGTGTGTATATATATGTGTTGGAAAGTACTACAGTAGGAGCTACATCACTACCAAAGTTCTACGCCGTGGTGAAGGCTACTTCCGATCGGAACCAATGGAGAAAGGTTGTTTGGTTGATGAGTTGCAGTGACCACGACGATCCTGAGTACAGTGATGAGGGACCGAGTAGAGAGAGAGAGTTGATTCTAACATCCGTAACACAGGTGCTTGAGCTACCTATCTCTGAGTCAGATCAATGTATGTGATGCTGTGAACTATCTATTTATATAATTTTCGTGCACTCTTCATTGAAATCTCTTATTCGACTTTAACATTGAGTGCTCAAGAATTGACCTTCAGAGTTGAACTTCACTCGACTTTTAAGTCGAATATAGAGATGTCATTTGTTTTAAATGTGGGAGAGCCACGCTTAAGCATGAATGGGCCGGCTCGACCGGAGTGATACCACTGCCTCACAGAAGACCGGCGTGAAGCAGCGCCTGCGCTGTGTTTCGCCGTGTGAGTGAGGTTACCGGAGGCCCAATGGGGGGAAGGGGAAAAGGTTGGCAGCGCACTTGTGACTCCACTGGTGGTGCGGGTGTCCATGGGCGGCGGAATTGCTTACCATCAGGTAATCCGTCTGCTCGTCTGCCACCTCTCATAAAAAAAAAAAATGTCATAGATTCGTCCAAAAAAATCACTAATTCGATTTCAATGTCGAGTGCAAGAGAATATGCCCTCTGGAGACAATTTTTAGTGATTTTTAATATGAAAAAACATAGCGGCTGTCGCATGAAAAACTATGTTTTTATTATATTTAAAGTGACACAGTATATTGGCTCTCCTCAGCCTGATGGTAAGCAAGAGAAGAGCCCACGTTGCATTTACAACGGACGCGATGTCAAGGCATCACCTCCGTTGGCACCGGCATATTGGCCCGCGAGATGCTTCTTCATGCTTCGTTTGAAGGAATCCATATTGTATAAAGGAGGAAATACATGCGCCGGCAACGAGTTCCATTTCTTATATCGTCACTGTCACACCCGTCTTGCGATAGCAGCACACAGCAACAGATGTGAGGGTCTGAAAATTATCCTCTTTTTAGCATTTCAATTGCTTTTTAACGATGGCTTCCCGTTTTACCCTTTCTTAAAACAACCCACGATTCGAAAATGTCATTCCTAAAATTGGTACCAACTCCAGCGAACAAACAAGAGCGGTATGACGTCATATCTGCTGTCCCCCTCCCACTTACGTCATCCATCTCGATAATCAATGATGACCTTTTACATATGCAACCATGTATATGCTTTATCTACGTGGAATACAGTTGAGAATCGCTTGCATACAACCCGTGACGTCACAGGACGTTCCAGTAATGGCGGAACGAAAATACTACAATCTATTTTCAACTTTATTGTTATGTTAATAGTGCTGTAAGTTTTGTATTCTAAATATAGTTTATTTTGCAACTTTTGATGTTAGTGCCCCTAAAACCGGGTTTTTGTTTGCGTTTAACCGATTACAACGGAAAGGGAGTGTTTACGTCTTGTTATTGTGGTTTTGTTTTGCTAGGGTTTTCTTTGAGTAGAGAAAGTTTTGAGGAAAATGGTGAAATAGATGATAAATAATTCACTTGTCAAGTTTCCCGTGCTTTGGGTAATTCAGGAATATTCCAGAGCAAAATAAAAATTGTCCGTTACTGTTATTTTTTAACCCCCGACGAAAAATCGACGGGGTGTTATAACGCTGACGTTTCTGTGTGTATGTGTGTGTGTCTGTCCGTGACATCGTAGCTCCCAAATGGATGAACCGATTTTGAATGTGATTTTTTTTTGTTTGAATGGTGAATTGATCGGGAGTGTTCTTAGGTAGGACACCGCCGTCTCGCTCTAGCTCACCGATGCTGAGCGACTCCGCCTGAGCTAGATATGAATTGAACGAAACTGAGTTAGATAAACGTTGAGCTAGATTAGGTGAGCTAGCTCTTTTTACTAACTCGCTCGCGAGCAACTTACCCACATTACACATACACGTTAGGTACACAAAATACACTAGACTAGCGTCCGTGGCACTCATTCAGCTGGTCTCACTGAAAACCAGCGTCATGGCCTTTGTCTGGGCTGTGACATAAGCTGAGTGAGGGCCATTTATACTAGTCGTCATAACACATAATATTCATTTGGCACTGTCTGGACATGATTGAATATAGTTTTGTTGTTTTTTTTTCCTTTTGTTTTATTTTTATGTGTTTTTAATTGTTTTATGTTTTGTTTTCTGTTTGTGACAAATTATGTTCTGTTTACAATTGCTATATGTTCTGTGTTGTGATGTCTATAATAATAAATATTTTCTTTCTTTCTTTCTTTCAACTCATCGCTACTGGTCTCTTATTTCAACCGTCTCCCGGCTTGAGCTTCGAGGGTGCGATACACCCTCCTCATCTTAACGTGTGTTTCCCGGTTGCGTCTAAGCAGCGGCTCTATATACCAGGGTACGCTAAGACCATGATTCAGGATTGGGGGGGTCTGGTAATTACAATGAAGCGACTGCCGTCCAGTAGAACTAAGGTCACAGACGTAGCCCAAAGGATTGCAAGCCTCAAGTGGCAATGGGCAGGGCACATAGTGAGGAGAACAGACGGCCGTTGGGGCGGAAAGGTCCTCGAGTGTACGAGAGGCCACGTACAGGAAATCGCAGCCGTGGCAGGCCTCCTACAAGATGGCCCGACGATCTGGTGAAGATCGCGGGAATCCATTGGATGCGGGAGGCACAGGACCGATCTGTGTGGAGAACATTGGGGGAGGCCTAAGTCCAGCAGTGGACGTCTATTGGCTGAAATGATGATGATGACTGCCGTCTGACCTTCGCAACCCTTTAACAGGGGAACCAGACCAACTGAATCATGGTTACACGTTTCAGAAACTTTTTCCGAAATGTGCAGGTTTCCTCACGATGTTTTCCCTCACCGCCGAGCATGTGCTCGGTTAATTACCATCTGGTAATGGTAGAAATTGCCATACTCACCACGCTTGGCAGACGGGTTGGCGAGGGTTTTGATATAAATGCAGAGTTTCCTTCTCTGGGTACTGATGATCATGCCAGCAGCTTTACCTTAGTCGCCTTTTACGACACCTCGGTAAGAGTGAGGGTGGCCTATTCTACTCTGCCGGGGACCACACGGCTGTGATTGAGGGAGGCCCGTGCCCCAGCAGTGGGGACTTAAATGGGCTGACGATGACGATGATGATGAATGGTAGAAATACGCACATATATTTGAAAAAAACCATTGGTGCATGCTCGGATTCGAACCTCGACCACCTGCGCGTAAAAAAACCGCCATCAAAAACCACGAACTAAAAAGTGTAAAATAATATTTTTAACACTTTATACACTTCAAATAACATTTTATAACAGGACGCTCGAGAAAAGGTGTTACCGTAGTCGGTGCTTAATACTATCTATTATTTTTTTTTTTAATAAATATTTTTCAACATCACATACATTGATCTGACTCCGAGATAGGTAGCTCAAGCACCTGTCTTACGGATATCAGAATCAACAATGTGATTACAAATATATACATATAATACTTTTCTTTTGTAAATACATACTTATAATACAACGAAACACCCAGACCAATACAAACAAACATGTTCATGCACACAAATGTTTGTACTGTGCGGGGATCGAACCCGCAACCCTTGGACCAAAGGCAGCGTTCACTACCACTGTTCCAAACGGGTCGTCATTTTAATACAACATTCAATTATTCGACAGGGATTAGGATCTCATGATCAGATCCTGATATCCTTATCATGGTACCAATCCGGGACTATCTACTTTCCAAATAAAAAATAATCATCTAAATAAATGACAATGTAATTGTCGAACACACATAAAAAATAAATATATACATGACGAATTGAATACCTCTTCTATCTAATGTCCTTTACCTGAAGGTTGTCTGGTAGAGACCGCTCCCAGCGATAAGACCGCCTAAATTGTACATTGAATCTCTGTATACCTAGCTTTTAAGTTTTGTATGTTGTGCAATAAAGAGTATCTATCTATCTACCTCTTCCTTTTTTTTAAGTCGGTTAAAAATGAAGCGACTGCCGTCTGACCTTCGCTACCATTTAACAGGGGAACCAGACCAACTGAATCATGGTTTAAATTCAAAAACTATCCGAAATATCCTGGTTTCCTTACGATGTTTGCCCTCACCGCCGAGCTAATGGATGAACATACGTACAAGTCAAAATCATAAACATCCTTTTTGCTTCACCGTAGTCGGGTTAAAAGAAGCCAACAATAATATCGAATTAGGAAACTTTCCGCATCAAGAGAACTACTCTAAATTCATATTTAGTTTGAACTAGTTGGGAATACAATTAAAAATTAAACAACCCGCATATATTACGGAACTTTCTACCACTAGGTCGAGGGATAACATCGTGAGGGAACAGGCACGTTTTGTAGTATCCTAAAACTTTTTGTACGATAAAAAATCATTTTCCGAAATGAAAAAGTCTATTTTTAGATTAGACTCATGGAAATTTAAGAAATAATATTTCAGAATTTTTAAACAGAAGACCGGCGTGAAGCAGCGCCGGCGCTGTGTTTCGCCGTGTGAGTGAGGTTACCGGAGGCCCAATGGGGGTAAGGGGAAAAGATTGGCAGAGCACTTGTGAATCCACTGGTGTTTCGGGTGTCCATGGGCGGCGGAATTGTTTACCATCAGGTGATCCGTCTGCTCGTCTGCCACCTGACATACAAAAAAAAAACAGATATTTATGGAGAAAAAAAAAGAAATAATCCTTTTGTGACGTCATCACTCGGCATGACAAATTAATAACGCTTTTGCTCACGTTGATAAAAAAAAAAATTTTTATTATTGCTCTACCCGAAGATAATTCGCCAATGTCAAGTAACTTATTGAGAATAAGTAGGTAGTCAACAGTCGAAGTCAGTCAAAGTCACAGTCACTCAATAAAACGCCGGTGTTTTACGTTTTATCGACCTACGGATTCAGCGGATATCACTCTAAAAGCAATCGCGGGTTTTAAGACTCTATTAGGTCCAAGCAAGTTGTCACGAGACAACGCACTCGACACACAATAGCAGTGTTAAAAACGATACAATCCAACGATTCTTATTATTAGGATCACTTTGCGGCATTTTACTACACAAATAAACACCAAATTTGTACACTAAAAACCAATAGGCACTAATTTAAAACCTTTGAATTGCATCAGCCCACGCGGATTGTTTTAGCCCTACTCGCCGAATAAAAAAAGTTAATTTTTTTTTTCATAAAATGACAAGACAAATTAATGACAGTGACAGTAAGTAAATAACTTAAAGTCTCCTAAATTTTTTTTTATTGGACATGTTAAATTCACATTCATTCATGTGCTTAGAATAATAACCTATTCTAAGGGGTTGTCTATTAATCACGTGGGGGGGGGGGGGTTGATAAAAATCACCAAAATAACACAACGGGGAGGGGGGGTTTAGTAAGATATCACGTGTATTTATTTTTTCGTATGATTACACTCTTCGTTTATTATTATTTTTATGACAATCAAAAAGAACTTGCAACCTAGTCTAGACATTTTTATCATGGTCCTTAATTTCAGAATAAAATAAAATTATTGTTTAGCCCTACTCGCCGAATAAAAAAAGTTAATTTTTTTTTTCATAAAATGACAAGACAAATTAATGACAGTGACAGTAAGTAAATAACTTAAAGTCTCCTAAATTTTTTTTTATTGGACATGTTAAATTCACATTCATTCATGTGCTTAGAATAATAACCTATTCTAAGGGGTTGTCTATTAATCACGTGAGGCTAGAAAGGGGGGGGGGGGTTGATAAAAATCACCAAAATAACACAACGGGGAGGGGGGGTTTAGTAAGATATCACGTGTATTTATTTTTTCGTATGATTACACTCTTCGTTTATTATTATTTTTATGACAATCAAAAAGAACTTGCAACCTAGTCTAGACATTTTTATCATGGTCCTTAATTTCAGAATAAAATAAAATTATTGTTTATACCTGTATTTAATTACCTATATTTTAAAATTTAAAAAAATCTTTATAGGTACTAAAAATATACGTGATGTTGCGAATGGGGGGTGGGGGCTGGGGGGGGGGGGGGTTAGTCCTAAACCTCACTACGTATCACCAAGGGGGAGGGGGGCTTAACAAAATGCTCACGTGATTAAAAAAGATCACGTGATTAATGGACGGCCCCTAAGCGCATGTGGCTATACATGAATAAATTATTCATGTGATATAGCACCGACATCACAATCGTTGAGCCTCAGGACTACGTCACTTCCGCATATTAATTAATAATTTAAAAAATAATAATTTTCAAGTATGGCTTCCTATGAAAAGGCACAGTCTGTTTAGGGTGCATGACTATGTAAAAAACGTGAATTTCATTACACTACGTCGATGGCAAAAGGGAAAATGCAATTAATGACATTGAAACAGACTTTTTTCATTTACAACTTGTGCGGATAAAGAATGGGATCAGAAATGGCGGCGCATCTATTCACTTCTCGCTCGCACACTATTTGCGTCTATACTCGCACTCGTGGGGTGGGTGGCATAATATAAAAAAGTATGGCACAGGTAGTACATACTAAGATTAAGTTCATTGTCAAATCGAGAGATGTCAACTCAAAACAGAAATTCTAAGATTTTCCTAATATATGTAGATAGTAGTATTATTTTAATTATGTATAAAATAATAGGCTAGTTTTATTAAATAATTAGGTGAGGATGTAACGTTTAATGCACTTTACTGATTACAAGTCTAATTTCACAGGCTGATTGTCAGGGGATATTTATTATTTATTCGTGTGTTGGCTTAAGTATTAAGATATTTAATAAGCTAACACAAAATGTCATTAACCTATCACTGGAAGTTTAAGTCTCATATTAAAACCTGCCTAATGAAGAAAGGTTACTATAGTGTACAAGACTATTTAAATGATAAGGATTCTTGGTCATGTTAATTGATTAGTATTTTGAGTTGTTATTCATAGTAGTCTATTAACTGTCATGATTGTATTTTTTTTTCTCGATTGAAACTCTGTAACATCATCAATATTTGAAAAGAGTAGCTACTGAGTTTCTTGCTGGTGTCTTCTCAGTAGAAATCGACATTCCGAACCAGCGGTAGATATTATGTACCTATTTTGACATTAATAAGTGTTCTGTGTGGACCTAAATTGAATAAAGAATTTTTTTATCTTTATCTTTATTCCGTGGCCTTGTGTCTATCTAAAATTTGTTTTGCCGCTAAAATTCAAAATTCGAATTTAATGTCGAGTGTAAGAGAATTTCTCCTCTGGAGGCCAATTCTCTGGCTGCTTTTTTTACGAAAGAGTGAGGTAAAGCGAGCAAGCGAGTCACCTGGCGGTGAGTGATCACGGCCGCCCATGGACATCAGCCACACAGAAGGAGTGGAGATGCGTTACCGGCCTTTTAGGGAGGTATAGGCTCGTATCTTGAAAATCGCAATGTCGTACCGGTTCGGAAATACCGCAGCAGGAAGTTGAATCCACAATGAGGAGGTGCGTGTGTGTATGATATAGATATTTCGTCATTACGAATATGGACGAGCATATAGAAATCTCTCATTCGAATTTTATGTCGAGTACACGAGAATAGGCCCCCTACACTGTATTTCGTCATTCCGTCGAGTGAGTGAGGGTACCGAGAGCCCAATCTGGGCGGAAGGGGAGTTTATAGGCTGGTCCTACGCTACCTACATCTACTCGTCGTACATTTAATACAACGCAACTTTTTTTTTATTTCCTTTAACAATAGAGAATAAGACTTCAGCACTATTATGATATTTTTTTTAATTTTTTAACAAAAAACAAAGTCTAATAATAAGTAGGTCTTTAAAAAATATATTGTTTCTTTTTGTGTTAAGTCATTATTTCGTTATTAATTTAGGAAGCTGGTCATACAGCAATAAAGAATATATTGAAAGGCTTCTAATGGTGTATAATACATATATATTCTATTCATTTAACGAAGTTAGTTGTGACTCCACCGGTATCGCTTACCAATCCGTCTGCTTGTCTGCCTATCACAATAAAGTAGCTTACCTACGCAGACGAAGTCGCAGTCCAAACCTAGTCTCTAAAATGAATAAACACGAGAGGTTTGAAATAAACTCGGAGCAAATGTATACGACGCTTTTTTACGTCTCATTTTACTCCCAATTTTATGTGCTACCAATTCCGACTTCCCTCGCCTGAGGGGTCGAAGGTCGCCGGATGAAAGGTTTGCCTTCGTTTGTACGTAAATAAAAGTTTTCTTTGGGTTCCCCATCTCATTTACAGGAAACGCCAACCAGTATATTGTACAGTGTTTAAAAAAATTAAATCCACTAATTTGGGGAAAAGCATTTGAATGAATGAATGAATGAATGAATGAAACTTTATTTGGCACAATACAAAACAAGGAAACTTAATTAGAAACATAACCTAGACATAAATCATTAACGAAAAGTAGGACAACATTATCCCTGTATGCGCCAAACAGGCGGCCGCTCAGCATTAGTCGGTGCTGATCCAAGAGACCAACCCCGACGCTGGTTTTCAGCGACTACCATAACATTATTTGACGTATAATCGTTCGATTACTGGTTGTTTTATGTGATATGTGGCAGACGAGTAGACGGATCACCTGATGGTAAGCGATTGCCGCCGCCCGTGGACACCTGTGACACCCGGTCGGGGGGAATCTGGCGCTAAACCACTTTCAAAACGAAAATCGCTTGCACACAAAATTGTAAGGTCATCACTATTTGATAACTATGTTTAATATAAATATTATCGTATTTTGATTTATAATAATTATTTCAAATGACGAGTATCGAGTAACTGTTACATTTGGACACTAGTATCAGTGACTGCTATTTTTGATTCCTTTGTCTGTCCGTTTTTGACGTTTTATAATTTTACTCGATACTCGTCACTTGTTGCCGAGCTGTTCAACGGAACGGACGTCAGTAGACCAAATAACCGAATTACATCCGAGAATATCTGAACAATCTTCGTTTCATTTCTGAGTTGGAGCCTATCCTTTCAAAATGGTGTCATCATTTCAAACAAAAAACCATGCAAGCTGCAAACGCTTGCTCTTCAGGTGGTTAAGCGCCAAATTCCGCGACCGTATGGTCGGAACCAAAAGTAGCTTAACACTTTAGTACCATGTCAAAGTAACCGCTCTGCCTATTATAGTCAGTTTCTAAGGGGTACGTAAAAAATTATACTTCGACATGGTACTAAAGTGTAAAAATATGTTTTATGATTTTGAGACCAAGATTATCTATTCCCCGTATAGGAATAGATTTATAAAGAGGCAAATCATACAGACAGCGGCAACACTTATAGGTAATCCGAAAACACGAAACGCTTGCGAGATGTAATCGACACCTAGCGCCATCTATAGGAAGTGGAACTAATGTCCCGAAACAAAGTGGGGGCGGGCCACTATTCTATAATAAAATGGTGACAGCCATAGAGTAACTTATATATACTGAGATAGAGGCATCAGTCCGCTAGCCAGCGCCATCTAGAGGAAAACGACCAATACTCAACGGCTATGTAGTACGGCCACCTTCGAGAATCGGTCAGGGAGACGATTACAGGTACAGGGAGGTTAGGAATAATTTTATTTGCTACATAAAAAAAATTACAATACCTTCTAGATCTCTGGTTTATATTCTATACGTTTTTTATAGAGTGTTACGCTTTACTAGCGCAATACCAAAACAACGTCGAACTATCTGCTTGAATGATTTTTAAAGCTACATCTGCTTTTTACAAGCTCCATCTAACGAAAACCTCTGAACTATTTTTCCCATACCAAGGAAAAAAGTACTAAGTGAAATGACCCTGGTAACAGCTTGGCCTGGAATCTATATTTACTTGCCATCCAACATTTAACGCTTACTCGTCAGTTTCAGTCTTGAGTAGGGATTGCAATCCGGATTATTCGAAGTTCGAAAATCCGGATTCGGAAGCGATTTTACGATCCGTTTTTAAATACGGATTTTTTTAACATAATCCGTTTTTTTTTCGGATTATTTGTATAAATGTGTTGATAGCCGTGTGGTCCCCGGCAGAGTAGAATAGGCCACCCTCACTCTTACCGAGGTGTCGTAAAAGGCGACTAAGGTAAAGCTGCTGGCATGATCATCAGCACCCAGAGAAGGAAAACTCTGCATTTATATCAAAACCCTCGCCAACCCGTCTGCCAAGCGTGGTGAGTATGGCAATTACCCCTCATGTGATTGAGGGAGGCCGGTGCCCCAGCAGTGGGGACTTAAATGGGCTGACGATGACGATGATGATGTGTTGATACGAAAGTCTTACGGAAAACGGAATGTTGTATTTATGTTTATGCATGCACTTTGTATGTTAATTATAATCACTCTTAACATGGAGAAAGCAATATCAAATTATATATTTGATTTATCTTACTACACATTATGACTACTATGATAAGTTAGACCATGCGCAGAAGTGCGGATTGCGTCGCGAGTTTTTAGAGCGTGTTTTTTGTTTGGTTTTAGTTTTTAATCTTTATTTTTTTATTCGCGCGTAGCTCCTCTGGCTGGACAGGGTTTAAATTCTAGTTTAGTTTAGTTAGTAGTTTTTCTAATACTACGAAATAAAATCCCTGAAATCCGGATTTTATCTAGAATCCGGATTTCAGCCGAAAAAATATCCGGAAATCCGGATTTGAGGAAGCATTTGCGGATTTGCAATCCCTAGTCCTGAGTGCCTTCCCCAAATATAGATTGCCAAATACAGACTGTCAGTTCCATCGGACTCCATTATTTCGCAATCAGATTAGTTCGAGTGGCCATCGGCGAGCGATATGATATCGGAGACTGGCCAGATCAGGTGATACTGGGGCGATAGTGGGAATATAGTGCCGTGGCATTATGGAAATACCTACCTATGGTTCAGAGCAGCTGTGACTCTCTAAGACTCCGTAAGGGTGATCGAAAGAGAAATCTATGTTTGTGCAAATTTTTTTTATTGGAATAATAGGCAGACGAGCATGCGGCCCGTGTGATGGTAAATGGTAACCGCCGCTCATAGACATCAACAATGCCGTATTATTATTACTTTCCCCAGCTTCGAAATGTAATATTGTACATGTTTACATTAATATAAGTACATTAAAACCTATCCTCTTCGATTAGTCTATCTACTAAAAAATCACATTAAAATCCATATGACAGACAGCTAAAGCGACTGTTTTTAACCCCCGACGCAAAAACGACGGGGTGTTATAAGTTTGACGTGTCTGTGTGGCTGTTATGGCATCGTAGCTCCTGAACAAATGAACCGATTTTGTATTTGTTTTTTTTTGTTTGAAAAATGAATAAGGGGGGAGTGTTCTTAGCTATGTTGGATAAAAATCGATCCAAGATGGCCGCCGTCACAAAGATATGGATTGTATGTTTTAACACAACTCCCACAATATGGGTATCATATAAAAGGACTTGAGTAGCAGAATATATTTATTGTGACAAATTTTAAATTCAAGATGGCCGCCGTCAAGTGTTTTTAAATTTTCAATTTATCATGGTAGTTATGATATTAAAGCGTGTTAGCCAAGTTCTTTGAGGTACTTAACTGCTATTTAGCTATGTAATCTTACGAAGACAAAGCACTTTCACGCAGTTAACGACATACCTAGTTCTCAGGAACTAAACAGGAGAATAATAATTTGGAAAAGACTAACTAGTCAGGTCAGTCAAGGCCGTGTGGTGCCCGGCAGAGTAGAATAGGCCACCCTCACTCTTACCGAGGTGTCGTAAAAGGCGACTAAGGTAAAGCTGCTGGCATGATCATCAGCACCCAGAGAAGGAAAACTCTGCATTTATATCAAAACCCTCGCCAACCCGTCTGCCAAGCGTGGTGAGTATGGCAATTACCCCTCATGTGATTGAGGGAGGCCCGTGCCCCAGCAGTGGGGACTTAAATGGGCT
The DNA here is from genome assembly GCA_019059595.1 of Marasmia exigua. Taxonomy (NCBI): domain Eukaryota; kingdom Metazoa; phylum Arthropoda; class Insecta; order Lepidoptera; family Crambidae; genus Marasmia; species Marasmia exigua. Next base: position 3,930,717 of record CM032489.1, on the reverse strand, counting down.
GACGATGAACTAGTCAGATTTATTTTCTATTTCGAATGCTATTTATCATCATCATGGTCAAATACTTCGTATCATTCTTTTATTTGATAGGTGGCAGACGAGCAGGCTGATCATCTAACGCGCGTTTTAGCTAAGTTCCTCCTTCATACAATCCGGGGTCTTTTAGGCGGGGCGTGAAACGGCATCTCAGCAGGCCATTAGGGTGAGGATGGCAGACTACAATGGGTACTTTGTTAGTTCTTTTGTGCCTGTCAGCCTCATATTTGGATTTCACGGCCGCTTACCATCAGGCGGAGTGAGGTCTCCTGATTCGCCTTTCTAAAAAAAGAGTTCTTTGAGGTACTTTTTTTCTTTTCATTACGGATCACCTGATGGTAAGCGACACCCACGACACCAGTGGAGTCACAAGTGCGCTGCCAACTTTTAAATCCCCCTTTCCCCCGGTGAATGAGGTGTCGTTAGAAGCGTCTTGATTGTGTCTTCTGGTTAAGGGCGACATGACGTCACGTTAAATTGGCTACAGCGCCCTCTAGAGGACTTAAAGCAAGGAACTAAATAAAAATATGCTTGACGGTACCGTGTGGGGTATCAAATGAACGAGCTTTTTGAGCACATTTCAAATGTGTAATTCTATTTACATAAGTAAAAATATGTTAATTAAAAATATAGTTTAAAATCTAAAACTATTTTTTAAGTCATAAGTCATTTATTCCATTAAAACAATATACATTGTGTTGGAAATAAAATTTAACAATAATACATAAAATTTGAAATCACTTGAATTATATATAAAAAATTTAAATTATATGTACGGTAACAAAAAAAAATTAAATTAAAATGCCCAATTACTTATTTAAATGTCACTAAATTTATTATATCTATTTTTCAATAATACATCATTTGCATAATCTTTAATAGTATAGAAACTTTTATCCAGTAGATAAGCCTTTAGTTTATTTTGAAATATATTTATGGCACTAATAATTTTTAGACTGTTAGGTAATTTATTATAAAGTCCCACCGCCTGATATTTGACACTATGTTTTGCTATGTTTAGTTTAGGTTGTATTAGATTTGGGATATCCTTCCTTCTCGTGGTGTGTCGTAATATTCTTTCATCCGGGGTTTCGTATTTTTCAGGATGCTTGACAAGATCAGTGAGTAGGATCAGAATATATAAGCTAGGGGCTGTGAGGATTTTTAATTCATTAGAAAAACTGTTATTGAACGGTTATCATCGTAAGATCGCCCTACCGTTCTACTCTAATATCTAATATTTAATTATTATTCTTTTTGTGCCCAAATTGTCCACCTAAATACCTACCGAATCGGTTTTTCTCAATATTTTGCTCTCTTTGTAATATTATTAGTTATATTTTTGAGCAGCTTGCGACAACTTGATTTTACTAACATGTGGATAGCGTCGTTGGCTACAATATTATTAAGTAGTTTAAGAATGTACTGTCTTAGATGAACATGCATTTTGTAGCTGTTAGCTATTCCTAATAAATAAATAAAAAAATAAAACCCGACCACCGAAGTTTTCGGTAAGAAATTCTTAGTGCCAGCCTGAAGTCTGGAAGTTGGGAATCTTGTCCCCCGTGCCTCGGAAAGCACGTGAAGCCGTTGGTCCAGCACCCAATCCCTCTTCGGTCGTGTCACGCTAGTGTCCCATCGGAGTACGAGTGTAAGGGAATAGCGTGTGGACCTATGTTTGCGCTTAAGTACTATAATAATGATTTAATAATGCATGCTTTTGATGTTATTGATTGCTTCCAATGTTATATTTTAATATGACTTGTATTTACATAATTTAAATACTAGCTAATTATTTTTTTTAAGAAAGCTCATCTGCTCTCTAACATTTTGCGGTGCCTTTACGGGGCGTCACATGTCTCTGTTCATGTTATTTTGTAAGACCTTTATACCATGTGATATGCAAATAAAGAAATATGAAATATCCTACGTACGTGGCTAATGGATAACATTTCATATTTTTAACATGTCCGTATTGTTTTTTTATATGAAAGTAGACATAAAATGAACAGACCCATATTTTTTCTTTTTTTCAAAATTTGTCCATTTTCATGCATAAAATAATTATTGAAATTCTTTTTATTCTAAATAGACGTAAGCGCCAAATGACGTCATCGGACGGCTGAATACAGCGATATTCCTTTGCTTATCATTGTTTTAATAAAAAAAAGGTACTACTGTCAAAGGTAAATAATACTAGTGTCAACATTGTCAACGTCATTCATACATTCAACGTTGACAAGTTGTCTTTTATTTTGACAGTTACATGTCATGAGTTTGGCATTACGTAAATTAAAAACTATAATGTGCTAAGCAAAGAAATATTTTACATTCTGCCGTCCGATGACGTCATCTTACGTTTTTTAGTTTTTAATTTTTTTCTCAGTAAATAAGCAATATAAAAAATGAATAAATATATATTCGAGCAGCGGAAAAGTAAACAAAGAATTGGTATTTTTTGTTTCAGAGCTTAGCAATTTTGAAATGTTGTCCATTGTTGAGCGGCCAGCCGCAGCCATAATCGGAGGTATAGGATAGGTATGAAACCCTGAGCGGCTGTTATAGGATTATGAACTTACCCCATCTGGACTCTGCTTCTTGACCTCACAGAACTCGTTGAGTACATCTTGAAGTTTTCTGGTGGAATCTGGAAACAAAAGTCTGTTATTAAAATGTATGTAAACTATGGAATGAACTCGCCTGCGGTGTTTCCGGACAGATACGACAAGCAAACCTTCAAGAAAAGAGCGTATTCCTTTTTAAAAGGTGGGCAGCGCACTTGTGACTCCTCTGGTGTTGCAGGTGTTCATGGGCGGCGGTCATCGCTTACCATCAGGTCTACTCGTTTGCCCCTATCCCATAAGAAAAAAAAACGCAGAGAGCGTGCTGGCCGAAAGATGGGACTCCCCACTCTTGCACCGGTGCAGCTAAACTCCCCGGTGTGTCGCTTTGCATACCTACTTATGATACTGTTCCACACTACTGATATCTTCTGCAATAGTACTAACACTAGAATAAGTTCATTATGTTCATCATCATTATCATCATCATCATCAGCCCATTTAAGTCCCCACTGCTGGGGCACGGGCCTCCCTCAATCACATGAGGGGTAATTGCCATACTCACCACGCTTGGCAGACGGGTTGGCGAGGGTTTTGATACAAATGCAGAGTTTTCCTTCTCTGGGCGCTGATGATCATTCCAGCAGCTTTACCTTAGTCGCCTTTTACGACACCTCGGTAAGAGTGAGGGTGGCCAATTCTACTCTGCCGGGACCACACGGCGATTTTTTAGTTTGCAAGATCTTAACTATGAATGCTAATACTCCATAATTATCTGTCTTTTTCCTTCCCACCAACACCACGTTTTTAAAATTTTGTTCGCGTAACAATCAAATATTATCATGTTAAGTCGAGCACAAAATCGGTTTTCTTACGAAACCGTTCAGGCCATTTTCGACCACCTATAACTTCGTTCTGGAAGCCTGAATTTAGTAACCAAGCAGGCATTAAAAAAAGATGGTATATTTACCGTAAGAGAGCCACGCTTCGGCATGAATGGGCGGGCTCGACCGGAGTGATACCACGGCCTCAAAGAAAACCGGCGAGAAGCAGCACTGTGCTGTGTTTCGCTGCGAGAACGAGGGTACTGCCGGAGGCCCAATCCGGGGGAAAGATGGCAGCGCACTTGTGACTCCACTGGTATCGTAGGTGTCTATGGGCAATCGCTTATCATTAGACGATCCGTCTGGTCGTCTGCCACCTTAAGTAATCTTCTTTCAATTTGAACCAGTAGTTTAAATTATAACCAGTCAAACGTGTGACTTCTGTTTTTTTTGTTGTAAGTTTTCAGGGGAAGGGGGCGCACTTGTAACATCACTGGTGTTGCAGATTGCAGGTGTCCATGGGAGGCGTCAATCAAGTGATTACCGCCAGGTAAGTACCATGAGTACTTACGCTTACCGAGTCGCGGTCAATACTCATGAATATTGACCGCGACTCGGTAAGCGTAGTGTAGGACGCCCTGCGACAAGATGGGATGATGACATTCGAAGGCTGGCTGGTGTGGGCTGGATGAGAGTGGCCGAAAATCGGGAGCAGTGGCGTGCATTAGGGGAGACCTATGTCCAGCAGTGGACGAGTGTGGGTTGCTGATGAAGTACCATGAGGTAATCTGTCGGCTCGTCTGCCACCTATATCATAAAAAAAAAGTTATATTTCGTTTCAAATGATATCGTAAAAGTGAGTTATACTATATCTACTCAAAGATCTATACAGAAACCCCATCGCTCCATGGTTTGACGATATGGCGACAGGGGCGGCTCTAGCCCGAGAAGCGCCCGGGCGCAATCAATAACCTGGCGCCCTCTTGTTTCAAAATGCGCGAACAAAATGGAATACCTACAGCTTGTCTGACTACCTATGGCCAGTCGCTTCATTGTAGTGGACAATACGATAAAAATCATTTTAAGAAATAAAAAGAAAAAGTATTTTAGAATTTTTACACAGATATTAATGGAGAATAAAAAAGTGTAAAAAACTCCTGTGACGTCATTACTCGGCATGTCAAATTAAAAACGCCATTGCTCATGGTCACGAGCGGACCACGGCTGCTGTAACGTAGCCGAAACGTCGAGTAAAAAATGTGAGTACACAATGTTGTATCACATAATAAATATCGTGTTAATTCCCGTCTTGATAAATTATAGTTATAATGCAACGCGAAAATCTAAAAAGCCTTTGCTCATGTTGATTTAAGAAAAAAGTAAAATCTCTGATCATAAAATGACAAGACAAAGTAATGACAGTGACAGAAATTACATATCTTAAAAGTCACCAAAACTTTTTTTATTGGACATATAGCACCGACATCACAATACGTTGAGCCTCAGGACTACGTCACTTCCGGCATATTAATTAATACTTTCAAAAAATACTTTAATAAAAACATACATTTAGTGATTATTAAAAATATGGGATTTTTTTTTCTCTTTCTATATTCGAAAATTCCTCCCTGCGTGATCGTATCAGAAATGATGAGATCCGCAGGAGAACTAAGGTCACAGACATAGCCCAAAGGATTGCATGCCTCAAGTGGCAATGGGCAGGGCACATAGCGAGGAGAACAGACGGCCGTTGGGGCGGAAGCGGGCCCCCCACAAGGTGGACCGACGATCTGGTGAAGATCGCGGGAAACCATTGGATGCGGGCGGCACAGGACCGATCTGTGTTGAGAACATTTGGGGGAGGCCTATGTCCAGCATTGGACGTCTATTGGCTGAAATGATGATGATGATATTCAAAAAGCTTATAAAAATGCCAATATTTTTCTGTCGTATTGTCCATTATCAGACATCCCGAATCCTGTATCATGGTCCAAGCGTACCCCGGGCTTCGAAGCGACAGCATTAGATGCAACTAGGAATCACTCGCTAAGATGAGGAGAACGATCAGCACTCGCGCCCGCTCCTTGCGGAGCGTTACAGTGGAGGCTCTATGTGTAGCGAGGGGCTCTCGGCGCCCTCTAACTCTCGGCGCCCGGGTGCACCGCCTGCACTATAGGTAAGGACGGCCCTGTATGCACAACGTATATAACGTACGAGTTCTTTAATTTACTAATAGCCGATTGGCCCGGGCCAATCAGTGTTGCCAACTCGGTGCCAGGTTTTCGAGCTAATCTGATTTTCAAAATAGGGCTAAAAAGTCTTGTTAGCTATTTTTACCACCGAAAATTGAACAATCAACACACTTAACAAAAAACAGCTTTTTTTATATGAGAGGTGGCAGACGAGCAGACGGATCACCTGATGGTAAGCAATTCCGCCGCCCATGGACACCCGCAACACCAGTGGAGTCACAAGTGTACTGCCAACCTTTTCCCCTTCCTCCCCATTGGGCCTCCGGTAACCTCACTCACGCCGGTCTTCTGTGTGGCAGTGGTATCACTCCGGTCGAGCCGGCCCATTCATGCCTAAGCGTGGCTCTCCCACATTTAAAAATTATAGCTCAAATACCTAAGTCCTCATCGGAGGATTCTTCGCCATACAAGATTTTTTTTAATATGATTTGTCGTAGACGAGGAGACGGATCACCTGATGGTAAGCGATTACTTGGGTACCCTTTGTATTCTCTCACTTGGAGCTGACGAAGTTGATGGTTGTGACTGAGCCCTGTCATCGGGGACAGCCTTGCTCAATACAAATTATATATAAATAAATATTTCACAAAATTACATACATTGATTTGACTTCCGAGATAGGTAGCTCAAGCTACCTGTGTTACAGATATCGGAACCAACAGCGGAATCACAAATATATACATATAAAGTATCAGCCTGTATACTGTCCCACTGCAGGGCAAAGGCCTCCATCATAGAAATCAAGTCATCGCTACTATGACGGGATTGGACTTAATCACCACGCTTGCCTAATGCGGATTGGTGGTCACAAGCCCGAGTAATGTTCAAAAAATTCGAAACATGCTTTTTTTGTTCGACCCTAGGACCGGGAAATCACGGCGCTGTACTTAAGCCACTAGACCAACAGGGCATTGATCTGACTCCGAGATAGGTAGCTCAAGCACCTGTGTTACGGATATCAGAACCAACCAGCGGAGTTACCAATGGATACATTTAATACTTTTCTTTTGTAAATACATACTTATAACTCATACAAACACCCAGATCAATACAAACAGACATTTTCATGCACACAAACGTTTGTACTGTGCGAGGTCGAACCCGCAACCCTTGCACCAAAGGCAGCGTTCACTACCACTGATCCAAACGGGTTGTCAATTTAATTATTTTGGGGCTAGGGCCTAATTCATTATTTTAAGTTCTGAATATACATAAAAAGGGCACTAGATCTAGCCCCGAAAGGGTTAAGATGGCAACACAGGGACCAATACGCTTAATTGCCTCAGCCAATCGATGCACGAGATCCAATTTTACTGATTGTAATAGAGAAAAGGCCAAGAGCGGCAATACGACAAAAAATCATTTTCCGAAATGAAAAATACTTTTTTCTAGATTAGACTCATATACATTTATGAAAATAATTTCAGAATTTTTTAAACAGATTATTATGGAAAAATTAAATGTAAAAATCCTCGTGTGACGTCATCACTCAGCATGACAAATTATTAACGCTTTCGATCACGTGATTAAAAAAAAGCAAATCCAAAAACCAAACGTCAAACAATGACAGTGACAGTAAGACGCAAATAGTGTACGAGCGAGAAGTGAATAGATGCGCCACCATTTCTGATCCCATTCTTTATCCGCACAGGTTGTAAGCATGTATTACAGTCGCTTTACAGTGTGCTGACAACCTCTAACCCTCATTTCCCCGGATCGGGCCTCCGGTACACTCTCTCGGCGAAACAGGTTCACACCGGTTTTCGGTGAGGCTGTGGTGTCACTCCGGTCGAGCCGGCCCATACATGCCGAATCGTGGCTCCCCTTATAATGAAATAACGACTTACAAGACGCTAACTCCTGAAGCTGCTGAAACTCGGCTGGGGAGAGCTTATCCCACTGAAATCCGCTTCCAGCCGAGTTAGGCATTCCACTGAAACAAACAAAGATCGTATTTATTATACGTTTCTTTAAAAGATAAATTTAAAAACTAAAACCCGTCTACCAAAAAACACACTCTAAAAAGTACGAAACAAGAAAATTGTCTCTGCTGAAATTGTTATGCCGTATCGCCGTGATCGTATTTACCGATTTATTTGGAAAGTAGATAGTCCCGGATTGGTACCGTGATCAGGATATCAGGATCTGATGATGGGATCCTGGAAAATTTAGGGGAACTCACAAATTTTATAGGGACACGTAATGTTTTTGTATTTTTTTTTTCAAAACTGCACCAGTATTTATAACTGACTGTATTAATTTTGTTGCTCTGCTGATGATGGAATATCAACTCCTCAACGGTAAGGAGTTAAAGGATAACTGTTTTAATACTGTACTCACAATTACAGAGACACTAAAAAGATTGAAAAAAAACCGCCTTCTCTCGAGTAACACCTTTTCTCGAGTGTACTGTTATAAAATGTTATTTGAAGTGTATAAAGTGTTAAAAATATTATTTTACACTTTTTAGTTCGTGGTTTTTGAAGGCGGTTTTTTTTCGCAGAAAATTTTTCGTATTACCGCTGTAATCAAATCAATATCAATACATCTGTAGAAGTCACGAGAGCCGCCTATTATGGTCAAGTATATCTGCTCTTAACGTATGGGATAATCTTCTGTGGTACAGCTACAAATACAAATTCTTTATTTCCAAATATGGGTAGGTATAAAAGCTGTTAAGTTTTGTACAATGGTTCGCCATATTTGGCCAAAGACGGCATGTAAAATTGGGCCAGTGTTTATTATTAGGAATTATAAATTAAATTGAATTGATTACGCTACATTATATGGGATACATTCAGCAGATTACAAATAGGTCACAATATAACTCAAATTAAATTAAATTATATTTCAAATTACATTGGGAGTAATGATCTAATTTAAGATCATTATTTTAATGTCACAATATTAAATTATATAACGTTTTATCAGATGAGTAGTCATTAACACTGTAGTAGCTTCTTTTCTAGTAGTATCCTTTTAATCTTTTGTTTGAATGACATAATGTCTTTAGAATGTAAAATACATTTAGGCAAGTGGTTATATAGCCTATATGCTGTTATTAAATAATGCAGTCTTGTTTGGAGGTAACCGTATTTTATAATTATGTCTTTTGTTTACAGCTGTACCACGTTTATAAGTTACATCGGCAAAATTCGTCTACTCAGAAGAGAAAGTTAAATCCGATTGATTACGATTGCGAAAGCAGTTCAAATACAGACTTTATTGCGTTACGATAAGATTAAATACAATAAATCCAGAGAGGAATGCTATCTCTCTCTTAGCCGCACTCGCACCGAACATGGCGCTGAATGACGCATCAACCAATAAGAAATTATAATTTTTGGCGCGCGTAAATGGAGCGTTGTGATTGGTTAAGATTTTGGCGCAGTTTTCGAAAATAAGACTTCTGCGCAGGTACATTGGTAAAACTTATAAGTTGGATAAAACTGATCCTAACTCTATCATTGTTCAGTCTACATTTATTTTACAGAAGCGATGTCTACGTATTATTTACAACATGTATGCTGATGAAACTCTAAGAAATGTTTTTAAAGACAAACAATACCTTACTTTAACTAACATTTATATTCTAGAAATCTCATCATTTATCAAACAGAACAGTGAGTTATTCCTCAATAAATCACCCATAAGGGCTAACTTGCGAAGCAAATATAAAGACAATATTAACCCAGACCGCACAATCATATTTATTACCAAAGTACCTAAGTAAAGTAAAGTATCTATATACTGCCCCACTGCAGGGCCTTTATCATAGAAATCAAGTTATCGATACTATGATGGGATAAGGCTTAATCACCACGCTTGCCTTATGCGGATTAGGCAAGCGATCCGATGCGGGAAAACCTCGCACATACTTTTCGCTCGACCCGGAATTGAACCCAGGACCCCGAAATCACGGCCCGGCACTTAAACCTCTAGACCAAAGTTCCTATTAAACAGGAATTAAAATATTTAACCATTTACCCTCTCATATAAAAAGCTTAAACTTACCAATACTTAAACATTGATTTTATTTTATTACTAGCTGACCCGACAGACTTCGTCCTGTCAAAAAAAATTGTAATGTGGCAACAAATATGAACTTTATATAATAGCATATAATGAATCTGTTTTGCTACAATAGGTGGCATACGACCACGGCCATAGGGCATAATAATTTCAGCAGAGACAGTTTTCTTGTTTTGTACTTTTTAGAGCGTGTTTTTTTGGTAGTCGGGTTTTAGTTTTTAAACTTCATTTTTATTTAACATATTTTTAGTTATGTAAACAAAATTACATATTTGAAATGTGCTAAAAAGTTCTTTCATTTGATACCCCACACGGTATCGCCAAGCAATTTTTTTTTTAGTTCCGTACTCTAAGTCCCGTAGAGGACGCTGTAGACAATTTAACGTGACGTCATGTAACCTATAACCAGAAGACAATCAAGACGCTTCTAACGACACCTCATTTGTTCATATATGATAACTAGTTTAGAAGTTATGAGGGATCAGATAAACATACATACATACATACAGGTCAAAATCATAACCCTCTTTTTGCTTCGCCGTAGTCGGGTAAAAAGAGCTCAAACATTGGTTAATGATAAATGTTTTTTATAGTTTTTTGACGTCAAATATTAGTTTCCAATATTTCTAATTTGTTATATTCTAGATAATTATAAGGAAGGTACTAGTGGCCCGCCCTCTCTTCGTTTCGGAATATTAGTTCTACTTTATACCAATAGATGGCGCTAGGTGTTGATTACATCGCGAAAGAGTTTCGTGTTTTTGAATAACCTATAAGCGTTGTCGCTGTCTGAAGGATTTACCTCTTTATAATATCTTTATAAATAATACAGATAGGTAATAACTAACAATATACAGATTAAGGTAATAATAATAATAATACTCTGTAGTAATAGATTCTAGTAACTTTAGTGTTATTAACCGTTCCATGCCTGATACGGATAACTGTTGATACCTAGCATATAAAATACCAACTATTTATGTTATACAATATATTATGTTATAAAATCATAAAAAATAAAAATTCTAAAAACCCCCGACAAAAACAAATAGGTTATTCGTCATTTTCTGACGGCGGCCATCTTGGCTTTGAAATTTGTCACAGTTAATATATTCTGCTACTCAAGCCCTTTTATATGATACCCATATTGCGGGGATTGTGTTAAAACATACAATCCGTATCTTTGTGACGCGGCGGCCATCTTGGATCGATTTTTATCCAACATAGCTAAGAACACCCTTATTCGTCTTTCAAACAAAAATAAAACAAAAACTAAATCTGTTCATTTGTTTGGGAGCTACGATGCCATAGACAGACACACAGACAGACACAGACACACAAACACATAGACACGTCAAACTTATACCCCGTAGTTTTTGGGTCGGGAGGTTAATAAAAGGGCTTGAGTAGCAGAATATATTTATTGTGACAAATTTCAAATCCAAGATGGCCGCCGTCGGTGTTTTTTTAGGGTTCCGTAGCCAAAATGGCAAAAACGGAACCCTTATAGTTTCGTCATGTCCGTCTGTCCGTCTGTCCGTCTGTCCGTCTGTCACAGCCGATTTACTCGGAAACTATAAGTACTACAGTGATGAAATTTGATGGGAATATGTGTTGTATGAACCGCTACAAAAATATGACACTAAATAGTAAAAAAAAGAATTGGGGGTGGGGCCCCCCATACATGTAACTGAGGGATGAAATTTTTTTTTTCGATGTACATACCCGTGTGGGGTATCAATGGAAAGGTCTTTTAAAATGATATAAAGTTTTCTAAAAAACATTTTTCTTAAAGTGAACGGTTTTTGAGATATCAGCTCTCAAAGTCGTAAAAAGTATGTCCCCCCCCCTCTATTTTTATAACTACGGGGTATAAAATTCTAAAAAAAATAGAGGTGATGCATGCTAATTAACTCTTTCAACGATTTTTGGTTTGATCAAAGTATCTCTTATAGTTTTTGAGATAGGTTGATTTAACTGTAATTTTGGACTTTGCTGCTACGGAACCCTTTGTGCGCGAGCCCGACTCGCACTTGGCCGGTTTTAAATTTTAAATTTTTATAAATTATTGCAATTAAGATTATTCTTATTCTTAATACAATGTCAGCTAAAGCCAACCATCTTTGCCTACTATTTCGTTGCGTAAGTAAACATTACATGTAGAAAATGTACTCTCAACACGAAAGTTCCCAATCTCATCTCAAATAAACCACAAAATTCCAGCAGCGTGTTGATTAAAGCTCACCGCAGGCATGCAGGTAAATATAGCGGGTATGCGGGTTAACGTCTAACCCGATACGGTACTCCCGCATCGATACCTATGAACATTAATGAGATTACGGCCGCCTTTACACCGTGACGAAATGAAAAGGTATTTTTTTATGTGATAGGTGGCAGAATGCATACGGACGGATCACCTGATGGTAAGCGATTGCCGCCGCCTATGGACACCCGCAACTCTAGTGGAGTCACAAGTGCGCTGCTAACCTTTAAACACACCTTAGCACGAATTCGTAATCCGGTAATCTCACTCACACAGCGAAACACAGCTCAGTGCTGCTTCACGCCGGTTTTCTGTGAAGCCGTGGTTTCATTCCATAGATTTCTTTTACGATAGACCTAAGGATCATTTTTCTGTAACATCAATGGCTGTCATTTTAATCAAGCTACATTTTACGGACTATAGGTACTAGGTAGTGTTGCGGAATTATCTATAGTTTTCCTATCGATAGTTGACTTGGAAAATTATTCAGACTATCGATAGTATTGTAATTGTCAAAACTATCGATAGTAAAAGAAAGATAAACTATTTATTGGCACAACACATAATACATAAAATAAAGAATAAAAAAACGGTAAAGAGCATAGCAAGAGCAAAAGTTGCGGCCAACAAGGCTCAGCCTCAGCATATGCTGCCGCAAGCAACAGCTGCAGCGCTGGTTTTCAGGCTGGACCTTGGGTGACGCCTTTGCGTTAGAAGAAATATAAATATTGACATGCAATACAGAAGATAAACAAAATTATCGAATACATAAAGACCGACCAAGATCAGAAGGCACTTCAGTGACATTGAAAAGAGGGCATTGTACAGCGTATTTTCTATCCGAAAATGTCTGAACAACATTAGTTTCGACTTATGCCAATAATAATCGTGATACAACTTTAATAGACAGTCAGACAGCCAATAAAATGTGATCAATACTATCGATTGTTTTTTTTATGTCATAGGTGGCAGACCTGATGGTGGTTTAATGCCCGATACTCTCGATAGTATTGATAGTATGGTGTTTCCTAATAGAATTAATCAAAAACTATCGATACTATCGATAGTTTTGTACAATCGATAATCAAATATTTCGATAGTATTGCTGTCTAATTAAATATGCCGGATACTATCGATAGTATCAGACATTAAACAATCGATAGTATATGCGTTATCAATAGTATTTATATAATTTTATCGATACTATTGACACCCAGCAATACTTTTAATACACTATCGATGCTATTTATTTTACTTATACTATCGATAGTCTATCGATAAGCAAAACTAATAGGTACTGAACCCCCGTGTGGAAGGCGCGTTCATATCGACTGAATCATCCCTATTTTTTTTGTTGAAGGAAATGCCGCCTGCCCGATGTGCAATGGGCAGACACCGGCGCAGCTCTATGCACACCCGTCCGCAAAGAGACGGACGGGCAGTGTGGGGCTGGGTAGGATCTCTGCTAATCAAAATCAAAATCAAATAATTCTTTATTTGCATAGGCTTGTACACAGCACTTACAAATCGTCATACATTTGAATGATTTAAAACTATTTATAAGTACTGATGTAATAATTTACATGTTAATACATATATATGTTGATACGTAAAATATACTAAAAAAAGTAAATAAACATAATGCGATTCTACCACCGGCTCGGAAAGTTGTTTCTGGTCGAGAAGATGCGGCAAGAAACTCGCCAGTTACTCTTTTTAATCGCCAACTTTTTTACAATGGTTTATTATCCTCATACCAAGTCATACAGTCTAATGCAACACAAAATAGAATGAAGCAAATTAAAAGCTAAATATGAGGTAAACCGAAGCGGACCAGTCCCCAAAGGTGGCACCTGTTCACAAGTATGACGTATGTGTCAGCCATCATTTCACTCAACCATATTAGAGGGAATGTAATGACCCGCCACATAACGCCACCACCTCAGAGACATTTGAGTGAGCATGACTACTTAGGTTCCCCTCATAGGTCACAGAGTACTTAATCCAATACTAATAAACTGCAGGACGAGGTGTACAATAGTAGGTGGTTAATCAGAGACCATCCAGAGGCATACCCACTAAAACCACCCCGACTTTTCCCAGCTTATCCAGGCTCCAGGCCACGGGCTCATAGGACGAACCCTGGCACCGCGACCTGCCCCACGGACAAGCTAGGCTCGCCAGTACGGCCTCTCCCACAGCTCCGAGGCTTAAAACCTCCTGGGCCACACTGATCCCATCCCAGCATCCCTCGCTTCGGTGTAAGCAGTCCCCGCTAACTCTGTTACGGGGGTGGAAGTCACCCTAAATGAATAACGCCTTTTACCAGATCACGTCTAATTAATTCAATAATACCTCGGCATTCCCATGAAGTCCGCCGTCAACTACATTTTATTGGCGACTTCCTCTTTTTTGTTTATTACACTAGAGTTTGCCCGCGGTTTTGCTCCGTGAGAATCTCATATTGAGCTAAGATTGTGACTCGACACTACCTAACTACACTGACCATATTATTTGACTCGCTCTCTCAAAAAGTTAAAAGATCTCATGTTGAGCAAAAAGTTTGAATCGACACCCCCTATCTTTAAAATGACTCACACTAAAAGTTATTAAATTTTATGTTGAGCCAAGATTATGACTCGACACTCTTAACTCTACACTGACCATATTTGACTTACACTCTCATACAGTTTTCAGGTCTCATGTAGAACTAAGATTTTGACTCGACACTCTTAACTCTAAATTCACCATATTTGACTCGCACTCTCAAAAAGTGATTAGATTTCATGTTGAGCCAAAATTTTGACTCGACACTCCATAACTAATTTTACAAGTCAAATACGTGGTCCTGCATTGACATTACCGATGATTATGACTAAAGGACCTTCAAGGGACAAATATACCAAAATCAAAATATCAAAATCAAATAATTCTTTATTTGCATAGGCTTGTACACAGCACTTACAAATCGTCATACATTTGAATGACTTAAAACTATTTAAAAGTACTTATGTACAATTTACATGTTAATACATAAATATGTTGATACATAAAATATACTAAAGAAATAAATAAACATAATGCGATTCTACCACCGGCACGGAAAGTTAATTCTGGTCGAGAAGATCCGGCAAGAAACTCGCCAGTTACTCTTTTTAATCGCCAAACTTTAATACAATGTTGTGTCATCATCATACCAAGCCATACAGTTCAATTGTTACACAAAATAAAATAAAGGAAATATTAATAAAATAAATATTATGAGGTAAACCGAAGCAGACCAGTCCCCAAAGGTGGCACCTGTTCACAAGTATGACGTATGTGTCAGCCATCATTTCACTCAACCATATTAGAGGGAATGTAATGACCCGCCACATAGCGCCACCACCTCAGAGACATTTGAGTGAGCATGACTACTTAGGTTCCCCTCGTAGGTCACAAAGAGTAGTAGTTACTTAATCCAACACTAATAAACTGCAGGACGAGGTGTACACCAACATACCCTTCCTAAAAGGCCGGCAACTTATCAGGGACTCGACTCTCCTGATCTCGCAAATGTGTATAGTTCATCAGGTGACGCGCTTGCTCGTTTGTCACCTCTAGCATTAAAAACTAAAGTTCACAGGATTTTCCTATAATATGCCCACAAAAAAAATCTCAGCCTGTCTCGTAACAGGGGGCCTACATCGAAACCGTCCTGTAACGAACAAGAATGAATTTATCTCTCGATAGCAAACAAAAGACGCACAGCGCGTGACAAAGGTACGAGAAATATTGAGACTAGAATGGACAACATTTCATATTTTTAACATGTCCATATTGTTTTTTTTATATGAAAATAGACATAAAATGAACAGACCCATAATTTTTCTTTTTTCAAAATTTGTCCATTTTCATGCATAAAATAATTATTGAAATTCTTTTTATTCTAAATAGACGTAAGCGCCAAATGACGTCATAGGACGGCTGAATACAGCGATATTCCTTTGCTTATCATTGTTTTAATAAGAAAAAGTACTACTGTCAAAGGTAAATAATACTAGTGTCAACATTGTCAACGTCATTCAAACATTCAACGTTGACAAGTTGTCTTTTTTTTGACAGTTACATGTCATGGGCTTGGCATTTCGTAAATTTAAAACTATAATGTGCTAAGCAAAGAAATATTTTACATTCTGCCGTCCGATGACGTCATCTTACGTTTTTTAGTTTTTAATTTTTCGATTGGTTAAGATTTTGCCGCTGTATTCGAAAATAAGACTTCTGCGCAGGTACACTGGTGTAACTTATAAAATTGGTAAAACTGTACTGCAATGGGGTTTGTACTTTTGGTCCATGTAGCCCATGGCTACATGAATTCGCCTTTTTTTTCTCAAAATAGCGGTTTATTATAAAACCTTAAACTTTCTTTTAGTTTTGGTAATTTGTATTTTTTTAATTTAAAAAACGATATTTAATTGAATAAAAGAATGAAAATTTAAGAAAAATAAAACAATCACTGTAAGTAAAAAGTATTTGTTCTTATAGCGGCAACAGAAAAACATAATTTGTGAATATTCCAAAACTCCAGTCAACAGTCGTGGTTCTTTAGATACATCCTGGAGACAGACAACCGGACAGACGGACGATAGACAGACAGCCGGACTGACTGACAGACGGAGAGACGGAGAGACGGAGAGACGGAGAGACGGAGAGACGGATAGACGGATAGACGGATAGACGGATAGACGGATAGACGGATAGACGGATAGACGGATAGACGGATAGACGGATAGACGGATAGACGGATAGACGGATAGACGGACAGACGGACAGATAGACAGACAGGCGTTCATCTAAATCTCTGTAATAGCGTCCCGTTTTCACCCTTTGGGTACGGAACCTTAAGAAAGGCAATTACTCCAAAATGGAGTCGTCGTTAAGGACACCCAATAACCCGATAACAAATGATCCCTCCTAAAAATAAAAATGTCCAGAAGCCACGAAGCAATTAGCTTTCGTTAATGAACAAGCTCATTATGGAATCTCTTTGAGAAATTTTATAAGAAACCGTCGGTTGAAGTATGATAATTAGGATCCATTACACTTAACCCTAAACCTATATTTAGTACCTACCTAGCCATGGGTCAAAATTATATAAATAAATATAATATTTCACAGACAGCCGTGTGGTCCCCGGCAGAGTAGAATAGGCCACCCTCACTCTTACCGAGGTGTCGTAAAAGGCGACTAAGGTAAAGCTGCTGGCATGATCATCAACACCCAAAAAAGGAAAACTCTGCATTTATATCAAAACCCTCGCCAACCCGTCTGCCAAGCGTGGTGAGTATGGCAATTACCCCTCACTTGACTGAGGGAGGCCCGTGCCCCAGCAGTGGGGACTTAAATGGGCTGATGATGATGATGATGAATATTTCACAACATCACATACATTCTGATTCAACTGACTCCGAGATAGGTAGCTTAAGCACCTGTGTTACGGATATCAGAATCAACAGTGGGATTACAAATAGATACATATAATACTTTTCTTTTGTAAATACATACTTATAATAGATATGAAACACCCAGACCAATACAAACAGACATGTTCATGCTCACAAATGTTTGAACTGTGCGGGGATCGAACCCGCGTTCACTACCACTGTTCCAAACGGGTCGTCAAATCTGTAATATCTGTGTCTATACATTGTTATATTTTTATCGTTTACATTCTGAAAACCTCATAACAGGACCCCAATTCTCGTACTCGTGACATTTATTTTCATACGACATATATCACTAAAACATAGTTTTTTTATATGGCTTTCAGGTGATATCCGCCATGTTTTCAAAATATCACAAGCACGAGAATTGGCCCCCAGGTATCGTTGATAAAGGTCATTTAGCATGTAAGATCAACAAAATAAGCGAAAAAAAAAGTCAGCTGTTCCATACAAAATAGAATATCCACCCGACAATAATGGATATCCCATCATAGTAGCGATGACTTGATTTCTATGATGTAGGCCTTTGCCCTGCAGTGGGACAGTTTATAGGCTGATACTTTATTTTACTACTTTAATAATGGATATGGAACGGCTGATTTTATTTACCTATTTTGTTGATCTAATATGCTAAATGGACTTTATTAACGATATCTACTCTGTGGTTTTCGGGATGAACAATAAAAAAAACGGTGTTTATAGAGAGACATATATTGCCCGTTGGTCTTAGTGGCTTAAGTACCGGGCTGTGATCTCGGGGTCCTGGATTCGATTCCCGGATCGAGCAAAATGTATGTATCGAATTTTTCGAACATTGCTTGGGTTTGTGATCCGCATTAGGCAAGCGTGGTGATTAAGCCTAATCCCATCATAGTGGCGATGACTTGATTTCTATGATGGAGGCTTCTGTCCTGCATTGGGACAGTTTAAAGGATGATACTACACTAATCGCACCCGTTACTAGCCAGAGCAGGTCGCTAGTTACACAAACAGGAGAGGTGAAATAAAAATAAAAGCTCGAATAACGTTTCTTCCCTCATCTGTATAATTCTAAACTTTGCCGGAACGACATCTGTGAGTCTTATGGAGTTGCCACACTGGCGGATCGCGAGCGTTTTCAAAGCGGAGCGACGGCGCAGCGAAAACGTCGCGGCTGCGCAGCGTTCACACCGCGAATGCGCAACGGATACGCAACCGATTCGCTATAGAGATATATCTAAGGGAGTTGCCACACTTAATTTAACCTAATTTGGAGTCAAGTATGTGAATAATGTTTACATATTTGAAATGTGTTAACACAGATTTAATAGTGGTGCTAATAAAGATCTTTTTATATGGTGGCATGTGTTGCATGACAATTTAACATGACGTCATATGGCCTATAACCAGTGGACGAAAGAGATGCTTCCAGCGACACCTCTTTTGTCCAATTATAATAATGTGTTTAAAAGTTATAAGGGAACAAATGAAAATCCATACCCACAGATCGCGAGCGCTTTCAAAGCGGAGCGACGGCGCAGCGAAAACGTCGCGGCTGCGTAGCGTTCACACCGCGAATGCGCAACGGATACGCAACCGATTCGCTATAGAGATATATCTAAGGGAATTGCCACATTGGGCGGATTTTAAGCGTTTTCAAAGTGCAACGAAGACGCAGCGAACACGTCGCGGCTGCGTAGCGTTCACACCGCGAATGCGCAACGGATACGCAACCGATTCGCTATGGAGATATATCTAAGGGAGTTGCCACACTGGGCGGATTTTAAGCGTTTTTAAAGTGCAACGAAGACGCAGCGAACACGTCGCGGCTGCGTAGCGTTCACACCGCGAATGCGCAACGGATACGCAACCGATTCGCTATGGAGATATATCTAAGGGAGTTGCCACACTGGCAGATTGCTAGCGTTTTTAAAGCGGAGTGACGGCGCAGCGTTTACGCCGCGGATGAGCAACGGATGCGCGACGGATTCGCCGCGGAGATATATCTAAGGGAGTTGCCTCACTAGCGGATTGCAAGCGGTTTCAAAGTGGAACGAAGACGCAGCGAAAACGTTGCGGCTGCGCAGTGTTCACGCCGCGGATGCGGGACGGATTCGCTGCGGAGATATGTCTAAGGGACTTGCCACACTGGCGGATTGCAAGCGTTTTCAAAGCGGAGCGACGGCGTAGCGTTCACGCCGCGAATGCGCAACGGATACGCAACCGATTCGCTGCGGAGATATATCTAAGGGACTTGCCACACTGGCGGATTGCAAGCGTTTTCAAAGCGGAGCGACGGCGCAGTGGACACGTTGCGGCTGCGGAGCGTTCACGCCACAAATGCACAACGGATTCGCCGCGGATGCGCTAGGGATTCGCAGCGTATTTCTGCGTGGTTGCCACAAAAAACTCCGCTTTGAAAACGCTCGCGATCCGCCAGTGTGACAACTCCCTGAATTTCATTTTTTTTGTGGCGGCCTCGCAGAAAAGCGACAGTGAATCCGTTGCGCATTTACGGCTTATCCGTGGCGCATCCGCAGCGTGAACGCTGCGCAGCCGAGACGTGTCCGCAATCCGCCAGTGAGGCAACTGCCTTAAACAAATGTTTAGCTGAGTTTACAATACGTGACGTGCGCGATGAGTTTAGATCAAAGGGCAGTTTTACGATGGACGGCAGGGGCGGCAGGCAGGGAAATAGTTCAGTTGTACTGACAGACAAACACTCGTAGTGATTTATGTTTGTCTGTCTGTAAAGTGCGTCCAGTATTTTTTTCGGCGGAAGAAGGCGAAGTTTTTTTTTTTTTTTATTGTATCTTGCGATCGGCTTGACAAGCCTTTAACAGATTGGTTGTGGGAGGTATATTGACGGGAGAGCGTAGTTCCTCCAGTGAGGAAACATTCTCTTATTAAATTAGGGAGTATCATTAACCAAGTCCCAAATATGTTGTCTCTTGAGCCTTCTGCCATTCATTTGTTCAGATAACACTGTTGCCAGGTTGTTAGTATGAGCTTCTAGGCGGTACTTGTACGCTCTTGCTCTGTGCTCCGCCTCTTCCTTGACGGTTTTTATTTTGGTGTACTCATGCAATTCACTGTTTCTAATGAATAGGGGTGCACTAGTGATGACTTTGAGAGCCTTGTTTTGAAACCGTTGAAGGATCTCCACATTTGAGTTTTTTTTTGATCCCCATAACTCAATGCCGTAGGTCCATATTGGTTTGATTATGGCTTTGTATATAAGTATCTTATTAGCCAGAGTAACGGGTCATCTTCTACCTAATAGCCAGTCCAGATTTCGAAGACGTATGTTTAACTCCTCGCGTTTTTTTTGTATGTGCGTTCTCCAGGTCTGTTTCCTATCCAGATGTATGCCTAGATATTTTACAGAGTCTTGATTGGGCAAAACTTCGGTTCCAAGTTTAATCGGGGGGCAGATGTCTCTTCTTAAAGTAAAGGTGACGTGCACCGGTGCAAAGAAGGCGAAGTGAGGGGAAAAAAACCAAGAGGCCAAAAAATGAGACACTAAAAAGCTTGAAAAAATATTTTCTCCGAAAAATACCGCCTTCGGTAACACCTTTTCTCGAGTGTACTGTTCAAGAATGTAATTATTGTATTAAGTGTTAGAAATATTATTTTACACAAGCGTGAAGCAGCACTGTGCTATGTTTCGCTGCGTGAGTGAGTGCCCAATCCGGGGAAAAAGGAGTTTTAAAGGTCGGTAGCGTACCGGTGACACCGCTGGTGGTCGCGGGTTTCTATCGCTTACCATCAGGTGATCCGTCTGCTCGTCTGCCACCTATCACAAAAAACCTAAAGCCCCGAAGAACGATGATGGCTCATTGGATAAACAGGCACGTTGGTCTGGTCCCCTGACTGAGGACTGCGAAGGTCAGACGGCAGTCGCTTCATTGTAATTATTTTACCAGATTTCCCAAATCCTGGATCATGGTCCAAGCTTAGCCCAAGCTTCGAAGCGACAACTCTGGACGAAACTGGGTCATCATCATCATCACCATCATCAGCCCAATCGCAGTTCACCGCTGGACGTAGGCCTCTTCAATTGTTCGCCACCGTGATCTATCCATGGCTTCTCGCATCCAGCTCTTGCCAGCCATCCTGCGCAGATCGTCCCTCCACCTAGCCAAGGGCGCCCTACATTACGTTTGCCAAGTCGCGGTCCACTCTAGAACTCGTTTACCCCATGTTGTCGGTTCTGCGGCTAATATAGCCAGCCCACTGCCACTTAAGCTCGCTAATCCGGTGAGTCGTGACTTTGGTTCTCTGCCCGATCCATTTCGGATTCGATCTCGGAGAGAGACGCCGAGCATTGCTCGTTCCATAGCCCGCTGAGCGACCTTTAACTTGTGGACCAGCCGTACCGTAAGTGTCCACGTTTCGGCTCCGCACGTCATGACGGGTAGGACGCACTGATTGAAGACTTTCGTCTTTAGGCACTGTGGTATCGAAGAAACTAAGTATTAGACGCTAATGAGGAAGCCCTATAGTGGAGGTCGAAGTCGTGTCAGGTCACCCACTAGGTGCACCCACGATCTGGTGAAGACCGCGGGAATCCATTAGATGCGGGCGGCACAGGACCGATCTGTGTGAAGATCATTCATCGCCATCGTCAGCCCATTTAAGTCCCCACTGCTGAGGCACGGGCCTCCCTCAATCACATGAGGGGTAATTGCCATACTCACCACGTTTGGCAGACGGGTTGGCGGGGGTTTTGATATAAATGCAGAGTTTTCCTTCTCTGGGTGCTGATGATCATGCCAGCAGCTTTACCTTAGTCGCCTTTTACGACACCTCGGTAAGAGTGAGGGTGGCCTATTCTACTCTGCCGGGGACCACACGGCACGGCGGTGAAGATCATTGGGGGAGGCCTATGTCCAGCAGTGGACATTTATTGGCTGAAATGATGACGTAGCCCTACCAAGTCTGAGCTGATATGTAGATTCAAACATCTGAGCTAAAATTATAGTTAGCACAAGCACAATTTAATAGCCTGATCTACGAGTGGATCTTAACCTTTATGGCTGTTGGCCCCTATACACTCGCAGCAGATTTTACTACAAACATGAGTAAATAGTAGTTAAGGTGATGGGTAGGGCACACTAGCGACGCCAATAGATTTTAATTTTTAGCTAATAAACCGGATCTATTTTAAACAATTTCGGGGTCACAACCTCTCGGCAAAACCTTATACTATTTATTAAATAACCATGTAAAAATGTTGGATCCAACGCGTAGGTACGCGAAAATAGATCTGGTTTAGTAGCTAAAAATTCTAATCGATTGGCGTCGCTAGTGTGCCCTACCCGTCACCTGAAGTATAACCAAAGCATAAATACATATAGGACGCCCACTGCCTATATCGCGAGCCAAAAAAGCTACCCACATACATTGTTTTTTTTTTATATTATGGCTAACACTAAGATAATCTTGCCAATGTCAAGTAACTTATTGAGAATAAGTGGGTAGTCACCAGTCGAAATCAGTCAAAGCCACAGTTACTTAATAAAACGCCGGTATTTTACGTTTTATCGACCTACGGATTCTGCCGATAGGACTCTTAACACAATCGCGGGTTTTAAGACTCTATTAGGTCCAAGCAAGTTGTCCGTGACAACTCACTTAACACACAATAGCAGTGTTAAAAACTATAGAAATCAACTATAATAACTATAGATTCTTTTCATCAGGATCACTTTGCTGCACTTCACTGCTGAAATAAAAACCAAAACATTCACTAAAAACCACTCAATAATGATGTAAAAACCTTTGAATTGCATCAGCCCACGCAGTGTTTGACTCTTACCGCCAGAATCCGTACAGATCTCAGCTAGTTTCGGTTTACCAACGACAGAGACCATAGAGTAGAGAACATGACAGAGACAGAGATATGGGAGAGATACGACATGATATGAAATACTGCAAACGCATACGTACTGTTATATCCGATATTAGTTCCTAGCAATTGCTTAGGTAGACATTTTGTCTTTTAATAAAACCAATTGCCGCCATGCGGTCAAGTCAGTTGCCAGTAATCCGTTGCCAGTTGCCTACCATCCGCGATCAGTTGGAAATCATCCGTGTCCGTGAATCCCTAAAAAGAAAAGTGAGGTTCCCCTAAATTTCATGTAGTGAATTCGGTTCGGGAATAAATTCGCTGTGAGGAACTTTGGTGTTTCATTTTTTAAAAAGACATTCGCCGGGTGCCGCGTAACAGTACGCATACGGTTTGGCGTATTTCCGGAGTATTTCCGGACGGCTACGACTTAGGGACCTTCAAGAGACGAGCGTACTCTTTTTTAAAAGGCCGGCAACACGTTAGCGATCTCTCTGATTTCGTGGATGTTCACGGGCGGCGCCGATTCCTTTCCATCAAAAAAACAATATATTTTATAAGCATTAAGAACCTTCTAATAACTTAAGTATGTCTTTTACGACCATTCTGAACAACATTGGTTATACGACATTTGGAAATTCGTCAATAATTATTTAAACTTCCCATTCTAAATGAACAAGCCACGTAACGATTTTTATTTGCGAATAAAGTCATAGAACAAATGTTGTTCATAATGATTGGTTAAAAGGACGTAAGTAAATTTTTACCGATACAAATATGGTGTGGCTTACAGAAAATATTTTTATTCAATACAAGATTTTTTTAGAATTTCTCAAAATAGAAATAAGTTAGATTTCATCATCATCATCAGCAACCCACACTCGTCCACTGCTTGACATAGATCTCCCCTAATGCACGCCACTGCTCCCGATTTTCGGCCACTCTCATCCAGCCCACACCAGCCAGCCTTCGAATGTCATCAACCCATCTTGTCGCAGGGCGTCCTACACTACGCTTACCGAGTCGCAGTCGCCACTCAAGGACTTTACGGCTCCAACGGCTGTCAGTTCTGCGGCTAATATGACCAGCCCACTGCCACTTCAGTTTGCTAATTCGGTGGGCTATGTAGGTGACTCAGGTCCTCTGTCGGATTACATCATTTCTGATGCGGTCCTTCAGAGATACTCCGAGCATAGCCCTTTCCATAGCTCTTTGAGCGACTTTGAACCGGTGGACTAGTCCAGCCGTGAGTGTCCACGTCTCGGCACCGTAAGTCATGACCGGAAGTTAGATTTATAAAGTGTTATTTATTTTTATTGTTTTTTTTCTATAATATGTTTTATTATTACATACGTAAGTTTAGTTTAATATTTACCTGTAGTTGTGTATGTGGAACATAACACTACATGATACCTTAGGTACTTAAAATTTGCATGCCAAAGTTTGGCAAAATATGAGAACAGCTATTATATTGAACAACCCGTGTATACCATATTTTAAGCAAATATAATTATTCTTATTCTTATGTCCCCTTCTGCATATTAGTTACTCATGCTACTCTAATAACAGGATAGTAATTACAATTATATTGGTTATTTGGTAATTGTTTGTACTATGGCGGCCATTGGAGCAGATGCCAAGTTTGGCATACCTCCTGGAAGTTGTAAAACGTTCCAATTTAGGTAAGTAACAACAAATGAAATTATGTGGTGAATCAAACTTTTGTGAGTAATTGTCTTGAAGTTTGGTGCTTTTAGGGTTCCGTACCCAATAGGTAAAAACGAGACCCTTTTACTAAGAGAAATACCTACTACATAATTTGTTCCCTGTGGAAATTAGGAACAACAAACGAAGGCATCACAAACACCCAGACCAAACACATGTTTCTTTTTAATATCATAGGTGGCAGACGAGCAGACGGTTCACCTGATGGTAAGCCATTGCCGCCGCCCATGGATACCCGCGACACCTGTGAAGTTCCAGGTGCGCTGCCAACTTTTAAACCCCCCCTTACCCCGGATTGGGCCTCCGGAACCCTCACTCACGCAACGAAACAGCTCAGTGCTGCTTCACGACGGTTTTCTGTGAGGCCGTGGTATCACGCCGGTTGAGCCGGCCCATTCATGCCGAAGCGTGGCTATCCCACGGTCTATCTGTTTCATCAACAGACATATTTATGTTGATGCATTTGTGTTATATTCATACTTTCAGACTGACTGCTTCGATGGCGCAGACGGCTGCGCAAGAGATCCCGGGTTCGATCCCCGGATCGGGCCAAAAATTTGTACCTAAGTTTTCGGAAATTCTTAGTGTTATCCCGGAGTCTGGAAGTTGGCGGTCTTGTACCCTTGTGCCTCGAAAGCACGTTAAGCCGTTGGTCCTGCGCCCAATCCCTCTTCGGTCGTGTCACGCTGGTGTCCCATCGGAATACGAGGGTAAAAGAACAGAGAGTGCACTTGTGTTTGCGCACACTCATATCCTGCGTACGCGTGGCTGATCGTTACGATCGGCCGCCGTAGCCCTAATCGGTTGGAGGATATCTTCGTACTATCTTTTATTATACACTTCGGTCTATACATGACGATTGTAACAGTTAATTTGTAAGTGTGTGCTATTCCTGAAGCCAGCAGTATTTCAGCGTTCAGTGATAACCCTCGCTTACCGCAATTTACGTCCAAACGGACAGACATCCACAGTTTAATGATATTCACAACACTTGTGGTTCTAAAACATGCTCTTGTTCAAACAATATACTATGCTATAGACTATGGTTTAGGCACTATGGAGAGTCTCGTTGGTAGATTATTATAACTTCTTGATGTTTGAATTAAACCCTCTTTTTACCCGACTACGGCAAAGCCAAAAAGGACGCAGTCCGTTATGTTATGATCAGCAGTCTATGTATATAAGTATGTAAATATGTTTGTATGTTCCGAGATGTTCGAAGTCTTCAATCAGTGCGTCCTACCCGTCATGACATACGGAGCCTAAACGTGGACACTTACGGTACGGCTGGTCCACAAGTTAAAGGTCGCTCAGTGGGCTATGGAACGAGCAATGCTCGGCGTCTCTCTCCGAAATCGAATCCGAAATGAGGTGATCCGGCAGAGAACCAAAGTTATCGACATTGCTCACTGGATTAGCAAGCTTAAGTGGCAGTGGGCTGGCCATATTAGCCGCAGAACCGACAACCGATGGGGTGAACGGGTTCTGGAGAGGAGACCGCGTCTTGGCAAACGTAATGTAGGGCGCTCTCTGGCTAGGCGGGGGGACGATCTGCGCAGGATGGCTGGCAAGAGCTGGATGCGAGAAGCCATGGATAGATCACAGTGGCGAACAATTGGAGATTACGTCCAGCAGTGGACTGCGATAGGTTGATGATGATGATGATGAAACAATATACAAGAAACACGATACAACCAGCAAGATTCATTCTGATCTCCCAAAATGTAAGAAATCCAATCTAAGAAGGTCCAATCGAAGAAAGAAAGTAATATATATATATTTTTTTATATGAGAGGTGGCAGACGAGCAGACGGATCACCTGATGGCAAGCAATTCCGCCGCCCATGGACACCCGCAACACCAGTGGAGTCACAGGTGACTCGCTTGATCGTTTGTCCGCCTCTAGCATAAAAAAAAAAACCGGCCAAGTGCGAGTCGGGCTCGCGCACAAAGGGTTCCGTAGCAGCAAAGTCCAAAATTACAGTTAAATCAACCTATCTCAAAAACTATAAGAGATACTTTGATCAAACCAAAAATCGTTGAAAGAGTTAATTAGCATGCATCACCTCTATTTTTTTTAGAATTTTATACCCCGTAGTTATAAAAATAGAGGGGGGGGGACATACTTTTTACGACTTTGAGAGCTGATATCTCAAAAACCGTTCACTTTAAGAAAAATGTTTTTTAGAAAACTTTATATCATTTTAAAAGACCTTTCCATTGATACCCCACACGGGTATGTACATCGAAAAAAAAAATTTCATCCCTCAGTTACATGTATGGGGGGCCCCACCCCCAATTCTTTTTTTTACTATTTAGTGTCATATTTTTGTAGCGGTTCATACAACACATATTCCCATCAAATTTCATCACTGTAGTACTTATAGTTTCCGAGTAAATCGGCTGTGACAGACGGACAGACGGACAGACGGACAGACGGACAGACGGACATGACGAAACTATAAGGGTTCCGTTTTTGCCATTTTGGCTACGGAACCCTAAAAACAGTTTTTAGTGGCCACATTTTTTAAACCACGCAAGAGATGATTGTGACATTAATGACGTGTGTAAAATAAGCTTAAACAATTTTCCATTCATTGTCTTAATTTTGTTACAATCATTAATAATACGGTGGCGTCACCATCATCATCAGCCCATTTAAGTCCCCACTGCTGGGGAACGGGCCTCCCTCGATCACATGAGGGGTAATTGCCATACTCACCACGCTTGGCAGACGGGTTGGCGAGGGTTTTGATATAAATGCAGAGTTTTCCTTCTCTGGGCGCTGATGATCATGCCAGCAGCTTTACCTTAGTCGCCTTTTACGACACCTCGGTAAGAGTGAGGTGAGGTGGCGTCACCACTTATCCGCAAAAGGCCCCTAAAAGTCCCGTGTTTATTTCTCCTAGTTCCATGATCCCTGGCGACATAATTATGTCACGGTCGTATATCCCTGCGACATTTAGGTCGTAAATCGCACGTTTTCTAGTTCCATGTCGTAAATAGAATCACTCTTTGCGAGTACACGGTCGTCGACTGAAAACCTTTTTTCTCGAGAACGCGGAGTGTGTACCTATCGAGATGAAAGATTGATGACATCAAACAGAAGGTCGTATATAATGTTATACTTTTAAAGGAAAGTGTGCCCTTAAATAAAAATCAAAATTTCACTTTGAAAAATACTAAGAAAATGTTTTTTTTTTATGTGATAGGTTACAGACGAGCAGACGGATCACATGATGGTAAGCGATTGCCGCCGCCTATAGACACCCGCAACACCAGTCACAAGTGCGCTGCCAACTTTTCCCCAACCTAATAACCAACCGATGCCTTAAGGTGACGGGTAGGGCACACTAGCGACGCCAATCGATTTTAATTTTTGACCACTAAACCGGATCTATTTTAAACAATTTCGGGGTTACAATATCTTGGGAAACACTTATACTATTTATTAAATAATCATGCACAAAATTGCTGGGGCCGTTTTTTAGGGTTCCGTAGCCAAAATGGCAAAAACGGAACCCTTATAGTTTCGTCATGTCCGTCTGTCCGTCTGTCCGTCTGTCCGTCTGTCACAGCCGATTTACTCGGAAACTATAAGTACTACAGTGATGAAATTTGATGGGAATATGTGTTGTATGAACCGCTACAAAAATATGACACTAAATAGTAAAAAAAAGAATTGGGGGTGGGGCCCCCCATACATGTAACTGAGGGATGAAATTTTTTTTTTCGATGTACATACCCGTGTGGGGTATCAATGGAAAGGTCTTTTAAAATGATATAAAGTTTTCTAAAAAACATTTTTCTTAAAGTGAACGGTTTTTGAGATATCAGCTCTCAAAGTCGTAAAAAGTATGTCCCCCCCCCTCTATTTTTATAACTACGGGGTATAAAATTCTAAAAAAAATAGAGGTGATGCATGCTAATTAACTCTTTCAACGATTTTTGGTTTGATCAAAGTATCTCTTATAGTTTTTGAGATAGGTTGATTTAACTGTAATTTTGGACTTTGCTGCTACGGAACCCTTTGTGCGCGAGCCCGACTCGCACTTGGCCGGTTTTTTAGGCGAAAAATTGATTCACGCCAAAAGTGGCCCCTTTTGGCGTGAATAAAGTTTTCTCGTTATTTATTGGTATTTAGCGTTATATATGGTTATTTAATAGTATAAGTGTTTACTATTAAATAACCTATAATATAAGTGTTTGCCGAGAGATTGTAATCCCGAAATTATTTAAAATTGATCCGGTTTAGTAGCTAAAAATTAAAATGGAATGGCGTCTCTAGCGTGCCCTACCCGTCACCTTAAACCCACCTTTTTCTTTAAGGTGACGGGTAAGGCACACTAGCGACGCCAATCGATTAAAAAATTTAGCTACTAAGCCGGATCTATTTTAAACAATTTCGGGGCTACAACCTCTCGGCAAACACTTATAATATTTATAAAATAACCATGCACAAATCTTGGGTCCGTTTTTGTACGCGAAAAATTGATTCACGCTAAAAGTGGCCGCTTTTGGCGTGAATCAATTTTTCGCGTACGCGTTGGACCCAACATTGGTGCATGGTTATTTAATAAATAGTAAGTGTTTGCAGAGAGGTTGTAATCCTGAAATTGTTTAAAATAGATCCGGTTCAGTAGGTAAAAATTAAAACCGATTCGTATATATTAGTGTATGATAACGTGTTTATTTATTTATTTACTATCTAGATATATGTATTTATACTATAAATTTACTTAATCAATGTTCAAAATCAAAAGGATTGCACCACCCTCCCCTCTTCTATCCAATGTCCTTTACCTGAAGGTTGCCTGGTAGAGATCGCTCCCAGCGATAAGACCGCCTAAATTGTACATTGTATCTCTGTATACCTAGCTTTTAAGTTTTGTATGTTGTGCAATAAAGAGTATCTATCTATCTATCTACCGATTGGCGTCGCTAGTGTGCCCTACCCGTCACCTTAAGTCCGCTATAGAGCGCTATAGTCAATTTGCTTGCCGTGACGTCATAGGGGAGAATCACAGATCAGTGATCTGTGGGGAGAATCTAGACGCTTCCAACAACCTTATTTGTCCAGTTTTGCTAACTAGTTTGGAAGTTATGAGGGAACAGATGAATACACACATACATTCCCTTTTTTGATTCACCGTAGTCGAGTAAATAGCGACTAAGGACTGTTTCGACCAATCCTAATCCGATAAATGTTTGGTATAGCGCTGTCATTCTAAACAAATCTGACGTTATACCCCAGTTATCCACGGATAAAGATTGGTCGAATCGCCGGCGTTAAGGTGAGGTGACGGGTAGAGCACACTAGCGACGCCAATTGATTTAAATTGTTAGCAACTAAACCGGATATCTTTTTAACAATTTCGAAGCTGCAGCCTCTCGGAAAACTATTTATTTAATACTTTTGCTTAACTTTTGGATCTGCTTTTGTACTCGAAATTTGAATGCAATATTTATATTTGTTGTTGCATAAGAACATTTCTAAAATATTTTTACTTCAGACAACAATACAAGATTATGTTAAACGATATGTTACTGAACGAATGATTGAATGATTTAATCAATTTTGACACTACTCTACGTTACTAAAGCAATTTATGGTAAGTCGAGGATTTGTAATAAAAAATAAGATCTGACTTTTTGCCGTAATAATCATGAACTTGCTAGTTTAGGTTTCAAGCCGGTACCAGAGTAGATTTTTATGATAGGATGGTTAGTGTCCAATAAATAATCATAAATAAATATTTCACAACATCACATACATTGATCTGACTCCGAGATAGGTAGCTCGAGCACCTGTGTTACGGATATCAGAATCAACAGTGGGATTACAAACATATACATATAATACTTTAGGTTAGGTTTTAAGAAGGTTTTAAAATTAGGTTATTGTACTTACATTAATGCCGTGTGGTCCCCGGCAGAGTAGAATAGGCCACCCTCACTCTTACCGAGATGTGGTAAAAGGCGACTAAGGTAAAGCTGCTGGCATGATCATCAGCACCCACAGATGGAAAACTCTGCATTTATATCAAAACCCTCGCCAATCCGTCTGCCAAGCGTGGTGAGTATGGCAATTACCCTCATGTGATTGAGGGAGGCCCGTGACGGCTGACGATGATGACTTACATTAATACAGGTCTAAAGTAACAGTTTTATAAACCCGGATCTATAATTACGACACAAGCTTACAAGGTACTTATTGAATATGATCATAACGAGTAGGTACAGACGGCGTCACGGCAAGTTACCCGCCTCAGTGAATAACGTATATAAAAATAGCACTTGTGTCTCTGACCTACCTACATACATAATTATATCATGTACATATATCAAAGCAAAATAAGTAGGTAGTACACACGGCGTCACGTTGGACTTTGGACCGGACTGCAGGGGAGTTACTCAATCTGACGCCATCTATACAGGATAATTATATTATCAATTGTTGTAAATATTTTGTTATAACTACAAAGTTATTAACATTGTAATCTACATTTATTTAATTTAATCAGTGACAGAATTATAAATTTAAAAATAACGAAATATTATTATTAACAACAAGGATAGATGAGAATTTTTAAAAATAGTTTTTCCTTGAAAACAAGTAACAAATAACATAGAAATTAAAAATAAATTTCACCTAGGAGTAGTTTTGATCTACGGACCGATGACGATAGGGTGAAAAAAATAAAAAATATTTTCTCATACATGTGGTAAGCTTATTCATCATTTTTTTTAACATGTTACAAAGAACAAAAAAAATGAAAAAAAAAACCTGGTAGGAAAAACATAAAAGAGTTTAACCTAGCAGAGCGTAGTTTCGATCTACGGACCTCTGGGTTATGGGCCCAGCACGCTTCCACTGCGCCACTCTGCTTGCATCCGAAGGAGCGAAATTACTGTATAGACTCCGCGCCAACAAGACAGCCGTAAAAACCGTGTTCGAGTCGCTATCAACATTCTAATTTGAGCTTTATGAAAATAGACGCAAATGTCAAATTTAAGTTTCGATTTTTTCCACGAGACTTCTTTCGTGGCGAGGTAGTGACTGTCAGGCTCAGGCATATTGCTTTGATATTACATACCATATTTTTATGAAAGACTAGCTTTTGCCCGCGACTTCGTCTGCGTGTAATTCGAATAAAAGCAAGGTCTTTATGTATCAATAACTGGTGCCCGCGACTTCGTGTGCGCAGTATTAGTATTTCGAGTAGCTTATATTAGCGTGAAAAGAACTAACATTATGATATTAATTATATTCGAATTACACGCAGACGAAGTCGCGGGCAAAAGCTAGTATCTTTATAAATTATAGCCTATGTGTTATTCTGATCTATAAGCTACATTACTGTAAAGTTTCATTAAAATCCGTTTAGTAGTTTTTGCGAGAAAGAGGAACAAACATCCATCCATACATCCATCCAAACAAACTTTCGCCTTTATAATATTAGTAAGGATTTTTCATATAATAAATAAAATGTTTATTCAGATACAAGATCCATTTGTTAGTAAAACCATAGCTCTTATTATTAATGAAGTTATTATTTATTTGTCTATTCAATTAACAAAATAACCTCGAGAGCCATTACTTTTTTTGGGATTTTAGTACTTTTTAACGGACGGGGTGTTATAAGTATGACGTGTCTATTTGTGCGTGCTTGACTGTGTGTCTGTCTATGGCATCGTAGCTCCCGAACAAATGAACCGATTTTTATTATTTGTAAATGCTTGATTCGACATGAGCTGTCGATAATCTCATCAATATTGTAGGTAGTCTCAAATATTTGTAATAATATTTCCACTGGATATCGTAAATATACCTACAATAGCAGAGTAGAATAGGCCACCCTCACTCTTACCGAGGTGTCGTAAAAGGCGACTACGGTAAAGCTGCTGGCATGATCATCAGCTCCCGGAGAAGGAAAACTCTGCATTTATATCAAAACCCTCGCCAACCCGTCTGCCAAGCGTGGTGAGTATGGCAATTACCCGTCATGTGATTGAGGGAGGCTCGTGCCCCAGCAGTAGGAACTTAAATGGGCTGATGATGATGATGATGATTGATGAGACTATCTACAGCTCATGTCTGCACTTACAAATTTCGACGGCTTATTAACGTGTTCAGTGGTCTAATTGGTAGAACATTTATTTTTTGTGTTATTTAATTTTTACTGATGTTATGTGCCAACATAACAATAAATATTGTACGGTCGGAAACAAATTGACTTGAAACAATAAATACCTAATCATGAGGAAAACGGTCGGAAGCAATGAATCACCGAGAATAATAATATACTTATTTGAATTATAAATTGTCGTAAATGAACAAATAGACTCAAGAACATTGCCATGAAATTGGGGCGCGCGTTCGAATTACTTTAGTCCGTAAAATGAGGTAAAATGCTTGATTAAAATGACAGCTATTGGTAAGAAAAAAGGTGATGTACCGGAGTGGGCGAGGACATTGTACAGTATTTATTTATTTATTTATTGATAAAGATTTACCAACAACATATCAGTTTGCACATACAATACCAGTACAAGGGTGCCTTAACTAAAAGATATGCCTATTATAGGTAAATACAGCATTATTGAACTTAATTACGACTAAAATATAGTTATATTAGGTAAATTATCTACTAAGTATTAATTTTTATCTACAACTCACAATCCTTCAGCTTATCATTACACTTCCGCTTATATGTATTTCAAAAAATTAAGAAAATTCTACTGATTGTTATAAAAATGCTAAAAAAACATTTAACATGTTGTATGGTGGTACAAAAATGAAAACCATTTATTAATTCTCTCAGTAAATCATAAATAATATGACCACATTATGGCTTCTAAACAAAAAAAAGATATAAACTATACCTAAATGATAACAGCTGTCAGATTTCACTGTCACTTTGACAACTCATATCACCGTTCTTTTCAAGGCATTCGTCTTGTTCTGTTTGTTGCATTAATGTGTCACGATGTATTTAAAACAATTTAGCTTCGTTTCTGATAGTAAAAAACAGTCTACGACACAATTAATGCGCGACGCGATTTTGATATTGTCAAAAGTGACAGACGACATAAACAAATGTCATTCCCGCCATGATGGTTTTTGCTGTTAAGTATTGCCATATGTTTGTGATCTTTTTATTTGTACCAGAAAACGAAGTCATTTTAAAGTAATTGGACGGTTACAAAGTATTTAAGGTAAATTTATCTTTTTTTTAATCAACTGTACGAGGTCCTCTCCCAGGGGCCATAAATTCTGGGACAACACCTTTCATCTCTTGTTCATAAATCTATGAGATGAAACTTTTTTAAATGATAAACTTTTTTTTTATGGCTTGCTGTTGCGCATATGCTTAGGCAAATTATCTAAGCGCTTATGAGACAACTCTGCCAATGTCAAGTGATTAAGGTGACGGGTAGGGCACACTACGGACGCCAATTAATTTGAATTGTTAGCAACCAAACCGGATATCTTTTGAACACTTTCGAAGCTGCAGCCTCTCGGAAAACACTTACACTATTTATTTAATACATACTTAATTTTTGCACTCGAAATTTGAATTACCGCCAAAAAAGGCGGCTTATGGCGTTAATCCAAATGTCGAGAGCAAAAACAGATCAAAAAGTAGTGCTAAATAATTAAATAAATAGTATAAATGTTTGCTTAGAGACTCCCGTTCCGTAATTGTTTAAAATAGGCCCGGTTTAGTAGCCAACAATTTAAATCGATTGCGATACCCGTCGCCTTAAAGAGAGACGTTTCTTAGTAGAAAAATTGGTCGGGATGTATGATAAACCCATGGAACTAGAAAAAATCTTTTTTAAATTTAAATTCGGAAAAAACGTCACAGAGTATGAAAAAGATCCAAACGTGTCCTGACGCAGATTCTATACGGGTACGTCGCCCACGTCCGAAAATGACGAATAATAACAATATGGCCGCCAAAATCCAAGATGGCAATCAAACCAACAACCTAAAGGTAGGTATAGACTAAAAGCATTTACTTGTAACAGAACAAGGAGCCGCTCTATGATTTTTTATAGTGTATCATGAACCGAAATGTCAGGGGTTTTTTAAATTTTAATTTTTTGTGACAAAATTTTTGTCTGTGACTTTAAAAACTAGATCTGATATGGAAATTCTGGAAATGTCAATGTACTGTACATTACCT
This sequence comes from Marasmia exigua, assembly GCA_019059595.1. Classification (NCBI taxonomy): domain Eukaryota; kingdom Metazoa; phylum Arthropoda; class Insecta; order Lepidoptera; family Crambidae; genus Marasmia; species Marasmia exigua. Next base: position 3,895,515 of record CM032489.1, on the reverse strand, counting down.
ACTTTATCGATTATAGACACAAACAGAGATAAACCAAAATTTTTTTTGTAGGCCTGCGTTATTTAAAAATATGTTGAAAATTCTTATGAAGGAGGTCACAGTATTCTCCTTTCACTTGAAGTAAACAGCAATTGTCGTTAAAATTAGCTTCTGACCCCAATTCCGGGAAGAAATCTCAGTTAAGGCACGTTAAGGCCATTTAATATTAGTCGCCGTACGAGAGCTTTTCCAGTCATTTTTTTTTATATTGGCACAATATATTGGCTCTCCTCAACCTGATGGTAAGCAACAGAAGAGCCCACGTTGCATTTACAACGGAAGCGATGTTAAGGCATCATCTCCGTTGGCACCGCCATACTGGCCCGCGAGATGCTCCTTCACGCTTCGTTTGAAGGAATCCATATTGTAGGAAGGGGGAAATACATGCGCCGGCAACGAGTTCCATTTCTTGATTTGTTCAATATCATAGAGTTACTTATATACTGAGATAGAGGCATCAGTCAGCTAACCAGTGTTAGCGCCATCTAGAGGAAACCGACCAATACTTAACGGCTATGTAGAACCGTCACCTTCGAGTCAGAAATCATTAATATGCTAAATAATAGAATTCTCAATCCATGTTGGGTCTCTGGTTTATATACCGTACTTTTCCAAAATTACTAATGAGGGCAGGCGGTTCGAGGTGATTGTTTCGGAAACACGTTTTATTAGCGCGATGTAAAAATGCATAGTGACATCTACCGACACAACGCCGAACCATCTGCTTGGTCGCTTTTTAAAGCTACATCTGCTTTTTACAAGCTCCATCTAACGAAAACCGCTGAAATATTTTTCCCATACTAAGGAACCAAGTGCTAAGTGAAATGTCCCTGGTCAATATCCTTATACATATTTTGCTATGAAACGCGGGACTCTTCTACCATGAGGGTTATAGTCTAGGCTACTTTGTCATAGTTGGCAGATGAGTAGACGGATCGCCTGACAGTGAAATCACAAGTGGGCTGCCAACCTTTGGGCCTAAGGTACCCTCACTCACGCAGCGAAACACAGCACATTGCTGCTTCACGCCGGTTTTCTGTGAGGCCGTGGTATCTCTCCGGTCGAGCCGGCCCATTCATGCCGCACCGTGGCTCTCCCACGATTAAATATGTAACGTAGCAATAATTGCCCAGTAAAAGTGAAATGATGTGTAAGAAGTTGGTGCGCGCAGTCTCGTCGACCTCCAATTCTCCTGGTCTCCACGGAAGACCAGCTCGCAGTGCCTTCCAGACGCTTCGACAAATGCTGAGTGGAACCCATTTTAATGCCATTTAAATCTGTATAATCTGTGTAAGGTTACAGACATAGCCCAAAGGATTGCATGCCTCAAGTGGCAATGGGCAGGGCACATAGCGAGGGGAACAGACGGCCGTTGGGGCAGAAAGATCCTGGAGTGGAGGCCACGCACAGGAAGTCGCAGCCGTGGCAGGCCCCCCACAAGGTGGACCGACGATCTGGTGAAGATCGCGGGAATCCATTGGATGCGGGCGGCACAGGACCGTTCTGTGTGGAGAACATTGGGGGAGGCCTATGTCCAGCAGTGGACGTATATTGGCTGAAATGATGATGATGATGAAATCTGTATCCTTTTCATTGTGTATTTTATTTTATTTTACCTTAAGAAGAAACATTGAAAATGATCAAGTCATCTGACATTATCAGTAGTCAAAACAAAAAGAAATTAAATAACATTTGAAAAAAGTTATCATCCAGTAAGTATACGTATTTTATGTAATTTAAGTGTTTTGGCATTGAATAAATTTAAGTGTTTTGGCATTGAATACATTTAAGTGTTTTGGCATTGAATAAATTTAAGTGTTTTGGCATTGAATAAATTTAAGTGTTTTGGCATTGAATAAATTTAAGTGTTTTGGCATTGAATAAATTTAAGTGTTTTGACATTGAATGCATTAAATAGTTTTGGCATTGAATAAATTTAAGTGTTTTGGCATTGAATAAATTTAGGTGTTTTGGCATTGAATACATTAAAGTGTTTTGGCATTGAATAAATTTAAGTTTTTTGGCATAGAATAAATTTAAGTGTTTTGGCATTGAATAAATTTAAGTGTTTTGGCATTGAATAAATTTAAGTGTTTTGGCATTGAATAAATTTAAGTGTTTTGGCATTGAATAAATTTAAGTGTTTTGGCATTGAATAAATTTAAGTGTTTTGGCATTGAATAAATTTAAGTGTTTTGGCATTAAATAAATTTAAGTGTTTTGGCATTGAATAAATTTAAGTGTTTTGGCATTGAATAAATTATTTTTATTTATTTTATTTGTGGTCTAAGCGTACCCTGGGCTCGAAAGCAACAGCTTTGGAAGCAACCTGGAGGAAAGGGGGGTAAAGGTTGGCAGCGCACTTGTGACTCCACTGGTGTCACCACCTATTACATAAAAAAAACTGAAGCTCAGATGAGGACTTTCAATCAAAAATATGACAGAAGACCGGCGTGAAGCAGCACTGTGCTGTGTTCCACTGCGCGAGTGAAAGGGTACCGGAGGCCCAATCCGGGGGAACGGGGGATTTTAATTTTGGCACCGCAATTTGGGACTCCACTGGTGTCACGGGTGTCCATGGGCGGCGGCAATCGCTTTCCATCAGGTGATCCGTCTGCTCGTCTGCCACCTATCACATAAAAAGAAAGATCGCTAAACGCGCTCCCCCAGATGGGCCGAAAGCTTTTCTGCCACCATTTAGTAGGAAAGACGAGGGTAATTCGCTTTCTCCAGAGGCATCTCGTATCAATGGGTTGAACGCCCTCATTCCAGAGCGGCGCTAAAATAGCTAGCTATATTTAGAAATGCTGGATTGTATGAAGATTGTATGAAAACAAGATATGAGCTTAGACTGCGGATTTGCACGTGAGAATGTTTTGATTTCTTAAATTATATGGTATAATGTTTTTGGGAAACACTACTGATAAACTTTTTTGTTTCCTTGTTTTTATGACTGCTGTGGTAAGATGTATTGTGTCTGTTCCAACCCTTTAAAGCTTACAATGTAGGTTAGCCGGTATTCGTCATTTCTGTTTTTTTATGAGTTAATTGTAGTATAAGTAGGTTTATTGTATTATATAGTTATGTATGTATATTTAGTAATGAAAGGCCGTGTGGTCCCCGGCAGAGTAGAATAGGCCACCAAGGCGACTAGAAAAGGCGACTAAGGTAAAGCTGCTGGCATGATCATCAGCACCCAGAGAAGGAAAACTCTGCATTTATATCAAAATCCTCGCCAACCCGTCTGCCAAGCGTGGTGAGTATGGCAATTACCCCTCATGTGATTGAGGGAGGCCCGTGCCCCAGCAGTGGGGACTTAAATGGGCTGATGATGATGATGATGATTTAGTCATATTATATATTACTTACATGTATGTTTATGGATATAAATTTATTTAGCCGTCATACATATTTCTGCATCGCCTAATTGTTGACTGGTAGAGAATGCTGTATAGTATTAGGTCCGCCAATTGTACTTTATTTTCTTGTGCAATAAAAAGAATAAATAAAAAAACAGCCCAAAAAATGTGTGTTAGGTCTGTATTGGGTCTATAATAATAAAATTAGTTTATTTCAGGCAACAAGATAGATCCAAAAATATGTCATTGGCCCATTTAATAAATACCTTTCTAACATACATACATAATAAAATAAAATACACAGGATGATTCTTGTAAACCTTACTTTCGAAAATATAAAATTCTAACACAACCATGTGTCTATAATAAATATACGGGGATTAACACAATATTTATTATGTGAAACAATGAGCAGTTTTCCAGTAGGTATTTTCGGGTGGTTTCTAAAAGCAACACCAGATGACGCTACTCTCACTATCAATTAAAAGTTCACTTTTTGTCTATGATAGATAGGAAATATTTGATAAACCAACCATCATCATGACATTTACGGCCCTGCCATATTTAACTTTATTTTACCCATAAGAAAATGGAGATAAAAAGTAAACAAGTAAAATACATATTTTACTTGTTTATGAAAAGTTTAGTTTTGAATCACTTTCTGTCGTTTAAAATGTACATAGCACTAAAAATACATATTAACTGCGAAGTATTAAGATATTTAATGTAAAAAACCTAAAACAATTTTCCCATAAATTAGGGTCCACATGAAATATCATACCACACCTAACATTTACAGGGACAGATTGCGCCATCTAGCGAATCACTGGGAAATTTATAAATACCTACTGGAAAACTGCTCATTGTATACTCACATATTTGGCACGACGTTTCGGCTACGTTACAGCAGCCGTGGTCACGAGCGGACTGCTCCTTTGAGTCCGCTCGTGACCACGGCTGCTGTAACGTAGCCGAAACGTCGTGCCAAATATGTGAGTACACAATGTTGTTTCACATAATAAATATCGTGTTAATCCCCGTATTGATACATTATAGTTATAATGCAACGCGAAAATCTAAAAAACAACCATGTGTGTATATTAAGTGAAGTAGCAAACTTTGTCCGAAACAATCCAATTTATTTTGAAATTAAGTCACATAATAATAATAATAATTTTAATAATTCTCACAACATCTCATACGTTGACCTGATTCCGTACTAAGTAGCTTAAGCACTTGTGTTACAGATATCAGACAACAGAGGAACACAAATATATACTTAAATACATATATTACACCCACAAGTGTTCATCGCACGAATGTTTGTCCAAGGGGGGGTCGAACCCACGACCTTTGGCGTAAGAGGCAGGGTCACTACCAATTGCGCCATCCGGTCATTCAATTAATTAATTGTGTCAGAAGTCGTGAAGGTGCATTGTACCTTTTCTCCAAAGAATGAGCTTAAATTGCATGGCTCCAAAGATCTAAAACAAAATCCCATTGTATTTCAGATCAGTCAATGATAATAAAAAGTTTAAAACTACCCTTAACAGATTTCTTGCTGTAAAAGCTTTCTATGATGTTAGATCTTTCTTTGATGATAAGCTATTAAAATACCTTTAGATTTAGGAGTGCGAAAATGATGTCTAATTATAATAAATTGTAAACTGGAATTCAAGACCAAAAAACCTACGACAGATATGTCATTGTCAAATCTATCAATGTCATTTATGTCATGGTCAAATCAATTTTTCAGGTTTTTTCAACCTTTTTATTATATGCTTATTTTCTTAGTATATGCTGGCACAATTGATGATAAGGATTCTCTCAAAAAAAGAAACTGAATTACATCTTCATCTTCACCATCACTAATGTCAGAATCTCTGACTACGGAATCTGAGTCGGTTTCTTGTAGAATAAAGTTTTCTACCACTCCAGTAATTAATTCGTCCAGTTTTGCACAAGTTTTAGATTTAACGCGTTATCAGGCGAAATAACTCGTAAGGAAAATTGACAAGTGATATTTTGACAAAGTGGGTAGTCAACAGTCGAAGTCAGTCAAAGTCTCAGTCACTCAATAAAACGGGCGTGTTATCGACCTACGGATTCAGCCGAGAGTACTCCAGATTTTAAGACTCTCTTAGGTCCTAGCAAGTTGTTCACGGGAGAACTCACTCAACACACAATTTAGCATTGTTTAAAACGATTAATTCAAAGATTGCTATATTAATATCCCTTTGGCACCTCACAGCACGAAACAACAACATGTAAGTTATTAACACCAATGTTATTAACACCTAAAGTTACACAAGCTCAATACTACCTTTTCTACCAAACATTACAGATGATTAAGGGCCGATTTCACCGTTGAAATTGAACACGATCAATTCACTTGAACTCGGTTTACGCGCTAAACTGAGTTCCGTTCCTTTGTTTTCGCTCGCATTGATCGCGTTTAAGCGTTGATCGCGTTCAATTTCGACGGTGAAATCGGCCCTAAGTTTTTAAAAAAGTGTCTTGTATTTACCTAAAAATAAGTCAGTAAAATTACTTCTCTATATTATAGAATTAAAATTACCAATAAACAAATTATGTCGGCGTATGTTTTTAAGAAATAGGTTTATACCATTGTCATCATCATCATCAGTCCATTTAAGTCCCCACTGCTGGGGCACGGGCCTCCCTCAATCACATGAGGGGCAATTGCCATACTCACCACGCTTGGCAGACGGGTTGGCGAGGGTTTTGATATAAATGCAGAGTTTTCCTTCTCTGGGTGCTGATGATCATGCCAGCAGCTTTACCTTAGTCGCCTTTTACGACACCTCGGTAAGGGTGAGGGTGGCCTATAGGTATATACCATTGTACGATCGTTTTATTGCAGTGGCAATATTGTAGTAGATTTTTTGGTCTTGAATTCCAGTTTTGCGTATAGCATATTGACATGCATGTAATAATAATGAAATTGAATTGTAATTAAAAGTCATGGCTGCACGTAACAATATTTTATGTTATGAATGAATAAATAATTATTATTATAAAAAAGTTTTTAAGATATGTTTAAAGGACATCATTCATATTGATGTGATCTGCAGGAGAACTAATTTAATAGAAATAGCCCAAAGGATTGCATGCCTCAAGTGGCAATGGGCAGGGCACATAGCGAGGAGACTGACGGCCGCTGGGCGGAAAGGTCCTTGAGTGGAGGCCACGTACAGGAAGTCGCAGCCGTGGCGCCCCCCACAAGGTGGACCGACGATCTGGTGAAGATCGCGAGAATCCATCCGATGCGGGTGGCCCAGGAGCATCTGTATGGAGAACATTGGGGACCTATGTCCAGCAGTGGACGTCTATTGGCTGAAATGATGATGATGATGATGGTTCATCTTGACGACTCGTTTGGATCAGTGGTAGTGAACGCCGCCTCTAGTTCAAGGGTTCTGGGTTCGATCCCAGCACAGTACAAACACTTGTGTGCATGAACATGTTTGTTTGTAATTTGTACTGGTCTAGGTGTTTTCTATGTATGTATCTACAACAGAGAAGTATTACATATATGTAGGTACATATTTGTAATTCCGCTGTTGACTCTGATATTCGTGAACAGGTGCTTGAGCTACCTATCTCGGAGTCAGATCAATGTATGTGATGTTGTGAAATATTTATTTATTGGGCCAGTTATATTAAACTATCATGAAAGTGAGCGGCCGATCAAATTTTCTTTTTACTGATGGTAGTTTTAAACAATGAAAAGCGGTTAGGCGGTCGCGCGTGTTAGAATTATAAATATTATGTTTTTATAAAGTTAAAAATAATTAAATATTATCTGAAGATTTAACTATCTATTTACATTACTAAACACATACTTTTAAATTATTTAATAAAGTCAAATGTATTATTGATTGTTACAAATAAAATAATAATATTTGGATTAATATAATGTAAATAGATAGTTAAATCTTCAGATAATATTTAATTATTTTTATATTTATAAAAACATAATATTTATAATTCTAACACGAAAATAGACTGACTGACAGGTCTTGTGTTAGATTGACTAGGGTTGTGCGTAAGGTTAGAGATGTCCTATGCCAATCGATTTTCTTCGTCTAACAGTAGGTAGTGTTGGAAGTGTAAACGAAATATGCTGCTCTATGCTTTAGTCTATGGACTGGTTTCTTGTTGGTCTGGTGGTCCTATGGCTATCGAAGAACTGAAATACAAATCTAAAATATATACACTCTGCCAACTGGTAGATTAGTAGGTAGGATTAAAAGCCCTATTTACCTATTATTTAACTACAATTATTAGTGAGTAGGCGTAGGAGAGGAAAGGGGAGTTTAAAATATGGCAGCGCACTTGCGACGTCACAGGTGATCCGTCTACACTACTAAGTAACACATAAAAAATACGATTGTATTGAATGGTGCGCTAAAAAACCGGCCAAGTGCGAGTCGGGCTCGCGCACAAAGGGTTCCGTAGCAGCAAAGTCCAAAATTACAGTTAAATCAACCTATCTCAAAAACTATAAGAGATACTTTGATCAAACCAAAAATCGTTGAAAGAGTTAATTAGCATGCATCACCTCTATTTTTTTTAGAATTTTATACCCCGTAGTTATAAAAATAGAGGGGGGGGGACATACTTTTTACGACTTTGAGAGCTGATATCTCAAAAACCGTTCACTTTAAGAAAAATGTTTTTTAGAAAACTTTATATCATTTTAAAAGACCTTTCCATTGATACCCCACACGGGTATGTACATCGAAAAAAAAATTTCATCCCTCAGTTACATGTATGGGGGGCCCCACCCCCAATTCTTTTTTTTACTATTTAGTGTCATATTTTTGTAGCGGTTCATACAACACATATTCCCATCAAATTTCATCACTGTAGTACTTATAGTTTCCGAGTAAATCGGCTGTGACAGACGGACAGACGGACAGACGGACAGACGGACATGACGAAACTATAAGGGTTCCGTTTTTGCCATTTTGGCTACGGAACCCTAAAAAGAGGAAAAAATCGCTCAAAGAACTATGGAAAGGGCTATGCTTGGAGTATCTCTGAAGGACCGCATCAGAAATGATGTAATCCGACAGAGAACCAGAGTCACCGACATAGCCCACCGAATTAGCAAACTGAAGTGGCAGTGGGCTGGTCATATTAGCCGCAGAACTGACAGCCGTTGGAGCCGTAAAGTCCTTGAGTGGAGACCGCGACTCGGTAAGCGTAGTGTAGGACGCCTTGCGACAAGATGGGATGATGACATTCGATGGCTGGCTTGTGTGGGATGAGAGTGGCCGAAAATCGGGAGCAGTGGCGTGCATTAGGGGAGACCTACGTCCAGCAGTGGACGAGTGTGGATTGCTGATGATCAAGCCAGTTTATAGTAAGACTAAGATTATGATAAATCGTGGGAGAGGCACGCTTCGACATGAATGGGCCGGCTAGATCGGAGTCAGCATGCGATGTGTTTCGCTGAGTGTGTGCATATCGTCAAGTCAATCGAAAGCTAAAAGAGAAAAAGGAAGTTCAAAGGTTGTCTTTCCCGAAATGTATTTTCTCTAAAAAAAAATCTGCAAAAATAACCGCCTTCAAAAAGTGTAAAATAATATTTTTAACACTTTATACACATCAAATAACATTTTATAACAGTACACTCGAGAAAAGGTTTTACCGAAGTCGGCCCTGTTGAAAAATTGGATGTTGTATTAAATTACAATACTATCTTGGGCGCCGACTTCGGTAAAACCTTTTCTCGAGTGTACTGTTATAAAATGTTATTTGATGTGTATAAAGTGTTAAAAATACTTTTCTTTTTCAAGCCTTATAGTGTCTCATTTTTCGCGAATGTCCCACTCCCGAAATGTCCCTCTCCCGAAATATCTCTTTCCCGAAATGCCTTTTCCATATATGAGATGAATAATCATTCGACACATTTGAAATATGAATGAAAAAAATAATACTTACCTTGTAATTTATCCTAGAACCGGCAGACGAAATCCGGGTCGTCCAGTGTCACGATGAAAAATGAAAATGAAATGAAAAAATATTTATTTCCAACAAAATGATGTTACATTCCAAGATAGATTGTAATTATAAAGGACAATGTATTCTTACACCAAAACATTTTGTTGCTTAAAAGATGTCCAGTTAGATTACCTTTGGTCCTCACACTAGGATAACTTGTATCGTGAGGGCCTGGCATGCGATTAACATATTAAGATTAAGGCGCTCTTGAAAACATAGTGCTAATAGTCATAATAAATTATATATATTATGGGTCGATGACATCACCAAAATCATGGGGGCTACATGGTTCCGAGCGGCTCAGGACCGGGTACATTGGCGTTAAGGAAATTCTGTCCCCACAACATGGATCCATGGATCCGAGCGGCTCAGGACCGGGTACATTGGCGTTAAGGAAACTGTGTCCCCACAACATGGATCCATGGATCCGAGCGGCTCAGGGCCGGGTACATTGGCGTTAAGGAAATTGTGTCGCCACAACATGGATCCATGGATCCGAGCGGCTCAGGACCGGGTACATTGGCGTTAAGGAAATTGTGTCCCCACAACATGGATCCATGGATCCGAGCGGCTCAGGACCGGGTACATTGGCGTTAAGGAAATTGTGTCCCCACAACATGGATCCATGGATCCGAGCGGCTCAGGACCGGGTACATTGGCGTTAAGGAAATTGTGTCCCCACAACATGGATCCATGGATCCGGCTACATTGGCGTAAAGGAAAGGAGGCCAATACACAACAGTGCATACTACCACACTGATGATGATAATGATGATATATTTAAGAGAGAGACATTTCGGAAAAAGGTAATTTCGGGAAAAGGGCATTTCGGGAAAGTTACCTTTTGACAAGAGGGACATTACGGGAATATGAACCAGCCTCAGCCATCAAATCTATATACACCGTTATTTTATCGTTTACATCCCGAACCACATTATAGGTATACACTTGGATTAAATCAAATAGAGGTATACATTATTGCCGGGTGGAAATCCTCTTGTGCATGAAACAGCTAAGCAACTTTTTTTTTCGTTTATTTTGTTGATCTAACATCAAAAGATGTTGGATTTAACTCGCCACACCGGTCAATAACCATTAAATTAACGTGTCTCTTTAATCACTCGACATTGGCAGAGTTATTATGTGTTCGCCGTAGGCAACACAGTAGCAGCTATATAGGGAAAAAAATCAAAAGATAATAATAATAATTCTCACAACATCTCATACGTTGACCTGATTCCTAAGTAGCTTAAGCACTTGTGTTACAGATATCAGACAACAGAGGAACACAAATATATACTTAAATACATATATTACACCCAGACACCGAACAAACACAAGTGTTCATCGCACGAATGTTTGTCCAGTTTGTGATGTTTACTTCATGTAAACAATGGGTGTAAACGATAAAAATTAATGGTGTATATCGGCTAAATATAGTTTTTTGTATGGTTTCATACGACATCCGCCATGTTTGGTCATCCACCTCCGGATCTTCGAATGATCGGGACCAGAAGAGTCATGTATCAGTGGCAAAGACACACTGGGTCGCTAAACTATCTGGGTAAGTATTTTCCTAAGATCGAGTCATTATGGCACCAAAATACAGGGTTATGAAGCTGTCGCCATTTTGGCAGCGAGTAAACATGAAGGGAGGATCTATTCGCGGAAGCGAATAAAAATGCCTCCTCAAACATAATGTGACACCGGCTGTGACCTTACCCGGGTGTGTGGGGCAAGGCATGAACGTTTGCGATGTTTTACCCGACTGCCGAAGGAGAAAGGGTCATGTTTTTCGGGTAAATTTTTTTTATGTGATAGGTGGCAGACGAGCTGACGATTCGCCTGATGGATGGTAAGCGATTGCCACCGCCAATGGACACCCGCGACACCATTGCAGTCACAAGTGCGCTAACAACCTTTAAACCCCCCTTATTGGGCCTCTGTTACCCTAACTCACGCAGCGAAACAGCACAGTGCTGCTTCACACCAGTTTGAGGCGGTGGTATCACTCCGGTCGAGCCGGCCCATTCACGCCGAAGCGTGTCTCTTCCACGGTCTTACGTAAAAAAAGTCGTTAAACATTTAAAAAAACCGACAGCGTAAAAAATCGCCGCGGCAATCATCATCATCATCGTCAGCCCATTTAAGTCCCCCTGGGGCACGGGCCTCACTCAATCACATGAGGGGTAATTGCCATACTCACCACGCTTGGCAGACGGGTTGGCGAGGGTTTTGACATAAATGCAGAGTTTTCCTTCTCTTGGTGCTGATGATCATGCCAGCAGCTTTACCTTAGTCGCCTTTTACGACACCTCAGTAAGAGTGAGGGTGGCCTATTCTACTCTGCCGGGACCACACGGCGAAAAAATTGCAATACAAAATCACAAACACTGGAGGAACCTGGAGGAGGAAGAAATGGGAGCTACAAGACCAGGTGGGCGAGCCTAAGATCATCGGCCAAACTAAAGCACATCGACTTCGCTGGCTCGGCCACCTCGAGAGAATGGAAGAAGATCGTGAGTTAAAAACAGTGTAAAATGGTCGAAGGCGAGTTGGCCGTCCAAGATACCGCTAGAGAGACAAGTGTTGAGGATCGACGGCTGGACCAGCCTCTTTCATATTGATTATTCGCTAGATAGATTTTTGGCCGTGTGGTCCCCGGCAGAGTAGAATAGACCACCCTCACTCTTACCGAGGTGTCGTAAAAGGCGACTAAGGTAAAGCTGCTGGCATGATCATCAGCACCCAGAGAAGGAAAACTCTGCATTTATATCAAAACCCTCGCCAACCCGTCTGCCAAGCGTGGTGAGTATGGCAATTACCCCTCATGTGATTGAGGGAGGCCCGTGCCCCAGCAATGGGGACTTAAGTGAGCTGATGATGATGATGATGATATGATTTTTATTGTCTTATGTCTAGTGTGTGATGAAATTCTGAAAATATATTGATTTGCTGATAACTTTAGTTTTTTTAACAGCATCCCATCACCAACGCTTTATAGTATACAGTCCAATCATCAGAACGAGGTCGAAAAGGATTTGCGGACTCCTGGCGGACGACTGGCAGGAGGTGGCGCAGGACGGACCTAGATGGAGATGCTTATTATAGGAGGCCAAGGCTCACTTTGGATCGCTGGGCCAACCTTGTTAGTTTAGTTAGTTACCGCAGTATCCGCTGCATAGAAAAGTGAGAAAAGGACAATAGGGAAATATTTGTTGAGTTATTTATTAAGCGTCTTTTGATATCGTTTTTTACGAAATGATGTCATATAAATTAATAACTTTTTCAGACGAAGTCCAAAAAAATATTATTATTTAAAAAGGAGCTCACACTTATGTCTAATATAAAATAATTTTAAATGTACTTCGTACTAATAATTTTAATGACAGTTTTTTTCTTCTTCTTCTTCTTATTTTATTTGTGGCAATCAACTTCTCGACTGAGAATTACTCCTGCCATTATCATGTTTTAGATTTTAAGCATTACTAAGCGGGACAACCGAAGATAATTCGCCAATGTCAAGTAACTTATTGAGAACAAGTAGGTAGTCAACAGTCGAAGTCAGTCAAAGTCACAGTCACTCAATAAAACGCCGGTGTTTTGCGTTTTATCGACCTACGGATTCAGCGGATATCACTCCAAAAGCAATCGCGGGTTTTAAGACTCTATTAAGTCCAAGCAAGTTGTCACGAGACAAAGCACTCGACACACAATAGGAGTGTTAAAAACGATACAATCCAACGATTCTTATTATTAGGATCACTTTGCGGCACTTCACTGCACAAATAAACACCAAACTTGCACACTAAAAATCAATAGACACTAATTTAAAACCTTTGAATTGCATCAGCCCACGCGGCTTCTTTTAGCCCTACCCGCCGAATCTCGACAGTTTTTTTTTTGTAGCTTTGATTTGCGAATCCGCTCCACACTTCGTGTTCGCTCGAGGCTTCTCCGCGCGCAATACACGGACTAAGTGTGGAGCGGACTTTTGGGGTTTCACATGTGATATCATCTGGTCAAAAGAAACCCCTGGCTTCTTGGACCTCTTTTGAAAGTACCTATCTGTAGATTTTTGGACATAAAAATACTGTAAATATTTTATTTTTTGTTCAATTATCTACATATTATTTAATCAGACATAACCTCAAAAAGTTTGAACTGAAATATCTTTATTTCTAGACTTATCGTGTGCCTAACGTCAATCTGTTAAGGAACTCAAGCTGTATATAACTACATATTTTCCATACAAAGACACATACAAAATATACTAACTATCTTTGGAAAGCCAGGCGGTACTTTACACCTGGGCAGCTCTTAAATCTATATAGAGCCCAGGTTCGCTTCTGTCACTTTTGAGATGGATCTGTCCGGTATCAGCTGGATGCTTTGGACTCAATAGAGCACCGTGCGAAGAGACTCATCGGTGACGACGTACTCTCAGAGGCTGGCTTACAGAGCTTTGACCACCGCATACGTGTGGCAAGCCTCTCAGTCTTCTACCGGATTCATTTCGGAGAGTGTACGGAGGTTTTTTTTTTTTTTTACTGTAGATAGGTAAGCGTTTGACCATATTTCACCTGATGGTAAGTGATAATATGGTCTAAGATGTAGCACGATTACCTAGAAGATACCTATTCACTCGCGCTTTGAAAACCCCCAAATTGTAGCCTCTAGGGAACACCTCTTCAGGCAACTGATTCCACTGTTTCGCAGTACGAATAAGGAAACAGGATTCAAACCTCTTTGTGCGGACTTTTGGTATTTCTACCATGTACCGGTGTCGATTGAAGGTCTGCCTGGTGGAGTAGTGGAAGAACGGAGATGCTCCAATGGCATTGTACAGTTCCGTGGCGCACTCTCCAAAATGTATCCGATAGAAGACCGATAAGCTTGCTACCTTGCGTCGGTGTTCAAGGCTTTGTAGCCTCTTACCCACAAGCTCGTCGTCGCCAATTAGCCTCTTGGCCCTTCTCTCAATACTCTCTAACGCCTCAAGCTGGTATTTGGCTGAGCCATTCCAAATGTGAGAACAGTACTCCATGCAGGCTCGGACTTGCGCTTGATATAAGTTAAGCAGCTGTCCTGGCGTAAAGTACTGCCTCACTTGAGCCAGAATACCGAGATTTTTTGAGGCAAGTTTAGCTTTGGACTCGATGTACGTGCCAAAGTTGAGGGAAGGGGTGAGAGACATGCCAAGAAGCATGCAAATCAAATCAAATCATGCAGAAGGTTCTGCATAATTTGATCCTGCTAGCCTATTCCATCACTGGAGAACAAGGCGCGGCGAGGAGTTTCATGCATACGTTGTTGGCTTACCCCTCATCCGCACGAAGCGATTTGCTTCCACGTTCATAATGCGGACAGCTAAGGAATGGAACTCCTTGCCAAGGTCTGTTTTTCTGGACAACTACAATCTGAACATCTTTAAGACAAGAGTGAACAGGCATCTTCTAGGCGAACGCGTTACATATTAGACCTCATCGTCACTTTCCATCAGATGAGATTGTATTCAAGCGTTAGTTAGTTCATAAAAAACAATTGTTGGATAGGTGGTATGGTGCCCAGGAAGAAATAATAATTAATTTCCTTTTACATTTTGGTTTAATAAGTACTTATTAAAAGACGATCTAGCTCGTGATGCGTACAGGAGAATATGATGTGAAAAAAGGATTAAATTTATTAAGGTTTTAGACAGATGGCGCTGTATCGATTACAAATAAGAGTGCTAAGATTTAATGTTACTTAATTATGGCGGCGTGAGACAGATGGCGCTGTTAAACAACAATGTTATATGGATGTTCGCCATTGTTCTTTAACCACGCTTCCGCTCATAACTTGAGTAAGTTCCTTGGAATTTCATAATATTCTTCTCTGCGTCAGATAAGATATCGTGCGCAAGCGCCCATAAGCGAAGATTCCTGCTTTTGTCTCCACACAAAGACGAAATAGATTGCAGTACATTTTTTTCGATAGAAATGATAATAGGAAGTAAGACATTATACTATAGAAGTATATTCTAATAATATTCTCCAACCGATTACCGCTACGGCGGCCAATCTCCACAATCAGCCACGTACGTGCTCAAGTGTGTGCGCAAACACAAGTGCGCTCTCTATTCCCTTACCCTCATATTTCTATGGGACACAACGTGACACGACCGGAGAGGGATTGGGCGCAGGACCAACGGCTTAACGTGCTTACTGAGGCACGAGGGTACAAGACAGCCAACTTCTAGACTCCGGGCTGACACTGAGAATTTCGCTTTATAAAAAGAGTTCAAGTAGCAGAATATATTTATGGTGACGAATTTTAAATCCAAGATGGCCGCCGTCGGGGGTTTTTCAATTTACATTTTTGCTTGGCAGAATAGAATAGTTGTTATCAATAATATATCCTTCACGTTCCTAAATGTTGTCCATATAAGCACAGTTAATTATGGAGTTACTTTACAAATTAAGAAAAGTAAGTTATGGAAAATACAATTTCAATGAAAATCGCCATAAATTAAAAAGTAAAGTATCAGCATAAAAACTGTCCCACTTCAGAGTAAGGGCCTCCATCATAGAAATCAAGTTATCGCTGCTATAATGGGATTAGGCTTAATCACCACGCTTGACTAATGCGGATTGGTGATCACAAACCCGTGCTATGTTCGAAAAAATCGATACATACATTTTGCTCGACACGGGAATCGAACCCAGGACCCCGAGATCACGGCCCGGTACTTAAACCACTAGACCAACAGGGCGTTTCGGCATGAATGGTTCGAATAGAGTGATACCACGGGCTCACAGTAAATCTTCATTAAGCTTTTTCTGAGTGAGTATGGGTTATGGAGGTGCAATTAGGGGGTAAAGGGGTAGATGTCTATATCTAACGTACTTTCCTTATAGACGCAAATAGTGAGCGATCGAGAAGTGAATAGATGCACCGCCATTTCTGATCCCATTCTTTATCCGCACAGGTTGTAGTGTTTGTAGTTTGATCATTACTGATTCTTTATTGCTTTTTTACCCGACTGTGGCAAATCCAAAAAGGAAGAGTTATGATTTTAACAGTATAAGTTTGTAAGAATGTAAATATGTTTGTATGTTCGAAGATTCTGCCTAAACTCTCAGCCGATTTTGATAAATGAGGTATCATCGATTCCTTATTACTGTCCAGGTGATCGAGGTTTTCAATTAAAATAATAGCACTATGGGTGCAAAACGAACAAAAAAAAGATGTCAAATGAAACAGGAGAGAATTCTGATTCTAAAAAGAGAACTTTAATGTTATTACATATATTAATTTTAACGAGGGACGGCAAAATGTTTATTTTATTTCGTATAACGCATTTATGGCTTACTGTAGACACGATGCTTCTTTCCTTAATTACATTCCTTTACAAAACACACAAGTAGAACTATAGTCTATTCCAATTATGAAGTCCTTTTTGACAGATGTTAATAGTTCAGTACTAGGGAAGTACCCTTAGAAATCGATACTCAGCGGCATCGATTCTCGATTTGTAACGTAATTACTTTTTAATCGAATTAAGTTTAAACAACTCAACAACAAAAAAACTCGAGAAAAACGCGTACGTCTTATCGTCGTCGTAGGCTTTTCTACACTCGCCTCGTACTGACTGAAGTGACAAACAAAATGGCAGACGATGATTGATGAATACGGATTTTTAAAATTGGCGAACATAGAATTTTACATCTCTGGAACATGCTCTTTTAAGCCATTTATCACGTCCAATGTTCGGATCAAGTTAATTTATTTTATTAATTAAACAGTTTAAATATTGCCTGCAAATGACTGTACTTTTTATTGTAAAATGCATCAAAGTTTTTTCAGCTACAAGCAGCCCCATTGCCGCCAGATTCATTTTCATTCGCGAATGATCGATTTGAGTAAATGAATACTTGAGGCACGTCACTATGTTTAAAAGTACAACATAAACCATTTTATTACTGTAACCGCAATCGCGCAAAAAAATATTTATTTATTTTGAAGTTTAGACTATTTTGAGCATTATATTCAAAAACAATAGATATGATAATTTTGCTTGTGAATTAATGGACAACATTTCAAAATTGCTAAGCTCTGAAACTATAAATACCAATTCTTTGTTTACTTTTCCGCTGCTCGAATATATATTTATTCATTTTTTATATTGCTTATTTACTGAGAAAAAAATTAAAAACTAAAAAACGTAAGATGACGTCATCGGACGGCAGAATGTAAAATATTTCTTTGCTTAGCACATTATAGTTTTAAATTTACGAAATGCCAAACCCATGACATGTAACTGTCAAAAAAAAGACAACTTGTCAATGTTGAATGTATGAATGACGTTGACAATGTTGACACTAGCTATATTTACCTTTGACAGTAGTACCTTTTTTTTATTAAAACAATGATAAGCAAAGGAATATCGCTGTATTCAGCCGTCCGATGACGTCATTTGGCGCTTACGTCTATTAAGAATAAAAAGAATTTCAATAATTATTTTATGCATGAAAATGGACAAATTTTTAAAAAAGAAAAAATATGGGTCTGTTCATTTTATGTCTATTTTCATATAAAAAAACAATATGAACATGTTAAAAATATGAAATGTTGTCCATTGTAAAATGTTTTTGTATAATTGTATATTTTGTAATTGCATTTATATCAAAACCCTCGCCAACCCGTCTGCCAAGCGTGGTGAGTATGGCAATTACCCCTCATGTGATTGAGGGAGGCCCGTGACCCAGCAGTGGGAACTTAAATGTGCTGACGATGATATTTTGTAAATGACGATTTACTACCGAATACAAAAAGAGACATTTAATTGGATTTTTATTTAACGTGCAGAGTTATGTTCTTCACACACATACACACACGCACGCACACACATACACACGTTTAATTCATGCATGCACTTTTTTGTCTTTTGTTTACTTTTTCTTTTGTAAAATTAAGATATAATATTATCCATAAGTCATTAAAATACAAACCTTTACTTGTCAACTAAGACAATAAGTCTGAGGGTGGGGGCCTGGCGATCCGTAACACAAGGATTACCCTAGTATGGACACCAGTCTCTCACAAGGTTATACACCTCAAATATTATGTCACCTTAAGTAATGTATTGTCATTGACCTTTGTGATGAGAAAAATAAATGATTTATTTATTATTCTTCGAAATGTCAAAAAGGATTTTATAATTGGAACAGACTGTACATAATGTGCACGGTATGTAACCACCATTATCTTGCTGTTGACACAACAATATTTGCCTATTCCAAATTTCTTATCTGATTTCATGAGGCTTAAACTCAGTTTGTATAAACATTTGTGGAAGATGACTATAAATTTGTGGATGTGGCATAAAAGCTTAATTGAGAAACATTTACATCTTCTTAACCACGTCTTCTACTGAATGTATGATAACTTTATTTGACACAATACAAAACAAGGAAACTTTAGAAACATAATAATAATAATTCTCACAACATCTCATACGTTGACCTGATTCCGTACTAAGTAGCTTAAGCACTTGTGTTACAGATATCAGACAACAGAGGAACACAAATATATACTTAAATACATATATTACACCCAGACACTGAACAAACACAAGTGTTTATCGCACGAATGTTTGTCCAGGGTGGGGATCGAACCCACAACCTTTGGCGAAAGAGGCAGGGTCACTACTAATTGCGCCATCCGGTCAGTCATAACCTACACATAAATAAAACCGGCTAAGTCCCAGTCGAACTCGCCCAGAAAGGGTTCCATAGCAGCAAGTAGGATTATTACTTAATTGTAAAACAATTAAGTTGACTTATATAGTAAATGGAAGGTAAATTGCTGTTTACGCTTTATAACGTATTAAAAAAACTATTTACTAGATCTAGTTCAAACCAATTTTCGTTGTTAGTTTTCATGGTAATGTATAGGTATCATATCAGCTTCTTCCTCTGGATCGTATCCAGCGAAGGGCGGTCAGAATTGTCGACGACCAGGCACTTTCCGACACACTTGATCCTCTGTCATTGCGTAGAGATGTAGCATCACTGTGCATCTTCTATCGCATTTACAATGGGGAATGTTCCGAGGAGCTGTTCGGCCTTATTCCAGCTGCAATTTTTCCCCACCGCACATCACATCAGAACGCCAAATTCCATCCACATCACCTGGATGGATTCGACTACAGTGCGTTTCTCACGTCATTTCCTACCACGCACAGTAAAACTGTGGAACCAGCTGTCATCCGTGGTGTTTCCGAACAGATACGACCTGGTGACCTTCAAGAAAAGGGTGTACTCCTTTCTTAAGAGCTGGCAACGCATATGTGATACCTAAGGTGTTGCAGATGTCCATGGGCGGCGGTGATCACTTTCCATAAGGTGTGCCGTCTGCTCGTTTGTCCGCTATAATGTAAAAAAAAGAAAAAGGTATCATATATATTTTTTAGTTTCATAATTCTTTTATTATAGAAGTTAGAGGGGGGACTCACATTTTACCAGTTTGGGAGCGTCTCTTGCGCAAAGTATGAATTAAGTTTATAAAAATATATATCAAACAACCTCAACATAATTTTTAAAGACCTATCCATACATACCCCACACGTATGGATTAGATGAAAAAAAATGGAGTTTCAGTTCTAAGGGGGAATCAAAGTATGGGACCCATACACACATCTTGGACGTAAATCGTCAATTCGTCACACCATTTTTTTCTGCGCCTACCCCGTAGTCGCCGTCCATCGGTCGGCCGCCATTGAGGGACGATTTTGGTCTATATTATTTCGGGACCCATTCTGCGCAAGTGACCCGTCCAACCCCATTTCAGTCTTGCAGCTTTTCGACCGACATCTGCGATTCCAGTCTTGGAGCGTATGTCAGAGTTACGCTTTGTATCTGATATTTTGATGCCTAGAATGCTGGGCTCCGTGGCTCTTTGAGAAATCAGGAGTTTGGACTTCTGATTTTCGGTCAACGACCAGGTTTGTGCTCCATAAGTAAGAATGGGCAAAATAAGTCGATGAGTTTGCGCCTAAGGTGACGGGTAGGGCACACTAGCGACGCCAATCAATTTTAATTTTTAGCTACTATTTTAGCCAATCGATTTAAATTACCGCCAAATGCAGCCACTTTTAACGTAAATCCGCCTGAACGCGAGATAAAACCTTATTTTTAACCGACTTCAAAAAAAATAGAGGTACTCAATTCGACATGTACAACCTGTGCGGATAAAGAATGGGATCAGAAATGGCGGCGCACCCCACGAGTGCGAGTATAGACGCAAATAGTGTTCGAGCGAGAAGTGAATAGATGCGCCGCCATTTCTGATCCCATTCTTTATCCGCACAGGTTGTATACATAGATAGATACTCTTTATTGCACAACATACAAAACTTAAAAGCTAGGTATACAGAGATACAATGTACAATTTAGACGGTCTTATCGCTGGGAGCGATCTCTACCAGACAACCTTCAGGTAAAGGACATTAGATAGAAGAGGGGAGGGTGGTGCAATCCTTTTGATTTTGAACATTAATTAAGTAAATTAATAGTATAAATACATATATCTAGATAATAAATAAACACGTTATCATACACTAATATATACGAATGTTACCTTACGAATGTTGAATGTATTTGTTGTTATATTTTTTTTTCATGTTTGTTCGCCGATTATTCTAGCATTTATAAACCGATTTAGATTATTCTTTTTTAGTTGGAAAGTAGATAGTCCCGGATTAGTACCATGATCAGGATATCAGGATCTGATGATGGGATCCTGGAAAAATTGAGGGGAACTCTCAAAAATCTAAAAAAATGACACAGTAAATAGCTTAAAAAAATTTTTTTTGTGATAAAAAACCGCCTTCAAAAACCACGAACTAAAAAGTGTAAAATAATATCTACTATCTTGTAATTTAATACAACATTAGAATGTTGTATTAAATTACAAGATAGTATTGGACGCCGACTTCGGTAACACCTTTTCTCGAGTGTACAGTTATAAAATGTTATATGAAGTGTATAAAGTGCATTTCCCGTGTGGTCCCCGGCAGAGTAGAATAGGTCACCCTCACTCTTACCGAGGTGTCGTAAAAGGCGACTAAGGTAAAGCTGCTGGCATGATCATCAGCACCCAGAGAAGGAAAACTCTGCATTTATATCTAAACCCTCGCCAACCCGTCTGCCAATCTTGGTGAGTATGGCAATTACCCCTCATGTGATTGAGGGAGGCCCGTGCCTCAGCAGTGGTGACTTAAATGGGCTGATGATGATGATGATGATGAAAGGAACGATCTCAAAAAGATGACTGCCTCGGTGACGCAATGGTTAGTGGGTATCACTATAAAACGACGGCTGCGCAAGAGGTCCCGGGACCGATACCCGGGTCGGGCCAAAAATTTGTACCTAAGTTTTCGGTAAGAAATTCTAAGGGCCGATTTCACCGTCGAAATTGAACGCGATCAATGCGAGCGAAAACAAAGGAACGGAACTTAGGCCGCTGTTCAAATCTTTGGGAATTTTGCCCCTTCCTTCGCTTTACATCCTAGAAGTAGCAAATTTTGTAAAATGTAATATCAATCTCTTCAAAAAATCAAATTGTACATTCTCTAGAAATACCCGAGATCCCTTAAAGTTAGTTTATAATAAAAGTCCAAATCTCAGCCACTATCTACGGCAATGTGATGCTATGTGTGTAAAATATTTAATTATTTTCCTAAACATTTAAAACTACTACCAATCCATGTATTTAAAAGAAAATTATCTGAATGGCTTAAAGAACATAATTTTTATTCTCTGGAAGATTTTTATAAAAGCAATAGTTTTAAGCTAGATTTGTGAGTACAAGAATTATTAAGTTTTATATAATGTTAAGCTATTTGTGTTGTTCCTAGTCTTTAGTTTAGGTATTTAAATGTTTTTATTTTTCGTAGCTATAAGTACCTAATTTTAATATTTGCATGCCAAGTTTGGCAAAATATGCGAACAAATCTAACAATGTTAACAACAAATGTAACCATATTTTACGCAAATAAAAATATTCTATTCTATTCTATTCTTTAGCGCGTAGACCGAGTTCAAGTGAATTGATCGCGTTGAATTTCAACGGTGAAATCGGCCCTTAGAGTCCGCCCGGAGTTTGGATATCCTCGGTCTTGTATATATCATCATGCATCGGAAAGCACGTTAAACCGTGCGTTGATACTGCGCGCGATCCCTCTCCGGTCATGTCACGCCGGTGTCCCATCGGAATATGAGGGCAAGGGTATAGGGAGTGCACTTGTGTTTGCGCACACACTTGAGCACTATTTTTTTTTTTATTATTTATTGGATCTGTATGTATGCGTCTTGTTATTCATGTTCACGTTATAGATGTACTTTTCCGTTGTCTATTAATATTGTCTGTTTTTTTTTTACATGTTGTATGTTTTATTATGAGTCGTCGCTCGAAGGTACAGCCTGAAAATCAGCGCTGCAGCGGCTGCTTAGCGGTTGTTGTAGCACATGCTGAGGCTGAACCTTGTTGGCCGCAACTTGATAATGTTTTGTCCTTATTACAGAATACCAGCGTCGGGGTGGCGCGACACCCCGACACATGCTGAGTATGTGCCTTTTCGGTGTTTACTGTGTACCGTCATTATTTTAAATGTTTAATGTTATTGTTATACACTGAATAAATATTTTTCTTTTCTTTTTCTTTTTCTCATTCAGATTTGTATGTAATGTGTTGTGGTCAATAAATTATTTCTTATTCTTATTCTTAATTTATCCTGCGTGCGTGGCTGATCGTTGAGATTGGCCGCCGAGGCGTAATCGGTTGCAGGATATTATCTCAAAAAGTAGTATGATTATTTCACTATATGTCAGCCGTTTACTATCAAACGCGGTCTGTGTGAAAACAGACCGATTTTGATGACGTACGGCTGGAAGGTGACCATCAAAGCACAGGAACGCAGGACATCACTAAACTATTTGACCTTGGGAGAGCAACGCTTCGGCATGAATGGGTCGGCTCGATTGGAGTGATGCCACGGCCTGTTTCGCTGCGTGAGTGAGGGTACCGGATCCAATCCAGCAAGGGGTGTTTAATGGAAGCGCACTTGCGACTCTACTGGTGTCGCGCGCGGGTGTCCATGAAAGGCGGCAATCGCTTACCATCAGGTGATCCATCTGCTCGTCTGCTAACTATCACATTTAAAAAAAAACTAAAACGCATAGACACGCACAAACGTGCATGGAATACCATGCATCATCAGAATCGTCCAATTTTCACGCAGACTACTTTTATAATGATCTCAGTAATCTGCGTAAACATGAACAAATTTGACAACTTTTTTTTAATGCTAGAGGCGGACAATCGAGCAAGCGAGTCACCTGATGGAAAGTAATCAACGCCGCCCATGAACATCCGCGAAATCAGAGAGATGGATAATGTATTGCCGGCCTTTTTAAAACAGAGTACGCTCTTCTCTTGAAGGTTCCTAAATCGTAGCCGTCCGGAAATACTCCTGCAGCCAAACCGTTCCACAGAACTCAGGTCATCGTCAGCCCATTTAAGTCCCCACTGCTGGGGCACGGGCCTCCCTCAATCATATGAGGGGTAATTGCCATACTCACTACGCTTGGCAGACGGGTTGGCGAGGGTTTTGATATAAATGCAGAGGTTTCCTTCTCTGGGTGCTGATGATCATGCCAGCAGCTTTACCTTAGTTTTACGACACCTCGGTAAGAGTGAAGGTGGCCTATTCTACTCTGCCATATCAACATCATTTTTAAAGACCTATCCATATACCCCACACGTATAGGTTTGATGAAAAAGAAAATGTTGAGTTTCAGTTTCAAGTATGGAGACCCCCCATTTTTTTATTTTTTTCCAATTCTTGTGTAAAAATCGTAATGCGGCTAACTAAATACATCTATTTACCAAGTTTTAATAGTATAGTTCTTATAGTTTCGGAGAAATGTGGCTGTGACATATGGACGGATGGAGAGACGGACAGACATGACGAATCTATAAGGATACCATTTTTTGCCATTTGGCTACGGAACCCTAAAAAGGCACGGAACCAGTATTAGTGGAATTTGTAGTATATTAAAAAAAAGCCTATACTCAGGCCCCACGGCGTGAAAGACCATGGATGGATGGTGCGGATTAAGTCCCGAATATCCCACCTGTCAGTGTGGTATAGTCACCGCACGTGTGATCGGTCGCTTGGCCGCGTGCCCAGTCGCATCGGGGTCCATCATTACGGAACCACGACTCATTCATTGTTCAATCTCCGCTAATACTGTGGGATATACACATACAGCGCTTGTGAAGAGAGGGAAACTCCGCTTTGGTCGTAACGTCTGCTTAAAAATAAGGGCGTCTGTTTACACGTGCTAAAACCCGAATCTGAAACGTTTCTCCGACAGTCATTTCGCCGTTTAGCTTTTCTTCGACATAACGTTTCGTAAATGGGCATATCGCCGACAGAACCCTTCACCTATGAACTATTCGTCAACAGAAATTTTCGTCGACGGGGATTTCGCCGACAGAACCTTTCTCCTAAGAACTATTCGCCGACAGGACGTATCGTCGTCGTAAGTGACCCACCCCTTCCCACCCGCACTGAGGCAGCAAACTTATTATAGTCCTTTCGTTTTATCATGATACCGGTGACAGCAGGACAGAGTTATACGTGAGTCACACGTTAGAAAGAGACTAACGTGAAAAAACTATACATTTTGACATCTGTCACCCACATCATGCTAAAGCGAAAGGAGTATAATAGCACGTCTGTCAACACATGCTACTAAGTAGCAATTGCTCAAAAGTAGCATGCTACGAGTGTTTCTTTTATGTATTTACAAAAGAAAAGTATTATATGTATATATATGTAATCCCACTGTTGATTCTGATATCCGTAACACAGGTGCTTGAGCTACCTATCTCGGAGTCAGATCAATGTATGTGATGTTGTGAAATATTTATTTATTTATTTTCATGAAAATATGCGTGTTTTTTTGTAGCGAGTCACCTGATGGAAAGTTGGTAATCAACGTCAGCCAGCAGCATCTACCACAGCTCTCATACGATTGAGCCTATGCCTAATCGTCGTTAAACTCTATAGTTTATCAACCACTCTATGAAATTTTGTGGGATCATCTCCCATCCTCTGACGAGACCTAACTCATCTTTTTAGCTCGTCCCACAATGGGGTTCATGTCTGGGGTTCTGGCTGGCCAGTCTATAACTGTGATGTTCACATCCCGAATACCTTCGTGATGTGAACACCCTGACGATGCCAGCCGTATGGGCTCTTGCATTATCACCCATAAAAAGGAAATTAGGGCCCACATAGTGGGCCGTGTGGTCCCCGGCAGAGTAGAATAGGCCACCCTCACTCTTACCGAGGTGTCGTAAAAGGCGATTAAGGTAAAGCTGCTAGCATGATCATCAGCACCCAGAGAAGGAAAACTCTGCATTTATATCAAAATCCTCGCCAACCCGTCTGCCTAGCGTGGTGAGTATGGCAATTACCCCTCATGTGATTGAGGGAGGCCCGTGCCCCAGCAGTGGGGACTTAAATGGGCTGACGATGAGGATGATGAGGATAACGTATGGCATCACGTGAGGTTCTAAGCACTCACGAATGTACCTTTCAGCATTTAATAGCCTTGCAGCAGTTAATTTGGGACTATTAGCTGGCTTGTGTGGTACCATATCGCGTTCTTTTTACCTTCTCCGTTCTCAGTTCAGTTCGAGCGCTCACAGATACTCTGTGGAAGTCGCGAAGTTGGTTTTGTATCTCAATGGAGTTATGAAGGTAAGGTGATGATTTCTCAAGCTGGTCGTCACGATGATTCGATCATGCCTTTCAGTTGTAACCCGAAATCGTGGCCTTCTTTAGCGAGGAACAAAGTCGTTAGTCTCTAGGTACCTCCGATAAACATTTTGGACCGCAGATGGGCTTAAATTAAGTTGAGCACTTACATTTCTTTGGCTGTGTCCGGCCTGGATAAGTGCCACAGCTTGGGCGGCGACTTCAGGTGATATTATCCATCCTCCATCCGATAGTATCCATAGATTATTGATAGAACCTCACCTTAATGTTAAGAATAAGTATTCTTTGATGAAAAACCAAAGAAATCAATCACACTTACAAGAATTAAATCAAATGTAGGTAAACCAATAAAATCGAGTTTTCTTAGTATTCGATTGTTTGATATCAACAAACAGGCTCCAAATTATCTTTTGTGTCTTTAAATTCTGTGTTCGAAATTCAAAAAAAGACTATCAAATCAAATCATAAATGTGCCAGGTCCAAAACTGCATAAAAACTTCTCGACCTAATATAAAATTTTAGCTAGGACCAAACGAAACTGGAAATGCAAGGTGGCCCAATATATGTGTCCAGAAGTGTATAATTACACGCGAAAGTTTGTGAGCATGGATGAACGTTAGTATGTTGGTTACTACAACCTGTGCGGATAAAGAATGGGATCAGAAATGGCGGCGCCTCTATTCACTTCTCCTTCGCACACCCACGAGTGCGAGTAGAGACGCAAATAGTGTGCGAGCGAAAAGTGAATAGATGCGTCGCCATTTCTGATTCCATTCTTTATCCGCACAGGTTGTATAGTTAACTAGGACGGGGATTAACACGAAATTTATTATGAGATACAACATTTTGCACTACATATATTGCTACAAGTGCTTTATAAAATGTGGTACTTTTTCAAAACAAGTCAGAAAAGTGGTTTTCATTGATCATGTTGAATATGAATGTTTGCAAATGTTACGCTCTTTTTTTGTCCCAAGGGAAATCAACATGGGAAATAAAGGTAGTTTCCTTTAATGTGATAGTGGGCAGACGAGCAGACGGATCACCTGATGGTAAGCGATTACCGCCGCCCATGGACGCCTGCAACACCATTGGTGTCACAAGTGCGCTGCTTATCTTTTAACCTCCCTTCCCCTGGATTGGGCCTCCGGTACCCTCACTCACGCAGCGAAACACAGCGCATGCACTGCTACACGCCGGTTTTCTGTGAGGACGTGGTATTACTCCGGTCGAGCCGGCCCATTCATGCCGAAGCGTGGCTCTCCCACTGTTAAATCACAAACATCAGTGGTGTCTCAAGAGCGCTACCAACCGTAAACCACCGTTTGGTGGTTAGGTTAGGTTAGGACAGAACCTTTCTCCTAAGAACTATTCGCCGACAGGACGTATCGTCGTCGTAAGTGACCCACCCCTTCCCACCCGCACTGAGGCAGCAAACTTATTATAGTCCTTTCGTTTTATCATGATACCGGTGACAGCAGGACAGAGTTATACGTGAGTCACACGTTAGAAAGAGACTAACGTGAAAAAATTATAGATTTCGACATCTGTCACCCACATCATGCTAAAGCGAAAGGAGTATAATAGCACGTCTGTCTACACATGCTACTAAGTAGCAATTGCTCAAAAGTAGCATGCTACGAGTGTTTCTCTGTATTATAAGTATGTATTTACAAAAGAAAAGTATTATATGTATATATTTGTAGTCCCACTGTTGATTTTGATCAATGTATGTGATGTTGTGAAATATTATTTATTTATTTTCATGATAATATGCGTGTGTTTTTGTAGCGAGTCACCTGATGGAAAGTTGGTAATCAACGTCACCCATGAACATCCGCGAAATCCGAGAGATCGCTAATATGTAGCCGGCCTTTTTATAAAAGAGTACGCTCTCCTCTTGAAGGTCCCTAAGTCGTAGCCGTCGAGAAATACAACTGCAGCCAAACCGTTCCACAGAACTGAGGTACGTGGTAGAAAGTTCCGCGAGAAACGCACAGTATTAGACCGCCAACCATCGAGATGATGGCAATGGAATGACAATCGATTCGTTGTAAGAAGTTTCCTCAGAGCACTCCCCGTATCAGTACATTTAATCCTACTACACTTCTGGACACATCTACTGGCCCACCTTAAGAGTTTAGGTTTCGATGGCCCCTACAGAAATATGACTGCTAGATAGAACCAACACTATTGGTGGAGATTTAAACCTGATACATTTTACCATCTTTTTCGATCATATTATTTTAAATTTTAATTCAGAATACCACACGACATGAAGCTACGCCTTATAAGTCGGCCTTGATAAAAGCAATTGATTTTTAAATAAAAAACATGTTTTATCAATTAAAGGTTTAATTTAATGATGCATGTTGCCTCCATGAGCATCTACCACAGCTCTCATACGATTGGGCCTATGCCTAATCGTCGTTAAACTCTATAGTTTATCAACCACTCTATGAAATTTTGTGGGATCATCTCCCATTCTCCTTCTATGGCAGTTTTCAACTCCTGCATCGTCTGGCTAACTGGCTGACGAGACCTAACACATCTTTTTAGCTCGTCCCACAATGGGGTTCATGTCTGGGGTTCTGGCTGGCCAGTCTATAACTGTGATGTTCACATCCCTAATACCTTCGTGATGTGAACACCCTGACGATGCCGGCCGTATGGGCTCTTGCATTATCACCCATAAAAAGGAAATTAGGGCCCACATAGCGCGTATGGCATCACGTGAGGTTCTAAGCACTCACGAATGTACCTTTCAGCATTTAATAGCCTTGTAGCAGTTAATTTGAGACTATTAGCTGGCTTGTGTGGTACCGTATCGCGTTCTTTTTACCTTCTCCGTTCTCAGTTCAGTTCGAGCGCTCACAGATACTCCGTGGAAGTCGCGAAGTTGGTTTTGTATCTCAATGGAGCTATGGAGGTAAGGTGATGATTTCTCAAGCTGGTCGTCACGATGAATCGATCCTGCCTTTCAGTTGTATCCCGAAATTGTGGCCTTCTTTAGCGAGGAACAAAGTCGCCAGTCTCTAGGTACCTCCGATAAACATTTTGGACCGCAGATCGGCTTAAATTAAGTTGAGCACTCACATTTCCTTGGCTGTGTCCGGCCTGGATAAGTGCCACAGCTTGGGCGGCGACTTCAGGCGATATTATCCATCATCCATCCGATAGTATCCATCATATCCATCCGATAGTATCCATAGATTATTGATAGAACCTCACCTTAATTGTTCAGGATTGGGGATTTTTATTAATTCGCCTGGCAACATTTTTAGTAAAAAAAAAAGTCTTTTCTATTCGTTTCGTGTCGCTTTGTCATACGCGTGCTTTGCCGCGTAATTTAGAATAATTTTCGTTAAAGTTGTTAAAGTTGAGAAATATCGTGTCGTCTTAGCTTTGAATATTCCTATTGTTGTGTGTGGAAATCAAGAAAGGCTGATCAGTTCGGGGAATTGCGTTGGCTTCAGATCGGTAACACGCTGGTAGCAGGTAACTAGGTTTGAAGGTGAGTTCGAATGAATCTGAGAGTTCTGGGACCCTGTCCAGTTACCGTAACCGCAAGCTGCATCCTTCATCAGCAGCAAAGCCAGGTGAGCGTTTTCACTTAACTGTTTAGCCCCACTTTTATTCCACACTTTTTCGTTTCGTAACATTTTAAAATATCGTCATACAGTCCGCTTTGTTTATCGAATAAGTATCGCATTCATTAATGTTAAGAATAAGTAATATTTGATGAAAAACCAAAGAAATCAATCACACTTACAAGAATTAAATCAAATGTAAACCAATAAAATCGAGTTTTCTTAGTATTCGATTCTTTGATATCAACAAACAGGCT
Organism: Marasmia exigua; assembly: GCA_019059595.1. Taxonomy (NCBI): domain Eukaryota; kingdom Metazoa; phylum Arthropoda; class Insecta; order Lepidoptera; family Crambidae; genus Marasmia; species Marasmia exigua. The sequence goes on along the minus strand of CM032489.1, from coordinate 3,865,403 downwards.
CCAAATTATCTTTTGTGTCTTTAAATTCTGTGTTCGAAATTCAAAAAAAGACTTGAATCAAATCATGAATGTGCCAGGTCCAAAACTGCATAAAAACTTCTCGACCTAATATAAAATTTTAGCTAGGACCAAACGAAAATGGAAATGCAAGGTAGGCCAATAGATGTATCCAGAAGTGTATAATTAAACGCGAAAGTTTGTGAGCACGGATGAACGTTAGTATGTTGGTTACTACAACCTGTGCGGATAAAGAATGGGATCAGAAATGGCGGCGCATCTATTGACTTCTCGCTCGCACACTATTTGCGTCTATACTCGCACTCGTGGGTGTGCGAGCGAGAAGTGAATAGATGCGCCGCCATTTCTGATCCCATTCTTTATCCGCACAGGTTGTATAGTTAATTAGGACGGGGATTAACACGAAATTTATTATGAGATACATTTTTTGCTACAACTGCATAATAAAATGTGGTACTTTTGCAAAATAAGTCAGAGTAGTGGTTTTCAGTGATCATGTTGAATATGAATGTTTGCAAATGTTACGCTCTTTTTTTGTCCCAAGGGAAATCAACATGGCCGCCCGTCGCCTTGTCATATTTGGGAATAAAGGTGGTTTCCTTTAATGTGATAGTGGGCAGACGATATCAAAACCCTCACCAACCCGTCTGCCAAGCGTGGTGAGTATGGCAATTACCCCTCATGTGATTGAGGGAGGCCCGTGCCCCAGCAGTGGGGACTTAAATGGGCTGACGATGACGATGACGATGAATGATCTTCCCACAGATCGGTCCTGTGCCGCCCGCATCTAATGGATTCCCGCGGTCTTCACCAGATCGTGGGTGCACCTAGTGGGTGACCTGACATGGCTTCGACCTCCACTATAGGGCTTCCTCATTAGCGTCTAATACTTAGTTTCTTCGATACCACAGTGCCTAAAGACGATGATGATGATGATGATGATGGGCAAACTAGCAGACGGATCACCTAATGGTAAGCGAATACCACCGCCCATAAGGTAGAGATCTGCAACATTAGTGGAGTCTCAAGAGCGCTACCAAACGTAAACCACCGTTTCCCCCGGATAGGACCTCGTACCCTCACTCACGCAGCGAAACACAGCACAGACGTTGCTTCACGCCTGTTCTCTATGAGGCAATGTTATCACTCCGGTCGAGCCGGCCTATTCATGCCGAAGTGTGGTCCTCCCAAGGTCATTCTACAGTTTTGTTATGAGAGACAGAAATCTGAGAAAAATAATTGTAAGTATGTAGCTTTAACTTAATTATATTATAACTGCCTCGTTGGCGCAGTGGATAGTGCGTCGCACTTTAAAACGACGGCTGCTTTTGGGGTCCCGGGTTCGAACCCCGGGTCGGGCCAAAACTTGTACCTTAGTTTTCTTAGTGTCAGCCCGGAGTCTGGAAGTTGGCGGTCTTGTACCCCCGTGCCTCGGAAAGCATGTAAGTCGTTGGTCCTACGCCCGATCCCTCTCCAGTCGTATCACAATGGTGTCCCATCGGAATATGAGGGCAAGGGAATAGAGAGTGCACTTGTGTTTGCGCACACACTTGAGCGATATTATTATATCTTGCGTAAGTGGCTGATCTTTGAGATTGGCCGCCTTAGCCGAAATCGGTTAGAGGATATTAATATTTTGAAAAATCTCATATTGAAATTATAATAATAATTCTCACAACATCTCATACGTTGACCTGATTCCGTACTAAGTAGCTTAAGCACTTGTGTTACAGATATCAGACAACAGAAGCGTAAAAGGCAGGGTCCAATTGCGCCATCCGGTCAGTCAAATTATTAAGGAAATTAATTTCTGGCAACCCTGATACGACCCCATATAAGCGTTATGGACCGTAAAGTCCCTTAAATTGGCGGACCCAGGGCATTAAATTTACCCGCATAAATGCCAGGGACGGTCCTATAACGCATAATAAATGCAAGAGCTACCTGACCCTGAATAAGTTACTGCTGGTATCACAGCTGGTATATTAAAAAAATATCCTTCCGTGCTTTGTTAAATAGTTTTTTAGATTTTCGCGTTGCATTATAACTATAATGTTATTATAATTAGAATAAGGTGGGTGGGCGATTTAGAATAAGGTGGAATGAGGCCAATTACAAGTTTCCACTTCTAAAAAAAAATACATTAAAAAAGAAAAAAAATGCACAGTAACAAAATGTTCTATCCGCACAAGTTACGTAGTTACTCGCTATTATTAAAAAACTCGTTACACAGAAATCGCTTTATAACTATAATGTATCAATACGGGGATTAACACGATATTTAAATCGAATCGATATTTAATACGAATTAATATCAAAAAATATGAGGGTGTCCGAAGATTCACAGCCAGCAGACGACGCCGTGCTCCGCCAGTCCGCTCGTGACCACGGCTGCTGTAACGTAGCCAAAACGTCGAGCCAAATATGTGGGTACACAATGTTGTTTCACATAATAAATATCGTGTTATAACTATAATACAACGCGAAAATATAAAAAACTATTTAACAAACCGCTTCGGGTCGGATATTGTGGCAGTCCGCTCGTGACCACGGCTGCTGTAACGTAGCCGAACCGTGGAGCCAAATATGTGAGTATACAATGTTGTTTCACATAATAAATATCGTGTTAATCCCCGTATTGATACATTATCCTTCCGTGTGCCTGCGAAACCGTTAAGGAATCCGGAACTTCTGCACGTGCCTATAGTGACCACCAACTATAGGCAAAATGCATTTTTTTAAAGAGCAGTTAGCAAATTTAACAAGCTCTTTCAAAATCTGGATATATACCTCTTTAACGACAGTTTTGCACAACTAAAGAGATTTCTTCTTTGAATTATAACTATAATGTATCAATATGGGGATTAACACGATATTTATTATGTGAAACAACATTGTGTACAACCTGTGCGGATAAAGAATGGGATCAGAAATGGCGTGCGTGAAAAAGTGTGCGAGCGAGAAGTGAATAGATGCGCCGCCATTTCTGATCCCATTCTTTATCCGCACGGTTAGTACTCACATATTTGGCTCGACGTTTCGGCTACGTTACAGCAGCCGTGGTCACGAGCGGACTGGCGGAGCACGGCGTCGTCTGCTGGGGCCGGGCTGTGAATCTTCGGACACCCTCACATTTTTAGGGTTCCGTAGCCAAAATGGCAAAAACGGAACCCTTATAGTTTCGTCATGTCCGTCTGTCCGTCTGTCCGTCTGTCCGTCTGTCACAGCCGATTTACTCGGAAACTATAAGTACTACAGTGATGAAATTTGATGGGAATATGTGTTGTATGAACCGCTACAAAAATATGACACTAAATAGTAAAAAAAAGAATTGGGGGTGGGGCCCCCCATACATGTAACTGAGGGATGAAATTTTTTTTTTTCGATGTACATACCCGTGTGGGGTATCAATGGAAAGGTCTTTTAAAATGATATAAAGTTTTCTAAAAACATTTTTCTTAAAGTGAACGGTTTTTGAGATATCAGCTCTCAAAGTCGTAAAAAGTATGTCCCCCCCCCCTCTATTTTTATAACTACGGGGTATAAAATTCTAAAAAAAATAGAGGTGATGCATGCTAATTAACTCTTTCAACGATTTTTGGTTTGATCAAAGTATCTCTTATAGTTTTTGAGATAGGTTGATTAACTTAATTTTGGACTTTGCTGCCTACGGAACCCTTTGTGCGCGAGCCCGACTCGCACTGGCCGGTTTTCAATATTATAGAAAGATCGTTGTGAAAGATTACTTGAATCTCATTAACAACCTGAGATATCACAACTTTAAATCACATTATTTTGGGCAAACCGAAACGAAAAAACGCTCCATTACAAATGGCTACTGAGATGTGACGTTCACAAACAAGTATTTCTGTAGCATTTCATTTGAAGGTTGTATGGTAGCTATATCAAATGTTCGTTTATGTCAATAGTTTATTATAATAGTTGGCGAAAATGGAGTGGATTATTCAATTGTATAATTATTTTTAATAAACCCAATCCTTACTTTTACAAAATGAGACTTGCCAATGAATCTTTGAATGACTATCAAACGTAGCCTGAATGAATGAATGAATGAATATACTTGTATTGCACTCAAAATAAGTATGAAAACGTTGAAAGAATAATTGATCGCATTTAAACAACCTGAGATATCACAACTTTAAATCACATTATTTTGGGCAAACCGAAAACGCTCCATACAAATGGCTACTGAGATGTGACGTCACAAACAAGTATTTTGTATGCATTTCATTTGAATGTTGTATGGTAGCTATATCAAATGTTTCGTTTATGTCAATAGTTCTATTATAATAGTTGGCGAAATGGATGGATTATTCAATTGTATAATTATTTTTAATAAAAATCATACTTTTAAAATGGACTTGCCCATGAATCTTTGAATGACTATCAAACCGGCTAGACTGAATGAATGAATGAATGAATATACTTTTATTGCACTCAAAATAAAGTATGAAAACGTTGAAAGAATTACTTGATTCTCATTTAAACAACCTGAGATATCACAACTTTAAAATCACATTATTTTGGGCAAACCGAAAACGCTCCATACAAATGGCTACTGAGATGTGACGTCACAAACAAGTATTTTGTATGCATTTAATTTGAATGTTGTATGGTAGCTATATCAAATGTTTCGTTTATGTCAATAGTTCTATTATAATAGTTGGCGAAAATGGGATGGATTATTCAATTGTATAATTATTTTTAAAAAAAATCATACTTTTAAAATGGACTTGCCCATGAATCTTTGAATGACTATCAAACCGGCTAGACTGAATGAATGAATGAATGAATATACTTTTATTGCACTCAAAATAAAGTATGAAAACGTAGACGTAGTTGACGTTATATTTTTAATTAAGAATTTTTGCTATTAGCACATATTTACCTATATTTTGATAAAATATTTACAACCTGTGCGGATAAAGAATGGGATCAGAAATTACGGCGCATCTATTCACTTCTCGCTCGCACACTATTTGCGTCTATACTCGCACTCGACTATTTGCGTGAATAGATGCGCCGCCATTTCTGATCCCATTCTTTATCCGCACATGTTGTTTATTTTGTAAAATCTCTAGCTCAGTCAATTAATATGTCGGAAGTAATGTCGTCCTGATACTCAACGTATTGTGTTGATGTCGGTGCTATATGTACCTACAATAAAAAAAGTTTAGGCGACTGGTCATGTCAAAGAGGTTATCGTGGGTCATGTCATTGTTTTTTGGATTACCATTTTTTTTTAAATCAACGTGAGCAAAAGCGTTATTAATTTGTCATGCCGAGTGATGACGTCACAGGAGGATTTTTACATTTTATTTATTTTCTCAATAAATATCTGATTAAAAATCACGAAAATATTTTTCGTTAATTTCTATGAGTCTAATCTAGAAATAGTATTTTTCATTTCGGATGTTTTATGTCGTATTGTCCATTGATGAGGTAATAAATATAAAAAATTAAATTGAAAATTTAAAAAACCCCCGACACAACTAAAGCTCTTTCATTTGATACCTATATTGAGGCAGTTGGAACAACAAATAGGTTATTCGTCATTTTCTGACGGCGGCCATCTTGAATTTGAAATTTTTCACAATTAATATATTCTGCTACTCACGCCCTTTTATACGATACCCAATATCCATATTGTGGGAGTTGTGTTAAAACATAAAATCCAAATTTTTGTGACGGCGGCCATCCTGGACCGATTTTTATCCAACATAGCTAAGAACACTCCTTCTTTATTCAACTTTCAAACAAAAAAAACAAATTCAAAATCGGTTCATTTGCTCAGGAGCTACGATTCCATAGACAGACACACAGACACGTCCGTCGTTTTTGCGTCGGGTGTTAAAATCATACAACATATCAAACATTCACCCGATTCCCTTTGTGTTACGGATAATAGACAACAGAGGAATCACTACATAGTATAAGACAAATATGCTTTCGCTGACGTGTCAGACGGCAGGCGCATTGTAATTACCAGACTCCCCAAATCAAGAATCATGGTCCAAGCATACCCCGGGCTCCAGAGCTTCGGACGTAACCGGGAATTACACGCTAAGATGAGGATCGATTTTCTAAACAGATGGTATACTTACGAAGTCAACAAGCTGGGGGTTCGTCGTTGTTCCGGTAGATGACACTATGCATTTTTGCATCGCGCAAGCAAATCGTGTCACCGAGACAATGACCTCGAGCCGCCTAGGTTTGGCAGTTCAAAATAAAACTCAAGAAAACAAGACTAGACCTAGCAAAAACATATCTTTCAACAAATCGGATCATTTGCATCTAGATCAGTGCAGATATGCGGAACAGTGAAACGCTTCAATTAGAACATCAACTCTCAGATAGATCCGTGAATCATTCCGCTCATCCGGATCATTCGGCTCACTCGGATCATTCGGCTCACTCGGACCATTCAGATCATTCGGCTCATCGGATCATTCGATTCACTCGAACTCGAGATCCATTTTAGTCGAATGTATATTCGGAGGGAACATTAGAGATTCGGAACAGTATACGAGTATCATTTGGCGGAGTCGGATCACTGAGTTATTTCAGTAAAGAGTTAAACACGTCTCGTTCAAAATAATACTCAACAAGTCAAGAAGGAACTGGTCTTTAATTTCTACCGTCTCCCTGCCTGATGTCCGAGGGTGATTTTCAGTAAGAATGACGTGTGTCGTTATTTATGTATAATAGTATTATTAATTTACCTACACAACAGCATCTGTCAGGTCGTAATGTTATCAGCTACGTGTCATTCGACCATGACTGCAGAAATGAACATAACATTAATATTATTGAGACGACATTTGTATTAATTTTATATTTGCACACTATTTATAGTCTACAACAGGAAATCGAAGTAGGTAACAATGTTGTTTCGCTTTTAAGGATCATTGGAGAACGTTTTGCAATATCAACTGCTAATGGACAAGACGACAAAAAAACATGGCGGATATCACCTGAAAACCATACAAAAAAACTGTGTTTTGGTGATATATGTCGTATAAAAATAAATATTACAAGCACGAGAATTGGGCTCCTGGATTCTTCAAATCCATGATGAGATCCATCCATAATTTCTACCATCAGCTCACCAACGACGAAAGTATATAGAGGAAACCTGCACGTTTCGGAGAGTTTTCGAAACGTGTTTTTTTATGATAGAGGCGGACAGATGAGCTTGCGAGTTACCTATTGGAAAGTATTCAACGCCGCCCAGCCGCGAAATCAGAGAGATCGCTAATGTGTTGCCGGCCTTCTGCATCCTTCATCAAATACTGCATCATTTTTTTTATGTGATAGGTGGCAGACGAGCAGACGGATCATCACCTGATGGTAAGCGATTGCCGCCGCCCATGGACACCCACCCGCGACACCAGTGGAGTCACAAGTGCGCTACCAACCTTTAAACCCCACTTTCCCCCAGATTGGGCCTCCGGTACCCTCACTCACGCAGCGAAACACAGCACAGTGCTGCTTCACGTCGGTTTTCTGTGAGGCCGTGGTATCACTCCGGTCGAGCCGGCCCATTCATGGCAAAGAGAGCAAAGAGCTCAGATCATGCTCCAAGTGTACCCTGGGCTTCGAAGCAGCGACTTTGGACGCAACTGAGAATGACACAATGAGACGATAAAATCCTCCAACCGATTACGGCTACGGCGACCAATCTCAACGATCAGCCATGTACGCAGGATATATTATAGTGCTCAAGTGTGTGCGCAAACACAAGTGCACTCTCTATTCCCTTACCCTCATATTCCGATGGGACACTACTGTGACACGACCACAGAAGGATTGGGCGCAGGACCAATGGCTTAACGTGCTTTCCGAGGCACGGGGGTACAAGACCGCCAACTTCCAGACTCCGGGCTGCCACTAAGAATTTCTTACCGAAAACTTAGGTACAAATTTTTGGCCCGACCCGGGGATCGAACCCGGAACCTCTTGCGCAGCCCTCGATTTCAAGTGCGCCACCGAGGCAGTCGCCCGGGCAATGAGACGATACTGATGGATCATCATCATTAGCCTATTTAAGTCCCCACTGCTGGGGCACGGGCCTCCATCAATCACATGAGGGGTTTCACTCACCACGCTTGGCAGACGGGTTGGCGAGGGTTTTGATATAAATGCAGAGTTTTCCTTCTCTGGGTGCTGATGATCATGCCAGCAGCTTTACCTTAGTCGCCTTTTACGACACCTCGGTAAGAGTGAGGGTGGCCTATTCTACTCTGCCGGGGACCACACGGCCCACTGGATACTGATGGATGAGTGACACTAACTAATAAATATTTAGGTACTTTAGATTAGTGTAAATGCACAAAAAAAAACAGCTGTTGAATTTGACAAGCAAATAATAATCAGAATGTAGCTTTTCATTTATTGATGAATATCCTACACGATAAAAATTGTATTCGTTCGATTATTTGGGGTACATCACTAGAGCTTAAAAAGAAAATGGGTTGATTACACACAACATTGTACCAACGAAGAATTCTCTAAAAAAGTAAATTTTAATAAGTTTATAAATAGTTTAATAGAAAAAGTAAATCATGAAATTATCTTTTTTGTCTTTATTGAAATAAATAAATGCAAACATGATTTTTAAAAGTTAAAAAAATTGTGATTTTTTAACATAGAAAGATTGGATAAATTCAATGACCGTAGATACGAGGTTTCGTTGTCGAATTTTGTTGAAGTGTCAAATGTGACCTTTTATTTTAGCCCAACTATAGGGCGACTATTCCAGAATTCGTCTATTGATTGATATACTACCGACGCGTTCAAATATGTAGTTAGATATATAGACTACATAGGTAATAAGGTAAGCTATAAAGTAAAAATCGATGGGATTCCGCTTTACAGTTCGAAGTAAAGAGTGTAAGTCATATTTTAAATATCGAACAATAGTATTCTAAAAACCCAACAGTTAGAATAAATATATTACTAATTTTACGTCTTATGAAAACAAATAAACGCTTGCGTTGGTTTTAAACCATTCGTCGGTACGTTTGGTTTGTGTTATCTATAACCTTGTAGTAAACCAATAATAAGAATCGTTTTAAATTAAGACTAACATCAACCTTTTTAGACAAACAAATAAAGGAGAAAAAACCATCTGTCAAAACTATTTCCTTCATCGCGATTCGAAATTCGAATTCCATGTGTTGCGCTAAAAAGGTCCAGATTGCAACAGTTAGGTATGCAACCTTTTTGGAATTAAATAGAGAAGAGAAATAAAAAATACGTTACCTTATTTTCGCAATTCCAAATTTAAAAACACAGCACTCCACTAACACAAGAAATACCTATACAATTTAAACAAACACTTTAACAAAACAAAAATAATTAAATTGCTTTTGCTATATATCTCACAACACGTTCTTTTTTTTCATCGTTGTAATTGCAGGTATGTTTACATTTTTAGCTTCAATTTGTGATTTATTACAATAGTCACATGGGCTACGGGGGATTTTCAGTATCCACGGCGCAGCGCGCGCTCCCTCTGGCGGTCTGTTCCCAACTGAATCAGAGTTTCAGTAAATCTATAAGAGAAAGTACACAATCATGCTGTCCTTTTTCGCGAGAAGTGTTCCTGCTCCCTCATTCGTTATCCTGATAAACATAAGCAGGGTTCCCTCGCGTGTAATGGAACGTAATTTCGCGCGGTTTTTGATATAAGGGTCATTTTTCCAGACATTTTCTGCATAGATCTCCCAAGAATTCTTTGGTCTTTCTTACTTAGAATTTCCATCTTCATTCTAAGGATATTTTTGTACGAATGATTGAGTCCTATAGGTATTCGACAATCCTTCGATATAAGATTTTTTCCGTAACGAAAAAATCTTTTCCTGGTAGATAAAAAAACCGACCAAGTGCGAGTCGGACTCGCCCATGAAGGGTTCCGTAGCAGCAAGTAAGATAAATGGAAGGTAAATTGCGGTTTACGGTTTATAACGTATTAAAAAAAACTACTCAGTATCATAATTAATTTATTATAGAACTTGGAAGGGGGGGGGGGGGGGGGGGGGGTCCTCAACATCATTTTTAAAGACCTATCCATAGATACGTATAGGTTTGATGAAAAAATTTTTTTTTGTGTAAACATCGTAATGCGGTTAACAAAATACATCTATTTACCAAGTTTCAATAGTAGTAATTATAGTTTCGGAGAAAAGTGGACGGACGGACCATAACCATGCACCAATATCGTGTCCGTGCACAAACGCGAAAAATTTATTCACGCTAAAAGTAGCCGCTTTTGGCGGTAATCAATTTTTCACGTACTAAAACGGACCCAACATTTGTGCATAGTTATTTAATAAATAGTGCAAGTGTTTGCCGAGAGGTTGTAACCCCGAAATTGTTTAAAATAGATCTGCTTCAGTAGCCAAAAATTAAAATCGATTGGCGTCGCTACTGTGCCCTACCCATCACCTTAACCGAAAAAGTCAGTTCCTAATTTGGGCCCGACGCGTGAACCGAACCCAGTAACTCAGTTAAAGTTACTAGCCACTGCGCTGCCGAGGCATAAAAAAAAATATTTAAATGTCCTTTTTACATTAATAATAATAATAATAATTCTCACAACATCAGATACGTTGACCTGATTCCGTACTAGGTAGCCTAAGCACTTGGGTTACAGATATCAGACAACAGGAACACAAATATATACTTAAATACATATATTACACCCAGACACTGAACAAACACAAGTGTTCATGCATCGCACGAATGTTTGTCCAGGGTGGGGATCCAACCCACGACCTTTGGCGTAAGAGGCAGGGTCACTACCAATTGCACCATCCGGTCAGTCAAATAAAATAATAGTTAGGTTAGGTAATGTTTATACTGAGATAAGAATATGAGCTAATTTAATTAAAATAATTTAATTAACAGGACTATACTTTGTCACGATATTAGTCGTTTTTGAATATTTGTGCCATATTAGTCGCTTTGAATAGTACCGTAGCAGTGAGTGCCTACAACGAAACGGAATTCACTTATTAGTAGTCCCAATTCTTGTGACATGATATTTTGTCATCTTATCATACAACATCAACAAACATTTTCCCCCAAGGAACATAGGGTCTAATTTAAAGAAAAAAGAAATTCCCTTCCCATACAATTAGGACCAATCAGCTGATTATTTTCCCTAAGGTTCACAACCTGTCGCCGAAAAAGAACTGACATTCTTGCTGACTAGCAAGATCTATCTATCTATCTTTTTGGCAACTGGTTGACTAACCAGTTGCCAAAAAGATAGATTTTTTAGTATCATCATCATCATCAGCCTATCGCAGTCCACTGCTGGACGTAGGTCTCTCCAATTGTTCGCCACTGTGATCTATCCATGGCTTCTCGCATCCAGCTCTTGCCAGCCATCCCGGAGCCCAATTCTCGGGTTTGTGACATTTCAAAAACATGGCGGATATCACTTGAAAATCATACAAAAAAACTATGTTTTAGTGATATATGTCGTATGAAATGAAATGTCACGAGCCCGAGAATTGGGCTCCTGCGCAGATCGTCCCCCCACCTGGCCAGAGGGCTAGTATGTAACTTAGTACGTAGTTTTAAGTATGTGAAGGTGATTTTTCTTCTGAGATTAGACCCTATGTTCCTTGGGGGAAAATATTCGTTTTCATCAGTATGACAGTTACAAAAGCACGGTGTACATCGCAAAAGATTGTCGCAATACCGAATCATTCACAAAACCGGTATTTTAAGTATTAGCTCTAGACCAATACTGATAATCCGGTATTTTCGATATTTCCGGGATCAAGCTAAAGTTAGCAAATTTAGTATGTAATTAAGTTAGTTAGCGGAAGAATAGTACCTAAGTAGGTAAATGAATTTATCTTCTAAATAAAAACAAATCATTGACACAAAGTTTACTATGTGATAATTGTGTTGGTAATCTGTTAAACCTTCTTGGTTTACATAGACAAAGTCTACACTCGATTTAAGAAGACATCCTGTATGACAATCTATTCTGTCTTCAATTGTCTGCTTACCAAAATATATCGTATGCAAATAAAAATATGCCAATTTACTTTGCCCCTCTACCTACATAAATAAATGGTTATGGGCATCGCGCGTTGAAGAGCGCTATAAAGTAATTATACAGTTACCAAAAAAAGTGCTATGGATAATCCATCGGTGCCTTACGGCACGCGGCACGGAACTGCTGGTACATCAGGTATTTCCATAAATAAATTAAATGGATCTAATTTCAACACATGGGCATTTGCCATCGAATGCCTGTTAACGGATTTGGAGCTATGGGACGTGGTTACTTCACCCATTGACCCCACGGACCCCGACGCCAAGCGTAAGGACGCTAAAGCGCGAGCCAAAATCTGCTTGACGTGTGAAGAATCGATTTACCCAGTGATTCGAGGAGCAAAGACGGCATATGACACCTTTAAAAGCCTCCAGAAGGCATACGCTGACAGTGGTCTAACAAGAAGACTGCAACTAATTCTAAAAAAAATTAAAAAATTCAAAAGTGCTTTATTTGCATAGGCTTATATACAGCTCTTACAAATCGTCATACATGAAAAATATAAATTATAGCTATGTATATTATACATGTTATTAAACATATATGTCGATACAAAAAATATACTAAGAAATGAATAAATATAATGTGATTCTACCACCGGAATCGGAAAGTTGATTCTGACGAGAAGATCCGGCAAGAAACTCGCCAGTTACTCTTTTTAATCACCAAATTTTTTTTAAGTACAGTGTCATGGGTGTAGGCGAACAGTTTATCATTTCCACAAATTCTTGTCATTTAAGTAATCATTAACTGTATAATAGGCTTTTGCCATTAAATAATTTTTAACATGTGTTTTAAATTTGGGCATTGGTAAATCAACAAGATTTTGTGGTAACTTATTAAATATTTTAATACTCATTCCTACGAATGAATTACCAATCTTATGAAGTCTGAGATGTGAAACAGCAAGCTTGTGTTTATTTCTAGTATTTAGGTTATGGTTGTCGGATTTTCGAGGGAAGTTTTCTAAATTTTTATAAACATACATAATACAGTCAAAGATGTACTGTGATGCTAATGTTAAAATGTTAATTTCTTTGAACAAGTTTCTAAGCGAGTCTCGTGGTCTAAGTCCGTATATGGCCCTGACAGCTCGTTTCTGTAGCACAAAAATAGCTTGAATATCAGCCGCAGAGCCCCATAACAGCAGACCATAAGACATAACGCTATGGAAATAACTGAAATACACAAGTCTGGCTGCTTCAATATCGGTCAGATGTCTTATTTTTTTGACTGCATATGCAGCCGAACTAAGTCTTCCTGCCAGGGCTGCAATATGAGAACCCCACTGTAATTTTGAGTCTAACGTGACGCCTAGAAATACTGTAGAATTAATTACTTCAACATTTTGACTATTCATATTAATCCTAGTGCTGACCTGTCTTACGTTGGGCAATGTAAATTTGACACATTTAGTTTTTTTAGCATTGAGAAGTAAATTATTTACAGTAAACCAATGTAGCACTTGAGTGAGAGCATTATTTACATCGTCAAAGTTATCTTTATGTCTATTAGTTTTGAAAATCAAAGAAGTATCATCTGCAAATAATACTATGTCACACAAGTTTTTAGTAAAGTAAGGTAGGTCATTTACATATATAATAAACAGTAAGGGCCCCAATATCGAGCCCTGGGGCACTCCCATCTGTAAAAGGGCGCCAGAAGAGTTAGTTCCATTAACATTGACTTTTTGAATTCTATCACTTAGGTATGACCGTACTAAGCTCAGAGAGCTATCTGTGAGGCCGTAATGCTGTAGCTTCATTAATAATGTTTGGTGATTAACGCAGTCGAATGCTTTGGATAGGTCACAAAATATACCTACAGCATCTTGCTTATTTTGCTTATTAATGAAGAAGTTGCTCTCCAATCAATATAAAGGAAACTTGCAAAACTATGTACATACCTCACTTGGAATTCAGCAAGAATTACAAGGAATAGGAGCAGGAGTTGATGATGAGTTCCTAGCCATTATCATACTAGCTGGACTCCCAGATGAGTACAAGCCTCTCGTCCTGGCTCTCGAACATTCCAATGCTAAAATTACGTCGGAAAACGTAGTGGCAGCTCTTCTTAAAGAAGACTCTCGACCATGTCGCACTACCAGTACCAAACCTGAGGATCCTACGGTGCTGATGGCCAAACAGAAGAAAAAACAGTTTTGTACATATTGTAAAAAGTTAGGTCATTTAGTGTCAAACTGTAGGAATAAAAACAAGAAAGCTTCGGCTAAGGTTTATTCGAATAATACATCGGAATTTACACTTTCATCTTGTTTAATTCATCCTTCATCCACAGGTTCACAGGATTGGTTCATAGATTCTGGTGCTAGCTCACATATGAGCAATAGGAGAGACTGGTATGAGGCCATGTCCCCCCAAATCACAACTGTTACTTGCGCCAACAAGAACCAGATTCTAAGTGAGGGCAAAGGTACTGTTAATATAAATATTTCCGACAATGTACATAGAATTAGTGACGTCCTTTATGTTCCTGGTTTAGCAACTAATCTTTTATCGGTAAGTAATTTGACCAAAAAATGCTACGATGTTTTGTTTACATCGAAAGGCGCGACTGTAACTTTGGCGGGTGGATGTCAACTGACAGGTGAAGTCATAGCGACAGCCTCAAATTGTAAGGGCATGTACAAACTAGATGTGGACAAATCTAATGCTTTGTACACACCTACCAAAGAGTTCCCTTTATTGTGGCATAGACGCCTTGGCCATCTAAACGGAAATACTATGCAACTTTTAAAAAGTAAATGTAAAGGCATAGATTTTAGCGGGAAATTTACGGAAAAATGTATTCCGTGCCTACAAGGAAAACTTTCTAAAAAACCTTTCAAAAGTTCAACAAGCAAATCGAGTAAGGTTCTCGAATTAATTCATTCGGATCTTTGCGGACCTATGAGTACGCACTCGTGGGGCGGTGCTCTATATTTGCTAACATTTACAGACGACTTTAGTCGCAAAACTTTTGGATATCTTTTAAAATCAAAATCAGAGGTTTTTTCGAAATTTGTAGAATTTAAATATTTAGTGGAGAATCAGACTGGCGAAAGAATCAAAGTTCTGCGTTCTGATAACGGGCGTGAGTATGTCAACAAGGACCTGTCTAACTTTTTGAAAGAGAATGGTATCATACACCAGACCACGGTCCCGTACAACCCACAACAGAACGGCGTCTCCGAACGCGCCAACAGAACAATAATTGAAAAAGCCAGATCCATGCTTAGAGATTCTAACCTACCTCTAGCTTATTGGGGCGAAGCAGTCAATACTGCGATTTACCTGAAGAACCGTTTGCCTACACAAGCCTTGAAGAACAAAATTCCAGAAGAAGTGTGGACTGGAAGAAAAGTAAACCTCTCTCATTTGAGGGTATTTGGTTGCGAAGCCCACGCTTTAGTACCCAAGGAGAAACGTACTAAACTGGAATCCAAGACGCAAGCTTGTATATTCGTAGGCTATTCCACTGAAAGCAAAGGTTATCGTCTTGTAGACCCCCAATCGCCAAGGAATATAATTATATCGAGAGATGTTGTCTTCTTGGAAGACAAAAGGCTGCACCAGCCTAACCTGCAACCCAATGACAGTGAATTGCCATCGCCACCACAGCCTCAACAAGTTTTTGTACCCACGGACAATGAACCAGTTCCACAGCCTGAACATCAACCACAACCAGGTACGTCTGTGACGGCTGACCCGTCAACTTTAGATCACCTAACAGACTCAGATGCACCTGCGATCCCCGAAGTTTCGAGTTCGACTGATCCTGACCCTCCTGAAGAGCCAGCACCTGAAGCTCTGAGAAGGTACCCAACCAGGGATAGGCGCCCTCCTCAACGGTACGAGGAGCAGCTCCACTTGACCTCAGAATGGGAACCAGAGACCTTCAGGCAAGTCCTCGATCACCCGGAGAAAGAGAAATGGTTGGATGCCATGAAGGCTGAATTTGACTCTCTCAATAAACATGAAACTTGGATTCTTGTCGACAGACCCGCAGGTAGAAAAACTACCAAATGTAAATGGGTGTACAAAATAAAAAAGGACACTAGTGGCAATGTCACGAAGTACAAGGCCAGACTAGTAGCCAAAGGCTTCACTCAAGTAGCGGGAGTCGACTATGGTGAAACTTTTTCACCAGTCGCTAGACTGTCCTCAGTTCGATTGTTATTTGCTTTCGCTGCTCACAATGGTTTGACGGTTGACCACCTCGACGTAGAAACTGCCTTCCTTAATGGCGATTTAGAAGAGGAAATTTATATGGAGCAACCCGAAGGTTTCTCCACTAATCCAAAGGACAAAGTGTGCTTACTTAAAAAAGCACTGTATGGTCTCAAGCAAGCGCCGCGTCAATGGAACGCTAAGGTTTGCGACGCTATGCGCAAACTCTTGCTGAACCAATCGGCAAAGGAACATTGTCTATACTATAGACAAGAAGGTAACGACCTTCTCCTTGTTACTGTGTTTGTAGATGACTTCTTCATCGTGTCAACTAATGGCAGAATGAAGAAGCAATTCAAAAATGATTTGAAAAATACTTTTACTGTCAAAGACCTTGGAGAATGCAAGGATTGTCTTGGCATGAGAGTAAATCAGAGTCCTGGGAACATTTACCTGGACCAAACAAAATATATAGAAAATCTTTTGAAAAAATTTGGCATGACAGATGCACTATCTGTCACCACCCCTCTTGAACCCGGTCTAAAATTGACTATTCCTGATAAGGAAGAGGACAATGCAGCATTACCGTACCAGGAGCTTATCGGCTCACTAATGTACATTGCCATTTGTACCAGACCCGACATTGCCCATGCGGTCTCATACCTCTCTCAGTTCAATGCACATTACGGGGGGGTACACTTTAGGGCCGCTAAGCGAGTTCTCCGTTATTTGAAAGGCACCAAAGAACTTCGGCTGCATTACCATCAGACAGCCCAGTTCCGTGCAGTGGGGTACGTCGATGCGGACTATGGAAACAATCTTGTGGACCGTAGATCATTCACAGGGTTCGTTTTCCTGGTGAGTGGCTCTCCTATCTCTTGGGAAGCACGCAAGCAGCGTACTGTTGCGCTTTCCACCACGGAAGCCGAGTACATGGCTCTAGCTGAGGCTTGCAAGGAGGCTATATACCTCCAGTCACTCATCAGCGAAATTTTCACTATCGCACAACCCATCGTCATCCACACTGATAATCAAAGTGCATTAAAACTCGCTCACAACCACACATTCCACTCACGCACCAAACACATCGACATTAGGCACCATTTTATTCGCGAATCACTTTCACACCACAACATCAATCTCATGTACATATCCACACATGACATGATCGCCGACATCCTCACCAAACCTTTGCCGAAGCTGAAGCACAACAAGTGTACAGTAGGGTTAGGTTTAGGTTAAGTCGCTGGTAGCAAAATATATCGTATGCAAATAAAAATATGCCAATTTACTTTGCCCCTCTACCTACATAAATAAATTAATCAATAAGTAACTTAGCAAAATTTACAAATACCTACTATTATAACTAAATGCCCATTTATTCCTTTATTGAATTAACTTACATTAGTATATAAGAGTTTTGTATCTAACATTAAGAGCTGTGGATTTTGTATCAAATAAAATAAAATAAAAAAAAACTTAGATTTACAAGTTCAAATTCTTTAATTAAATGGTAATATTTTACTAGGATTCCTACTAGGAATCAGTTCTAAAAAGAAAATATTTATCAAAATACATACACATCCCACAACAGTCTCAACACACGCACGAACCAAAAAATACACTTCTAATTCATTCTCATAAAACATAAAATTAATATAATAGGGTATACGACTAAGCTCAAGATATAAAATAAATATTTTAAAAATATAAATATTTTATCAAAATATAGGTCAATATGTGCCAATGGCAAACATTCTCAATTAAAAATATAACGTCTAGCCGGTTTTATGGTCATTCAAAGATTCATGGGCAAGTCCATTTTAAAAGTATGAAATTATTAAAAAATAATTATACCATTGAAGAACCCATACAATTTGCACCAATTATTATAATAGAACCATTGACATAAACGAAACATTTGATATAGCTACCATACAAAATTCAAATGAAATGCATACAAAATACTTAAGTGTGACGTCACATCTAAGTAGCCATTTGTATGGAGCGTTATGGGTTTGCCCAAAATAATGTGATTTTAAAGTTGTGATATCTCAGGTAGTTTAAATGAGAATCAAGTGATTCTTTCAACGATGTTTCTATCATTGTGAGGTCTTTTGATTGCAAAAATAAAAAAAATGTCGTATACCGTATTAAAATAAAGCGGGAAGCACAGAGAACATTGAACATTTAGTCGGTTTGGTCGTAAGGTGATCTTTCTTATTTATGGTGATGGTTTCTTATTAATTTTACTTAAACCGAAAATAACGAATATTCCGGTTTTTATGAAATGAATACCGGTATTAATAAGACCTAAATTTGGCCTGGTATTCCGGTATTTTCGAAATTCCGTATCCCGATTTGCGACCCCTAATCGAAAATCTGGGCTCTGAATCTTTACCCTCTCTCTTTGACACGCGCTGTACATCTCTTTTATCCGAACTGACAAGAGTTTGTTTGATCTTCGGCGTTTCAAAGCAAATTGTGTTAGAGGTGCTGTATTTTGATGATGTATGGCGGACAACTTGGAGTCACTCAGACTTATGTTAATTCCCAGCAGCAATCTTGCTCCAAAATTTGGCCTAGTCATAAGCGTTGCTAAAACGCAAGTCCTCAAACAACCTCCAAGAGCAGCAGCACGAAACGGTGATATCTTGGTGGGAGGCAAACCTTTGGAGACGGTTTCCTCCTTCAAATACCTTGGTACTCACATACGGAGTGACAACACACTGACTTCTGAAATACCTTCACGCATTTCTAGGGCTGCTGCGTCTTTCGGACGACTGAGTGACCGTGTTTGGTAATCGCATGAACTGAAACTAACAAAGCTTTCGGTATATCAAGCCATGATTCTTCCCATATTGCCTTATGCTTCAGCATAGAGACCTAGTGTTTGTATAAAAGATCGAAACACGGAAGGACTTCGTCGTTCTGCGATGACTGGTATCGAAGCTCTTATGAAAACTCCAATCCACTGCTCTCTGGGTGACTTTGAGCCTCCTAACCTTGTAATCGGCCATGTCTCGGTTCCGTGTGTCATCACTGGCAACACACACGCATTGAAAACTTTCGTCTTGAGACACTGCGGTAGATGGGCCGAAAATATGCTGCATAGCTTCCCGAACGCTGCCCAGCCGAGTTGGATTCGTCGATCGACCTCTTTCTGGAAGTTGGTGGTGTGGGCATGTTTGGCGAATGGATGACTGAAGACTTGCAAAAAATTTTCTTTACTCAGAACTTGCAAAAGGCAAGCGCAATCGAGGTGGACAGTATCTTCGTTACAAGGACTTGCTCAAACGACATCTAAATAAATGCAATCTGACGACAAATAATTTAATTCAATTCAATTCAAAATATCTTTATTTGCATAGCCTTGTATACATACAGCAGTTTCAAATCGTCATACATTTATTTATTTATTTTTTTATTTATTTGGACAACCAACAAGGCATACACTACAACATTCTTAAGACTAACGCAGTAGGTAATTAAATTCTTAGTGGTGACTTAATTATAGGTTGCCACGGCATGCGAAGCGATACTATATTATATACTATCATCAAATCTCATTTAAATATATAAAAGAACATAATTTAGAGGAAACAAGTGTAAATATGAGTTTATTATGAATATACGAGACGTTTATTTATGTTACACTTGTAAGAGGAACAAATCTGCAATATGTGGCTAACTTTTCCAAATACATATTCGTTTATTTCTTACACAAAAATTAAAACTATTTATTTGTAAGTATAATATACAATACATGTAATTACACATAT
This sequence comes from Marasmia exigua, assembly GCA_019059595.1. Classification (NCBI taxonomy): domain Eukaryota; kingdom Metazoa; phylum Arthropoda; class Insecta; order Lepidoptera; family Crambidae; genus Marasmia; species Marasmia exigua. Next base: position 3,845,334 of record CM032489.1, on the reverse strand, counting down.
GTCGATACATACAATATACTAAATAATGAATGAACATATTTAAGGTGATGGACACTAGCGACGCCAATAGATTAAATTTTTTAGCTACTAAACCGGATCTATTTTAAACAATTTCGGGGTTACAATCTCTGGGCAACACTTATACTATTTATTAAATACTTATACTTCACTTTTGGATCTGCTTTTGTACTCTAAATTTGTATTACCGCCAAAAGTTCAATAAATAGTATAAGTGTTTGCCGAGAGGTTGTACCTATCCTCGAAATTGTTTAAAATAGATCCGGTTTGGTAGTTAAAAATTAAAATCGATTGGCGTCGCTAGTGTGCCCTACCGACGGGCCCTAATGTGATTCTACCACCGGAATCGGAAAGTTGATTCTGACAAGAAGATCCGGCAAGAAACTCGACAGTTACTCTTTTTAATCGCCTAACATATTAATACAATGTTATTAATATTATATTACTCGCATAAATAAGTCGATTTCATGTCAATCAATAAATATATCCATTAGAATGTCTAAGGCGTAGGCGAATAGTTAATGATTTTTATGTATTTTACATCTCTTTTGTATGCTACAGGTGCACTTTAAAGCGACGGCTGTGCAAGAGGTCCCGGGTTCGATCCCCGGGTCGGGCCAAAAATTTGTACCTAAGTTTTCGGTAATCAGCCCGGAGTCTGGAAGTTGGCGGTCTTGTACCCCCGTGCCTCGGAAAGAACGTTAAGCCGTTGGTCCTGCGCCCAGTCCCTCTCCGGTCGTGTCACGCTGGTGTCCTATTGGAATACGAGTGTAAGGGAATACAGAGTACACTTGTGTTTGCGCACACACTTGAGCACTATAATATAACCTGCGTACGTGGCTGATCGTTGAGATTGGCCGCCGTAGCTGTAATCGGTTGGAGGATTTTATCGACTCATTGTGTCATTCTCAGTTGCGTCCAAAGTCGCTGCTTCGAAGCCCAGGGTACACTTGGAGCATGATCTGAGCTCTTTGACTGTGGGAGAGCCACGCTTCGGCATGAATGGGCCGACTCGACCGGAGTGATACCACGGCCTCACAGAAAACCGACGTGAAGCATCACTGTGCTGTGTTTCGCTGCATGAGTGAGGGTTTTATTATTATATAATTTATTATGCTACAGGTATAACCTCGTTCGTTACGGGACGATTTCGTTAAAGGCCCTCTGATGGCATCTATTATTTCGCTTAATCCTAAAATAAATCGTTGCAATTGGAATTTTAAAAAAATACGATTTGGGCACACCTGTTACCGAACATTTATAATTTTGTCGGAGTGATATGGTAGCTCAATTAACTGTGGGAGAGCCACGCTTCGGCATGAATGGTCCGGATGAGTCTCACAGAAAACCGGTGTGAAGCAGCACTGTGCTGTGTTTCGATGCGTTAGTGAGAGTACCGGAGGCCCAAACTGGAGGAAAGGGGGGTTTAAAGGTTGGTAGTTGTGACTCCACTGGTGTTGCGGGTGTCCATGGGCGGCGGCAATCGCTTACCGTCAGGCGATCCTGCTCTGATCTGCTCGTCTACGAACGAATACATAAAAAAAGTAGATATTGACGCGCGTTTTCTAAAATGGAGGTCGAAAGTTCCACTCCGAACTTGCTACTGATTTTTCAATCTAAGTGCATATTTCTACCATTAGCTCTGCGGTGAGGGAAAACAACGTGAGGAAACCTACATATTTCGGATATTATCTGAAACGTGTAACCATGATTCAGTTGGTCTAGATCACCTGTTAAAGGGTTACGAAGATCAGACGGCTATCGCTTCATTGTCATCATCATCATCATCATCAGCCCATTTAAGTCCACTGCTAGGGCACAGGCCTCCCTCGATCACATGAGGGGTAATTGCTATACTCACCACGCTTGGCAGACGGGTTGGTGAGGGTTTTGATATAAATGCAGAGTTTTCCTTCTATGGGTGCTGATGATCATGCCAGCAGCTTTACCTTAGTCGCCTTTTACGACGTCTCGGTAAGAGTGAGGGTGGCCTATTCTACTCTGCCGGGGACCACACGGCGCTTCATTCTACCTAGGCCTGGCCAGTCCTGGGATAGTAGCCTATTAAATCTTGGGCTATTATCCCAGTGTAGCCCGGTTTCCATAGCGACAACCGGGAAAAACACGATGAGATGATGAAGTAACGTAAAACTAAGGTATGCCATCTTGTGGGAGCGTAACGCTTCGGGATGAATGAGCCGGCTCGACCGGAATACAACGGCCTTACAGAAAACCGGCGTGATCCAGCACTGTGCTGTGTTTCGCTGCGTGAGTAAAGGGAGAGAGTACAACTTATAAACCCCCCCAAGTAACACAGGATGCATTATTAATTAAATAATAGTGAATTTATTAGGACTTGAGGTCCGTATAAACTCTTATATAAATTCACCGAGCGTCTTAAAGCTTTATATCGGCGCCTGACAACTATTATAATGCTTTCCACTGTATACCGATTGGATAATAGCATATTAGAATGTTTTTGTAAATCTTGTAGTTTTAGTGCAGCAAGTCTCAACACAAATAAACAGCTTTCAGATATTTTAGTGCATCTGGTTTCATAATAGCATGTTTAAGTAATAAATATATGCTTAATGCTACTTGGTAGCAAAAACGTGAACAATAATAATGTTAAGTATTATCCTCTGTACAGCTTTTAGCTATTTTTAATGCCTTTGGGTTTACAATAGCATTATTCGTAACAAGATGATGCATAACTCTGCATAATAGCAAAACTTTATACCTTTATAATGCAAAGTAATGCCTCTATACATCTTTAAGCTGTTTTTAAAGCCATTTGTTGTGTAAATGTATTTTAAGTGGTAAGTAAATGCTTTGAGCTGCCAAAAAGTACAAACATTAATCAAAATAGTGCTTGCATTAATAAAAAGGAAATTGTGCTCATTGTACAGCTAATAGCTTAATAATCAGATACACGTGAGTAATTTATTATGGAGCAATGATGTACTGTGGTGCGCGAGGCTGTCTGTATCTGCAGCATATATATTTCAAAATGTTGAAGAAATCCTTCAAAACAAAAGTGAGAACAGGGGGAATCAGGCGAAAAATATCAAAGGAATATGCAAGAATTATGTCTTTGAATCCGATCAATGCAGAACAAAAAGCATCGTGTCAAGTGAGTTTTGGCAATATAACAGAAGGTTCCGTAGGTCATATAGAATCTGCAAATGGACACGATTCGAAATCACTGTGCTTAGAAAATAATATTGAGAATAAAAATATTCAACAAAAATGTGTTAATTCCTGCCCACTTGATTTTGCTGAAAATGTGGGACCTGAGAGTTCTGACAAAGAAGATGACAAAGATATGGATAAATATGTGATATGTTCTTCGTTTCGTGAAAATATACGAAGATGGGCTATTGAAAGGAATATTAATCATATAGCTATAAAAGATCTCGCGAAAATTATGAATGGGTTGATTCCGGAAATATTACCTATGGATCCGAGAACTATTTTAAAAACACCCAGAATTGTCAATATAAAAAAAATTGAAGGCGGTGAATATTGGCATAACGGAATTATTGAAAATTTAACTTTGCTGTTGGAAAACTGGGCAGATGTTCCAGGAAATATATCTTTAAATTTTAATTTTGACGGTTTGCCAATTTACAAAAGCTCCAAAAAGGAATTTTGGCCAATACTCTGTAACATTTCTAAAAATCCTGACATTAAACCTTTAGTGGTTGGAATATACTACGGTATTGGAAAACCGAAAAATTTAACAGCTTATTTGGAAGACTTTGTCACTGAAACTGGTCGTTTATAAGAAGAGGGAATTCTTTTAAAAGTGTCTGCTAAGAAAGTTACAGTAAGGATCAGATGTTTAGTTTGTGATTCACCTGCCAGAGCTTTCATAAAAGGTATTAATATGTTTATAATTTTCTATATGTTATTAAATTTCCCGGTACACCATTATATTCTACTTACTATTGAAACTGTTGGCTTATTCTCAAATCCATCATTCGATTCGTTTAATACGTAAGCACGTTGCGACGGATTTGTGGATAAGTCTACCAAAACAATCATCAAATTTATATAATTATACTATTTTTATTTTTCAGGTGTTTGTAACTTTAGGCTGCATGAAGTGTGATGATTCTCACAATTCACACACTGTCACTTTTCCTGACACAAGTTGTTCCGAGAGAACAAACGATGGTTTTCGAAATAAGATTTATGGGGCACACCATAAGAATGATTCTCCATTGCCTAATCTTCCAATAGATATAGTAAAGGATTTCCTTGTTGGTGATTCACTGCATTTAATTGACCTAGGAATCATGAAGAGGCTACTAATTGGATGGCGTGATGGTAATTTCGGCAAATTTTTAACTAAATGGCGTGCTAAAGATTTTGAAGTAGTAACAAATTTCTTATGCAAATGCAAGTTACTATCTGAAATTCATCGAGCAGTGCGAGGTCTAGACTATCTGGCCTTTTGGAAAGGATCTGAATATAGAACTTTTTTGTTCTATCTTAGTATTATCATATTGCCAGATGTACTTACAAGCGAGATATTTTCACACTTTTTAAAGTTGTACTGTGGGATTACAATTTGTTCGGCAGAATGTTATCAGCATTTGCTGCCATTAGCTAAAGAACTACTTGAAGATTTTGTCAAGCATTACAAAGACTTTTTTGGAACGGACTATGTTACTAGTAACGTGCACAATTTAATCCACGTAACTGCTGAAGTTGAACGATTTGGACCTTTATACTCTTTCAGTGCTTATCCTTTCGAGAATGAGCTATATAGTATTAAAAGATTACTAAGAAGTGGAAAGGATCCGCTATCGCAAATAGCAAACAGAATAATTGAAAGCACTACAGAACTTAATGTTATAAATCATGAGTTAAGTGAGAAACTAGACTACCTACCCGTATCTAAAGGCAGGTAGAAATAATTGCAATGCACTTTTTTTTAAAAAAAATTAAAGTCTCCTCAAAAATAAAAGATAGATATGTATTGACCACTGTCAAAGACATAGTTGAAATCAAAGATATAGTTCAAGAACCTAATGGAATTTGTATAAATGGCATAAAATTAAGTGAGAAAGTTAATGTGTTTACGTATCCCATAAAATCTTCACATTTACATATTTATAAAGTAAGAAATGAAGATGGTACTAATAGATATTATAATATAGTCCTTGATCCTATAGACCTAAAATGTAAATTATTATGTTTGCATCATCGTGAGTATTTATATTTTATACCACTTTTGCATACGTACCAATAAAAAAACGTTATCTCAATTACTTAAGCTTTTTATTTATGTAGATATAGGGTATTTAACAATTTCTTTCGCATACTTTCCTAAACAGAAAACCAAGTTGTTGGCCATAAGTTCGAATGTAATTTCTTCTTGATTTTGAACTAAAGTTGTCCGGGGTGCATCGTTTATGTCTGTGTCTGAATTTTGTTGCATTATTGATAATTCAGCTTCGGCAAGTTGATAAGTTCTAATGTTATTCCTTTTCAAAATGCAGGATATTAACCTCCATTCTTTCTTATCTGGTTTGGATAGCTCATCTTTTATTCATTTCTGCTGTGCTTTTTTAGGCGGCCACCACAGGTTGCCTTTTTCCTCCCATAAAGAAGGCACGATAGCGAGTATGATTTTCTCCCTTTCTATAGTCTGAACTATTTTGAATGGCATTTTATGGGCTAGTATAATTTTTCCTGAAAGTAAAAAAAGCATATTAATAATAAAAACATTACCTACCCCTAAAAAAGATGTGAAGTTTTAGTTATACTAGTAACTATAGGTAGGTATTTATTTTGGTTTTAACCGTCCTAAAGTTTAAAGTTAATTTGGGTACCTGACAGCTGATTACAACACAATGAATGAAAAAAATAATGGCCCTTTTTATAATTGGCTAGATTATTTTTAACTTATAATGAAGCGCGATACGCGTGAGCACAACCGCTACCCATGTGAGTCGCTCACAACGGGATTGATTGAATTGACAAAATCAATTCCAATGTGGTATACTCTGCGCGTGCGCGTGCGACAGCATGATACTTATGTGAGATAGATACAGCGTAAATACGCCCAAAACGATAATAACCTGTCACTGGTATTTCCGACAAATTTGTACAAATATAGGCTGATAATAATCACTATAATCAGTCTTCAGGGGTAGGTCTGTGTACAGTCACGTACCAACCCTAGAAGAAAAAACTTATGCACTTTTTTTTGTTGAGAGCCTTAGATAATAATGATGTATTATTATTGTGTGATGTAGATATATAATTTGTTCGCATTTTTACTTATACAAAACTATGAAATGGGTTTTATTATTTTGCTTAATATCCCCAAAATTGCATTAAAAATGGCATTATTTTAGTAGACATCAAGTTAACTGGCATACCAGTGAACCCATATAAAACTACTCAATAGACAATTGCACTGCAGTGGTTCATTAAAATTCTAATCTTTAGCCACTGGCTTAATAATTGTTCACGTGTGACTATCTATTCTGCTGGCGGCATTAATTAGAGTTTAAAAAAGCTCACCGGCCTGCTATACATTCGACACCATTTTGTAATTATTTTATAACCTTAAAATATTATCATTTGGACTTATTATAAAGTAATAAACGTACCTATTTTAAAGTTATATCTCAATTTGATACTGTCCAACTAATACTTTTATATTAATTTATGCAAAATTCGCTCTATACTAGAAATACACACTTTCGTTTGGTTCTGCATACATATCTGTAAACAATATTATACATTAAAATCGCTAAATATCCCAGGCGCGTCAAAATTTCCAATGAAACTAATATAGATATTTACAGTAAACTACATTGCGCAGTAATATTTGAAGGTAAAAATCAACGAAAAGGTCAAAAACTTACCGAGTACGACTATAAATTCTGCATTTTTGTTACTCACTCAGTTTTGTGATTTCATCACGGATAAATAAAATAAATCACACCAGTGTATATTATTAAAACATTTAAGAACCGCGTATTAGAGGCGATTTTGCATTGACATAGGCTTTATTTTAAATGCTAACTGTGAACACTTAAACAGCTTTAATCATTCTTTTAGCACTTTCTAATGTTATTTTAATGCTTTTGTAATGCAATTAACATCTTCATTATCAATTTATTGCTAGCTTAATGCTTTTCTAATGCGGATAGCGACTTTATTGCCGTAATAAAGCTTCTCTAGTGCGATTGACACTTTTTTTTACCATAATAATACTGAAATAATGTGCCTGTAATGCAATTAAACAAGCTTTGTGAATCTATTTAAGATTAAAAGCTGTTTAATTTGTGCCCAAATCAGCATTACAGTAACCGTATAAACGTTTGTAATGCCACTATAATGTGAATATAAAATGCGAAAACCATACAGAAATGCTGTTAACGGGCCAATATACTGCATTGATGTGTTACTTGGGGGCCCTTTTCTCCCAATGCGGGAGAAAAGGGTGTTTATAAGTTGGCAGCGCACTTACGACTCTACTGCGGGTGTCCACGCAATACCTCTAATCATATGTAATATCCTCCAACGGATTACGTCTACGGCGGCCAATCTCAACGATCAGCCCCGTCATCATTTCAGCCAATAGACGTCCACTGCTGGACTTAGGCCTCCCCCAATGTTCTCCACACAGATCGGTCCTGTGCCGCCCGCATCCAATAGATTCCCGCGACCTTCACCAGATCGTCGGTCCACCTTGTGAGGGGCCTGCCACGGCTGCGACTTCCTGTACGTGGCCTCCACTCGAGGACCCTTCCGCCCCAACGGCCGTCTTTTCCCCTCGCTATGCCCTGCCCATGGCCACTTGAGGCATGCAATCCTTTGAGATATAGTCTGTGACCTTAGTTCTGCGGATCTCATCATTTCTGATACGATCACGCAAGGAGACTCCGAGCACTCTCATTGCTCTCTGGGTGACTTTGAGCCTCCTAACCTTGTAATCGGCCATGTCTCGATTCCGTGTGTCATCACTGGCAACACACACGCATTAAAGACTTTCGTCTTGAGACACTGCGGTAGATGGGCCGAAAATATGCTGCGTAGCTTCCCGAACGCTGCTAAGCCGTTGGATTCGTCGATCGATCTATTTCTGGAAGTTGGACTTACCAAGCTGGACTTTTGCATCAAGCCACGTACGCAGGATATATTATAGTACTCAAGTGTGTGCGCAAAAACAAGTGCACTCTCTATTCCCATACCCTCATATTCCGATGGGACACTACTGTGACACGAAGGGAAAGGGATCGGGAGCAGGACCAATAGCTTAACGTGCTTTCCGAGGCACGGGGGTACAAGACCGCCAACTTCCAGACTCCGGGCTGCTACTATGAATTTCTTACCGAAAACTTAGGTACACATTTTTGGCCCGACCCGGGGATCAAACTCTTGAGCAGCCGTCTAAAGTGCGACCCACTAACCACTTCGCCACCGAGGCAGTCAAATATATGTACATACATAGGAACAGACAGCGAAAGCATTTTCTTTATACTAATGTATGAATATGCTTAATGGGATTTTAACGGCTATGAGTCACTGTTTTATGAACCAAACCCTGGTGTTTAGGTAACGACTCTTTCCACGAACAAACGAGTACCAATTAGCTAATAGATTATTTTGTTTTTAAATACTGTGGTCGACCGTGTGGTCCCCGGCAGAGTAGAATAGGCCACCCTCACTCTTACCGAGGTGTCGTAAAAGGCGACTAAGGTAAAGCTGCTGGCATGATCATCAGCACCCAGAGAAGGGAAAACTCTGCATTTATATCAAAACCCTCGCCAACCCGTCTGCCAAGCGTGGTGAGTATGGCAATTACCCCTCATGTGATTGAGGGAGGCCCGTGCCCCAGCAGTGGGGACTTAAATGGGCTGACGATGACGATGACGATGACTTTGGTCGACTAAATCCTCGAGGTGTGAACAGTCAGTTATTACTACCTACTACGTTAATAATAGTTCAATGGGCGTAAAACTCATTTCAAACGGACATTTTGAATACGAAGAATTTTAATTTTTTTTAATGGCTCTACCCGAAGATAATTCGCCAATGTCAAGTAACTTTTTGAGAGTAAGTAGGTAATCAACAGTCGAAGTCAGTCAAAATCACAGTCACTCAATAAAACGATGTGTTTCACGTTTTATCGACCTAAGGATTCAGCGGATATCACTCTAAAAGCAATCGCGGGTTTTAAGACTGGTTGGAAGGTCCAAGCAAGTTGTCACGAGACAACGCACTCGACACACAATAGCAGTGTTAAAAACGATACAATCCAACGATTCTTATTATTAGGATCACTTTGCGGCACTTCACTGCACAAATAAACACCAAATTTGTGCACTAAAACCACTAGACACTAATTTAAAACCTTTGAATTGCATCAGCCCACGCGGCTTGTTTTAGCCCTACCCGCAGAATCCTTTCATAATTATTTAAATAATCGCTTTTTATTTTGTACTATTATTGTGCACTGTCCTCACTTTGTTTCGGGATATTAGTGATCACTTTATGACAATAGATAGCGCTAGTTGTCGATTACATCGCGCAAGCGCTCCGTGTTTTCGGATTACCTATAAGTAAGTTATATAATTAGGTATAATAATAATACTCCATAGAGTATCTTATCTTAACTGTTAGGGGTTGTTTTTATGGGGCACGTCGATCCTCAGGGATCTTTTGTACTCCTCAATCCCTTGCGCTCTGACTCGTGAAAGATTCGTTTCATCAGCGTCACGATGTCTTTCAGATTGAAGTGCCTGTAGTCTCCTGGGTTAGGATAAGCGTTACCTAGAAGACAGATTCTGCCTCTGGCTAGTGAGTCGCGTTCACACAAAAGATATTCTATGGTTTCCGTCTCCTCCTTGCATGCTCTGCAGTAGCTGTTCGATGTTATGTTCATCTTCATTAGCATTTTGTTCGTTGCATAATTCCCTGTTAACGCTCCTATGAGCATCCTTGTCTGTTGTCTCCAAGAAGATGTTTTTTCCATATCGTATTGTCTCCTATGAAAGCCTTTGAATGTTTCATTCCTAGTTTTTTCTTCCATTCCTTAGTTTGCTCTTCGTATACATATTGCCGGAAGGCCATATTGATGGTGCAGCTCGGCAGTCCAACAAAAGGTTCCGGTCCAATGTATTTTACGCTTACAATACATTGGACGTTAATAACAGTTCAATGGATGTAAAACCTTGTGGAGGACACGAATCGCACTTTTTTAATACGAAGAAATTTTTAATTTAAATAATCGCTTTTCTTTTTTACTATTATAGTGGACTGTCCTCACTTAGTTTCGGGACATTAGTTCCAATTTATACCAATAGATGGCGCTAGATGTCGACTACATCGCGCAAGCATTTCGTATAACCTATATGCATTGTCGCTGTCAGTGAGGTTTCTTCAAAAACCGTATAAATTCTGGAGCATACTGCTGCTTCTCGACATTTTAGCGCACACCACGTTTTACCTACCAGGTAAAAATGAGCGATGGTAGCTCAGTGGTACAGGACGCGTCTACCATATGGGGGAACCGGGTTCAAATACGAGCATGCACCTCTGGATTTTTATAATCTATGTGTGTATTTCTACAATTAGCGGTTTCTGAAACGTGTAACCATGATTCAGTTGGTCTGGTTCCCCTGTTAAAGGGTTGCGAAGGTCAGACGGCAGTCGCTTCATTGTAATTACCAGACTCACCAATACTGAATCATGGTGCAAGCGTACCCCGGGCTCCAGAGCGACAGTTTTGGACGCAACCAGGAATCACACGCTAAGAAGAGGACTGTTCACTAAAATCTTTTTACTCTATGAACATACTTCACCATGGGAGAGCCACGCTTCAGCATGAATGGACCCGAGTGATATCACGGTCTCACAGAAAACCGGCGTGAAGCAGCACTGTGCTGTGTTCCGTAGAGGCCTAATGTGTGGGCCACTTGTGACTCCACTGGTGTCGCGGGTGTCTATCGGCGGCGGCAATCGATTACCATCAGGCGGTCCGTCCGCTCGTCTGCCACCTTTCACATAAAAAAATAAAGCTTAAATTTTTATGTTTAGGGCGACTGAAGCGCGCTTTGCAAGGGGCTACTTTGGTGGCGTGTCTCTAATTACCTGACAATGCATCTCATTAGTCAATTACTTATGTAGGTACCTAATTAGATGACCTACTTATATTGTTAGTCAATTAACAAAATTCATCATTTCGAACCTTTTCGTTGACCTATACGGACATAAATTTGATTTAGTGAGTTATAGCGAATTTTTTGCAAGTTTATAGCAGAAAATTTTGTAAAAATATTGCCTATTTTTATACTTAATACCAAGATTCATTTTGTAGCAGGGAACTTTGGGAAATGTGTGTTTTATAAAAATGGACAGCAGTGATTGTGTGTGCAATTTTTTCGAATCGACTCAAAATATTTGTTCTTGTGTTTTCTTCGATATCTCAATGGATAGAGAACTGTATGGTGTTTGTGAGAATTTCGAAAATCTATTGATTTTCAATCCATCCTACGATGCTGAGTTGGTCGATATTTGTAGTGAAATCGAATCTATTATAAAGTAAGTAAATACTTTTTCTTTCTCTTATCTATCGTTCAATAATTTCACCGGATCCCGGCTTGACCGTGATACCACGGCCTCACAGAAAACCGGCATGAAGCAGCGTCTGCACTGTTTCGCCGAGTGAGTGAGGTTACCTACCGGGGAACCAATTTGGGGGTAGGGGAAAAGGTTAACAGCGCACTAATGTATCCAATGATGTCTATGAACGAGGGCCGTCGCTTACTATAGGGTGATCCGTTTGCTCGTCTGCCAACTGTTACAAAAAAAAAACTTATATGGGTCAGCATCATAATTTTATCCAATAGACGTCCACTGCTGGACATAGGCCTCCCTAAATGTTCTTCACACATGTCGGTCCTGCGCCGCCGGCATCCAAGGGATTCCCGCGACCTTCACCAGATCGTCGGTCCACCTTGTGAGGGGCCTGCCACAGCTGCGACTTCCTGTACGTGGCCTCCACTCGAGGACCCTTACGCCCCAACGGCCTTCTTTTCCCCTCGCTATGCCCTGCCCATTGCCACTTGAGGCATGCAATCCTTTGGGCTATAGATAGATAGATCTATCTATCTATTGCACAAAAAAAAACACAACTTTATACTGTATTGCACAAAAAAAACACAACTTTAAAAGGCATTACAGAAACTTAATTGTACAATTAATAGGGCGTGAATCAATTTTTCGCGTACAATAACAGACCCAACATTTGTGCATGGTTATTTAATAAATAGTATAAGTGTTTGCCGAGAGGTTGTAACCCAGAATTTGTTTAAAATAGATGCGGTTGAGTAGCTACAAATTAAAATCGATTGGCGTCGCTAGTGTGCCCTACCCGTCACCTTAAATCGGCGGCTGCGCAAGAGGTCCCGGGTCGGGCCAAAATTCGTACCGAAGTTTTCGGTAAGAAACGCTTAGTGTCAGCCCGGAGTCTGGAAGCTGGCGGTCTTGTACCCCTGTGCCTCGGATATCATGTTAAGCCGTTGGTCCTCCGCCCGATCCCTCTCCGGTCGTATCACACTGATGTCCCATCGGAATAGAGGTTGCACTTGTGTTTGCGCACACACTTTAGCACTATAATATATCCTGCGTATCGTTGAGATTGGCCGCCGCAAACGTATTTGGTTGGAGGGTATTATTTATTAATATTCTATCTAATAATTAGTGTCACAAAAAAATACTGTCAATTTATATGACATATTGTTTTCAGGATTTCAGAAAGCAACAGAAATACACTGAGTCAAGGGGCAATCACATCAGAAAACATCGGAACGTCACAGGAATTGACAGGTACCTATAATATACATACTAATATACATACTTATAATTTATATTTTTCATGTATGACGATTTGTAAGAGCTGTATTATGCCTATGCAAATAAAGTACTTTTGAATTTGGACAATCCTTGATTTACCTTTACTTTCATATTACTTACAGATCCACAAAACATCGCAGCGTCTGTAGACTTCCCAGCATCAACCAGAAATAAAAGGCGAAGACCAGCTGATGAACATAATCATATAAATGTTCCTAAAATTCTCAAAAACAACACCCGAGCTTTTGGAAAAACTGATGAAACAATAAAAAATGAAAGTGATAACATTCAAGAGGAATATGAACCAAACAATTACATCCAAAATGCAGATGAAGTAAATGACACCCAACATGAAGATGAAGAAATATGCATTTCAAGTGCAGAGAATGTAATTAAAACTGTTGACAAGTTGAGCGCTTATATCAAAAACGTTTATGGAAAAAAATATTGCACACAAAATGCCGAAATAGACAATGATAACAAAATGGGTTCTCATAATAACCCAAGTGAAAGTTATGAAAATAATTACATCCTAAATGTAACTGAAGACAATAACTGTAATGAACATAATGAAAGCTGTGTCAAGAAAGAAATTGATGCTACAAATGATTACAATCAAAACGAAAATGTTATTTTAGATGTAACACAAAGCACTAGTACTATGAAAGACACCATATCAAATACTCCTTTAAGGATTTTAGTACCTGAATCTATGACTGCAGATGTTCAATCCTTCTTCAGTTATGCTTATATACCTGTTAGAGTGAAACTTACCGAAGCAATCCAAGCTATGGGAAGTTTAAAAGCAAAATTCCACCTCCACGGAGTGATGTTTGAAAACCAAATATTTGATATTGAGGATATTGTAAATGTTACCTCACTAGAAAATCGAGATGCAAGATTTCAGGTTGCACGCAATTTAATAGTGTCAAAGTATAATGAAATGAAAATATATTCTGAGGGAACAATGAGAATAGTATTTTTGGATTTACATATTCTTCCTGTGTTAGACTAAGACGGATAATATGAAAAAGAAAAGGCTACGTAAACATACATGCGCGTAGTGATGTCGCTTTGGTTCGGCGTGAGACACAGACAGACAATAGGCAACTGTGCGGGAGAGACACGACACGATATACAGCCTAGCGCGTAGGCCAACCAACTCTTCAATATTAATGACAAGTAAAGCCTAGTTTCTGTGTACTCAAAATGAATAGCTTAAGTATTTGTGTTACAGATCAAAATCAAAATAAATATTTTAAGGTGACGGGTAGGGCACACTGGCGACGCCAATTCATATAAATTGTTAGCAACTAAACCGGATATCTTTTTAACAATTTCGAAGCTGCAGCCTCTTGGAAAACACTTAAACTACTTATTTATTTAATACTCATACTTAACTTTTAGGTCTGCTTTTGTACTCGAAATTTGAAATTACCGCCAAAAACTGCTACTTATGGCGTTAATCCAAATTTCGAGTGCAAGAACAGATCAAAAAGTAGTGATAAATAATGAAATAAATAGTATACATGTTTGCTTAGACTCCCGCTCCGATATTGTTTAAAATAAATCCGGTTTAGTAGCTAACAATTTAAATGGATTCGTGTCGCTACTTAGGCTACCCGTCGCCTTAACAGCCAGTCCCTTAAGACAAATACGAATTGTACAGAATGGGAATCGAACCCACGATTCTTGGAGCGTGAGGCATCGTCACTATCAAATGCTGACAAACCACCGCGACTGTATTTATTGTTGTTACATTGTAAGCTCTTCTGAAAGTAATTAATTTAGAGGTTTTAGAAAGTAAAGGATTTTGTCCATGTAGATCTAACAATTGGCTCGCCCTCGCTTGGTTTTGGGGCATTAGTTTCACTTTAGTACCAATAGATGGCGCTAGGTGTCGATTACATCGCGCAAGCGTCTCGTGTTTTCGGATTACCTATAAGCGTTGCCGCGGTCTGTAGGATAAATAGTATTTTAAATATTAATTTTGCTAGATTAAATAGTGGGATATATGTACCTAAATTTCTGTTTTTATTTTGTAACAGTTTAGTTCTAAGAATGTAGGTATACTATTTATTGTCTGTGTTTTTTATTATTCATTGATTGTGTAAACTTCCTAAGGCACCATTACAAATGAACTATTTTACACAAAGATATTATTAAAATATATTTATTTTCATTTGTTTGTATTACTTAAAATATTCTTAAAAATAAAGACTATCAGATCACCTTAAAATTAAAACAGGAATTAGACGCCATTTTTTTTTTATCGCGTACCATCGCATTGAAACGCCATCACATATTTAAGACAACTGTGGTATTCTAAACTTTCCTGTACACCCTAAAGTGGTAAATAATATCCCCCTCATTTTGAGGTTCTGAGGGGACCCCCTCCTCTTCCACGAGTTGGAACTGCGTCTTGTCGAGTGGAGGGAAGAATGTGTCACAATCGAACTCCTTTTGAATCTCAGTCAGGTATACCTTGCCGCAGTTCTGGTGATCCATCGCAGCCTGTAATAGGTAATCATGTAGATGGTTTAATCGCAAAAGACAAACCCACGTAATATAATATAATTCTCACAACATCTCATACGTTGACCTGATTCCATACTAAGTAGCTTAAACACTTGTGTTACAGATATCAGACAACAGAGGAACACAAATATATACTTAAATACATATATTACACCCAGACACTGAACAAACACAAGTGTTCATCGCACGAATGTTTGTCCAGGATGGGGATCGAACCCACGACCTTTGGCGTAAGAGGCAGGGTCACTACCAATTGCTCCATCCGGTCAGTCATGCTAATTTAAGAATAGGAATAATTAAACATGTATATATTTGTTTGGCCGTGTGGTCCCCGGCAGAGTAGAATAGGCCACCCTCACTCTTACCGAGGTGTCGTAAAAGGCGACTAAGGTAAAGCTGCTGGCATGATCATCAGCACCCAGAGAAGGAAAACTCTGCATTTAATTCAAAGCCCTCGCCAACCCGTCTGCCAAGTGTGGTGAGTATGGCAATTACCCCTCATGTGATTGAGGGAGGCCCGTGCCCCAGCAGTGGGGACTTAAATGGGCTGATGATGATGATGATATATTTGTAATCCCACTGTTGATTCTGATATCCTTAACACAGGTAAGCACCTGTGTTATGGATATCAGAATCAACAGTGGGATTACAAATATAGGCAGCTCGGATCTCGGAGTCAGATCAATGTATGTGATGTTGTGAAATATATATTTATTTATTATTATATGAAGTTGCTCATTTTCATGATTTCTAAAATTAGGAGATAGCATGATAATCATAATAATTCGAAAATCATATTAGCACAATAGTTCACAATTATAGATAAATTTTTCGACTTTTTTATTATATTTTATGACATAGGTGGCAAACGAACAGACGGATCACCTGATGGTAACCGATTTCCGCCGCCCATGGACACCAGTGGAGTAACAAGTGCACTGCCAACCTTTAAACTCCCCTTCCGCCGGAGATTGGACCTCCGGTACCCTCACTCACGCAGCGAAACAGCACAGTGCTGCTTCACGCCGGTTTTCTGTGAGGCCGTGGTATCACTCCGGTCGAGCCGACCCATTTATGCCGAAGCGTGGCTCTCCCACGGTACTGAATTTTTTCATAGACTAACATGAAAGTTTAATCTCATGTTACTCCGATAATGACATCAGAATCATAAAATATCTTAAATAAAAAATATAACTTTTACATGTATTTACTGAAAATTTACATCAGAATCTTAATTCTGATGTAAATTTTTCAGTAATAATAAATTTGAAGAAGACCATGAAAGTCCCATCTTGAACAATCACTCATTATGATGATTCATATTCGCATAATAAATAATCATATTATCATAGCACTAGCACATGCTATTCTTTGAAGAAAGCAGTGCTAATTAAAGTTATTAATGTATGTGCTTTATCTACACCAGTTCGGTAGCAGGTAAGAAACCTTTTTTGCAGTATATAGTAAAAGCTAACCTTATACACTGAAGACCCTCCGATGACCCAAGTGGACTCAATGTCATCTCTGTTCTCAATGTGTTTGATGGCCTCGTCCAAGCTTGACACTACCACTACTCCTTCAGGTACCTAGAAAATGAAATCATAGTTCTGAGATTTTTATGGCGACTAGATCTCCAGTAACGCCCTGTTGATCTCGTGGTTTAAGTACCGGGTCGTGATCTCGGGTCCCTGGGTTCGATTCCCGGGTCGAGCGAAAAGTATGTTTCGAATTTTTCGAACATAGCTCGGGTTTGTGATCACCAATCTGCATTTGGCAAGCGTGGTGATTAAGCCTAATACCATCATAGTAGCGAGGGTTTGATTTCTATGGTGGAGGACTTTGCCCTGCAGTGGGACAAGTTTATAGGCTGATACTTTCCTTTTTTTACTTCAGATCTCCAGGATTTAACACCAGGAGTCTCTCACCAACTAGACATATGGTCTTCCTGCAAACCAATGAACGAGGCTTTGACGACCAGCTAAACCCCACTTGAATTTATTTTATGTGATAGGCAGCAGACAAGCAGACGGACCGCCTGATGGTAAGCCGCCCATGGACACCCGCGCCACCAGTGAAGTCACAAATGCGCGGTGCCAACCTTTAAAACCCCCTTACCCCCAAATTGGGCCTCCGGTAACCACACTCACGCTGCGAGACACAGCCCATTGCCGCTTCACGCCAATTTTCTGTGAGGCCGTGGTATTATTCCGGTGGAGCCGGCCTATTCATGCCGAAGCGTGGCTCTCCCACGGTCAAAAACGTGACTACAAGCAACTTAGCCTGTTTTGATCTTTGGCAGGCAGCAGTGCCAACAATGCGAAAAATTGTGGTCCATCAATCACTAACTTGGATGTGCAACAGAGGCAGGGCACCCTCAAAGCGACACTTTAAACAAGCCACAACAGAACACAATAAGGCAAATCATAGTTAATAAAAAACCGGTTATCGGATGGAATAAATACGTCAGTGAGGCTCACAGGAATGCAAGGTGTAAGTTCGAGTTGTGGACACTTTATGGTAGGCCTAGATCTGGTAATATCTGGAAAGAGATGCATGAAAGCCGTCGCATCTTTAAATCTCGACTTAAATGGTGTCAAAATAATAGAGACCAATTAAAAATGGATATGCTAGCCAAACACCATGATAAACGCGATTTTAGTAGCTTCTGGAAGAGTACCAACAAGCTTAACAACAAACCAGGTGTACCTGTGAGCGTCAATGACGTCAGTAATCCTAAACAAATAGCAGACTTATTTAAAGTGCATTTTGCAGTGAAATCACCGTTGGGACCATCACAGTCACAGAGTGGAGGGGACCAGTGTAATCTTAAGCTCGGTGTCAGGTTCTCAAGCCAAGATTGTTAGGGATGTTGTTAGTTCGATGTCGAGAGGGAAGTCACCTGGTCATGATAGCTTGAGTATAGAACATTTAAAACATGCTGGACCTCATCTACCAAGAATACTAGCTATGTTTTATACACTATGTGTGAGTCACGCCTATCTGCCTGATAAAATGATGAAAACTGTGGTGATGCCAATTGTGAAGTCCAAAACGGGTGACATTAGCGATAAGTCGAATTACAGACCAATATCGCTGGCTACGGTTCTGGCTAAGGTTCTTGATGGTTTATTAAATGCAGAGCTGGATAAACACATCAATATCCATGACAATCAGTTCGGCTTCAAGTCTGGCCTGTCTACAGAATCCGCAATTCTATGTTTGAAACAAACCATCAGGTACTACACAGAGCGGAGGACACCGGTATTTGCCTGCTTTCTAGACCTGTCGAAAGCGTTTGACCTGGTTTCATATGACATCTTATGGCACAAGCTATACAGCACTTCCATGCCAAGGGAACTTGTGAACCTGTTTAAATACTGGTATGCGAACCAGGTCAACGTTGTTCGATGGTCTTCAGCATATTCAGACCCGTATAGGATGGAGTGCGGCGTAAGACAGGGAGGGCTGTCTTCGCCTAAGCTCTTTAACCTCTATATCAACGCGCTGCTGGAGGAGCTCAGCAGCACTCATGTAGGCTGTCACATTGATGATGTGTGTCTAAATAATCTCAGCTACGCTGATGACATGGTGCTGCTGAGTGCTTCGGCATGTGGTATACGAAAGCTGCTCTCTATCTGTGAGAGGTATGCAGCAAGTCACGGGTTGCGTTATAACTCTGGAAAGAGTGAATTTATGGTCTTTCAGGTCCGCGGTAAGAAGCTCGATAATATTCCAGATATTAAACTTGCTGGCTCCCCGCTTAAAAGGGTGGAATATTTTAAATATCTCGGACACCTGGTTACCGCTGACCTGAAAGACGATATTGACATTGAACGGGAACGCCGGGCACTGTCTGTTCGAGCCAACATGGTAGTACGCCGCTTTGCTCGATGTTCGGAGGAGGTCAAAGTCACCTTGTTTAGGGCATTTTGTACCTCCTTTTACACTAGCAGTTTGTGGGCAAGCTATACAAAGAAACAATACAGTGCCCTGCGTGTCCAATATAATAACGCTTTTAGGATGCTGATGGGGCTACCGCGATATTGCAGCGCGTCAGGGATGTTTGCCGAATATGGAGTGGACTGTTTCTGTGCAACAATGCGTAAGCGATGTGCGTCTCTCGTGCGCAGGGTCGCGCTAGTCCCAACAGCATCCTCAGACTATTTGCGAGTCGATTTGACTGTTACTACATGAACCATGCCGCGATGATTCATGTAGTGACTGCTTAATTTTATTTCAATTTTATTTATTTTATTTCAATTTAATGTATGAAAATTTCAATTGTAATTTAGTAAAATCTATGTAATGTAATGTGATTAATGTAAATTATTGTAATTATGATCTCAGGTGGTCGAAATAAAATTATTTTATTTTTTATTTTATTTATAGTTTTTTTTTTCATGCTAGAGGTGACAAACAAGCAAGTGAGTCAGCTGATGGAAAATAATCAACACCGCCAATGAACGTCTGCGAAATCAGAGATATGGCTAATATGTTGCCGGCCTTATTACAAAATTATGTCTACCAACCTTTGGTGCAACATTTTCCACATTACGAGTAAGCACAATGTTGATCCTATTAGCCAATGGTCTGTACTTCAACGGGATGCAGTCCCAAGTGGTTCGTCCCATGATGACTGCGTTAACTTTTTGTGGGTCGTTCACTCTCGTTGTCATGTTCGAGAAGTAAGCCATCTCTTTTCTATGAAATAAGTCAAGAAATATGATAAGTAAAGGCTACATTGGCAGGATATAAGTTATGCTTCTAACAATACTTCGTCAGAAGCTGTAAAGGTTTTTTTAAAAAGTAAGGCTTAGATAGATACTCTTTATTTCACAACATACAAAACTTAAAAGCTAGGTATACAGAGATACAATGTACAATTTAGGCGGTCTTATCGCTGGGAGCGATCTCTACCAGACAACCTTCAGGTAAAGGACATTAGATAGAAAAGGTGGTGCAATCCGTTTTGATTTTGAACATTGATTAATAAATTCCTACCATTAGTTCAGCAGTGAGGGAAAACATCATGAAGAAATCTGCACGTTTTGAGTCGTTTCTGGAATGACTAAGCATTATTCACTTGAGTCTGGTTCCCCTGTTAGAGGGTAGCGAAGGTCAGACTGCAGTTGCTTCATTGTGTACTCCGGGCTCCACAGCTTTGGATGCAACTGGGAATTACACGCTAAGATGAGGAAGCTTAATAAAGCACAAAATATTTTAATTCTTTTATTCAAACTTATACACTTTCAACACATTGTTATAAATGTTTGATTCTAACTTCACTTCGACATAAAATTGTAAAAAAACCAGTACTTACTTCAACTTCCAGGGTAAGGTGCCATTGACACCAATGCCCATGTTTTCACAAGCCGCTGCGATCAAATTTAACTTACTTTTGGACATATTTGCGCGAAAAAAGTTAATCAAATATAGTATTTTTGATAACCTTAAATGTTGTATAACAACTTTGTTAGCACACCTAACTAATTAGTCTAATTACTACGAAACAGGGTCAGGTTACCTAACTTGTATGACTATCTTTAATAGTTGACTGCAAATCGAAATTCTATAACCCTCCTTTTGCTTTGCCGTAGTCGGGTAAAAAAATTAAATGTAAACAAAAAATTGCACAAAAAAACAAGAAAAGATTTGGCGCGATTCGGTAAACGTCAAACAAAAGTCATTGTCAAAGTATAATTTAGTGGTGTGTAGTACGCGCACGAAGTTTCTTATCATATCTTCTACTTTCTTATGTATAACCTTCTTGAGTACGCGACATAAATTCGAATGAATATGAAATGAATAAGATAAAATTATGCACAATTTTTACCGATTTATTTTTAATGAATACGAATATAATATCTTAAAAAGACCCAATTAAAAAATTACCGATTTTAAACAGGTAAAGTATAAGTTATAGCGAGACAGCGCCCTCTATCGCGCCCTAAGCGCAATGCCTTGCTGCCGGTTAGGTACCGCTAGCACTTATTTTCTGCCATGTTAGTTCCGTAAACGCCCGCAGGGCAATACTGGTTTGATTGGTACGGGAGTTCCTCTCCCCCCACACCTACCTCACTCTCTCGCTAACCAACCGCGTCCATGTTAAGTTGTTGCTCCGATATAAATAATTATTATCATGTGTTAATTTGAGACAATATACGAAGATATATCTCCATAAAGTGTTTTGGCTACCTACCAACCAACCCTCACAGTACTAACACTACCCACTCCCAAAGTAGCTACGCTATAAGTGATCGCCCAACGTGTGTTAGTGAGTGGTGTGGACGCGAAGGTCTGCCGCCATTTTGGGTTTGGAAAACCGAATTATTAGGAAAATGCCAAGAACCAGGAGCCGAAGTTCGTTGCCGAGGGAGGCAAACCTCAATGAAACTATTATTCCGGCCGAAATTAACGCCGAGGAGTTGGTCAATGAAGACGCCGCGACTGAAACAGCAACCGAAGGTGCCACGGGAAGCAGCGCGGGCGCGTCCATCTTAATGACTCAGGAACATTTCGCCGCACTGATGGGACAGTTGCAGCAATCACAAGCAGAATTTTGTCAAATTCTATTACAAGAAGTACGATCATCTACACCAGTAATGCATCAGGTACAAACGGAGCCGTCGCTTACTATGAGGAGTACGAGCTGTCCGACAGACAGGGCCGCAGCCCCGGTTGGTGCTAATTTCATTACTTGTAGTGCAAGGTTTAGTGGCTCGCAGAACGAGTCTGTCGAGAATTTTATCGATGCAGTCGAAATTTTTAAAACTGCCGCCAACGTTTCCGACGAAAACGCACTGAGAGGACTTTCATTATTATTATCACATTCCGCCGCAACTTGGTGGCAAGGTATAAAACAATATACGAAAACATGGAGCGAAGCAATAGATCGCCTGAGGAGCGCATTTGGGGAACGAAGAGCACCGTTTCAAATATATAAAGAATTATATAGTATGCAGCAAGGAAAGTTAAACACAGAGTTATTTGTCGCACAAGTACGCGCTTTATTTGCTAAATTACCAGAAAACGACATCTCACAGAAGGTACAATTGGATATGACGTTTGGGTTGTTAGACGTCCGTATAAGAAAAAGAATAGAAAGGGACACATTGTCTTGTTTTGAAGATCTTATAAGGAAGGCTCGAAGCATAGAAGATGCGATGCAGGAGCGCTTGCAGTCGCCGGGTGCACAGTCGCGTGGGCCATTCTCCGCGCAGTTTCGTGGGTCGTCCGCAGTGCCACCGCCGGGCCAGTCTGCCGCGCCACCGCCGATGCGGGTATCGCAGCCGCAAGGTTCGTCGCACTGGGTGCCGCCGTCGGGTGGGCCATTGCCGCCACCGCCGCCACAGTCGCGTACGTCGCAGTCATATGGACCGCCGCCGCCGAGGTCGCGTGCGCCGCCGCTGGGTGGGTCGCCGCATTTGCCGCCACCGCCGCATCATGGATCCCTGAAAACAGACATAAAGGAAAGT
Source organism: Marasmia exigua (assembly GCA_019059595.1). NCBI lineage: Eukaryota > Metazoa > Arthropoda > Insecta > Lepidoptera > Crambidae > Marasmia > Marasmia exigua. Next base: position 3,822,418 of record CM032489.1, on the reverse strand, counting down.
AAAAATTTGTATTGTTATGGCTGTGGTGAAATAGGAATAATAAGAGCAAGATGTCCAAATTGTAGTAGTTATAAGTACAATAAGTTTTATGCGTGTGAGACCACCAATGTTAATATGCAGGGGGAGTCAACTGTATGTAACAATAGGGGTTACACTAATGGTAATAAGAGACCAATATTAAATATCGAAATATTAGGTGGGAAAGGTATTGCATTAGTGGATTCAGCCGCAAAAGGCTGTGTAGCTAGCCAATCAATGTATAATTTTTTAATAAAAAGTGGTCAATGTTTTGATAAGCAAATTAGAGATGTGAAGCTTGCAGATGGTTTATCTAGGAAAATGGAGGTTTTAGTTACCTCAGTGAATGTGAAAATGTTACATAAAATAATTGAAACTGAATTTATTGTTTTTCCAGATGCTTGTAACAATCAATCTTTATTAGGGATAGATTTTTTGAACAAAGCCAAATTAGTTTTTGATTTTGGTAAATCATTATGGTACTTTTCGGACACGAAGCACCGGAAGTACAGGTTGTTTTATGAGGATTTAGAACATGGTTATAATGAGGTACAGTCAACACCAAAAAACTGTGATAATGATAGTATGTCACTTAATGATTTAATAAACTCTTTCAGTGATGTGTTCCGAGAGACTGGTGAAGCCACGCAGTATGCAGAGCATTTCATTGATACCGGCGAACACGCGCCAGTTGCTGTTCCGCCGTACCGCATGACACCAGCGCGCGCAGAGGTTATGCAGCGCGAGGTAGAGAAGATGCTTGCTGAGGATATCATTGAGGAGTGTGAGTCAGCATGGTCAGCACCAGCACTATTAGTGCCTAAACGTGATGGAAGTTTTCGTTTTTGCGTCGATTACCGTAAGTTGAACAGTATTACTAAAACAGATACTTATCCAATGCCGAAGATTGATGAGCTGTTACAAAGGACAAAACAGGGTTGTGTTATGAGTACTTTAGACTTAAAATCTGGGTACTGGCAAGTTGCCGTTAACCGGGATAAAGATAAGACTGCCTTTTCGACACCGTCAGGCACTTATCGCTTCAAACGCATGCCATTTGGGTTAAAGAATGGACCAGCTACATTTCAGCGTTTAATTGATCGTCTTTGCTCATGCCCGAAGTTGCAGAATATTACTATTTTAGCTTTTTTGGATGATCTTTGCATAATATCGGCTGATATGGAATGCCACATAAAGGATTTGCACGCTGTATTTGAAAGACTGCACGAATTTAAATTAAGGGTGAATCGGGATAAGTGTGTTTTTGCACGAGACACTGTCAAATATTTAGGTCACGTGATATCTAAAGATGGTATATCACCTGATGAAGAAAAAGTGAAAGCTGTATTAGATATGAAGAAGCCGTCATCACTTAAACATCTAAGAACCTTCTTACAGACTGCTTCTTGGTTTAGGAAGTTTATACCTGGATTTTCTAAAATTTCAGAACCACTGTCAAAGTTGACTAGGAAACATGAGCCATGGAGATGGGAGACAGAGCAAGATCAAGCCTTCGAGGAGCTAAAAAGGTTGCTGACGTCACCACCCATCCTCATCCAACCTGACTACACCAAACCGTTTGTGCTCAGAACTGATGCCAGTAACTACGCTCTGGGTGCAGTACTTCTACAAGGAGAAGGTAATGATGAAAGGCCTATTGAATATGCGAGCCGATTGCTCAATCAAGCAGAAAGAAATTATTCAACAACAGAGAGGGAAGCCTTAGCCATAGTCTGGGCTGTGGAACGTTTTCGTTCTTATATTGATGGTCATAGGGTTGTCGTAGGTACCGACCACCAGCCGTTGAAGTGGCTAATGACTGTAAAATCACCATCAGGCAGATTGGTAAGATGGGCACTGAAATTACAAGCATTTGATTTGCATTATGAGTATACACCAGGGAAGGTAAATATAATAGCAGATACCCTGAGCCGTCCCAACTGCGATGAGAACTCCGCAGATGCATGTGGGATATGTTCAGTAACGATTGACTTACCTGCGAAGAGACCCTCCGAGTTAAGATCAGGTCAGCTGGCAGACCCTGAACTTGCTAAGATAATTAGGAATCTGGAAAGTGAAGAGGAAATTGATGTTCATCGTTGGACGGGAAGAGGTTATATTATGGAGCAAGGAGTGCTCTATCGCTATAATCCGGATGCGGATACAGAAGAACCGCAATTAGTTATACCTGTGGATCAAAGAGAAGAAGTATTAAAAGAATGTCATGACTCTCCTCTGGCAGGTCACCAAGGGATCGAGAGGACATATCAAAGAGTTGCTCAAAAGTTTTATTTTCCAGGGATGCGTCGTGCCATTGTCGAGTATGTCAGAACGTGTACATCGTGTCAGCGCTACAAGGCTGCCAACGACAAGCCACCAGGGTTGTTGCAGACGCCGATCCTGAATCAGAGAAATGAGGTTATTGCTATAGATTTATTCGGACCCTTACCTCCAGGTGATAAGGATGAAAAATGGATTTTATTGGTCGAGGACACCGCAACTAGATGGGTCGAGTTATATCCGCTTCGAGAAGCGACAGCTGAGGCGTGCGCGCGTACACTCATAGAGGAATATTTTCTACGTTTTGGTCTACCGCGTCGCATTATTTCAGATAATGGTGTACAATTTATTTCAGCTGTAATGCAACAGTGTATGTTCGTGTTAGATGTGAAGCAGGAATTGTTACCGCTGTATCATCCTGAGGGGAACCCTGCGGAAAGAAAGAATAGAGATTTAAAAGTACAGTTATCACAATTAGTAGGTAATAAACATAATTCTTGGCCTATATACTTACCGTCTATACGTTTTTCGTTAAATTCTGCACGTTGTCAAACTACAGGAGTTTCGCCAGCGTACTTGATGTTTGCCAGAGAGCTGAGATCGCCTTTAGAAGTAAGAAATGATCCTCGTTTGGTTTTGGAGAAAGAAAACTTCGTTCCACAGATAACACCATACCTAAAACGTTTTCTCAATACGCTAGCTGCAGTTCGCGAGAAGGTCGAAAGTCAGCAGGATAAAAGAAAGGACTATGGTGATCAGTCACGTCGCGTAGGACAAAGTTTTGTTGCAGGTGACTTGGTATTATTGAATTCGCATGTACTTAGCAACAAAGGAAAGGACCTGACATCGAAGTTCGTACCAAAAAGAGATGGACCATACGTGGTTACTAAAAAGGTAAGCCCTACAACTTATATCATAGCACCCGCACAGGACTCCAGTAGGTACTTAGGGAAGTATCACATTAAACAGTTAACACCTTACCTGGGTCGCGATACGACCCTACCTCAACCTGTAGTTCCGGTGCGGAAACGTGGCCGTCCCCGTCGTAACTTAAATGAGAATAAATGTAATAATGTGTCAGATAGGGAGGAATGTATGTACTCGCCTAATCTTTATGTAACCGATGTAAATTACAATTCTAATGTGGATTTAAATGATAAATGCAATAATGTGTCTGATAGGGAGGAATGTATGTACTCGCCTAATCTTTATGTAACGAATATAAATTACAATTCTAATGTGGATTCAAATAATGAATGTCATAATGTGTCTAACCAAAGTAGTGTTTCTGTAAATGTTTGTAACAATGATAATGTATGGCCAGCGAATGAGCGAGGACGCTTTCATCCTCTGGAGGGGGAGTATATAGCGAGACAGCGCCCTCTATCGCGCCCTAAGCGCAATGCCTTGCTGCCGGTTAGGTACCGCTAGCACTTATTTTCTGCCATGTTAGTTCCGTAAACGCCCGCAGGGCAATACTGGTTTGATTGGTACGGGAGTTCCTCTCCCCCCACACCTACCTCACTCTCTCGCTAACCAACCGCGTCCATGTTAAGTTGTTGCTCCGATATAAATAATTATTATCATGTGTTAATTTGAGACAATATACGAAGATATATCTCCATAAAGTGTTTTGGCTACCTACCAACCAACCCTCACAGTACTAACACTACCCACTCCCAAAGTAGCTACGCTATAAAGTTAATATGATTCAAATCCAGAGATTAATTTTAAAGAGCTAAAAAAATGCTCGTTATTTGTATGTAGAATTATTATTATTCTCACAACATCTCATACGTTGACCCGATTCCATACTAAGTAGCTTAAGCACTTGTGTTACAGATATCAGACAACAGAGGAACACAAATATATATATTACACCCAGACACCGAACAAACACAAGTGTTCATCGCACGCATGTTTGTCCAGGGTGGGGACCGAACCCACGACCTTTGGCGCAAGAGGCAGGGTCACTATCAATTGTCAAAATAAAAGTTGGTTTTATGTTTATGTGATAAATAAATGAGCGATGGTAACTCAGTTGTACTGAACAACGTTCTAAACGTGCCTTCCATGCGGGAATGGTGATTCGAATCTAAGCATGCACCTCTGGATTTTTAAAATCTACGTATTTATATCATTAGCAGTGAGGTAAAACATCTTGAGGAAACGTGCACGTTTTGAATTGTTTCTGAAACGTGTAACCATGATTCATTTGGTCTGGTTCCCGTGTTAAAGCATTGCGAATTGTGAAGGTCAAACGGCATCAGTCGTTTCATTGTTATTACCAAACTCCCCAAAAACGACAGCTTTTGACGCAACCGGGAAGTACACGTTAAAATGTGGTCGATATATCGAATAGAAATTGAAACGATTATGTATTTTTTTAATTATGGCTGCTACTGTGTTGCCCACGGCGAACACTTATATAACTCTACCATTGTCGAGCGATTAAAGAGACATGTTTAATGATAAAATGACCGGTGTAAGGATATTTTACTCATTCTGATTTTTATTTTCCAATTGAGGGTTACACCACCTAAAACAAAATAATAAAACGTATACAAACAAACAAATATTATACAGCACAACATTATGAGTGAGATTCGGTTAACGATTATGTAGTTAATGGTTTAAGGTCACACATCACTATCAGATTTGACATTTTGTTTTTTTTTCTGCCTTCAAAGGCATACAATTTCATACAGCCACATGAGATTAATAAGTAAAACTTTTTTAAACAGAGTTCCTATGATTTATAATAATAACCAAACGGAATGGGGTTACCATGCCCTAAGACGTAAGTTACAGTGGTGCCATCATTTATTTCCATGACCATTGACAGAGTATAGAGAATATTTACAGATTGTTTTAACTTTATGTTAACTGGTAGAAAATGCCACTGGGCATTAAGTGCGCCTAGTATCTTTACTATCCTTTTGCGAAGTAAAGTTTTAAATAAATAACGAAATATTAAACATGTCGGGAGCCCAATTCTCGTGCTTTTGACATTTTGAAAACATGGCGGATGTCACATGGACCCCAATTCTCGTGCTCGTGATATTTTGAAAACATGGCGGATATCACCTGAAAAACCATACAAAAAAACTATTTTTTAGTGATATATGCCGTAAGAAAAGAAATGTCACAAGCACGAGAATTGGGCTCGTAATCATACAAAAAAACTAGTGATATATGTCGTATGATGATTAATGTCATGAGATCGAGAATTGGGCTCCGGTTTAATTTTAAGCGATTTTTTTGTAAGTGCACCGCCCAACTCTCTTCTCTCCGTCGCCTATTTATAAGTGACAATAAAGTCGTGAAATTGAATAAAGGTATCTCGTAATTTTCTTATTATGAAAGTACTCTGTTATGATAACGGTTACTACGGTACTAAAGCTTAGTCATCCCGTTCCAACACGCAATGTTTAAACGGGCTGTTTTGTTCCGGGACTATCCTTAGTCCGCGATTGTAATAAGGGGGAAAGTTGTTTAAGTTCAGACAAAAATGCGTTATCACGATTCACAATTAATAAATAATATTAGTCAATACATAATTCGATGTAAGTATAAGTATTTTGTTAATTTTAGATTTATCAATGTAATCTTTTAGGTAGGACTACAGAATTTTGTCATACCAATACCATTTGCCCGCCTGCTGGCAGGCTGAATACCGTGACTCTGATACTTTTCATACCATCTATGTATCAAATGTGTATTATGCAAATAAATAATGTTTCTGTTTCTGTTTACATCTAGGCAAGGGGGATTCATAATAATGAGTTCGAAATAAAACACACATTTGATTATGATTAACTTTAATCGTTTGTCAATAATACATTAATATTACAATAAAACTACTACGGTCCTTCCCTACAATAAATCATCAAAGTTCGTACAATAATACTTTCCAAAAGAAAATACTGAAAGAAATTGGGAATCGCCGCTTAAATTATAAAACTAAGCACCGAGTCATATTTTTATAAACCTATTGCTGTCTCTTTCTTTTGCATTCAAATACAAAACTGTGCGATAAAGCAACTGCAAATTATGTTCATAGAAGATTTTCCCTCCAAAATACCTGTCAAAACAGTACAAGAGATTTTAAGCTTTAAACCATTGGTGTTATGGTTTAAATTACATTGCTACTGAGAATGATGTTTTTAAAGCATAATAATGTTGCCAGTGCTAGATGTTATATACATTTCTAATATGAAATAGGTTTATAAATATATTAAACAGGGTGTATTACAAACTCTTAAGCAAGACTATTAGGTAATAAACTTACGAATAAACTTGCCCAATAGTTTTATAATTAATACTAAATAAAGGAGTTGAAAACATAAAACCACTTACATGCTATTTTTCATATAGTAAGGTCACTAAAGTGAGATGCAGACAGTGGTAAAGTAAAGAGAGTAACTCAAAATTTTGAATTTTTGTTCTGTAGTTCAGAAAACAGCTTACACCAACGTTTTTTACGAATTTTCAGACATAAAAGAACAAAAATTCTGAATAGTTTTAGAAATATTTAGGCAGTTCGTGGTTAATGATGTTACTTTTAAAATCACTCTCGGCATGTGACGTTTAAGTTTTGATAGATTTCAAATACGTAATTTTACAAATCCGACTTAAAATAAAAACTTATAGTGACAGTTCTAATGGAGTTTCATCTCTGTATGCATCTCACTTTTGTAATAAGATTGTATTACTGAAACTACTAAGTCAGTGGAAAGAAAATGTGATAGATAGAAATTAAAAAATATTTCGAAAACGTAGACATTCGCGATTTTGGACTCTATATTGTGTATATGTTAAGTCGAAAATCGGTTGTAGCGCAGTCAAAGCCTTTAGTGAAAACAATAGGTGAGTACGAGTAGATCTCGAAATATTTTTACAAACATTTTTTTTTATTTTTTTTTGTAGTTTTTTTAAATTTTTTTTTACTTTTCTAACGTTTTTCGGCTCTATCCCGGAGCGGGTGAATATTAATACACGACGACATACATACTGTTTATTTTTATTAATAATGATAATAATAGTTAAAGAAATAAGTTTTTTTTTTCAATAAAATTTCTACGATTACAGATTTGACGTAACTAAAACGGCGATTTATTAAAAACCATAGCGCGAATTTTCAAAGCTGAAATTGTAGAAATAAAATACTTATAAATCTTGTGACTTTTCCCGTTAAAAAGAAATACTGTTAAAATGCAATCATATGATTTTATTCACTACTTCACAATATCAAGTGATACTTTTAAAAATTAATACAAAAATTTGTTAACATGTAAAAAAAAAAAATTACCCATTTTAAAAAAAAATAAAAGACGGCCAAAAAGTCACAAGAAGCTCTAACAATAAGTAATATACTAAACAACTATATTATTATACTATATACTTGTCGGCGCCTTGCTACCCCCAAATGAAAGAATCGTGCTTGCTAACTTTAAATGGATACTACGGTGAAGGATCTAGGGTGTTCCACTTCTGTTGGTAAAGCCACGGAGAATTCTGTAAAGAGAAAAAAATTGTGGTTAATTTATAGTCACATCGTTTGGCACTCGACTAAAGTGGGAACTAATGAAAAACAGATTAAAAATATCACTGAATGTATGTCACCAGTGTGGCCAGATTTTCCTGCAAATAATTCTATTAAAAGGCCCTACTATTTTAACGCAACATTTTTAATTCAATATTTATAAATCATTCATGGATATTAAAAAGTCAAAATACAGGGTGTATCTAAGGACATTTACATCCCTTTAACCACGTGTTCTACCAACCATTCTGAGTAACATTTGTTTTACGACTTTTCGAAATTCGTCGAAAATATTTTCGACTCCCCATACAAAATGACCAAGTCACGTGACCGACTCTGTATGAAAACTTGAATTTTTTTTTACGCGAAATTCCAAAGTCATATAACAAATGTTGTTCATAATGGTTGATACAATATGTGGTTAAAAGGAAGTAAATTGTCACAGATACACCCTGTATGTATAATAATAATATTCCAATGGGACACCAGTGTGACACGTCCGGCGAGGGATCCACCAACGGCTGAACGTGCTTTCCGAAGCACGGGGGTACAAGACCGCCAACTTCCAGACTCCGGGCTGGCGCGCGGGCGAGATGTATCAGTAAACACTACTCTTCCACTTAGACCTCAAATGCTTGGATTAAATCGGATCAAGAAGTTGAGTGCGTGGAGTGGACATCAACTTCTCATGTGACGTCACAGAAGTCCTCACCACTGTTTCTCGCTGTTTCAAAGTCACGCGATTTAAGCGACAGAGCAAGAAATCGAACGCGCGAAATAGGCATCGACTGTTCCAATGCTTTCAAATTCTTAAAACCTTTACCCTTTTTTTGTGTGATATGTGCCAGGCCAGACGAGCAGACGGATCACCTGATGGTAAGCGATTGCCGCCGATCAAACTTCTCTCCTATTACTTTTGGAGTGGGTGTGACGTCACAACGAGAAGTTAAATACGCGGAGCGGACATCAATTTCTATCCCAATGCTTTCAACTTCTATAACCTTAGGACATGTATGTCCTTTTTATCTTCTATTAATTCTGGAGCCCAGAGTATTGTTTCACGCTAATTTAGAGCGCTTGTGACGTCAGTATAAGAAGTTGCACATCAACTTCTCACGTGACGACTGCATTATTCTGCTTTAGAAAGCGTGTGTCGTCCAGCTGTTGAGAGTGTGACGTCAGAAAAAGAAGTAGACCACGTAAACCGGGGATCAACTTCTCTCGTGACGTCATTCCAGCTGTTCCACTGCATTCAACATCTGCTCTAGAGTGCGTGTGACGTCAGTAAAAGAAGTTGAACACGCAAATCGGGGATCAATTTCTCTCGTGACGTCATTCCAGCTGTTCCACTGCATTTAACATCTGCTTTAGAACGCGCGTGACGTCAGAAAAAGAAGTTGAACACGCAAATCGGGGATCAACTTCTCTCGTGACGTCATTCCAGCTGTTCCACTGCATTCAACTTCTGCTTTAGAGCGCGTGTGACGTCAGAGCAAGAAGTTTAGCACGCGGAGCGGGCATCAACTTCTCTCGTGACGTCATTCCAGATGTTCCCCTGCATTCGAGATCTGCTTAGAACGCGTGTGACGTCAGAGCAAGAAGTTGAACACGAAAATCGGGGATCAACTTCTGTCGTGACGTCATTCCAGCTGTTCCACTGCATTCAATTTCTGTTTTAGAGCGCGTGTGACGTCAGAGCAAGAAGTTGAACACGCAAATGAGGAATCAACTTCTGTCGCGACGTCATTTCAGCTGTTCCACTGCATTCAATTTCTGCTTTAGAGCGCGTGTGACGTCATAGCAAGAAGTTTAGTACGCAAATGAGAAATCAACTTCTCTCGTGACGTCATTGCAGCTGTTCCTCTGCATTCAACTTCTGCTTAAAACGCGTGTGGCGTCATTCCAGCTGTTCTATAACTTTTAGAGTGAATTTTACATCAGAAAAAGAAGTTGAACACCTAAATCAGTTCTAAGTACAGTTTTATCAATTTTATAAGTACCAATGAACCTGCGCAGAAAAATTCGAAAACTACGGGCAAAATATTAACCAATCACAAAACTCCATTTACGCGCGTAAAAAAATACTATCTTTTTATTGGTTGATGCGTCAGCGCCATGTTCGATGCGAGTTCGGTTAAGAGAGAGATAGCATTCATAGAGATGAATGCAATGAATCCAGAGGGATTAATTGTTTTTAATCTTATCGTAACGCAATAAAGTCTGTATTTCAACTGCTTTCGCAATCGTAATCAATCAGATTCGACTTGCTCTTCTGCGTAGACGAATATTGCCGGTGTAACCTGTAAACGTGGTACAGCTGTACTTACCTAGTGCATGTTGTAGTGCAGGAATATGTAGTCGGGGTTGGTGATGTTGGTGGCGGCTGGCGCGTGCGGCGGCAACACCTGGAACCCCATGAACATGAACGTGCGGAGGAGCGTCGCGCGGTCCGGCCTGGTCTTCAGCACGCAGATGATGCAGCTGGAAAAGAGAAAGTTAATATGTAATGTAATGTGGTACACTGAGTGTACCACGACAGAGTGAGTGTACTACACTCACTCTTACCGAGGTGTCGTAAAAGGCGACTAAGTAGCATCACGATAGAAGTTGATCCCCGATTTGCGTGTTCAACTTCTTTTTCTGACGTCACGCGCGTTCTAAAGCAGATGTTGAATGCAGTGGAACAGCTGGAATGACGTCACGAGAGAAGTTGATCCCCGATTTACGTGGTCAACTTCTTTTTCTGACGTCACACTCTCAACAGCTGGAATGACGACACACGCGTTCTAAAGCAGAATAATGCTGTGGAACAACTGGATTGACGTCACGTGAGAAGTTGATGTGCAACTTCTTATACTATGTAAGGCAATTACCCTAATTAGTATGGCAATTACCCCTCATGTGATTGAGGGAGGCCCGTGCCCCAGCAGTGGGGACTTAAATGGGCTGATGATGATGATGATGATGAATGTTATGTGGACTCCATTCTGAGATTGGAAACACAAAAAATATGCATTCACAAAAAGTTGGCTTCCTCACAGTATTTTCGAGCTTTTGTTAAGGTGACGGGTAGAACTAGCGACGCCAATCGATTTTAATTTTTAGCTACTAAACCGGATCTATTTTTAACAATTCCGGGGTTACAACCTCTCGGCAAACACATATACTGTGGGATTGGTTTCTGAACGAGTGATGCATGACTGACAAATGAATGAGCGATGAGTGAGTGTATGATTACTGAACGCAAAGAATGAGTGAGATGGTATGATGAGAGAGAGAGAGACAGACGACGAATAGCGGCACGACGAACGGACGAATTTGCTCTTCACAATTTTATAAAGTATATTTTTAAATATAATCGGTTTCCTCAAGAAAGCGTCTTTGATTATACTATTTATTAAATAACCATGCAAAAATGTTAAAATAGATTCGGTTTAGTAGCTAAAAACCAAAATCGATTGGCGTCGCTAGTGTGCACTACCCGTCACCTTGAGGCGACGGGTAGACTAAACCGGATCTATTTTAAACAATTTCGGAGTCACAGTCTATAAGCAAACATTTATACTATTTTTTTAATAATCGTGCACAACTTTATGATCTGTTTTTGCACCCGAAATTTGGATTAAAGCCATGAGTGGCCGTTCTTGGCAGGAATTCGAATTTCGAGTACAAAAGCAGATCCAAAAGTTAAGTATAAGTAATAAATAAATAGTATAAGTGTTTTCCGAGAGGCTGCAGCTTCGAAATTGTTAAACAGATATATCCAGTTCAGTTGCTTGTTAGCAACTAAACCGTTTAAATCAATTGGCGTCGCTAGTGTCCCCTACCCGTCACCTTAAAGCTGGCGACAGCGTGCACGATGACGTCACACAAGAAGTTGACTGCGCAAAACTGGTTTCAACTTCTCGCGTGACGTAATTCCAGCTGTTCTATACCGTACTAAACATCTCTTTCTATGACTTATAAGAGCGGGCGCGACGTCATATAGAAGTCACATCAGTGCCCTATCTATCCTACAGGGCGTCCTAAGACTATGGGACGTGATGGAAAAGTATCTGAAATCCTTAAGTTCACATTTTTTACTTAATCTAGCGCTCATATGACGTCAGAGGAAGAAGCTGATTACGCCAAACTGGCCTCAACTTCTCTGATGACGTCATCACAGCTGATCTACTAAATTAAACTTACTTGTGGCAGCCGAGGCGCACTTCAGCTAAGTCCAGCAACCATCAAAAAATCCTCTTCCTTAACATGATTAGAACTCAAGTCACAGCAATAAGTTGGCTGCCTCAAAGTATTTTCGGGATTTTGTTAAAGCCGACGACAGCGTGCATGACGTCACCCAAGAAGTTGACTGCGCAAAACTGGTCTCAACTTCTCTCGTGACGTAATTCCAGCTGTTCTATACCGTACGAAACATCTCTTTCTATGAAACTATAAAAGCTGGCGTGATGTCAAAACAAGATGAGCGCTCGGATTGGGCATCAACTTCTAGTGTGACGTCATATAAAAATCTCATCGGTGACTCAAGACTATGGGACGTATTGGGAAAGTATCTTTAATCCTTAAGTACGCATTTTTTACTTATCTAGCGCTCATATGACGTCAGAGGAAGAAGTTGATTGCGCCAAACGGGCCTCAACTTCTCTCGTGACGTAATCACAGCTTGTTCTACTAAGTTGAACTCACTTCTGGCAGCCGAGGCGCTCTTCAGCGAAGTCCAGCAACAGCATGAAGCTCTCCTTGCTGCCAGACTGGAGTACGCCTGGCACGCGCAGGTACATACTGCTGCCTTGCACCACCTGGAGAGAAAAAAACATTGACTTTACTTTGCATCCTGAGGTCAATCTAAGGTGCCTATTCTACTCTCCGGGGACTACACGCATCTACAATCCATCAAATGACTTTCTTTTTGGTCTCCAAATTCCGACAGAAACATTTTTTACTCTCGTAGGACTTGGCGTCGGAGTATTTATTACTATAACACCAAAGCTCTTGTCACTATAATTGGTTTTGAGTTCAAAAAACAACATCTTCATATATTTTCAGCGAATTTAAATAAACAATTATTTTTTTTTAAACATTCCGAATCTTGACATTTGATCATTCAGGTTGTTTTTTTATTTTAATTTTTTTATATGAGTGGTGGGCAGACGAGCAGACAGATCACCTGATGGTAAGGAATTCGCCGCCCATGGACACCCCCCACAACACCAGGGAGTCACAAGGTGTGCTTGCCAACCTTTTACCCTTCCCCCCATTTAGCTCCGGTAGCCTCACTCAACACGGCGAAACACAGCGCAGGCGCTGCTCACGACGGTCTTCTGTGAGGCAGGGTATCACTCCGGTCGAGCAATAATTGATGCTGTTCTGATTCCTGCCGCTTCATTTCGCCATCTTTCCATCGACAACAGTTCCATCGACATCATCTATATGGTTGGCAGTCTTCAACTGTGCGTTTCTCAAGAAACTTTCTGTCTCGTACGACAATACTATTGAATGAACTATCGCTTGCGGTATTTCCGGACCGGTGATCGTATCAGAAATGATGAGATCCGCCGGAGTACTAAGGTCACAGACATAGCCCAAAGGATTGCATTCAGTGCAATGATCCGACTCAGCCAAATGATACACTGATCCGAATCTCTAATGTTCGCTCCGAATGTTTAATTCGACTCAAATGAATCACGCGTTCGAATGTACCGAATGAGCCGAATGATCTGAATGATCCGGGATGAGGCGAATGATCTGAGTGAGCCAAATGATCCGAATGAGTAGAATGATCCGATGAGCCGAATGAATGACGGATCTATCTGAGAGTCGATGTTCCAAATGAAGCGTAATATTTTGGATTTTATTTGAGTTCAAAATTCAACATCTTTAGTAAATTCACTTATAAAATCATTTTTTTATATGACAAATCTTGACATTTCTAACAACAGGGGGACAAGTCTTAACAGAATACGGCAATTTTTTCTTTTAGGCAGCTCTTTAATAATTAAACCAAAAATGTATGAAAGCCCGAGGGTCTCCTTTCTTTGTTTATTTATTTATTAGGATTCCAACACAGGTTGGCACAACCTTGGAAATAAAACTTAAAATCTAAGAATTCATCCTCTTGTTTAGACTTTTGGTAAAATTATTATTTTCGATTCTGTTTGTGAATATCAGTCATTAGTCATCCATAAGTTATTAATGTGTTTACATGCAGTTTGGCGATAACAGAGACTTGAGCTATTTATACAATAGGGCAACGACATTTAGATAAGAGAGTGTGTGATTGTATAATTTTGTTAGGTCTTATCTATAACAACCTAGATATTTAAACAAATAAAATAAAAATCCGCCACGATAGCTTGTTAGATATGTACTTACGTATGGTGCTTTTTTAAATCTGAGATTTGCCACCGTATCTTAAACCTTCTCCTACAGTATAAAAGGTATAATTCAGGTCAAGCCGGCCCATTCAAGCCGACTCGTGGCTCTCCTACACGAAGATAAAACGAAGTTGGTGATACTCACAACCACGGTGTCAACGTGACGTCATCACAGTACTGCTATTCCATCGGAAAACCGTGTGGGTGTGACGTCACGCGAGAATTTGAGTGCGCCAAACGGGCTTCAACTTCTCCCGTGACGTCATTCCAACTGTTATGCTGTCTTATCTTCTCTTTCACGAGTTTTTTTGGAGTCCTAGCATTTGTTCATTCGATAATTCACGCGCGTGTGACGTCAGAACAAGAAGTTATTCGTGAAAAGTGGCCATCAACTGGGACGTGATGTCACACTGGCACAGACCAGGTAGTAGATACTCACTCACATGGGTGTCCTAACAACTTCTCTATTTATAACTAGACTGCGCCCGCGGCGTTACTCACGCTGTTTTAGTCTTTATTACAAAAGTCTTCATTCAAACTTCAAACCCGCTCAACTACCCCTTAGGGGTTGAAAATTCAAAAGTTTCTTTTTTATTCAAAACCGCTGCCCAAATCATTTTAACTTTTAAATAAGCTGTCTAATCCCGCATACTGCATTTCATCCCCTAATTTACCCCCTCAAAAGATGATTTTCCAAAATTTTTTGAGTGAATTACTTATTATTTTAATTATATGTAGGTATAATATACAATCTTTCACTTTCCTAACATCAAAGATGACGGACTTGTATACAAACTTCAAACCCCCTTTTCACCCCTTAAGGGTTGAATTTATAAAAATGTTAAAACAACTTGTTCTTAGTTTTAAAACGTATAGCGATTTTCAAGATTCTTACTTTAAAATGGCTAAACTCCCATACTGGGACTGGCATTTCATCCCCTATTTTAGCCCTTTTAAGGGTGATTTTCAAAAAACGTTAAATTAGGTTACTTTTTATTTCAAATTAGTAGTCTGAACACAAAGTTTCACATTTCTAACATCAAAGATGGCGGACTTTCATACAAACTTTTTAACCCCTTTATGGGTTGAAGTTATGTTTTGAATTAAATAATCCCTTTTTAGTGCTCACTTTCTCTATTAAAAGAACCCCCCTACTAAATTTAAGATTCTAGGGTCAGTAGCTTGGACTGTGGGTGCATTCCAAGTCACTTAATCACTTAGTCACTCAGGTTCTCCTTTTATATATATATAGAAGATACAAATCCTACAGACAGCGGCAACGCTTTATAGGCAAACCGAAAACACGAAACGTTTGCGCGATGTAATCGACACCTAGCGCCATCTATTGGTATGAAGTGGAACTAATGTCCTGAGACGAAGTAAGGGCGGGTCACCAGTATAATATGGATATAACAAAGGCAGTGATACTCACAGCTTCCCAGCGCACCACGGTGTTTCTCAGTCAAGAATATCTTGAAGTCAATCTTGACTGGCTGCCGGTCCTTGCGCTCCAGGATCTTGCTTATCACCTGGAAATGCACCAGTTTGACACTTAGAACATAATAATTAACTTTAATCCTTATGTGTTAAAGACTAAAGTGTAGAATCGCTCTTTCAGGCGTAGTGTCGTAGGCCTAAAGGTTAGGCTTATTTCCGTCGCAGGTACAGTTACTGTTAGAGGAAGCGACTGCATAAAGCTTCTGAATGCAACTTTAGTTCTTATGCTTTTAAATTCAAAGTTGTATGTACAGTTGTTGCAAGAGGTTTCGGATAGCGTGAGGCGTTCTAGCGACTATAACCCTAATCCATATGAGACTAAGGCATATCAAACTGACCGCTTTCCGTCTCTCCACAGTCTGCTCACGCGGCGTTGTATATACAGTCACTATAAGAGATTTCGGAAGTGATAGCGCCAGGCTATAAGCTTCTGTAATCCTAATACTCATATCGCTAAAGTATATTTTACTGATCGCTTCCCGTCGCTCCGCCGTCAGCTCGGGCGGCAATGTATGTACACAAGTCATTGTACGAAGTTCTGGACGGGATCGCCTCTATTCACTACAGGACTATTTTAGTCCTTATACCTTACAAGTTAAAGTAGAGAATGCTTACCGCTTCCCGCTTCTCCGCCGTCAGCTCGGGCGGTGGAGAGCCAGGGTCGATGGAGAGGCTCTCCTAGCTGCAAGCGACTATAGCCCCAAAGTCATACACACAAAGGTGGCCAACGTTGTTCTCCGTCGCTCCTCCACCGTGGTACAGTAAGTGCACGAGGTACTGGAAGGAACGGCACCCAGCCTTGCAAGCTACAATAGTCCTTATGCCCTAAATGTTAAAGTACAGAATGCTTACCGCTTCCCGTCGCTCCGCCGTCAGCTCGGGCGGTGGAGAGCCAGGGTCGGTGGAAAGGCTCTCCGAGCTGCTCGTCAGCGAGCTCGCGCTGGCCCATAGCAAGGCGCTCAACAAGTCACCTAGAAAAAAAAAACAAAGTTTTGACTATTCAATCGTCATCATCATCATCATTTCAGCCAGTAACGTCTACCGCTGGACAAAGCCCCCCCTCCCAATGATCACACTGATCTGGTCCTGTGCCGCCCGCATCCAAGGGATTGCCGCGACCTTCACCAAATCGTCGGTCCACCTTGTAGGCGCCTTACTACGGCTTGGGTAAGACCTCCACTCGAGGACCTTTCTGCCCCATCGGATCTCCTCGCAATGTGCCCTGCCCATTGCCATTTAAGGCATGCAATCCTTTGGGCTATGTCATTGACCTTGGTCCTCCTGAGGATCTCATCATTCCTGATAGGATCACGCAAGAGACTCCGAGCATAACCTTTTCCATTGCTCTCTGCGTGACTTTGAACCTTCCTAAGGGGCTCATTGTAAGCGGCCACGTTTCGGTTCCGTATATCATCACTGGCAATGCACACGCATTAAAGACTTTCGTCTTGAGGCACTGCGGTAGATGGGCTGAAAACTCCTGGGCTCAAACACCAGTGTTACGGATATCAGAACAACAGCGGAATTACAAATATATAACATTTAATACTTTTCTTTTGTAAATCATACTGGGCAGGCAGAAGGTTAGGCTAACAATAGTTGTTGTTTTTGATACTTTTTTTTATGTCATAGGTGGCAGACGATCAGACGGATCACCTGATGGTAAGCAATAGGCTATTTCTGAAAACTATCTTAGGGTATTCATTTACATAGGTATAAGGGGCCCTAAAAAATATTATTTTAGATATTTTAATATAAAAACGAAAAAGAAAATGCAATATTCAAATATGCCGAAAAAACGCGTCTTTTAGCAATATGGCGGCCAGTGACGTAGATTGTCCATAAATAAACATTGTACTTGTTGGTGTTGCAGTGTTTCTTTCAAATAGTTTTGATTTTCTCTTGTTTTATTTGAAATGTGCTACGTCATTTCTTCTTATGAACTAAAATCAACCATAGGCAGTAGACTTACGCATAATCTACGTCACAGGCCGTTTTTAGTCACGTGACCCCTGTTTAAAAAATTATAATTTTAGAAGACGAATTTTGATGAAATCTTGCAATATTTTTATCTCGCGTTAAATTTACAAATCGCTCCACAAAAATATTTTAACACTGATGTTATAAAAGAAATAAATATTTTTATTTATCACTGTCAAATAGCGTACTACCGCCGCCCATGGACACCGGCGACATCAGAGGAGTAACGAGTTCGCTGCTAACCCTTAAAACCCCCTTCTCCCGGGTTAGGCCTCCGGTATCCTCACTCACGCAGCGAAACACAGTACAGTGCTGCTTTACGCCGGTTTACTGTGAGGTCGTGGTGTCACTCCGGTCGAGGCGGGCCATTCAAGTCGAATCGTGGCTCTCCCACGATCACTCTCACATGGACTGACCGGATGGCGCAATTGGTAGTAACCCTGCCTCTTACGCCAAAGGTCGTGGGTTCGATCCCCACCCTGGACAAACATTCGTGCGATGAACACTTGTGTTTGTTCGGTGTCTGGGTGTAATATTTGTATTTAAGTATATATTTGTGTTCCTCTGTTGTCTGATATCTGTAACACAAGTGCTTGAGCTACTTAGTACGGAATCAGGTCAACGTATGAGATGTTGTGAGATGTTGTGAGATGGTACTTACGGTTGTTGTCGTCGTGGGTGGGGGTGGAGGGTGTAGCGGGGCTCGAGGCCCCGCCATTCACCCCTCCGGGCGGTGCCGAGCCGTGTGCAGGGACATCAGGACCACCTGCCAAGAAAAAAATAGCACAATTTATAAATATAGGTACTTAGGTTAGGTTAGAAATATCACCGTACGCCCTGTGTCTAGGGGCGTTTAAGAATACTGCCAAGGTTTTCCCGGCCTGTCGTAAGGGGACTAAACGGGCTTTCGGAGTACGTGAGCGTATCCACTGCTGGGGAGTGGCTTGCTCAGCATACGACTCCGCGGGGGATGACATTACCGGGTGTCCTGGTAGGTTGTACAGCCTTGAAGGGCTGTATTGCGCCAGATAGGGGTGAAGCGGCGAGCGGATTAGCGGTACGGTCTAGTCCCGGCTGTGGGGTTTCCGACCGCGATTGCGCGGAGATGGAAACCCCAGGGGTTTTAGTTAGGGTTTGAGTCCAACACACCACCTTGTTCCCTACATGTAGCAAGGTGACGGCCATGATGGTTTCCCCTGGGAGAAAAAGGAATATGACCGTGAGATGGATAGCGTATTGTACGCCGGTGCGCTTTCTGGGGTAGGAGTGGGTGTTGTCACTGCACCCCTCTTAGGAGGTCTGGCCATTCTGCTTGGGTGGACGTTGGTCGCAAGCGGGATCTTCTTCGTCGTGCGGGCTTTTCCGCAATCAGGCAGCAGTTGTGCCCATTTCGCGTGCGGAGGGTGAAGTCGGCCGGTGTCAATCCAACCAGCCGAGTTCTTCAAGGAAACCTATCAGCGCCTTGGTGTTGCTGAAGATTTCATAGAGACTGCCTGGGTTTCCCAGGATCAAACGGACTGACGTGTCACCGCAGGCCTCGCCTAAGTCAACAGCGGCGGGCGTCGTAGGGTTTTTAGTGAGTATACCTCTGGGTTATCTTTCCAGAGGGCGTCTCACACACCCCGGCAGGTCCCCCGATCTGACGGGACGGTGCGTAAAGCATTTTCCCTGCGTGACTAAAAAAAAATGGAATATGACCGTTAGCCGTGTGGTCCCCGGCAGAGTAGAATAGGCCACCCTCACTCTTACCGAGGTGTCGTAAAAGCCGACTAAGGTAAAGCTGCTGGCATGATCATCAGCACCCAGAGAAGGAAAACTCTGCATTTATATCAAAACCCTCGCCAACCCGTCTGCCAAGCGTGGTGAGTATGGCAATTACCCCTCATTTGATTGAAGGAGGCCCGTGCCCCAGCAGTGGGGACTTAAATGGGCTGATGATGATGATGATGATGACCGTGGAAAAGTCGGACTTTGACCCAAAAGAAGAACTTTCTACAGAGGTCTGACCTAGTGGAGTAAATTATCAGCATATTCACCGTTTTTTTTATCGTTTACATCCCGAACACCTCAAAATAGATATCGTAAATGAAGTCCATTTAGCATGTTAGACCAACAAAATAAGCGAAAAAATAATCAGCTGTTCCATACATTACGAGGGCAACACTGAAAGTTTTTAGAACTGGCGACTTATAAGACGATGATTAAAAAAATAAGTTAAAATTTTGAAAATGGTACTCTTTTCCAATATTATTGCCTATGCATTTAATTCGATTCTCTTTTTTTTCGATTTGGCGGCAAATTGAAAATAATCTTTAACAAGTGAGCATGACGTTACGCCATACAGCCCAGGCCTCGCACCCTGCCATTTTTATTTATTTCCAAAAATAAAAGAAAAACTAAAAGGAAAAGGTTTCACGGACTCCGAATTAGCAGTGGCTGCGTATCAAAAGGCCGTCGAAGAGACCCCTAAAGAAGAGTGGGCCAAGTGCTTTTCTCAGTGGTTTCATCGAATGCAGCGATGTATTGATGTGAAGGGACATTATTTCGAAAAGATATAATAAAAGTAACAACTTGCTAAATTGTTCAGTTTTTGATTTTCTAAGAACTTTCAGTGTCGCCCTCGTATTGCCGGGTGGATATTCTATTTTGTATAGAACAGCTGACTTTTTTTCGCTTATTTTGTCGATATCAAAATAACGGTACTGTCCCACGGCAGGGCAAAGGCCTCCATCACAGAAATCAAGTCATCGCTTCTATGAAGGGATTAGGCTTAATCACCACGCTTGCCTAATGCGAATTGGTGATCGCAATCCCGAAATTCAAAACATACCTTTGCTCGACCCCGAGATCACGGCCTATTACTTAAACCACTAGACCACCCTACAACCTTTAGGCACTGCGAAAAATACTAGGTTGTAGCAAGAGTCGAATTGAAGGTAGGGCCACATTGGTTCTTAGTGGACTTATAGCTCCAGCCCCGGTGCAGAAATTTGAGCGGTCGAGGGTTCAAATCTCGGACGGAAAAGTTTCTCTCCGAGGAAGGGGACGCGTGGTGCGTGGGGCTGTAACACAGACCTCCTACGCCTGGTGGGTACGGCTCTACTCTCCTGCCTGTCCCCATTC
This sequence comes from Marasmia exigua, assembly GCA_019059595.1. NCBI lineage: Eukaryota > Metazoa > Arthropoda > Insecta > Lepidoptera > Crambidae > Marasmia > Marasmia exigua. The sequence goes on along the minus strand of CM032489.1, from coordinate 3,801,598 downwards.
CCTCCCCTGACCCCGGGGGAGAAAGCGCCGTGCCCGCCTTGTACGCGGGCTTCCGTCCGAGAGAAAGTCGTGGTGGTAGGTTTCGTACCTTGGCCCACGTCTTTCTCCCACTATGGACGATGAGGGAGAGTCCCAGGAGTTTTAGTCGGTATGCCTCTGGCCGGCTTCTCGCTAGGAGAAGCCGTCGCCAGAGGAGAGTCCGACATAACCCATATTTCTCCCGGGTCACCAAAAAATAATATGTAGGAAAGTCTGGCTTACCATCAGATGGCCCGGCACCCGTCGGCCGTGACTGAGATGTTTTCAACATAATTCGTTGGCGAGACTCCTGGAGTAGCTTAGCTAAGCATCCAGCCGACTCCAGCCTTCTACTGACGGTTTTGAGAAACCATCGATAATGAAGGGATGATATGGAGGGTATTATTTGCTACGGGGGGATTCCCAGCCGTTCATCGTTTGCTACGAAGGAATCCCCGGCGGCGGCTCAACATTTGCTACGAAGAAATCCCCGGCGGCTCAACATTTGCTACAAAGGAATCCCCGACGCATGGCTCAACATTTGCTACGAAAGGATCCCCGGTGGCTCATCATTTGCTAATAGGAATCCTCGGATCATCATTTGCGATTCGGAAGCCAGCCTCCCCAGCTTCATGCATGACGTCGATAAACTCCGAGCCGCGAAAGAAACCCCGCGGCAAAACACGGAACTAAAATATTCGATTCCTTATGTCTATGGACCTAAAGTTCAATTTTGAATATTGATGGCAACTGCAGCGCGCTTTTCATGGGACTTCTTTGATGTCGCGGACTCAGCAGTTTCGACGTTTAAAACTATAGGGTACTTGTCTAGGGCACAACGCCCTGTTGCTCTAGTGGTTCAAATACCGGGCCGTGACCTCTCCTGGGTTCGATTCCGGAGTCGAGAGAAAAGTATGTTTCGAATGTATCGCACATAGCTCGGGTTTGTGATCACCAATCCGCATTTGGCAAGCGTGGTGATTAAGCCTAACCAAGGGCGGATCCACCGTTGTGGGCACGATGGGCATGCCCACAACCTTAATAGACTTGTGACGTCACCTTTTTACGGTCTATTGAGATCGATAGGCTGATGATAATGAACGATAAGCCTTAATAAAATTTAAAAAACACAATGAATCATGAAACGTGCGTGATTTGGAACGCAACAAAGAGCCATAGACGATATGCTGACGTTATGACTTATGTCACATTTTTGACAACTTATTGCCGTGCCGCCAAAACTTCGAGCCGCGTAGCGAGGCGTCTGTGGCGCTACTTAATGAGGGTGCTTAAAATTTTTTAAACCGCTAGATGGCGTAACGTAGCCGTGAGGTCCAACTTCACCATGATTGGATTCAATAATGTCACTTTGAATGCTGTGACCACAACCTTTTTTGAATGCTGGATCCGCGCTTGAGCCTAACCCCATCATAGTAGCGATAACTTGATTTCTATTATGGAGGCCTTTGCCCTGCAGTGGGACAGTTTATAGGCTGTTTACTTTTTTTCGTCTAGGGTGAGCTTACCACAGAGGCCCGGCGCCCAGGCACAGCGAAAAACACTCGGCGTCCGAAGCCGACAAAGCCGACCGCTTGCTCCCGGCGGCGCTCAGCGACGCGCCATCACCGCTGCAACAACAACAACATGTTTAAACATACAACAACATGCACGCGATGACTCTCTGTGAGTCACCTGTATGTCCCTGTGGAGAAGCTGATGAAACTCGGGACCATGTGCTGTGGGAATGTCAGCTGTATGAAGAAGAGCGGCAACAGATGCTGAATGACTGGAACAGAAACGAGATAGGACCAGTATACCATCAAGAGATGGTCAACTCTGCAGAAGGTTTTCGACGGTTGCGTGCGTTTGCACACAAAAGGCTTAATATTAGGAAGGAGATTGATTGATGTGGAACTGCCCGAGCGCGAGTCGCTTGTGTTGTGGTGTTTCACGCCCCATTTGGGGAGAAGTGACATTGAGATGGGACACAGACACAGATTTTGTAGGGAGTGAAGAATCGCACCGGGGAAAGAGCCCTTAGCAAGTACCTGGTGAGCGTCTCCCAAGATTCGGTCCGTATGCCGAGACGGTAGGAAGGACCATGGGCTGGTGGAGGGACTGTGTAACTAAACATACAACAACATTTTCCTATATTAAAGAGTAGGTACTCTGTGAACAACATTCATTTAGGGGCGGGGCCCCCACCCTAATGAATTTTATTGGCTCACTCTTTCTTCATGTGTCAAACTCGATTGAGGCGAGAATCGATCAGGACATGAATACGTACTACCTGTGCGGATAAAGAATGGGATCAGAAATGGCGGAGCATCTATTCACTTCTCGCTTGCACACTATTTGCGTCTATACTTGCACCCCACGAGTGCGAGTATAGTGTGCGAGCGAGAAGTGAATTGATGCGCCGCCATTTCTGATTCCATTCTTTATCCGCACAGTTTGTAAAAATACTGGTTTTTTTTATTAGAGACCGTGAAATGAGTATGTTTTTTTAGTTGGGAGAATTTGAAATTCCAAAGTTTCTAAAATCACATATTCTCCACTTGTGTCGCGGGTGTCCAAGGGCGACGGGAATCGCTTACCATCAGGTGAACCGTCGGCTCGTCTGCCACCTATCACATAGAAATTCTATCATGTGTGAATTTCTAAAAACTTTTGCAGATAATAAAAAGACATTTAGCTCAAGTGTTGTTAGCATTCCTATCTCTTATCTCAATTACATGAGTGTATAACACAACAACATACAAGACTCATACAAACATACAAAATAGACGTGTGTAACTCTTTACTGTAACGACTCAGTGATCCGACTCAGCAAAATGATACATCTTCCGAATCTTTGATGTTCGCTCCGAATGTACCATTCGACTCAAATAGATCTCGAGTTCGAGTGAGCCGAATGATCTGAATGAGCGGAATGATCCAAATTTAGAGCGAAAGAGTAAGAAGCTGAGGGCTGTCCGGGGGGAATAGGTAACCGTCTTTCCATGCGGGGAAAAGAGATAGGTATATTATATGGCACAGCAGGAGGGGATCGATTTTTTTTTTACGAGAAAGGGAACGAGCAAGCGAGGCACTTGATGGTATGCGATCACCGCCGCCCATGGACATCAGCCACACCAGAGATTATTCTTCGTAAAGAGCGATTTACACTTAATAAGTACAGTAGCAAGTTCACATGGCAAAAATGACTTAACTCGCTGATGAAGCAACTTAACTCGCTTACTTATTGAAGTGTAAATCGCTTTTAGCAAAAACAATTAATCACGGATCTATCTCATCGTCAGCCCATTTAAGTCCCCACTGCTGGGGCACGGGCCTACCTCAATCACATGAGGGGTAATTGCCATACGGATCTATCTGAGAGTTGATATTCCAAATGATTCAAATGAAGCGTTTCACTTTTCCGATCGATCCAGATGCAAATGATCAAATCTTTTGAAAGATACGTTATTGCCAGGTCTAAACGAAAACGTTTAATACAAACTTTACTATCTCTAAACCCTTATAAGCATCAACAAATGTTTTCGACGAACCGACACACGTCAGATAATTATTTTATTATTTGTTTGTGTGTGAGTACTGCAAAGTCTTATATAACATCATATAAAGTTATCCATTTTAATTAGTATTTGTACAGGGTGTTATAAATACTATGCTTAAAGGTGACGAGTAGGGCACACTAGCGACGTCAATCGATTATAATTTTTAGCTGCTAAACAGAATCTATTCTAAACAATTTGGGGGTTACAATCTCTCGGCAAATAACCATGCACAAATGCTGGGTCAGTTTTTGTACGCGAAAAATTGATTCACGCCAAAAGCGGCCACTTTTGGCGGTAATCCAAAATTCGAGTGCAAAAGCAGACCAAACAGTTAACTATAAGTATTATATAAATAGTATAGGTGTTTGCCGAGAGGTTGTAACCCCGAAATTGATTAAAATAGATCCGGTTTAGTAGCTAAAAATTATAATCAATTGGCGTCGCTAGTGTGCCCTACCCGTCACCTTAAGGCGATACTGCGACGACACTAGTACCGCCAAGTGATTTATATGTATACACAATATGTAATGTATTTACCAAACACACAGGTAAAAAATAAACCTGATTTATATTGATTGTGGCGAATAAGAGTCATTTTTTAAAAAATGAGCAATATTCTTTATACTATTTATCAAATAAACATGCAAAAATGTAGGAAACACTTATACTATTTATTACATAAACATGCAAAAATGTGCGGCCACTTTTGGCGGTAATCAATTTTTCGCGTACAAAAACGAACCCAACATTTGTGCATGGTCATTTAATAAATAGAATAAGTGTTGGCCGAGAGGGTGCAACCCCGAAATTGTTTAAAATACGACTTTGGAAACGTCTCTTGCGCAAAGTATTGTGTTTAGAAAAAAAAATGATGTTAAAAACCTCAACATCGTTTTTAAAGACCATACTTAGATACACGTATAGGTTTGATAAAAAAAAAAAATGAGTTTCAGTTTCAAGTATGAGAACCCCCTCAATATTTTTATTTTTCCAATTTTTGTTGTAAAAATCGTAATGCGGTTAACAAAATAAATCAATTTACCAAGTTGCAATAGTATAGTTCTTATAGTTTCGGGGAAAAGTAGCTGTGACATACGGACGGACGGACAGACGGACACAGACATGACGAATCTATAAGGGTTCCGTTTTATGCCATTTGGCTACGGAACCCTTAAAAGGAAGAAAAGGTTTTTTTAAACCATTCCAATGATATTTATTTTCTACAAAGATTATTTGAGGGACTCGAATATATATTAGCATCCTGTATAACGACACATGTAGCAATTTATATTAATTAATCCCTGTATATAAGTTCATATTAACATATTGTTTATGGAGTTACACAATTACACATAGTTTAAAGAGGAAAATACACATAACGAGAATATTTACACCTATATTTACTGAGAAATACTTTTATCCTGTTTCAATATTCCATTTTGTATTGGCATACTTATTGATTTGGGCACAAAATAATTATACAAAGGCTGTTAGCTGATATTGGAATCCGAGTTCATTGACCTCATCATCATCATCAGCGCATTTAAGTCCCCACTGCTGGGGCACGGGCCTCCCTCAATCACGTGAGGGGTAATTGCCATACTCACCACGCTTGGCAGACGGGTTGGCGAGGGTTTTCATATAAATGCAGAGTTTTCCTTCTCTGGGTGCTGATGATCATGCCAGCAGCTTTACCTTAGTCGCCTTTTACGACACCTCGATAAGAGTGAGGGTGGCCTATTCTACTCTGCCGGGGACCACACGGCGTTCATTGACCTAAGCGCTATTTATACCTAATTTTAAATAGTATTGATCCACGCACAGTATAAAGATTTGTGTGCATGAGCATATCTGTTTGTATTGGTCTGGGTGTTATCTATGTATTATAAGTATGTATTTACAAAAGAAAAGTATTATATGTATATATTTGTAATCCCACTGTTGATTCTGATATCCGTAACACAGGTGCTTGAGCTACCTATCTCGGAGTCAGATCAATGTATGTGATGTTGTGAAATATTTATTATTATTATTATTGATGAGTAGATACGTAAAAATATTAATTGTAGTGTACACTTTTGCCTGAAATACAGGTCAGGTACCCAATTGAAAAGTGCCCAAGTCTTGACTTGACCGTGGGAGAGCCACGCTTCGGCATGAATGGGCCGGCGCGACCGGAGTGATACCATGGCCTCACAGAAAACCGGCGTGAAGCAGCACTGTTTCGCTGGTTGAGTGAGGGTACCGGAAGTCCAATACGGGGAAATGGGTTTAAAAAAGGTTGGCAGTATTAAGGTGACGGGTAGGGCATACTAGTGACGCCAATCGATTTTATTTGCTACTAAACCGTATTTATTTTAAGCAATTTCTGGAATACAACCTCTCGACAAACACTTATACTAGGTATTTATTAAATAACCATGCACAAATGCGAACCCAGCATTTGTACGCGAAAAATTTATTCACGCTAAAAGTGGCCGATTTTGGCGGTAATCAATTTTTCGCGTACAAAAACGGACCCAACATTTGTGCATGGTTAATTAATAATAGTATAAGTGTTTGCCGAGAGGTTGTAACCCCGTAGAGGTTTAAAATAGATTCGGTTTAGCAGCTAACTATTAAAAACGAATGGTGTCGCTAGTTAGGGCTACCCGTCGCCTTAATACTGCCAACCTTTTTTAAATCCATTTCCCCGTATTGGACTTCCGGTACCAGCGAAACAGTGCCGATTCACGCCGGTTTTCTGTGAGGCCATGGTATCACTCCGGTCCAGCCGGCCCATTCATGCCGAAGCGTGGCTCTCCCACGGTCAAAGTAAAAGGCGACTAAGGTAAAGCTGCTGGCATGATCATCAGCACCCAGAGAAGGAAAACTCTGCATTTATATCAAAACCCTCGCCAAACCGTCTGCCAAGCGTGGTGAGTATGGCAATCACCCCTCATGTGATTGAGGGAGGCCCGTGCCCCAGCAGTGGGGACTTAAATGGGCTGATGATGATGATGATGAGTGCCGCGCGCGCGCACCAACCTGCCGGCCGAGGCGCCGCTCACGCGCGCCATGCACACTATTAACGCGGTATCGGAACTCGCGGACATATTCTGTTGTCCCCTGAGTGAATTCGCAAGGACAACACTATATATATTATGTTATAAATAGGATTTAGGATTTATTGGTTTACTTTAGAATGTTTACGTGTATACACGAAGACTTTTAATCGGTGATCAGGACAGTAGGTCCGACTAGGTGGATGATGGCCATTGCTATAGTAATAGTAGTTACATGTTTTTTGTTTAGGTTTTATTTTAAATTTTATTAGATATCTAAATTTAATTGGTATGTATGGTATTCCTACATTTGTCTTCCTTAATTTGTTTTATTTGACGTTGTCTGCCATTTGACAGTTTTCTACCAATAACATGAAAAACTTTAAATCTCTAATGAGGTTTGTTATCATCACTGTACCTGTACTAATGAAGAGGTTTTATTTGTAACAAGGAGGAGTAGGATGACCATAATCATAGTTATTAACTTAAAGTCCAAGACAAGAAAAAAAAAATGGAACGCTGACATGTAACTACTATTACTATAGCAATGGCCATCATCCACCTAGTCGGAATCAGTAGGTCCTGATCACCGATTAAAAGTCTTCGTGTATAAAGAGCAGCGCTACTTATCAACTCGCGCGCATCTTTCGACCTTGACAGAACAAAACAATAAAGTGTTGATCGCGCGTCATTGGCGCGCGTTACCAGATTGAATATTGTATTTTTTTATGTATTTTTTTTATGTGGCAGATAAGCAGACGGATCACCTAATGTTAAGCGATTGCCGCCGCCCATGATCACCCGCGAAATCAGTGGGGTCATGTTAAATATGTGCGTGAGGCGCTAGGAAGGGTACAAGTAATCAAGCCGGTAGTCAGTTGCACACTGATTTATTCCACAAATCAGTGGCGGGGACGCAGCCACGCGCCCTTACAAACTACCTACATTTAAATATATAACAACCCCTCCACCATACTTTTCCAACATTAGAATAATCCCAAAACTAGAAAAATCTACGATCTAAAATCAAGTGCGCTGCCAACCTTTAAACCCCCCTTTCCCCGTATCGAGCTTGCGGTACCCTCACTCGCGCAGCGAAACACAGCACAGTACTACTTCACGCCGGTATTCTGTGAGGCCATGGTATCACTCCGGTCGAGCCGGCCCATTAATTATTGAAATGAAGACAGAGTTGGTAACATACAAAGTTTTTTACAGCATACGTGTGAGATGACGTCATCATGTTATAAAAAAGAGTTTTTTTTTACTGTAGATAGGTAAGCGTTTGACCATATTTCACCTGATGGTAAGTGACAATATGGTCTAAGATGTAGCACGATTACCTAGAAGATACCTATTCACTCGCGCTTTGAAAACCCCCAAATTGTAGCCTCTAGGGAACATCTCCTCAGGCAGCTACACACACATTGGTCATTTTTTCATCCATCATCATCATCACATTACACTAAAAACTCAGACGTAGATTTTTTTTATATTTTTTATTTTATTAAGGAAAACTTACTGCTAACAATGTTATATATGTATTTAAAGTATACCACCGTGCTTTTTTAACCATCTAACTCCCTTATCGAGAGCATTATACCGATGATAACAAACATTTTTCCCCAAGCAACATAGGGCAAAATTTAAAAAAAAAAATGTACCTCCCCATACTATTAGCACCAATCAGCTGATTACTTTTGTATGGGAATGTGATTTTTTTTCTGAGATAAGACCCTATGTTTTCATCAGTATAATGCCCTCGATAAGGGAATAAGTTAAAAAAGCACGGTGTATAATTAAAAGCCAAATAGAAAATAAACTATTTTAACATTTTTCCTATACACAATTTATTTTTTATTATCAAATTGGCCATTTTTATAAAATAAATATATTATGTATAAAATTTCAATCAACTCACCAGATGAGCTTCACAACCATTCTTCTTAGATTTAAAAATAAATTACAAAAATAAACAAAAAAGCGCGATAAAACACTGCCCTCTAACAAAAATAAATAAACAACTTAAAAATATCACAAAAAAAGGAATGTTTTTTAAAAACTAAATAACAAAAGAGTATTGCTAATTTTTTTTCGACCTCTCCAATGGTATCTTTTTGTAAAATATGCTGTACCAAAACAGCATAATATTATTTTTGGGTAAAAACTTATTTTTAATTTTTGGAGTTGTTTAGAAAGTTGCGTCCGAATAGCGAGGGTGTCTAGTGGCTACTGATAGGAAATTCGGGGTAAACAAGTTTTATTCTCGATTAGGGCACGCTGCCAAATACGAAAATAGAATCCGTGTAATGTTTTAGATATAAAATACAATTTAGGGTACGTGCACCTATTGTGGACATGGAAAATTTTTCTTCTATTTTTTTCATTTTAGTATTTATTCATGTAATTCTGTTTTTAACTGCATAAAATATACAAAAGCCTTTTTTTAGTGTATTAAATTTTCAACATAAATATATAAGTTATTTTTCAACAAGTGGGGTGGCAGACGGATCGCCTGATGGTAAGCGATTGCCACCGCCAATGGATACCCGCGACACCAGTGCAGTCACAAGTGCGCTGCCAACATACAAACCCCCCTTTCCCCCGGATTGAGCCTCCGGTACTCCACGACTCACGCAGCGAAACACAGCACAGTGCTGCTTAACACCGGGAAAAAATATTATTTCCACGAGAAATCCATACCTTGATTATAGAAGCAAAGTCGTGGTCAACAGCTGTGGTATAGTGTCATATTACAACCTCATCATTACGTATTAAAGTGTCAAACCACAAGTTACAACTAGTGTCCTTGAATTCCGATTCACGCAGGCTTTCATAGATTACGTTCCGTTACACACACTGATCAATGGTAACATTAGAGGCTTCGTTTCGCAATCCTCCTTTCACTTCTAACCGATTGAAACTTGTACTCAGCAAAACCAAATGACTGGTAGAGAATACTATAAGGAAAAAATAGGCCAAGTGCGAGTCGGACTCGCTCATGAAGGGTTCCGTAGCAGCAAGTAAGATATTACTTAATTATAAAACAATTGAGTTGACTAAATGGAAGGTATATTGCGTATTGCCTACAACATTTAAGGTGACGGGCAGGGCACACTGGCGACGCTAATCGATTTTAATTTTTAACTACTAAACCGGGTCTATTTTTAACAATTTCGGGGTTACAATCTCTCGGCAAACACTTATACTATTTATTAAATAACCATGCACAAATGTTGGGTCCGTTTTTGTACGCGACAATTTTTCGCGTACGCGTTGGACCCAATATTTTATTTAATAATCGTTATTTAATAATTAGTATAAGTGTTTGCCGAGAATCTGTAACCCAGAAGTTATTTAAAATAGATCCGGTTTAGTAGCTAAAAATTAAAATCGATTGGCGTCGCTAGTGTGCCTTACCCGTCACCTTAAGTGAGCGTGACTTTACTTCGCCGACACGCACACAAACAAGATAGTTTTCACGTTCGTACGAGCGAACCTGCGCGGGCGCCTTTTTGCCTCACTTATTTTGCGCATGCACAGTTTCTAGGAGTTGCATAGATGTCGTGGACTTTAACGAACACCCTAGACGTCCAATTGGACGGCTAATTTAACCAGATGGCTGCGACATGGACACGACATGATTGATCGTCCTATCGTGTTTAATTATGAAATAACTTATGAACATTATGTGAGTTAGATAACTTAAGGCCTTAGGCCACTAGATAACAGATAGTTGGAAACATGCTTTACAGCATGCGTCGAACTATCTGCTAGGCATACTAGCCCTGCGTGTTGGTCTCTTTATCTTAGTGGGTCGTCCCGTCGCTTCGGAGCCGCTACGCTTGGAACACGAGAGAAGATTTTGTAAATCTGGGTATTACAATGAAGCGACTGCCGGCTCACCTTCGCAACCCTTTATCATCAGCCCATTTAAGTCCCCACTGCTGGGGCACGGGCCTCCCTCAATCACATGAGGGGTAATTGCCATACTCACCACGCTTGGCAGACGGGTTGGCGAGGGTTTAGATATAAATGCAGAGTTTTCCTTCTCTGGGTGCTGATGATCATGCCAGCAGATTCCTTAGTCACCTTTCACGACACCTCGGTAAGAGTGAGGGTGGCCTATTCTACTCTGCCGGGGACCACACGGCCCAAAATGTTGGGTCCGTTATTGTACCAGCGTTTTTGCCCAGGGTACGCTTAGACCTTAATCAGGGATTGGGGAGTCAGTTAATTACAGTTCGGCTGGTCTAAAAGTGGCGAATATCAAACGGCAGTCGCAACCCTTACCCCAATATAAATAGATCTTGCCAAGTCGAGCAAAAGAAAGCGGCACGGTCGTACCATCCTTTTCTCGAAGCAATTCTGGCTATTTCGACCCCCCTATAATTTCGTTGTGGATAAAACAAGAAGCCTGAATTTTCAGTAACTAATCAGGCCTATTCTACTCGGCCGCGTGGTCCCCGGCAGAGTAGAATAGGCCACCCTCACTCTTACCGAGGTGTCGTAAAAGGCGACTAAGGTAAAGCAGCGTGCATGATCATCAGCACCCAGAGAAGGAAAACCCTGCATTTATATCAAAACCCTCGCCAACCCGTTTGCCAAGCGTGGTGAGTATGGCAATTACCCCTCATGTGATTGAGGGAGGCCCGTGCCCCAGCAGTGAGGACTTAAATGGGCTGATGATGATGAATCAGGCATTGTATAAACACGGTATATTTAAAATTCAGTCAATTTGAACCAGTAGTTTACGAATGACAACTGAATTTGGTCACTTACTGACTCACCGATCATCATAAGTTCAAGGCACTTCTAGCAGACATAGAAGCTTCAAATTTAGAATACAAATAAAATTTAGTGTCTAAATTATGGGAAAACTTAATTGTTTTGTAATTTCGGTCCAGTTTTCTAAACACACCACTTGCATGAATAACTTTGTAATCTCATATAAATGTATAGGTTTACAAAGTTACGTTTGCAGTTGAAGGTGAAGGCACCGGCAAGAAAAAAGTAGGTGGTGTTAGCGACTCTCTCGCTGCGACGAGTCAGTCGGCCCGTGCTATCCGCGCGACACACGTGTTTTTAACGTCAATAAAAGTGTAATTTTGGAAATAAAGCTGTTCACCTTTTCGCCTCGGCCACCCTCACCACAATCAACAGGTGGACTACAAAAAGAAATAATATTCCAAAAAAAACAAAACTTGTCGAAAAATCCAAGTCTCGCACTCAGTTCTTCTACCGTGAAAAGTTGTGAGATCTATGTTACCAAGTCGGTTATTAACTTGGCAATCGGTTGTTTTCATGCAATGGCCGAGTCAAATATTCAATAACCGATTGGATTGGACTTGGATTATTTGACAAGTTTTGTTTTTTATGGGTACTAGTTGACAATGGACAACATTTCATATTTTTAACATGTCCATATTGTTTTTTTATATGAAAATAGACATAAAATGAGGGGACCCATATTTTTTCTTTTTTCAAAATTTGTCCATTTTCATGCATAAAATAATTATTAAAATTTCTTTATATTCTAAATAGACGTAAGCGCCAAATGACGTCATCGGACGGCTGAATACAGCGATATTCCTTTGCTTATCATTGTTTTAGTAAAAAAAAGGTACTACTGTCAAAGGTAAATAATACTAGTGTCAACATTGTCAACGTCATTCATTCATTCAACGTTGACAAGTTGTCTTTTTTTTGACAGTTGCATGTCATGGGTTTGGCATTGCGTAAATTTAAAAGTATAATGTGCTAGGCAAAGAAATATTTTACATTCTGCCGTCCGATGACGTCATCTTACGTTTTTTAGTTTTAAATTTTTTTCTCAGTAAATAAGCAATATAAAAAATTAATAAATATATATTCGCGCAGCGGAAAAGTAAACAAAGAATTGGTATTTTTTGTTTCAGAGCTTAGCAATTTTGAAATGTTGTCCATTTGTTCCTTGACTGAATATGCACGTAGTGCCACAAACAGTGAAAGATGGAGAAGTCTCGCTAAAGCCACTACCCAATATACAGACAATCCATAATCACGACCACTCCGTCAGGATTGTACGACTGAGAAAAAGAAGAAGTTGACAATAGTATCGAAAAGTTCTTTGACCTACGCGCTGGGCTAGTCGATCGTGTCTCTCCCTCACAAGTTTCGTTTCAGTATAGCGTCACTGCCTCATACCGAAACACGCTGAAATCACCGTACGCGCGTATGTATTTGTGCGTATGTTTGCGTAGCTCACAATATAGGCGCCTATATATTTACCATGCTCCAGGATTTGTTGAGTCTCGTTATCACAATGAAGCGACTGCCGTTTGATATTCGCCACTCTTAAACCAGCCGAACTGTAATTAACAGTCTCCCCAATCCCTGACTAAGGTCTAAGCGTACCCTGGGCAAAAACGCTGGTACAAAAACGGACCCAACATTTTTGGCCGTGTGGTCCCGGCAGAGTAGAATAGGCCACCCTCACTCTTACCGAGGTTTCGTAAAAGGCGACTAAGGTAAAGCTGCTGGCATGATCATCAGCACCCAGAGAAGGAAAACTCTGTATTTATATCAAAACCCTCGCCAACCCGTCTGCCAAGCGTGGTGAGTATGGCAATTACCCCTCATGTGATTGAAGGAGGCCCGTGCCCCAGCAGTGGGGACTTCAATGGGCTGATGATGATAATGATGATGTACCCTGGGCAACCTGGATGCAACCGAGATTTACACGCTATGATGAAGATCAGCCCAACTGGATCATTTTTTGTAACATCAAACATAACTATTGCAATTATGTACTCGTATGCGTACCCCGAGAACACCGTAGCGAAAGTTTTTAACGCAACGGGCAATTGCACGATATGATGAAGAGGAAAACAGGAATCAATTAAAATTATCGGTAATTTTAACCTTCACCTATTTCTTTAAATTCCAACGTCGAAGGGTTACAAAAGTCATGCTATTTGTTACTTTATCACACTCATTTGTGCCAATGAGTTGAGACATTTCATTTATTTATGTAGTTATCTTATCTTTCCGACACTCAAGAATACAAAAAATCAAAGATTGAGAAACGCCCAATCTCAGCTCCGGATAATCTTCGATTAGCCACGATATGCCAACAATGCACACTTTAGTACCTATCTAGGTCACACAATACGCGTCAAAACTCTACAATCAGTGCGTTTTGGTCTCATCATTTCAACCAATAGACACCCATTGCTGGAAATAGGGCTCGCCTAATGTTCTCCACACAGATCGGTCCCATACCGCACACATCCCAGGGATTCCCGCGACCTTAACCAGATTGTCGGTCTACCTTGTGGGGGGCCTACCACTGCTGTGACGTCCTGTACGTGGCCTCCACTTTAGGACTTTTCACTCCATCGGCCGTTTGTTCTCGCAATGAGCCCAATGTATATGCTCAAGGAGGCTCAAAGTCACTCAGAGAGCTATGGCGAGGGCTATGCTCTGAATCTCTTTGGGCGATAGTATCAGGATAGTCTGAACGGAGAACTCTAAGGAGAACTAAGTTCACAGACATAGCCCAAAGGAGTGCATGCCTCAGTTTGCAATGGACAAGATTCATTGCCTTTTACTCCTTCATTCATCTTAGCTTGCAATTCCCGGTTGCATCCAAAGCTATCGCTTTGGAGCCAAAGGTACGCTTGGACCATGATTCAGGGTTTGGGGAATCTGGTAATTACAATGAGGCCGAAACGTGGACTCAAACGGCACGGATAGTCCACAAGTTTTAAGTCATTAAGCTAAAACTCGCCGTATCTCTGTGTGATCGAATCGGAAATGACTGACAAGATTAGCAAGGTGAAGTGGCAGTGGGCTGGCCATATCAAGGCAACAGAACTGACAACCGCTGGGGAAGATGACTTCTGAGTGGAGACCGTGTCTCGGTAAACCTTGGTGTTTTCCCCAGTAAATACATTTTTAAAGCTAGAATAAATATGCAACTTCTGGGTAAGCTCGTTCCATAGTAGGCTACTTCTCACCTCTAGGGTTCAGGATGAAGTCAACAGCGCCTGGCAAAAACGTATCTTTGCACTTGGATCAGTGCAAAGATGCGGAACAGTGAAACGCTTCATTTGAATCATTTGGAACATTGACTCTCAGATAGATCCGTGATTTATTTATAATGTTATGAGTCTATTCCCTACTGCTGTGCCATGTAATATATCTATCTCTTCTCCCTGCGTAATAAATGGAAATACGGTTACCTATTCTCCCGGAACAGCCTTACTCTTTCGCTCTGAATTCGGATCATTCCGCTAATTCGGCTCACCGGATCATTTAGCTCATTCGGCTAACTCGGATCAAGGCACTGCAAATTAAACAAGCACCTGCACAACATGGGCCTTTCATAAACCAAAATCTGCAGGTTCTGTCGCGAGGACGAGGAAACGATTATCCACGTCCTCGGCGAGTGCATAGCGCTGCACCGCTGCAGAAACCGGCACCTGGGAGCACACATGATCTCAGCTGACGAGATCAAGAGCTCCCCCATCAGCTCCATTCTCGGGTTTATCCTGGAACTGGAGCTGCATGAGGTGCTGTAATAGGTTACGGGGCTGCCACAATAGATCATCTACTGGTCGCAGTGGCTATGAGACGCAGGGCTCACCCCATTTCTATCAAATAATAATAATAAACTCGGATCATTCGGCTCACTCGGTTCGTTCAGCTCTCTCGGATCATTCGGTTCACTCGGATTCTAGATGCATTTGAGTGGAATGACACATTCGGAGCGAACATTAGAGATTCACAACAGTGAGTCGGATCACTGAGTGGTTTCAATAAAGAGTTACACATCCATGATGCTAACCACTATTCTTAAAGAGAGGGTGAAAGAGAGTTCTACAAGAATATTCCGGGGCGTGACGAAATATCAATACTTCCGATCACTAGTCATAAAGCCTCTACTCACAGAATTCATGCTATCTTCAAAAGAAGTACAAGTGTTTCTGACATGTCCCCCTATAGAAAATTTAACAAATAACCCTGTCAATATCATTTCCAGCAAAGCCCTTATCGCATTCTAAAAGTATGAAAAGATTCATTGACGTCACTGCTATCGATTTCGCGACGAGGGTTTGTTATTCCAACGATAAAAAGCTATTTCGTTGTATTTGAAACGGCTCTAAGGTTTTGTTATTGCCTGTTTTGAGATATCGATCGCCGTAATAATGTTAGGTCTTATAGAGCCACTTTATCCAGTACAAAGGGGAACATGTCATCAACTTATTATTAATGTTTTATGTGATACTTAGGTGGCAAAGACAGTCTAAGGCGTTGATACAGGCGTTCGATCAGAGACGAGCTGTAGAAATAATAAAACTGAGTAGAGGACATGTTAGGGCACTCACTCGGACCCTCACAGGGCACTGCAAATTAAATAAGCACCTGCACAACATGGGCCTTTCAGATACCAAAATCTGCAGGTTCTGTCGCGAGGACGAGGAAACGATTATCCACGTCCTCGGCGAGTGCATAGCGCTGCACCGGTGCAGAAGCCGGCTCCTGGGAGCACACATGATCTCAGCAGACGAGATCAAAAGCTCCCCCATCAGCCCCATTCTCGGGTTTATCCTGGAACTGGAGCTACATGAGGTGCTGTAATAAGTTACGGGGCTGCCACAATAGATCATCTACTGGTCGCAGTGGCTATGAGACGCAGGGCTCACCCCATTTCTAACAAATAAATAAATAAAATAGGTGGCAAAGAAGCGGTTAGATAAACTCATGGTAAGGTACATAGAAAACAACTAACTCCCTCGGAGAACCACAGCGCATTTTGCCTTTCCATTGCGGGTATTTCCGTTTCAAACAGACTTGATAAAAATAATAAAGAGTTTTCTCTACTTTTTTTTTCATGTGATCGGTGGCAGACGAGCAAACGGATCACCTGATGGTAAGCGATTGCCGCCGCCCATGGACACCCGCGACATCAGTGGAGTCACAAGTGCGATG
Source organism: Marasmia exigua (assembly GCA_019059595.1). Lineage (NCBI taxonomy): Eukaryota > Metazoa > Arthropoda > Insecta > Lepidoptera > Crambidae > Marasmia > Marasmia exigua. The sequence continues at coordinate 3,785,001 of CM032489.1, read as the reverse complement.
CCAACCTTTAAACCCCCCTTTCCCCCGGATAAGGACCGGGCCACCGGTAGCCTCACTCACGCAGCGAAACAGCACAGTGCTGCGCTGCTTCACACCGGCTTTCTGTGAGGCCGTGGTATCACTTCGGTAGAGCCGGCCCATTCATGCCAAAGCGTGGCTCCCCTTCGCTCTCGGTCAAAACAATAAAGAAATAAAGCTAACGAAAACCTACTTAAAAAATGTTTTCCTTCTAAAACCCATTTAAATGAAGAACAGTAATAAATTCTTTCCGCATTCTTACTAGTAAACGAATAAATTATTAGATAATAAAAATATACTGCTGGCCATTATAAGGCCGTTTACCCTAACAACCCGGACTGGATTGCCAAAAATTTTAACACTTTCTCTTGACTTTGAAAAAATTAGAAATAGCTCGACATTAGTCTATATATTACATTAGTGAATATTTCCGTGCTTTTTAGGGTTCCGTAGCCAAATGGCAACAAACGGAACCCTTATAGATTCGTCATGTCTGTCCGTCCGTCCGTATATCACAGCCACTTTTCTCCGAAACTATATTATTGAAACTTGTTAAATAGATGTATTTTGTTAACCGCATTACGATTTTCACACAAAAATTGGAAAAAATAAAAAAATAGGGGGGTGTCTCCATACTTGAAACTGAAACTAAAAAGTTTTTTTTAACCTTATTGGGGGGGGGGTTTATCTATGGATAGGTCTTTAAAAATGATGTTGAGGTTTTTAACATATTTTTTTTCTAAACACAATACTTTGCGCAAGAGACGCTCCCAAAGTGGTAATTATGTTATCAAACTTTAAAAAAAAAGATACCCTCCTTATTTGAAGTCGGTCAAAAATCTGTGAGATTCGTAACTCATGTCTTCTATTTTCATCCACAATCGGCATAATAACAAAATAGCTTAAACAACTCTCCATTATGGCAAACTTTCAAAACGATGACGTCAATTCCTTGTTAATTTAAGGTTTTGTGATGCGAAGTAAAATTAATGACATAATGACGATAATTTATCTTTTGGCGTAAGTACAACTTGTTGAGTCACCAAACTTTTCATTAAGACTATTGGGACTATTTTAACCGCGGGGGAGCCACGCTTCGGCAGGAATGGGCCGGCTCGACCGGAGTGATACCACGGCCTCACAAAACCGGCGTGAAGCAGCACTGTGCTGTGTTTCGCTGCGTGAGTGAGGGTACCGGAGGCTTGTGTGCGCTGTTATTTCCTCCAAACGGTTAGTCCTACTTTAATTTAGTTACTTAATTTCATTGCTAGTATTGTTTTGTCTGAATAAGTGTACCTACTGTGTTCCAGAACAAAACAAATTTTTATGGAATGGAATAGTACTTAATGGGCGTATCGGGTAAATAAACAAAGTTCCAAGTCACTTTGCTATCTAATCTCAACAAAAAGATTAATTAACGATTCTATTTATTTTGGCATCAAGTGCAATCGCCATTTTGTAATTAGGGCTGGCCACTTTTGCCCAACAATCGAGAATCGTTGAAAAGTGGAGACCGCAGTTAGACAATCGGGCCTTCGGAGGATGTAAGCATACCCACTACTGGGGAGTGGCTTGCTCTGCATAAGACTCCGCGGAGGATTACGGATTAGGGAGTTGCCACACTGGCGGATTGCGAAAGTTTTCAAAGTTTTGAACACGGCTGCGCAGCGTTCACGTCGCGGATGCGCAACGGATTCGCCGGCGCTTTTCTGCGTGGCCGCCACAAAAAAGCAATGGCGTTCGTACTTATCCCCGCGGCGAATCCGTCGCGCATCCGTTGTGCATCCGCAACGTGTTCGCTGCGTCGTCGCGCCGCTTTAAAAACGCTCGCAATCCGCCAGTGAGGCAACTCCCTAAGGGTTACGGTCCCAAACGCCACCATGTTCCCTACGTGTGACAAGGTGACGGCCATGATGCTTTCCCCTAGGAAAATAAGCATAGTGTAGGACGCCCTGCTATTCATTTGACTGGTTTGGTGACTCTAGCTAGAGGCATTAACCGGATGACGAAGTCTGGGATAGAAATCTATGGCATGAAAGAGTATGTTCTGCACTTCTGCAGTAGATGAAGGGACACAGACTATCAGGACATAGAAAAGAGATTTTAAAAATGTCTCTAAAATTTCCATCGATATGATGCTTCGCAATCGCATCTCTAGTTTCCTAAGCAGGAAAATTTTAAGACAAAAACCCGCCAAAACAAAATGTCACGTGCGAAAATTTGGCGCGTCAATGTTTACGTTTTATTTTTAAAGAACGCCGGGCGTGGTTCTGTTTGGAAGCTCGCTCTATTTTCGGCCAGTATTCAGAGCTTAATGTTGTTGTGGTGAATATTGTGACGCTGGAATCTTAATAAAAACCAATATCTATCCGTCAGAATGGTTACATTTGTATAGAATGCATAGACGTGCACCCTTACTATACTGAGCCCACGCGAAGCCGTTAGTACTTGGTTGACGTGCTGGGCGACGTTCTTTCTCTATCGCACCCGTATAGAGATGCATTAAACCTACGTCGGGGCCGATTGGATCTCTTTCACAATTTGTGACGGTTTTTCAGAGAATGGCACATTCCGTTTTATTTTTATTTATTTTTTCTTTATGGCTGCTACTGTGTTGCCTTATGCGAACACATAATAACTCTGCCAATGTCAGTGATTAGAGACACGTTAATTTAATGGTTATTGAAAGGTGTGGCAAATCTTTTAGATATTTATCTTTTTTGCACAAATGTTGGGTCCGTTTTTGTACGCGAAAAATTGATTCACGCCAAAAGTGGCCGCTTTTGGCGTGATCAATTATTCGCGTACGCGTTGGACCCAATATTTTTGCATGGTTATTTATTAAATAGTGTAAGTGTTTGCGAAAAGATTGTAACCCCGAAATTGTTTAAAATAGATCCGGTTTAGTAGCTAAAAGTTTAAATCGATTGACGTCGCTAGTGTGCCCTACCCTTTTTTTTAGTTCCATGATATAATGACAGCGCTATTATTACATACTAGCTGTTTCACGCGGTTTCACCCGCGTCCCGAGAGAACTACTTCCCGTACCGGGATAAAATATAGCCTATGTTACTTCTGAATAATGCAGCTTTCTAATGGTGTAAAAATTATTGCAATCGGTCCAGTAGTTTTTGAGTTTATTCATTACAAACATACAAAAATACAAATATTTCCTCTTTATAATATTAGTGTAGATTTTCGTTTTTTATACATATAGTGCATTATGTTCTGTGCCAAAGAGATCCTCCTAGTTTTGAATAAACTCGGTATGCCTATTACCAAGTCACACATACATTAAAACCGAGACATCAACATAAGGCAATCGTTCGTAGAAAGTCCAAGATAAGGAAGTAGGTAGGTACTAGCTGCTTAGTAGTGTTTGCGTAACTTATCAGCGCATGCGCAGGCTGAAGGTATTGCTGTACAAATAGAACAGCCTAGACTTGACTGTGGCATAGGGACCGAGTAGTCAAGTAAGTATTACGAAAACATCGAGAGGGTAGGGCTCTCCCCTAGGGTAGGGTTCTTAACTCTGCTTATCATACTATTTAGAAAGAAAGAAAGAAAGAAAGAAAATATTTATTATTATAGACATCACAACACAGAACATATAGCAATTATAAACAGAACACAATTTGGTACAAACAGAAAACAAAACATAAAACAATTAAAAATACATAAAAATAAAACAAAAGGAAAAAAAAAAACAAAACTATATTCAATCATGTCCAGACAGTGCCAAATGAATATAATGATGTGTTATGACGTCTAGTATAAATGGCCCTCACTCAGCTTATGTCACAGCCCAGACAAAGGCCATGACGCTGGTTTTCAGTGAGACCAGCTGAATGAGTGCCACGGACGCTTGTCTAGTGTATTTTGTGTACCTAACGTGTATGTGTAATGTGGGTATATATATCTACTAAGAAGAAAATATCAAATAATAATGAGATACATACTGAGGTACATACTGAGATACATAATGAGATACATACTATTAAATTATTATAATGAATAAATAGGAGTGTGGGTATCTACAGTTTAAATATAAAATTATTACGGCTAACAAATCAAAACAACTTCTAGCGCGCGCATACAGTTATTATTTCACAGATCTGTGTACTATTTATAAAGAGGTAGGTATACGTAATCCGAAAACAAGAAAACGCTTGCACGATGTAATCGACACCTAGCGCCATCTATGTGGAATTAATATCCCGAAACGAGTTTGTGCGGGTAATTTTTAATAAAATTGAAAAAAAAAAACTTTTTTTTGGCTATTTTTGTTGACAGACTAGCAGACATGACCGTGGGAGATCCACACTTCGGCTTGAATGGGCCGGTTCGGCCGGAGTGATACCACGGCCTCACAGAAACACACCATCGGTGATATGTGTTTTGTTTAATGTGATAGGTGGCATGACGAGCAGACGGATCACCTGATGGTAAGAGATTGCCGTCGCCCATGGACACCAGTGGAATCATAAGTGCGCACGCCCCCCCTTTCCCCTGGATTGGCCCTCCGGTACCCTCACTCTCGCAGCGAAACACAGCACAGTGCTGCTTCACGCCGATTTTCTGTGAGGCCGTGGTATCACTCCGGTCGAGAGGCTCCGGGAGTGGCTCTCAACGTGACGCCCACTGTACACACTTAATTACTTATCAGACTTGCTAATTTTCTACACGATTAATCTGAATTTAACGAAACGTTATCTTTGACACCTAGAAACTTCTAACATTTGTATTCAAAGACAAGCCCCTTTATTACAAATTAGTCTTGGAACAAAATTCGTGCCGGCCCCTTTTGAAAGAAAGAAAGAAACATTTTATTGATCATCACAATAAATAATTTAACAATGAACACTTTTTTTTTTTTTACTGTAGATAGGTAAGCGTTTGACCATATTTCACCTGATGGTAAGTGATAATATGGTCTAAGATGTAGCACGATTACCTAGAAGATACCTATTCACTATATATATAAGTTAAGCAGCTGTCCTGGCGTAAAGTACTGCCTCACTTTAGCCAGAATACCGAGCTTTTTTGAGGCAAGTTGAGCTTTGGACTCTTTAGAAAACATAGGTAAGGTAACATTGACACATTAAAACTACAGACAAAGGTGAGTACGAGAACAGACGATAGGTAGGTAAATACACAGTTATATAATGAAAATATTCTAAATAAGTAGGCGTGTGTGAAGTGTGAGGTCAATCAGGTCCTGGCCTCAGCATGGTGCTGCCACGACAGAAATGCCGCGGCAGCGCTGGTATTCTGGCAGGACCTGTTGTGAGTGACGACCGTGTTAATGAATAGCCATAAATAAATAAATGATAATGTGAGATAGAATTACTAGATAGAACGGAAGAAGATAGAATTATAACTAACTCATATATAAAAGCGACAGTGGCGCCATCGATTGTTTCATATCGTCAATGTTGACACGTTGACGAAATGATTAAAAAAAAAACAATAAGGAAAAAAAATTGACAGTTTCATCCATCATCATCATCATCAGCCCATTTAAGTCCCCACTGCTGGGGCACGGGCCTCCCTCAATCACATGAGGGGTAATTGCCATACTCACCACGCTTGGCAGACGGGTTGGCGAGGGTTTTGATATAAATGCAGAGTTTTCCTTCTCTGGGTGCTGTTGATCATGCCAGCAGCTTTACCTTAGTCGCCTTTTACGACACCTCGGTAAGAGTGAGGGTGGCCTATTCTACTCTGTCGGGACCACACGGCGTGACCACAGTTTCATCCAATCTGTGGTTTTATTTGACATTGGGTGAAGTGCAAAAAATTGGTTTACTATAATTGCCCTTTAACATTGCGTGTTGGTCCTGCGACAAGATGGGATGATGACATTCGAAGGCTGGCTGGTGTGGGCTGGATGAGAGTGGCCGAAAATCGGGAGCAGTGGCGTGCATTAGGGGAGACCTAAGTCCAGCAGTGGACGAGTGTGGGTTGCTGATGATGATGATTGCGTGTTGGAACGGGACGACATGAGCTTTAGTATGGTGATAACTTTATATCGCGATTTAGAATAAGCTAGAACATGTTTATTCCGTTACTAAATAATATTGCATCGACAAACCTATCATGATTGACATTTGAACTGCTCGTCCAATGAAAAATGAGCTCCGATAAGTGTTCCCAACTAGCTGGATTGGTATTTGTTTCACTGATTGAGAGCTGCGACCGGCCTTGGACCGGCTGTGTGTACCTACCTTAGTGAGCATCAATAATAATCAATGATCAGAGTAGGTAGAGCTATTTTTGGTACTTGCGATTTTTTCAAATAATATGGACATGCCTGGAATCCCGGGATTAAAAATATAGGTACTTTATTCATGTTGGAAATAGTGTTACCTACAAAAAGCGATTCTCGGTCTAAATCCTCCCCCCCCTCCCTCTATTTAATATTATAAGAATGTTTTTGGGGTTATTGAAAATAAACTGTAACCTAATTCATTAAGGTGACGGGTAGGGCACACTAGCAACGATAATCGATTATAATTTTTAGCTACTAAACCGGATCTATTTTAAACAATTTCGGGGTTACAACCTCTCGGCAAATATGGATACTATTTATTAAATAACCATGAACAAATGTTGGGTCAACACGTACAAAGACCCTTCGCCTTAATTTAAAAAGGTCTATTTGTTCTTTCGAAATTCAAGATACCCACGTTAGATAGAAAGGAACAAATTGTAAGTCATCATCATCATCATTCCAGTCAATAGACCTCCCTGAATGTTCTCCACACAGATCGGTCCTGCGCCACCCGCATCCAATGAATTCCCGCGATCTTCACCAAATCGTCGGTCCACCATGTGGGGGGCGCTTCCTGTACGCGGCCTCCACTCGAGGACCTTTCCGCCCCAACGGTCGTCTGTTCTCCTCGCTATGTGCCCTGCCCATTGCCACTTGAGCCATGCAGTCCTTTGGGCAAATTGTAACTCTAACAAACGCGCGCTCGCAAGTTTCCATAATACAATACACTTGTATCTTTATATTTTTTATTAAAAAAAAAATCCATGTCCATATTTTTTTAAACAATTGAGCGCTCTATCTCTCAATCTCAATTATTAATATCGCTACTATAATACTATTTAAGTATCATTAATACTATTAATGCTACAATAATTAATTCTCACAACATCTCATACATTGACCTGATTCCGTACTAAGTAGCTTAAGCACTTGTGTTACAGATATCAGACAACAGAACACAAATATATACTTAAATACTACAATATTAAACCCAGACAGATTTAGCCGTGTGGTCCCCGGCAGAGTAGAATAGGCCACCCTCACTCTTACCGAGGTGTCGTAAAAGGCGACCAAGGTAAAGCTGCTGGCATGATCATCAGCACCCAGAGAAGGAAAACTCTGCATTTATATCAAAACCCTCGCCAACCCGTCTGCCAAGCGTGGTGAGTTTGGCAATTACCCTTCACGTGACTGAGGGAGGCCCGTGCCCCAGCAGTGGGGACTTAAATGGGCTGATGATGATGACACCCAGACACTGAACAAACGCAAGTGTTCATCGCACGAATGTTTGTCCAGGGTGGGGATCGAACCCACGACCTTTGGCGTAAGATGCCTCTTGCTGATGATTGATGGGTCACTACCAATTGCGCCATCCGGTCAGTCATATTAACATCCATGTTTGCGGTCAATGAACCCAAATAGCTGTACCTACTCCGATAATTGATAATAATAATAAGTGCGCAGGGATGTGACGACCCCATCGCCCGCTGGTGAGAGTCGGTGCTCTTGCTTAAGAGCAACAACTCTCATCAGTGCAGTCAGTCTCCCCAGGGCAGCGATGTGGCGCCCTGAATCGGAAGTGACGTCCCTTGGGTCCCATATCCCCGGGAGTCGACCAGGCCCCTCTCTCTAGCTTTCCTTTTGTAAAGTACCCTCGGAGCTCAGACAGGGAGACGGTAGAAATAAGAAACCAGTTCCGTCTTGAATGCTTGAGTTGCTTAAGAGGAACAACTCTCATCAGTGCAGTCAGTCTCCCCAGCAGCGTTGTGGCGCGCTGAATGGGAAGTGACGTCCCTTGGGTCCCATATCCCCGAGAGTCGACCAGGCCCCTCTCTCTAGCTTTCCTTTTGTAAAGCACCCTCGGAGCTCAGACAGGGAGGCGGTAGAAATAAGAAACCATTTCCTTCTTGAATGCTAGAGTTTTATTTTTGAACCGACTCACCTAGGCAGACAGCCTGGGGTCATTGTCCCGGTGACTTTTTGCTTGCGCGACGTAAAAATGCATAGCGCCATCTACCAGAGCAACGACAAACCTCCTGCTTGTTTACTTTGTACACCCCAGCAGGGGCCGTAGGACAATCACCTCTGGCTTGCCTTAATCGGCTGTTTAGAGTGGGATGTCAGAGCTATATGCTCGCAGGGTGGAAATGAAAGATGCATAAGTCGCGAGTTGGCCCAGTGTCTGCTATAGACACTGGGTAGAAAGCGGTGTACACCTCTCGACACCCTGAGCAACACACAACAATGTGTCCCCCTTGTCGCTCCTTGCGAGAGCGACTGTTTTGGGAGCCCATCCAGTGTGAGTGCGAGTCACCGCCTGCCCATTTTACTCGTGATTTTCATCATTGATCGGGCAGGCGCCATAGTCCTTCAATAGTCCCAGTTACATAATCCATCAGTACCTGAACCCAATAGCCCAGATTCATTTGTTTCCACTTCTTCTCCTTAGACCTTAGTCCTACACCAACCAGGGACTGTCCTTGGCTACACTCTATAGTGTATGTATACAGGGATAGTGAGCTGATGTCGGAAAAAGACGGAATTAAAATTTGAGACACAAATGAATGTTTTATTATGTGATAGGTGGCAGACGAGCAGATGGATCACCTGATGGTACCCGCGACACCACTGGAGTCACAAGTGCGCCGCCAACCTTTATACTCCCCTTTCTCCCAAATTGGACCTACGGTACCCTCACTCACACAGCGTGCTGCTTCACGCCGGTTTTCTGTGAGGCCGTGGTATCGCTCCAGTCGAGCCGGCACATTCATGCCGAAGCGTGGCTCTCCCACGGTCGTTGGTTATTACAATGAAGCGACTACCGTTTACTTTCGCTCTGCAAAAGGGGAACCAGACCAATGAGGAGTTTTCCAATGACATTAGTCAGTCGGTTTCTCTAAAGTGATAACAGATGGCGCTACCCGAATCTGTATAAAAATTACAGCGATTGGTCGCGGCATTTAAAGTGTTGCCATATTTTATTTTCCCATGAAAAGAACAAAGAAGTTTTATTTAAAAATAAGTTTTATTTTGAATAATCAACAAATAACAATGAACTTCTTGTAAAAAATAAAATTCAATTAAACTGTCCAGTTTCAAACGGGCAGCAATCAAAAATATCTCCATACGCCATGGCAGATATTTTTACAACTTATTTTAGATCTATGTGAGGTTAGTATAAGTGTTATTTTCCATATAACCAACCATATGGTTACTGTGAAATATTAGGTAAACGTGAAAATCCTAGCACTGGGAAATTTTCCCATAAATTAGGGAGCACAGGATTTATCACCCAACACCTGAAATATATAGAAACTGCTTACACCATCTAGTGAGTAACTTCAAAGTTAATAGTAAACGAAACAAAGTGTAGTAATAGTAGTTAAACCTACTGGAAAACTGCTCATTGGGTCATGGTTACACGTTTCAGAAACTATCGTTGCTCGCAATGTTTTTCCTAGCTAGTGGTAAAAGAAATGCGCACATAGACTTGAAAAACCCGAAGGTGCAAACTCAGATTCGAACCTACGCCCTACCTGTCGGGTGTTTCTTATCTACTGAGCTATCATTGTGACTCTGCATTCTTATACAAGTGGCGCCCCCCTCATCTTGTTTCAGAACTTAATTGAATTAGTTCCAATTTTTATTAATAGATGGCGCTGAGTGTTGATTCTATCGCGCATATGGTTCGTCTTTATGCCTTTCGGTAATAAGGTTGTCTAAAGGATTTACCTATTTATTTATGATCTAGTGGCCCGCCCTCACTTCTTCTCAAACACAGATTTCCCCCAAAAAGAGTTCGTCATTGTTGGTAATCTTCAACTCTTTTCACCTTAACAGGAAAAACAACTCTTTATTCCGTTTCTGTCTACTTTAATTTTGTTTCTTTATTAGAAATACTAGTATTTTGAGAGGGCGGGCCAACTAGTGGCCCGCTTTTTCGTTTGGGGACAATAGTTCCACTTTATACCAATAGATGGCGCTAGGTGTCGATTAAATCGCGCTAGCGTTTCGTGTTATCGGAGTACCTAATGGGTTACCTACTCTTTCTATTATTTCTTTTTATAAATAGTAATGATAGTATAGATAGTAAGTTGACTTGCCCCTCCCCCCTCTCCTCCCTCATCAGCTGTTGATGATGACGAGGTAAAATAAATAAGTTCGTAGAAATAACTAGGTAAATATGACAAGATTGTGCGTCAATAAGAATACCTATATGCATGAATAAAGATTTCCAGTATTTTCCTTACTGTAAATTACTATTAATCATAAAAACTTCTTGGGGTCTTTCTAACACGTCAGTATGAATGTACAAGATACATATGTAATAGTTTAAAATTAAATTTAAAAGCCCCCGACGGCGGCCATCTTGGATTTGAAATTTGTCACAATAAATATATTCTGCTACTCAATCCCTTTTAAATTATACTCATATTGTGGGAGTTGTGTTAAAACATACAATCCATATCTTTGTGACGGCGGCCATCTTGGATCGATTTTTATCCAACATAGCTAAGAACACTTATTCCTTATTCATCTTTCAAACAAAAAAAAAACAAAATCAAAATCAGTTTATTTGTTCAGGAGCTACGATGCCATAGACAGACACACAGACACATACACAAACAGACACACAGACACGACAAATTTATAACACACCGTCGTTTTTAAAGAGTATGATTCATACTGAATTCATGCTACATCTCAAACATTGACCTGATTCCATACCAAGTAGCTTAAGCACTTGTGTTCCAGATATCAGACAACAGAGGAATTACAAATATACACTTTAACACATATAATAAACCCAGACACTGAACGAACAGAAGTGTTCATCACACGAATGTTTGTCCAGGATGGGGATCGAACCCACGACCTTTGGCGTATGAGGCAGGCTCTTTTAAATGCGCCAAATAATACAACAGGCGTAAATACTGGTGCAGCTTTGAAAAAAAATACAAAAACATTTCATGTGCTTATCAAATTTGAGGGTTGCCCTCGATTTCTCTGGGATCCCTTTATCAGATCCTGGCATGATGAAAATGGGACCAGCTTGGAAGTGTGTTCTTTCAATTAAAAATAGAATTGTGCAAATCGGTCAACGATTGGCGGTGAAATCGGTGAACATACATAAAAAATATAATAAAAAATCTTCCAGTCGAACATGGAACCTCCTCCTTTTTTGAAGTCGATAAAGAATAGACTGGCACCGCATCTGTGGAACTGTTTGCGGCTGTTTCGTGTCGCCATGAACAGAGAGTATTTTGGGAAGCTGACGGCCTGCCTTCGGAACTGAAGAGGCACCCAAAGAAGTAATTATTAGAAGATTATTTTAAAGCACATCATACAAACTACCTAATGACGTCACAAGGCAGTTGGTTGCATGCATTGTGCTAGAACCTTGTTCAATACTACATTAAATTTCTTTTTTACTTTAGTAAATATCCAGAGGAAAATGTTAATTTAATCAAACTATTCAACTGGTATCGAGATAAGGAAGGAAACTGGTACAGTGACATACAAAGTATGTTTCATCTGTTACATAAAGTCGCCAGCAATGAAATGTAAACGCCTTGACTCTTATGACAGAATAATAAGGTCCATATTTCAAAGAGGTTGTATACTTATTATTGCATGTGACTACACGGTAAGAGAGCTGTGGTTTAGAATGTGCCTTCCATATGGGGAGACTGGATTACTCATATTATCTCTCTGGATTTTTCATATTATCTGAGTGCATATTTTTACCATTCACTCGTCGGGAGGCTAGCTAGATTGGGTATTGAACTGATGCGTCGCACTGCATCAGTTTTGGAGTGTGTCAATGTATTTTTTCACCACACTGTAAATTTATTATTTGTGTCAAAAACGATGTCACTGATGCAATGATGCAGAGCAGATCTGGGCTGGCTTTTACATAACAGTCAGCTGACCCATCACATACATAGGACCAACAGGGAGTCTAACAGCCGCACTCAGAGACGTCATTTAAGCTAATGTTCTTTAACTTTGGTCTCGGTAGTCTTATGCATATCAAAATAAGTGTCAATATATTTTCTCAAGTAGCCAACTAAGTTAATCAATGACTCTGAGTGGGGCAGTAAGTGCAGAAAAAGAAGTCCACCTTTCATTTTAATTCATTTCGTTTAGTAAATTCATTTAGTACAGTGCATTAAGTCTTGTTTTGGACAAACCCCTTTGTCGATCATGCAAACAAACAATCTTAATGATGAAATATGGATATAGCGTTAACACATTGTAATTTTTTCATCATTGAAATCTATAAAATATATGCAACAAGGTATATTTTGAATGAAGGCCAAATGCTTTAAAAGTGTATACAATGTATATTAATCATCTTTAGTTTAAAAATAAACTCTCATCATCCGGATAGTGTATGATTTCTCAGTATTTTTTACAATTGCTTTATCGTATCAAGGTCGTAAGATAAAACTTATTGTCTATATTGTTACAAATGTGGAGCATTAACAATAGTTGATATGTTATAGCATTCTTTTCACAATTTATTCATAAGTAAATAATACAAAATTTCATCTCACGTTCAGGTGGGAACGAACCCACATCTTCCAAAATCCGGGTCTGTTCTACTAATCAGACCACTTGTCATGTACTGACTTGAGGGTACTTGCAATATTCAGTCTGGTTTTATGTCAGGTGAGTCAACCCGCGTTTTCTCCCGAAATTATCTATTTCTAGCATATATATAATAGTGGCGACGAGAAAAATTTGCGAAAAGTGTAAAAAAAGTGTGGACATTACATATTAAATATAATTTTCGAAAATCGAAGTAGAAAAATTATGATTAAGTTCAGTGAATTTGATGTGGCACATGGCTGCTGGGAAAACTACATTACAAGGTTTGCATTTTGTTTAGAAGCAAATGAAGTGACAGAGGATGCTAAGAAAAAGGCGAATCTACTAGCGGTATGTGGTCCTGACTTGTTTGATTTAATTACTTCATTGATAGCACCAAAGAAAATAAATGAGGTTACTTTTTCTACTATAAAAACCCATTTAGACAATCACTTCCACCCTCCACTTAATGAAATTGTGGAATCATTCAAATTCCACTGCCGAAATCAAGAAGAAGGGGAAAAAGTGAGAGATTACATTGCTAATTTGAGGAAATTGTCAATTCACTGTAATTTTAAAGAAATTGAACGCACTTTGCGTGACAGATTAGTATGTGGAATCCGTGACAAAGATGTTCAAAAAAAGATGTTACAACAATCTAGTTTAACATTTGAATCAGCATGCAAAATGGCATGGGCACATGAATCGGCAAATAGTGATGCTGGTTTAATAGTTATTCCAGGGACTAACAAATCTAGCATGGCCTTTGAAGAACCGATGGATGTCAATAAAATTTCATATAAAAAGAATGAATTCAGATTTAGTAAATCTCAAGATAAACCTGAATGTTTTCGTTGTGGTAAACAACATAAGGGCGAGTGCAAATTTAGGTGGTCCAAATGTAATTTTTGTGGGAAAACAGGTCATATTGAGGTGGTCTGTTTGAGCAAAAATAAAGACAAGGATAGAACGTTGAAGTCAGATTGCAATGGTTTATATGAAGCCTCTATCAACAATGTTAGACAAGAAAGAGTACCTGCTTTCATAATAAACATTTTTATAAATGGTTTTGAGACAGAAATGGAGATAGATTCAGGATGTGCATTTACATTAATAAGTGAACCGATAGCCAGACTCATATGGAAAGGAAAATTGCCAAAAATGGAAAGAAATGATCTTGCACTGAAAACATGGACTGATAGCCCCTTACATATTTTAGGTAAAGCGATGGTACAAGTAGATCACAAAGGTAGTAAAAGAAACTTACCTCTTATTATAGCTAAAGGACAGGGTCCAAGTTTATTAGGTAGAAATTGGTTTGATGATTTAAACATCCAATTACTAGGAATAAATCATATCAAAATAGATACATCTGAAATCACTAATTTACTTGATAGATACAAAGGAGTTTTTGAAGAAGGCTTAGGTAAATATACGGGACCAGTTGTAAGCATCACTCCAAGGGAAGGGACCACCCCAAGATTTCTTAAATGTAGACCTATTCCATTTGCTATAAGAGAAAGAGTTTTTAAAGAAATTGAGAGATTGGTGAGTGAAAATGTTTTAGAACCGGTTGCTCATGCAGAATGGGCAACGCCAATTGTACCAGTCCTAAAACCAAATGGAAGTGTACGACTCTGTGGTGATTATAGGTCAACGGTAAATATGGCGACTGATACAGATACATACCCTCTGCCAACATTGGATGAAGCGTTTACGCAGTTGCAAGGGGGGGTAATATTTTCAAAAATTGATTTAGAAAGAGCGTACACTCAAGTCATTGTTGATGAGCCTACATCTCTTTTACTTACCCTGAATACACCGAAAGGATTATATAAAACTAAGAGGCTTCCGTTTGGTGTCAAGGCATGTCCAGGAATTTTTCAACGGTTAATGACATCATTGTTAGCTCATATTCCGGGGGTAGCCATACTGCTTGATGATATCGTAGTGAGTGGAGTTGATATAAAGCAACACAATGCTCGACTAAATGCAGTACTAAAAAAGTTACAAGAAGCAGGGCTAAGAGTAAACAAAAATAAATGCAAGTTTGCAGCAAATGAAGTAAAATTTTTAGGATTTGTTATTGATGAGATTGGTATTCATCCGTGTGAAGATAAAATCGAGGCAATCAGGAATTTTCCTGCCCCTGGTAATATAAAAGAATTGCAGGCATTCCTAGGACTCTTAAATTTCTATGATCGGTTCTTACCACATAAGGCTACCATAGCGGAACCTTTGTATAAACTGCTCAATAAGAATACAAAATGGCAATGGAAGTTAGAACATCAAACAGCCTTCGAGAAATTACGGAAGATGTTAACAAGTAGTGACACATTGGTGCACTATGACCTAAAGAAAAAATTGATATTGTCATGTGATGCTTCGCAATATGGGCTGGGGGCCATATTAGAACATGAAATGGAAGACGGCAATATTAGGCCTATCATGTTTTCATCAAAGACTATGAATGCCCATGAACGAAATTATGCTCAAGTAGACAAAGAGGCAGCGGCGATAGTTTTTGGATTAAAAAAGTTCCACCAATTTGTAAGTGGCAGGAAATTTACAATTAAGACTGATCATAAGCCATTGCTGGGATTATTTGACCCAAAACGCCCAATCCCAAATATAATTTCACCTAGAATGTTACGATGGGCTCTTCTATTAAGTTCGTATGATTATACATTAGAATATGTGAAGGGAACTAATCTGGGGAATGCGGATGCTTTAAGCAGATGGCCTTCTTCAAGCACAGAAAAAATTGAAGAAGAATATTCAGGAGTACTGCTTATAGATGAAACACCAATACAATTAGAGTTTTCGGCTGAGGAAGTTGATAAACTAACCTTAAGAGACCCAAAGTTGAGTAAAATTTTGTATTGGATTAAGAATGGTTGGCCAAATAAAACTGAAAATGAGTTTAAAGTATACTGGCAAAAAAGGGAAGAATTATCTTCATTTAAAAATTGTATTCTATGGGGCAATAGAGTGGTGTTACCAAAAAAAATGTGGGCTAAAGTATTAGAAGAACTACATACAACTCATGATGGAATTGTAATTACAAAAGCAATGGCTAGAAGTTACTTCTGGTGGCCAGCAATCGACAAACACATCGAAGATCTGATAAGAAAATGTCATATATGTGCAGAAAACAGAAGCATGCCAACCAAAGTTACACATCATTGGATAAGACCAAACAAAGCTTGGTCACGACTACACATTGATTATGCTGGACCTTTTCAAGGAAAAACATTTCTTATATTAATCGATTCATTTTCTAAATGGCCAGAAGTAAAGATCGTAACGGATATGAGCAGTTCAACACTAATAAAAATACTGAGAGAAATATTTGCTGAACAAGGATTGCCTGACACAATAGTAAGTGATAATGGTAGAAGCTTTGTCTCAGAAGAATTTCAAAGATATTGTAAAAACAATAGTATAAGACACGTGTTAGTAGCCCCATATCATCCAGCTTCGAACGGACAGGCAGAACGGACAGTACAGACGATAAAAAATAAGTTGCGAAAACTATCAACTATACCATGGCAAATAAGACTGCCCAAAATATTATACGGCCTGCGAACAACACCAAACAGCATTAATGAAAAAACACCTGCAGAATTATTAAACAACAGACGTTTCCGTACAAAATTTGACTACTTGAATCCACTTTTATCTAAAGACAACCCACAATTACAAGAATTAGAGAACAATGAAAATACAAAAGTGAGGAATTTTGAAGTGGGAGAAACTGTCTATATCAAGAATTATTCTGGAGGACCCCGGTGGTTGAAAGGAATAGTTGATAAAAAGATAGGAATCTGTAGATATATGGTAAAATGGAATGGAAAGCTTTTGAAAAGGCACATCAACCAAATGCATAGCTTTGGGGGGGAGAAAGAAGAGTTAGAACGTAAAATGGTTCAACCAAGTAGAAGTCTACAGGGAGTAAGCGATCAGGATGACGAAGATGATGTTTGGTTACCATCGCCATCTAAATGGGCTGATATAATTGGAGTGTCAGGACCACAGGATATAGTGCTTCATCAACCTACACAAAATGATGTGAGGATAAAAGCAAACAAAAGAGGTCTATCTGAATCACCCCCACAATCGGTGAACAAAAGAATGGCCTGTCATAGTGAAGACGACGAAACAGATGGGGAGGACGAACTGGAAGTTTCCCAGCAGTCCCGTGGAGAGAGAGACCCTTATAGTGAAAGTGATTAAATATTTATATAATTATTTAGATATTATTATATCTAATACAAAATAAAGACTTTAGTGATAAGTGTTAGAGTACTAGTGTTAGGTTTAGGACAATTAGTTATATAGTGAAAAAATAAGTGAAAATAGAAGAAATATGAAGAGCCATCTCGGGGGAAAGGCATGTCATGTACTGACTTGAGGGTACTTGCAATATTCAGTCTGGTTTTATGTCAGGTGAGTCAACCCGCGTTTTCTCCCGAAATTATCTATTTCTAGCATATATATAATACCACTGAAGGGGATTTTATTATTATTACTTGAAAGGAATAGGGTGAGCCTTGCGTGTCATAGCCACTGTGATCAGTAGTTGATCTACTGAAGGTGTTACTAAGCTGACGAAATTTCCATGTGCTTAATGTGACATGTCAATAGTCTCATCAATATTGTAGGTATATTTACAATGTCCAGTGGAAATATTTTTACAAATATTTAGTGCTAAAATAAAGTTATTATTTTTTATAGAATTTATTTTTTTATAAAGTACATATTTAGGTGAAGACAAGATGAAATTTTTAAGTGTGTCACTTGAGAATAAATTGCAAAATATTGCATTGTTTCATAGATAACAGGTTTTGAAGCACATGTTTATAACATCATGTAGGATAAAATACTATTGATATTAGTTAGATAAAATTGTAGGAACAGATCAAGGTTTGGAATTTTGGTCAATCATCTTGTCATGTGATTTTAGGTTATATTAGTATTTGAGAATGGAAAATTTCTTACTTGTAACCCATATTGATAAAAAAACATGAGTACAAAATAGCAAAGTATGTCTAAATACATTAACCATGTAGAATAATTCTAATTTCTTAAACAATCTTCAATTGTTTTTTGTTTCAAACGAAGAACAACAAGGAATTCAAACGTTTAATTCCAAGGTAACTTTTTAATTTAATGGCGAAGGTAGAAGGTAATCTACCAGCGATGACGTAAATTCTACAAACAAAATTGTATTCAATCTAAATTTAAATATGATTGTATCGTCTTGCTACGGTAACGAAAACATTGTTTGACCGAATTTAACACGGCGATAAGGAATCAAAAAGGGTGTACTCACTAATTTTTCTTCGGTTCAGGCTTTTCGTTGGGCTCAAACTCGATGGCAGACGCATCGTAGTAGTTACTAAAATTACTACTAAAAGATAACTGCTGTATTAACTTCGTCATCGTGATTATTCGTAGTTAAGCCTTGTAATAACTTGCAAAACAAAAAGACGGTCACGACCGTAGAACTTTGAAAGCAAATGCGCAGAAAGAAATCCTCAAAGTGCACAAAGTACGTGTGATACGACGATGATTAGTCAACGAATAGTGTTGTGAGAGCATGTGCATTTTAATGACTATAAATAATCGATTAGAGTATTTACTCGATTTATTTAAATTTAATTTCAAACTAATTTACAGAAAGCACATATTCAGGGGGAATATCAAATTGGCCATCACACATATTATGATCCCTCTGACCTGGTTTAATTTTTTTCCTGCGTGATACGGGAATCAAGATAATCGAAAAAAACATTCAAGAAGATTTTGAATGAAGGAGAAGGGGTTTGCTGTCTTTTTTTGGTGAACACGATACCATCAGGGGAGCCGTACGCTTTTTTCCAACCTACGTAGTATTGAAAACAATCAATTTGCATTTTTTTGTAAATGACCCCTTAGAAAATAGCACTAATAATTAACTACTTATTAATAAATGGGTTTAATATATGTATTTAAGTATATATTTGTGTTCCTCTGTTGTCTGATATCTGTAACACAAGTGCTTAAGCTACTTAGTACGAATCAGGTCAACCTATGAGATGTTGCGAGAATTATTATTATTATACTTAATGTATTTTTTCTATGATCGATCTCTTTTATAAAATATATATTTTATTTAAATAACTCTAAATATTACCGAATAATATTTTTTGATTCTTTATCATTCACTATTTGTAATGAAATTTATGTAGCTCAATGTCAAATTCATTACAACGTAATTAAAATATAGATTTTTTTCAAAATTGATTTAAGAAAGTAATCACAAGCAAACATCGAGTTTATGTAATCAATTTTAAAACATAACACATTCGCAGCACTACAGCATAATTAAACGACTAAATAAAATAGGTCATATATTTGCTAACAAAATACACGTGTCAGCTGGCCATCTGAAGTTAGCCGCGTAGCAAGGGCATTGACGCAGTATGACGTTTCGACTACGTTCCATTCTACAAAGTTCTCGAAACTTCTAGTATTTTTTATTACATTTAGCTTTAAAAAAATTTAATGTTTAAATTGAAAACATTCTTAAGTTTTGTTCATACTTATCTATTTATATCAAAATTATATATTGATTAAAAATTTTATTCAACTTATAAAATACAGAACTTTTGCGTCAATTGAATCTTTAGTAGCGACATCTATTGTGCAATAGATGAACCTTATTGTCTTTTTGATTAGCACAAAATTACTTAGTACTTAGCACTTCTTGTTGACAGATGGCATTATTTTGCAAAAATAGTTTTTTGTAAAAGTAAACAAATGGAACTATACTATTACACTAGTAGAATGAAACATAAAAAGCTAATTTATTTTAAAGTATCTGTAATGAATATGAATAATATATTAACTTCACAATTATATAATTTTTAGGTCCCAGTCTTACAGAGATCTCATGAAATCTTATGAATAAATATGGAATTACTCGACTGTGTAACTGTCCCAAAAATCATTGAAGTTATGTAAGTAGTAGTTATAACTCACTGATAAAAATGCTTAAATTATTTCAGTAGGTCCATAATTACATCACAAAGAGTTAATGCTTTTTTGGTTACGGGGATATATGTATTAAATGAAGGTCACGCCTTGTTATTTGGGGTAGCTCTCAAAATACCTATCAGGTGTTCTAATTTTAGAAACGTTATAAAAGGTATCTAATTAATCATCTACAGATTCTACGACTAACCTATCTATGTATATTAAATTAGCAAAAGTAGACCTATTACATACTTATGTAAAAATACTGTTCGTGTGAAATATTCTTTACATTTTTGGCACCGTCTCTTCAACTATTGTTTTCGTTATCTTTGCGTCCTAAGAAACTGGCTGGTTTGCATAAAAATATTGCTTCCATTTTCAAATTGCCCGCCCCGAATTTGAAAATGGACCTTTGTATTCGTCCGCAACCAAAACAACTAGGGTTGCGACTTGCGCATCTTTATATCGACCCGCTAGAGTAAAACAAAACTTACCGATTACGAAATATTAAAGAAGGCATCACACTCGTTGAATCGATACTTTTAAACTTTTCCTCTATCATGTAACTCGATGCCTGTATGGCATATAACGTCATTGCAACTTTTCACTTTTAGACCTCAAAGCACTTACAGTTTTAGTTTTTTCACTTTGGTACACATGTAATACTTTGACACGTCTTATAAATCCAGAATAGGGTTGTAACTTGGGATACGACATTCAGATGTGGCGGTAAAGTCTGTACTATTTCTCTGCGGCGGCTATAGCATGAATGTAGGTAACTCTCACCCCCCCTGAGGGTGCACGGCTGGGTCATACGGGGTGATTTTTTAAGGGTAGTAAAATGAGTAAAAACATTTTTATGCATTGGTTTAAGGTTTTTTGTTTTATTAAAGGTTTTTTATGGCGTAATATAATTGTAAATATATCAAATAATAAAAATACTGGAAAGTAGCCTATTGGCACTCAGCACTTACCTTATAAGCTATGGAAATTTTAAGTTTCATAGGTTCAGTATTATTCAGCTTGATCATTGCTAATTTGGTGTTGATACTGCTTTAGCGTATTTATCTACTGAAAGAAAGAAAAGAAAGAAAAATCGTTTATTTTTGCACATTTACACAGTTCTCACTACATGCATGGTTCAAAAGAATGTACAAAAAAATAGGTCCCCGCTCAGCATGTGCTGTGGCCGACAACCTCAGCGCTGATCTTCCGCGGGTGCCTTTTTTAATGTAAAATATAAAATAAAAATAAAAAACACAAAATACACACTAAAAAAACAAGAAAAACATTAATTAAAACACATTATCTGCACATAACCGAAATAAGCAAATAAATAAATATATACACATATATACACTCATATAAAAAAAAACAGAAATAATTCCCATTAAATATGGATATGAACAATAATTAGATACTGTAATAAAAATAATACTGTGGCTGTACTTACCCATAATGGGGCTATGTATATGGGTAGCCATATGGGCGGCTCCTCGGATTGCTACGGTGCTAAGCGGGCGTCATTGGCAACTAAGTTTCACAATCTGTTGCCAAAGAAGAACAAACATTCTTGCTACTCAAGCAACTCGTATATTTTGCTACGACGGGGCAGCTCGCCGCATCATTTGCTACGGAGGGTCCACTGCGGCACGAGGCCCCCGGCAGTTCTCAGGGTCGCTCCCCCTCCCCACCCCTCCCTAAGACCGCCACTGACGGTCAAAATAATTATTCCAACAATTTGTGGGTAGCTACAATAGGCTAGTTGCCATTATTTTCATTTTTTGATAGAACGGTTCATTACGATTAGATTTCGCCATAAAACAAGTATGATATTTTTAAAACACCTTTCCTAATATATTTTAAATTATATTTTCATTATACACCGATAAAAGCCGTCCGCCATGAAGGTCTATTAATTATCTGTGTCGTGACGTCACTGTTATTGTAAGCAATACGCGTGACTGACTGAATGACTTGAAAGACCACGAACGAATAACCTGAAACTGGGCGTTTGTGTTTTGTTGTTACAATAATGGTGACGTAGAACCATGGAATGAAGGAAAAAAGTAAACATTTAACGGAATTAAATTGAATTTTTACAGCAATCCCTTATTTATATAATAAAATAATAATAAATATTTCACAACATCACATACATTGATCTGACTCCGAGATAGGTAGCTCAAGCACCTGTGTTACGGATATCAGAATCAACAGTGGGATTACAAATATATACATATAATACTTTTCTTTTGTAAATACATACTTATAATACATAGCAAACACCTAGACCAATACAAACAAACATGTTCATGCACATAAATGTTTGCACTGTGCGGGGATCAAACCCGCAACCCTTGTATCAGAGGCAGCGTTCACTACCACTGTTCCAATCGGGTCGTCATATATAAAAACCGAAATACATATATGACGTGTTTAAATTTCGGACCCTTGGCCTTGTACGGAATAATATATGAATTAAAAGTTATTTTTATAAATGGTGAAATGAGGCTACTGGGATCCCTTTAATTGGCATACCTAATGTATTTTGTCCTAAAATGGATTGACATAATGAAATTGGCATAATTTATTTAGCACAATATTAATTTGGCCGAATTCAGTTTTAGCTTAATATGTACTGTGGCATAATTATTATTTAGCATAATGCATTTATGCATATTTTTTTGGCACAATTTTTTTTGCCAAAAAAAGTTTTGTGCTTAATCCTCACATTTTTTTATTTTATGCTTAATCATGTTTATGCTTATTTCAATTATGCTAAAACAGTTGTGATTATTCGTATTACTTATGCGAAATTATCATTAATAGTTCAATTCAAATATTTTATTGCATTACATGTGGTATTACAGAGTTAACAAATATAATAAAAGTACAGCACATGCACCCTGTTAGGGCATAGCAAAATATAAAAATCTTAAAAACTAGTCTTACATAAATATATTTTTATAAAATTAAATTCTTTTATAATTAAATCTCTTATATAAAAAATAAAACAAAAACAACATTACCTACTTAAATTTAAAAAATTCTTCCGACGAGTAAAAACTATTTGTAATTAAAAACTCCTTCAATTTTTTGTTTAAGACTATTGGCTCTTCGATTTCTCTCAAATTTTGGGGTAAATTATTGTATATTTTTATAGACATATGCCATACACCCGCAGAATAGTAATTACATTATGTTAACTTATTTTATGCTTCTTGACAGAGAATCGAGGCAAACTATCTAAGACATACCGGTTTCTTTACCATGTTATCCCTTACCGGCGAGCTAATGGAAGCGAAATACAAACATAGATTTGAAGAATCCAGAGGTGCATGCTCGGTTTCCAACCTACGACCCCCGGAAATTACGGAAAATATGGAAAGTACCAAGTTCCGAAAATGTATATGTCACCGGAAAATAACAAGATCCGTAAGTTTATCAATTACGATACACACTAGGAAGTTTATAAACTTTCGTAGGATTCTAAACGGGAAATAAATTGTATTATTTTACGTCCAAATTTTCGTACATTGATCATCATCATCATCATCATCATCATCATCAGCCCATTTAAGTCCCCACTGCTGGGGCACGGGCCTCCCTCAATCACATGAGGGGTAATTGCCATACTCACCACGTTTGGCAGACGGGTTGGCGAGGGTTTTGATATAAATGCAGAGTTTTCCTTCTCTGGGCGCTGATGATCATGCCAGCAGCTTTACCTTAGTCGCCTTTTACGACACCTCGGTAAGAGTGAGGGTGGCCTATTCTACTCTGCCGGGGACCACTCGGCAACGTACATTGATAAAATTACTGAACTCACTCGTAAAATAATAAGTAAACAATATCCAAACCCTACGAGCGATCTGATTGGCATTGCCACTATGAACATTGACCAATCAGAGAGCAGTGTGTTATTTTATTTTACGTATTTCAAATATTCGTATATTTAAACATATTCTATTTGATGAAAATGGGTCATATTTATTAATTAATTTTTATGGCGTCCAAAATCACCCCGTGAGTTCAGACCGCGGCCCACGCATGCGCGGCGGCCATGCTGATGACGTCACTTTGTTTACCCCGCAGAGTCATTCGATTGTTTTGTGTCCCGCGTAGGGCAGCCATGTTGGATGGTTGTAAGCAGGATTTATAAATGTCGTATTCATTATCTCACTCACTTACATTATATTATCCGCGTCACTGGTCCGCAGGGTGAGGGACAGCCGCAACACCATCCTGATGACTCTAGCGGATAGGTACACCTCACCGCTATGGAAGTGCCTGGTGCGAAGAGTGACCACTGAAACCAGTTTCTTTGGTAACTCCTAGCAACCTCTCTCTTTTTTTTAATTTAATTTTATTGCATTTTATTTTGTCGATATGTACCTACTATGGATCAAAAACTGTAACTAATATAATTTTAAGTCATTTTGTTACTAATATGGATCAAAAACTGTGGTCTGAAATAAACAATTTTTATTTTTTTTTATTTTTATTATCTATACAAAACTATGGAAGCTTAGTAAAACTGTGGCATCAGCTACCAACGATGGTGTTTCGGAACAGATACGACCTGGTGATCTTCGAGAGCAAGAGCCTTAAGAGCCGGCAACGCATCTGTGACGCCTCATGTGTTGCAGATGTCTATGGCCGGCGGTAATTACTTACCATCAGATGAGTCGTCTGCTCGTTTCTCCGCCATAATGTAAAAATATATCACGTCCTGAGAATTGGGGTCCAGGAAGAAAGACCAAACCTTGGTTACGAGGAATTCTTTCCATTCGTGACTCTATCAAACACTGCCTGGAAAGTTAAAAGGAACGCTTTTTCTGGCACTCCCATAACAGACACTCATCATCATCAGCCCATTTAAGTCCCCACTGCTGGGTCACGGGCCTCCCTCAATCACATGAGGGGTAATTGCCATACTCACCACGTTTGGCAGACGGGTTGGCGAGGGCTTTGATATAAATGCAGAGTTTTCCTTCTCTGGGTGCTGATGATCATGCCAGCAGCTTTACCTTAGTCGCCTTTTACGACACCTCGGTAAGAGTGAGGGTGGCCTATTCTACTCTGCCGGGGACCACACGGCAACGTACATTGATAAACTTACTGAACTCACTCGTAAAATAATAAGTAAGCAATATCCAAACCCTACGAGCGATCTGATTGGCATTGCCACTATAAACATTGACCAATCAGAGAGCAGTGTGTTATTTTATTTTACGTATTTCAAATATTCGTATATTTAAACATATTCTATTTGATGAAAATGGGTCATATTTATTAATTAATTTTTATGGCGTCCAAAATCACCCCGTGAGTTCAGACCGCGGCCCACGCATGCGCGGCGGCCATGCTGATGACGTCACTTTGTTTACCCCGCAGAGTCATTCGATTGTTTTGTGTCCCGCGTAGGGCAGCCATGTTGGATGGTTGTAAGCAGGATTTATAAATGTCGTATTCATTATCTCACTCACTTACATTATATTATCCGCGTCACTGGTCCGCAGGGTGAGGGACAGCCGCAACACCATCCTGATGACTCTAGCGGATAGGTACACCTCACCGCTATGGAAGTGCCTGGTGCGAAGAGTGACCACTGAAACCAGTTTCTTTGGTAACTCCTAGCAACCTCTCTCTTTTTTTTAATTTTATTTTATTGCATTTTATTTTGTCGATATGTACCTACTAATATAATTTTAAGTCATTTTGTTACTAATAATCTATGGATCAAAAACTGTGGTCTGAAATAAACAATTTTTATTTTTTTTATTTTTATTATCTATACAAAACTATGGAAGCTTAGTAAAACTGTGGCATCAGCTACCAACGACGGTGTTTCAGAACAGATACGACCTGGTGATCTTCGAGAACAAGAGCCTTAAGAGCCGGCAATGCATCTGTGACGCCTCATGTGTTGCAGATGTCAATGGCGGCGGTAATTACTTACCATCAGATGAGCCGTCTGCTGGTTTCTCCGCCATAATGTAAAAATATATCACGTCCTGAGAATTGGGGTCCAGGAAGAAAGACCAAACCTTGGTTACGAGGAATTCTTTCCATTCGTGACTCTATCAAACACTGCCTGGAAAGTTAAAAGGAACGCATTTTCTGGCACTCCCATAACGGACACTCACTCTATCCTTAATAATAATAATAATATCCTCCAATCGATTACGGCTACGGCGGCCATTCACAACGATCAGCCACGTAGGTACGCGGGATATATTATAGTGCTCAAGTGTGGGCGCGAACACAGGTGCACTCTCTATTCCTTTATAATCATATTGATTATGACGACCCGTTTGGAACAATGGTAGTGAACGCTGCCTTTGGCCCGAGGGTTGCGGGTTCGATCCCCGCACAGTACCTACAAACATTTGTGTGCATGAACATGTCTGTTTGTATTTGTCTGGGTGTTTGTATGTATTATAAGTATGTATTTACAAAAAAAAAATGTAATTCCGCTGTTGATTCTGATATCCGTAACACAGGTGATTGAGCTACCTATCTCGGAGTCAGATCAATGTATGTGATGTTGTGAAATATTTATTTACTTATATTCCTATGGGACCCCAGCGTGACACGACCAGAGAGGGATGGGATGAATGCGACTCACTAGCCAGAGGCAGAATGTGTCTTCTAGGTAACGCTTATCCTAAACCAGGAGACTACAGGCACTTTAATCCGAAAGACATCGTGACGCTGATGATACGAATCTTTCGTGAGTGGGAGTGCAAACGATAGGGGAGGTACAAAAGATCCCTTAGGGTCCCCGTGCCCCATGAAAATGACCCTTTACCTAACTGATAAGATAAGAAGAAGGCACCTCGCCTCGACGCGTCTTTATAGGTTGTGAAATAGACAAACTCGGTCCCATTTAACAGAGTTAAACCCGGTCGGATGTGGACACCCTGATCACAGAGCAATGGGACAAAAGGTACACAGAACTTATAGGTTTTTTTATTTCTGATAGGTGGCAGACGAGCAGACGGATCGCCGGATGGTAAGCGATTGCCGCTGCCCATAGATACCCGCGACACCAGTGGAGTCACAACTGCGCTGCCAACCGGTTTAAAAACCGCCCTTTACCCGGGATTAGGCCTCCGGTACCCTCACTCAAGCAGCGAAACACAGCGCATGCACTGCTTCACCTCGGTTTTCTGTGAGGACGTGGTATTACTCCGGTCGAATCGGTAGATTCATGTAGAAGCATGGCTCCCACTGTTAAACTCTCCCACTGGTACAAATTACCAGCGGGAGAGTGGGGAGTCAATAAAACATTTGACGAATTTCCAAAAGTCGATCAATCAATTAATCAAATCATTGTTAACCGATACACTCTGTATAGTTCTTCTTCTTCTTATTTTATTTGTGGCAATCAACTTCTCGACTGAGAATTACTCCTGCCATTATCATGTTTTAGATTTTAGGCATTATTAAGCGGGACAACCGAAGATAATTCGCCAATGTCAAGTAACTTATTTAGAATAAGTAGGTAGTCAACAGTCGAAGTCAGTCAAAGTCACAGTCACTCAATAAAACGCCGGTGTTTTGCGTTTTATCGATCTACGGATTCAGCGGATATCACTCTAAAACCAATCGCGGGTTTTAAGACTCTCCAAGCAAGTTGTCACGAGACAACGCACTCGACACACAAAAGCAGTGTTAAAAACGATACAATCCAACGATTCTTATTATTAGGATCACTTTGCGGCACTTCACTGCACAAATAAACACCAAACTTGCACACTGAAAACCACTAGACACTAATTTAAAACCTTTGAATTGCATCAGCCCACGCGGCTTCTTTTAGCCCTACCCGCCGAATCCTCTGTATAAGTTATGACCTGCAATTTTCAGATATTTTCTGAAACGTGTAATCATGATTCAGTTGGTCTGGTTTCCCTGTTAAAAGGGTTGCGAAGGTCAAGCGGCAGTCGCTTCATTATTACTAGACTCCAGAAAATCCTCATTCAACCCTTTAAGCGCCATGTGTATAATTTTTGATACACATGACATATTCAAATGGACAACATTTCAAAATGGACAACATTTCAAAATTGCTAAGCTCTGAAACAAAAAATACCATTTCTTTATTTACTTTTCCGCTGCGCGAATATATATTTATTAATTTTTTATATTGCTTATTTACTGAGAAAAAAATTAAAAACTAAAAAACGTAAGATGACGTCATCGGACGGCAGAATGTAAAATATTTCTTTGCTTAGCACATTATAGTTTTAAATTTACGAAATGCCAAACCCATGACATGCAACTGTCAAAAAAAAGACAACTTGTCAACGTTGAATGAATGAATGACGTTGACAATGTTGACACTAGTATTATTTACCTTTGACAGTAGTTCCTTTTTTTTATTGAAACAATGATAAGCAAAGGAATATCGCTGTATTCAGCCGTCCGATGACGTCATTTGGCGCTTACGTCTATTTAGAATATAAAGAATTTTAATAATTATTTTATGCATGAAAATGGACAAATTTTGAAAAAAGAAAAAATATGGGTCCGTTCATTTTATGTCTATTTTCATATAAAAAAACAATATGGACATGTTAAAAATATGAAATGTTGTCCATTGCTAAGCTCTGAAACAAAAAATACCAATTCTTTGTTTACTTTTCCGCTGCTCGAATATATATTTATTCATTTTTTATATTGCTTATTTACTGAGAAAAAAATTAAAAACTTAAAAACGTAAGATGACGTCATCGGACGGCAGAATGTAAAATATTTCTTTGCTTAGCACATTATAGTTTTAAATTTACGTAATGCCAAACTCATGACATGTAACTGTCAAAAAAAAAGACAACTTGTCAACGTTGAATGTATGAATGACGTTGACAATGTTGACACTAGTATTATTTACCTTTGACAGTAGTACCTTTTTTTTTATTAAAACAATGATAAGCAAAGGAATATCGCTGTATTCAGCCGTCCGATGACGTCATTTGGCGCTTACGTCTATTTAGAATAAAAATAATTTCAATAATTATTTTATGCATGAAAATGGACAAATTTTGAAAAAAGAAAAAATATGGGTCTGTTCATTTTATGTCTACTTTCATATAAAAAAACAATATGGACATGTTAAAAATTTGAAATGTTGTCCATTTAAGGTGACGGGTAGGGCACACTAGCGATGCCAATCTATTTTTTACCTATTAAACCGGATCTAATTTAAACAATTTCGGGGTTACAACCTATGCACAAATGTTGGGTCCGTGTTTGTCAGCGAAAAATTAATTACCGCCAAAAGCGGCCACTTTTAGCGTGAATCAATTTTTTGCGTTTGTGCACGGACCCAACATTTGTGCATGGTTATTTAATAAATAGTATAAATGTTTGCCAAGAGGTTGTAACCCCGAAATGGTTTAAAATAGATCCGGTTTAGTAGCTAAAAATTAAAATCGATTGGCGTCGCTAGTGTGCCCTACCCGTTAGTCTAATTCTATGTTTCTGGATTTTCCCTCTCTTTCACACGCGTTGTGTTTCCTTTGATTGGATGCGACAGGTATATTCTCGTACGTTACGGGACGGCTTAAAAAAATCCACATGGTATACCTAAGCGTTGCCTGGCTGCAAATGCATAGCTTTGGATGAAACCGGGAATTAAACGCTAAAATGAGAAAAAAAAATCAACCTGGTAGGCATTAGCTTGTGAAAGAGGCATTACCTAATTCTCAACCAAATGCAAATGCGATTGAAAGTTCGTTCATACTGAAGATAACAGATGTCACTGTTAGGTGATAAGCAATTAAAGAAGTTAGTTCTCTAAATTTCTACTAGATGGCGTTTTACATATCTTTGTAGCGTGGTTGTAGGTGAATATTTGTAGTAGCCATCTTGAAAAAAGATATGTAATGTAGAAAATGAGACAACATATTTTTTTAAATCATTTTTATTAAATATTCAATAAATTATCGTAAAACTAACATAATATCTAAATTTTAAAGTCCATGACACGAAAGCAGTCCTTGTATCTATAAACATAAAGATCTAATTTAAATGTTGATGGCGACTCTAGCGCGCTTTTCGCGAGACTTCTTCCGTGGCACGAAAACACATCCTTGTCACTAACTATATAAATAGGACTTCACTGTTCAAACATATTCGACAGTGCAATATCAATTCTTACCAAATATTGCAACTTGGTGCTTCTATGATCCAGTTGATTATACTCCTGGATCATCGTCCTAGCGTACCCTAGGCTCCGAAGCAACGGCCTTTGATGCAGCCGGGAATCATTGTTAAGATGATGATGATTCAGAGGCAAGTTTAGATACATGATAAGGCACTAATACAGTTAGCGTTATCTTCTTCAACAAATCTCCATAAAACTTTACAAGCGATATATTCTTCGGCTTAAAAACTATGGCTACGTCATCAGCACCTTGTTCAATAACCATTGGTTTCTCTATTTGTAAATTAGCTACTGCCCTTTCAGTAATAGGTTTTAAATTTGATTTAACAGGTTGGTGTTTTGGCTGGTACAAATCGTCTAGAATATCAGCAGCTGTAAAGCAGGGCAAATTGAAACCTGTTGACTGAGCTTTTGAGTTCATTATTGAACGCGGATCTAATTTTTTGTTCAACATTTCTGAGTTTTGCATCGTCCTTATATTTTCAGTTCGGATTTTATCATGATGTGTATTCTTTTCTATCTGTGCTTGTAGATTGTTAACGATATTATTTGAAATTGGTTGTTTATAATCTGCATTGATATGTCTAGCAATGAAAGGAGCATTTTCGTTTTGCAAATTTTCATATTTTTCTATTTGTGTCTGCACATTAACTCCATTATGTACCAAATCATTTCTTATACTTTCTATATGGTTTTCATTACGATTTTTTGATAAGAAATTGTTAAGTCCAAGTTGTAGTTGTATATCATTCGTGTTTTGCAGATTACTAAATTCATTGAGGCCATTGTTTTCTAGAACTTTAATGTTTTTAAGACTCAAGTCTACAGATGGTCTGAAATCATCTTTATTAAAAGAGTCTCTTGGGCTGAAATACATATTACTCGGGATTATATTTTGTCCTACATTAATTAATTTGTTTGGGTTTATTGTGTTTTGTCCGGGATTAATATTGCTTGGATTTAGTATGTTCTGTCCTGGAATAATATGACTTGGATTTAGTATATTTTGTACTAGATTAATATTGCTCGGATCCAGTATGTTTAGTCCTGCATCAATTTTGTTTGGATTCAGTATGTTTTGTCCTGCATTTATATTGCTTGGATTGAATATGCTTTGTCTTGCATCAATATTGTTTGGATTTATTATGTTTAGTCCTGTATTCATATTAAATGGATTCAGTATGTTTGGTCCTGGATTTATAATGCTTGAGTTGAAATAATTTTGATTTAGTTGGCGATCTTTTGGTATCAATTCTTTTTGATCTTGATTTGCGTTACTCAGAATAAATTCATTTTCTCTTGGATGCATAACCGTAGGAGTAAGTTCATTATGCATTATATTCTTGGGAGCTGTTATACTATTATGGTCTGAGTGTAACTTACTGTCCTCCTTTCCATTTTGATTTTGGTAGTTGATACTTGACGTTAGTGAACTGGGATATATGTTCATAAAACCTGGATTTATTTCAGATTCCAATCCTTTATTCTGTTGCAAATTTGCAATAGCTGAAACAAATTCATTTTGTCCTGGATTTGTATACGTGTTGGTACGCGTTGGTAAGTATAATGCGCTTTGACTTTGGTTAAACCCAATATTTGTCACAGTTGGATTGTGTCCAGTTTGTCCTTGTATGTTATTAGGATGGAAGCTATTTTGAATTAAATGTATATGTTCTTGATTAACTTTTTTTGGATCAATGTTACTGATGCTGGGTCTGATTTCATTTTGACCAGGACTCATTGTATTAAGAATCAAACCGTTTTGACTCAATCCAAAATTGCTTCGGTGTAGTCCATGTTGTTCCAAGTTATTTGCGCTGAGACTGTTTGTCTGTTGGATAGTGTTACTAGGATTGAATCCATATTGAAGAGGATTTGTACTGTTTGTATTGAACCCGTACTGCATTTGGTCATTATTAGCAAAATCTAATTCATTTTGACCAAAGATTACATTGTTTTGAGGCAAACTATTTTGAACTCCTCCAAATGGAACAAAACTTAAATCTTTTTCTGGAAGCGTGTCCGGTTTTATTACATCTCGATTTGTATGAAAATGATTCTTGAAATAATCGATATATTCCATTATATTGGTTCTGTTATTATTTTGAGCAGTATCATTGCTAATGGGGTTTCCAGGAGAAAATAAACCTCTTTGTAATAGGTTTAAAATGTTAGCATTGATTTCCAAAGCATTTTTGTTCCCTATTTCTAATTGATTCAATCTATTTTGAATAGCATTCATTTGCGAAGGATTGATACTGCTCATATTTGATTTACGAATTTGCGTTTTCAATCCATGTGGATTTAGTTCTTCAGATGCTAGGTCCTGTCTTATCATGTCACTGGTGGGGGTTTGCAATACATTTCTAGGATTATTCGGATTCGGCATTGGTCTAAAAATTGGTATCATTGTTGGTGCTATAACTTCAGGTGGTTTTATTCTCTCCGTTGTAGCATTGAGTTTCAAAGCCGCCAGTTTACCTCCTATAGTTTCATTTGCTGGATATTTCTTTGTTTTCAGAAGAGTTGTATTTAATTTGTCCTCAAACGGATTGGTTGATTTAATAAAATCATTTATAAGGCATTTCTTTTTTGTTTTGCTTATAGTTGCATTATCATTATTAGTAAATCTATTTGCTAATTTAGCACTTTTTGTATTTGCTGCATTGTTTTTTAATTTTTCACTAGTAGGATCATTAGTTACGTTTAATCTAAATTTGTTTTCAGCATTTACATTTAATTGATAATTAGTAATAGTAGTATTATTACTAGCAGTTGTTACATTACCACTAGTTTCAGTAGTATCGTTAGTTTTGGTATTATTAAGAACAATAATATCACCAATAGTTTTGTTTTCTGGAACGTCGATTTCTTTAGCAGACACTACCTTGAGTAAATTTATAAGTGACTTTGATTTATTTTTTGAGTCTTTCGTATGGGTGACGAGTTCCCCCCATTTTGGAACCGGGGGGGCAAGCTGTTTGGCTAAAGCTGCTTTCTTATTGGTCAGGTGATCTTTATTTATTGGTACTTTTGCTGATGTTTCCTGAAATAGATAGAAAAAAAATAATTAATATTTATGATTCTGAAAAAAAGTGGAAGAGGTGTTCTTTTACTTCCTCAGGTAGGCAGCGGCATTACAACCTGTGCGGATAAAGAATGGGATCAGAAACTGGCGGTGCACGCACACTATTTGCGTCTATACTCGCACTCGTGGGGTGCGAGTATAGACGCAAATAGTGTGCGAGTATAGACGCAAATAGTGTGCGAGTGAGAAGTAAATAGGTGCGCCGCCATTTCTGATCCCATTCTTTATCCGCACAGGTTGTACATAACTATTTTTGGATTAGCGATAGGTGGCAGACGAACAGACGGTTCACCTGATGGTAAGCAATAACAGTTGGCACAAGCGCGCTGCCTACATTTCAGCCCTTCTCCCCCGGATTGGGCCACCGGTACCCTAACTCACGCAGCGCTAACACAGCACAGACGCTAACTTCACGCTGATTTTCTGTGAGGCCGTGGTATCACTCCGGTCGAGCCGACCCATTCATGCCGAAGCGTGGCTCTTACACGTTCTATTTCTAAACTTACCTATCTGCTATCGGTCAATACAGAGGGTTAATAATAATATCCTCCAACCGATTTCAATAATCAGCTACTTACGCAGGAATTATTATGCTCAAGTGTGTGCGCAAACACAAGTGCTATCTCTATTCCCTTGCCCTCATAACTCCATGGGACACCAGTGTGACACTACTGGAGAGGGATCGGGCGCAGGACCAACGGCTTAACGTGCTTTCCGAGGCACGGTGGTACAAGACCACCAATTTCTAGACTCCTGGCTGACACTGAGAATTAGTGAACAGAAAAACTCAGGTATAAATTTTGGCCCGACCCAGGGGTCGAACCCGGGACCCCAGAGTCCAAGAGTCACGACGACACGGAATGGGTTTCACGGCTGAATCTTTATCCCTGTCCCGCTCTTTGCGTCAGTATTTTTTAGCTCCTTAACCAGATCTACTTTAAACAATTTCGGGGTTACAATCTCTCGGCAAACACCTATACTATTTATTTAATACTTATAGTTTGGTCTGCTTTTGCACTCGAATTTTGGATTACCGCCAAAAGTGGCCGCTTTTGGCGTGAATCAATTTTTCGCGTACATAAACGGACCCAAAAATTGTGCATGGTTATTTCATCATCATCATCATCAGCCCATTTAAGTCCCCACTGCCCCAGCAGTGCCCCAGCACGGGCCTCCCTCAATCACATGAGGGGTAATTGCCTTACTCACCACGCTTGGCAGACGGGTTGGCGAGGGTTTTGATATATTGCAGAGTTTTCCTTCTCTGGGTGCTGATAATCATGCCAGCAGCTTTACCTTAGTCGCCTTTTACGACACCTCGGTAAGAGTGAGGGTGGCCTATTCTACTCTGCCGGGACCACACGGCATGGTTATTTATAAATAGTATAAGTGTTTGTCGAGAGATTGTAATCCCGAAATTGTTTAAAATAGATCCGGTTTGGTTTCTACCTGTCACCTTAAGCTAATTTTATTAAATTATACTTACGTTTAACAACACGCAAAATATAAAAACTAACACTTTCTTTTGCATATTTTTTTTCTACACCAAAAACACAACAGACTTTTTTCACCATCGATAACATATTAAACCATCGATAACAAATCGGTAGCTTATGTAAGCTATGCTATCGATATCGTAATTTATTTCAGAAATCGATTGTTGCCCCTGTGCAATGGCCTTATCATGCTAAAAATGCCTTACGATTAATTAAATCCTTATCGATTCTACGTTCATCATTTACTTACATATCGATTTGTAGAAACATTTTTTTTTCATTGTGATAGGTGGCAGACGAGCAGACGGATCGCCTGATGATAAGCGATTGCCGCCGCCCATAGACATCCGCGACACCAGTGGAGTCATAAGAGCGCTGCCAACCTTTAAACCCCTTATTCCCCCGGATTGGGCCTCCGATACCCTCTCCCTCACGCAGCGAAACACAGCACAGTGCTGCTTTCACGCATTCACGGTCAAGAACTATATTATAATTAGAAATTATTCTAAATCTGAGAATTAGCCCTAAAAAGTGACAAAGCGCCTTACACTATTTGCGTCTATACTCGCACTCGTGGGGTGCAAGTATAGACGCAAATAGTCTGCGAGCGAGAAGTGAATAGATGCGCCGCCATTTCTGATCCCATTCTTTATCCGCACATGTTGTACTTACCATATCTATATTTTTCAACTGCCTCGTTGGCGCAGTGGGTAAGGCGTCGCACTTTTAAGCGATGGCTGCGCTTAGAGCCCCGGGTGCGATCCTCGGTCGGTCGTTCCTGAGTTTTTCTGATAAGAAATTCTCAGTGTCAGCCCAAAGATTGGAAGTTGGCGGTCTAATTTGTGCCCCCGTGCCTCGAAAAGCACGTTAAGCCGTTGGTCCTCCGCCATCGACATCCCTCTTCGGTTGTGTCACACATAGAAATTTGAGGGTAAGGTAATAAAGATTGCACTATTAGTCAATATGTCCTGCATCGATGGCTAATCGCTCAGTTTAGCCGCCATAACCGAAATATTGGTTTGGAGGACATTATTACATATTTTCGGAGAGATCGGTGGAGTCTGCAATGTTGCCTCCTCTTGTAATTAGAATACGCTCGTCTCTTGAAAATTCCGAGGTCAATCTAAAAACGTCACAAGTCAAGAAAGAAACGACAAAAAAAAATATCTTTTCGTATAAAGAAAGAAAAAAAAAAGATGACCCTTAAGGGCCGAATTTCACCGTTGAAATTGAACGCGATCAATTCAGTTGAACTCGGTTTACGCGCTAAACTGAGTTCCGTTCCTTTGTTTTCGCTCGCATTGATCGCGTTCAATTTCGACGGTGAAATCGGCTCTTAATGATTTTGGTTTTCATTATACGTGTATTATTATTGAAATATACATTTCTTTAAATATTAATTAATAGTGCTGGAAGTGACGTAGTCATAAGGCCATGGAACTAGAAAACGCGCATTTTAATCGGCATGTGCCATTTTCGGAAGAAAACGTCAAAAAGAGTGTGAAAAAGATCCAACCGGCCTTCATCATCATCATCAGCCCATTTAAGTCCGCACTGCTGGGGCACGGGCCTCCCTCCATCACATGAGGGGTAATTGCCATACTCACCACGCTTGGCAGACGAGTTGGCGAAGGTTTTGATATAAATGCAGAGTTTTCCTTCTCCGGGTGCTGATGATCATGCCAGCAGCTTTACCTTAGTCGCCTTTTACGACACCTCGGTAAGAGTGAGGGTGGCCTATTCTACTCTGCCGGGGACCAACCGGCCCTGACGCAGCTTTAATACATCTCTACATGGGCGTAGTAGAGAAAGAACGTTACCCAGCACGTCACCCCATTACGGCTTCACGCCGGTTTTCAAGTATGGCTTTTTATAAAAAGACTCGGTCTGTTTAGGGTGCATGTCTTTGGGCTCAACATATTGTGATGTCAGGGCTATAATGTACAACAAAAAAGATTGGACAGAAAGTTACCTACCGTAAATTATCATTAATAGTAGGTAATTACATTATGTTAACTTATTTTATGCTTAAATTTTTTATGCTTCTTGACAGTGAACCGAGGCAACTGGCCTGTTTTAAGAAAC
Source organism: Marasmia exigua (assembly GCA_019059595.1). Classification (NCBI taxonomy): domain Eukaryota; kingdom Metazoa; phylum Arthropoda; class Insecta; order Lepidoptera; family Crambidae; genus Marasmia; species Marasmia exigua. The sequence continues at coordinate 3,748,249 of CM032489.1, read as the reverse complement.
TATCTAAGACATGGAGGTTTCTTTACCATGTTATGCCTTAACGGCGAGCTAATGGAAGCGAAATACAAACATAGATTTGAAGAATCCAGAGGTGCGTGCTCGGATTTCGAACCTACGACCCCCGGAAATTACGGAAAATATGGAAAGTACCAACTATAGCTCCGAAAATGTATATGTCACCGGAAAATAACAAGATCCGTAAGTTTATCAATTACGATACACACTATGAAGTTTATAAACTTTCGTAGGATTCTTAACGGGAAATAAATTGTATTATTTAAGTCCAAACTTTCGTACATTGATCATCATCATCATCAGCCCATTTAAGTCCCCACTGCTGGGGCACGGGCCTCCCTCAATCACATGAGGGGTAATTGCCATACTCACCACGCTTGGCAGACGGGTTGGCGAGGGTTTAGATATAAATGCAGAGTTTTCCTTCTCTGGGTGCTGATGATCATGCCAGCAGCTTTACCTTAGTGCCTTCAGGACCCCGAGATCACGGCCCGGTACTTAAACAAATAGACCAACAGGGCGTTCATTCAGGTATCGACACTTTATCAGTATCGATACCTACTTTAATACGATACTGGTATAGAGTAAAGTATCGATACTTTGAAATTTCGCGGATCCCCAGATATAGCACGCTAACAACAATAATAGCACGCTAACACACAGATCGGTCCTGTGCCGCCCGCATCCAAGGGATTCCTGCTACCTTCACCAGATCGTCAGTCCACCTTGTGGGGGGCCTGCCACGGCTTCGACCGCGGCCTGCACTCGAGGACCTTTCTAGCCCATCGGTCGTCTGATCGCCTCGTAATGTGCCCTGCCCATTGCCACTTGAGGCATGCAATTCTTTGAGTTCTCCTGCGGATCTCATTAGCCTTTCCATTGCTCTCCGCGTGACTTTGAGCCTTCTTAAGCGGCTCATTGTAAGCGGCCACATTTCGTTTCCGTATATCATCACTGGCAATCTGGCAATAAGACTTTCGTCTTGAGTCATCTTTCGTCACTGCGGTAGATGGGCCGAAAATATGCTGCGTAACTTCCCGAATGCTGCCTAGCCGAGTTGGATTCGTCGATCAACCTCTTTCTGGAAGTTAAATTTACCCAGTTGAACTTTTTGTCCCAGGTAAATATACTCGTCCACAACTTCCAGTGTAAAGCTTTCAACCTTACAGGAGTGGGTATGACATGGGACTTCCGACATTTTTCGGGAGAAAAAAATTAAAATGTAAAAATCATCATGTGATGTGACGTCATCACTCGGCATGACCAATTAATAATGCTTTTGCTCACGATAATTTCAAAAAAAGGTAATCCACAAAATCAAACGCAAAGAATGACAGTGATATCACAGTAGATATATACGCACGCACACAGACCCACTTTACACCGATTCTAAGGTCCCATCGGAGTACAATCGTAGGAACTAAATTCAGGGTTGTCGGTTTTACTCGACTGCCGCTAACTTTATTTTGGTAGAGAAAATAAGTAGATACATTATTGTTGGCGACGGCCACAACCATCCATTTTTATATTGTCTATGTCTTTTATATTTCCTTTACTTTTGATACGATCTTCTATTGTCTATTAAAAACAGTTGCTTTTGTAGTTGTGGTTTTCTAATAGGTATATGTGTGTTAATTAAGTGTTTTAGCAACGATGCAGCATTATAATGATTATGGTTTAGTTGTTAATTGTTGAAATACATCAAAAAATCGCAGTTATTACGTAGATGTCGCGTATCACTCTACACTTAAAATTACTGTCCTGTAGAAGCCGTAATTATTTATTTTCTCGATTCACTGACAACAGAGCCATCTCTTAACAATCGTTTAGCAGGATTGCGTGAGCTTCCACCTTAACTGGCGTGCTTTAGGGACACTAAGCTAGGGACAATAGGAGTAAATAACAATTATTATGTATGTTATCCAAAAATGGTTTTGGTTTTTAAAGTGATATGATTGGGGGGGGGGGGGGGGGGTCTGCTGTAATTTACGAGTTACGATCACAATTACATTTTGGGCGTTGGAGATGGAGATTGATGGGGGGGATGGTGGGACCTCACTGTTTCATGGCCCGAGCGATCGGGTCCATGACCAATACCTTAACGTGGTTTCCAAGTAACGAAACAAAACGTTATGAAAAATATAAGATATATTAGGAGATGTTGTTGCCCAATGGCAGGAGCGCTGGTCGACCAGCGACAAAGGAAGAGAGTTGTCGCAGTTTTTCCAGACGTAGAAATGAGATTATCGGCCGGTTGGGTGGAACCAGACTACGCCGTGTCACAAATACTTACAGGACATGGGAGTTTTAACAGCAGACTGCACGCGATGACTCTCTGTGAGTCACCTGTATGTCCCTGTGGAGAAGCTGATGAAACTCGGGACCGTGTGCTGTGGGAATGTCAGCTGTATGAAGAAGAACGGCAACAGGTGCTGAATGACTGGAACAGGAACGAGATAGGACCAGTATACCCACCATCAAGAGATGGTCAACTCTGCAGAACGTTTTCGACGGTTGCGTGCGTTTGCACACAAAAGGCTTAACATTAGGAAGGAGTTTGATTGATGTGGAACTGCCCGAGCGCGAGTTGCTTGTGTTGTGGTGTTTCACGCCCCATTTGGGGAAAAGTGACATTGAGATGGGACACAGATACAGACTTTGTAGGGAGTGAAGAAACGCACCGGGGAAAGAGCCCTTAGCAAGTACCTGGTGAGCGTCTCCCAAGAGACGGTACGAAGGACCATGGGCTGGTGGAGGGAAGTATCTTTGCGTACCTTTTTGCAACTTTAGGAATATTTTTGTGTACCTTTGTGTAAAGTATGTTTCGAATTTTTCGAACATAGCTCGGGATTGTGATCGCCAATCCGCATTTGGCAAGCGTGGTGATTAAGCCGAATCCCATCATAGTAGCGACTTGATTTCTATGATGGAGGCCTTTGCCCTGTAGTGGGACAGTTATAGGCTGATACTTTTACGTGAATCCATCGAGTCCTTATTAATAAATAAATTAAATCATAAATGGAGTGTTGCTTGTTTCTCAGTTTCGCAGAAATATCTAGGAATAACGTTACATGCATTCTAGAGATATATTAGAAACTGAACTGACAAACGTATGTACGAACACCCACCAAAGTATACAAAACTGACAAATTTCTTCAGTCGATTTTCACCTCAATGTCAAACACATTTGGTTCAATATTAATTTGAGGAATTTAGACAGTTGCCTGATGTGTGGCTGACTGTACGTAAACGTAGATCAGTTACGCCGCTCAGTGGGACTTTTGATTTGCGGTCATAAGTGTGGGAGAGCCACGCTTCGGCATGAATGAGCCAGCTCTACCGGAGTGATACCATGGCCTCACAGAAAACCAGCGTGAAGTAGAAATGTGCTGTGTTTCGCTGCGTGAGTGAGGGTACCGGAGGCCCAATTCGAGGAAAAGGGGGTTTAAAGATTGGCAGCGCACTTGTGAGTACACTGGTGTCGGGGGTGTCGCTTAATATCAGGTGATCCGTCTGCACGTCTGCCACCTATGACATAAAAATATATCTAAATTGCTCTAAGGCATTAATATTTGGCCGATCTCGGACTGACTCCTTTTAGGGTTAATCTATGGGTGCTATAAGAAAAGTGGCTTGCTCAGCATACGACTCCGCGGGGGACGACATTACCGGGTGTCTTGGTAGGTCGTACAGCGTCGAAGGGCTGTATTGCGCCAGATAGGGGTGAAGCAGCGAGCGCGATTAGTGGTACGGTCTAGTCCCGGCTGTGGGGTTTCCGACCGCGATTGCGCGGAGATGGACACCCCAGGGGTTTTAGTTAGGGTTCGAGTCCCACACACCACCTTGTTCCCTATATGTAGCAAGGTGACGGCCATGATGGTTTCCCCTGGGGAAAAAATGTTGCTATAAGAAAACACCACTCATAGCCACGTAGTACAAAGCTTGTCCCAGATTGCCCAATTTTCCATTCCATTATACTTAAGTTCAACTTTGTATCAGTATTCAAAGGACATGTACCAAGTAAAGTAACTGTGGACTGCCGAGGTGCACCATCAATATGGCCTTCCGGCAATATGTATACGAAGAGCAAACTAAGGAATGGAAGAAAAAACTAGAAATGAAACATTCAAAGGCCTTCATAGGAGACAGTACAAAGATATGGAAAAAACATCTTAACGCTCATATGAGCATCCTTGTCTGAGGCAATAGACAACAGACAAGGATGCTCATAGGAGCGTTAACAGGGCATTATACAACGAACAAAATGCTGATGAAAATGAACATAACATCGAACAGCGACTGCAGAGCGTGCAAGGAGACGGAAACCATTATTATTTTTATTTGATAGAAATGGGGTGAGCCTTGCATCTCATAGCCACTGCGACCAGTAGATGATCTATTGCGGCAGCCCCGTAACCTATTACAGCACCTCATGTAGCTCCAGTTCCAGGATAAACCCGAGAATGGAGCTTTTGATCTCGTCTGCCGAGATCATGTGTGCTGACCTCACCTGACGCGACAGAACCTGCAGATTTTGGTATCTGAAAGGCCCATATTGTGCAGGTGCTTGTTTAATTTGCAGTGCCCCGTGAGGGTCCGAGTGAGTGCCCTAACATGTCCTCTACTCAGTTTTATTACGGAAACCATAGAACATCTTTTATGTGAATGCGACTCACCAGCCAGAGGCAGAATGTGTCTTCTAGGTAACGCTTATCCTAAACCAGGAGACTACAGGCACTTCAATCCGAAAGACATCGTGACGCTGATGAGACGAATCTTTCGTGAGTAGGAGCGCAAAGGATAGGGGAGGTACAAAAGATCCCTTAGGGTCGACGTGCCTCATGAAAAAGGCCCCTAACCCTGACAGATAAGATAAGAAGTAAAGTAAAAAGATTTGGCCAATCTTGGCTTTCTTTTTTCTAAGTGTAGCCCGGGGTACGCTTAGACCATGATACGGTATTTGGGAAGTCTAGTAATTACAATGAAGTGACTGCCGTCTGACCTTCGCAACCCTTTAACAGGATTACAATTTCAAAGTCATTATTTATCTCCACAACTGAACCATGGCTTTCCTCACAGCCGAGGAAATGGTACAAATACCAAATAATGATAGGTAGCAGACGAGGAGACGAATCATCTGATGGTAAGCGATTGCCGCCGCCGATGGACACCCGTGACACCAGGTGCAGTCACAAGTGCGCTGCAAACCATTCACGCAGCGAAACACAGCACAGTGCTGCTTAACACTGGTTCTCTGTGAGGCCGTGGTATCACTCTGGTCGAGCCGGCCCATTCATGCCGAAGCGTGGCTCTCAAATGGTCATATTTTGTTGATCGCCCGTTCACCAAGTTGGTAGGAAAGGAACCCTCGGTGTACAGTTAACAGCAAAAGTTGATGCACACTGTTCGCTGTTACGCTCCACGGAATAAGAACTACAAACTGCGAAATATGTGCAGCTGCCTCTGCTGTTGACTGTACAACCCCGATACAAGCTTGGTCGGTTTTTTATCTAACGAACAAAACGCACAAACAAACAGTTTATGTAATTTTTACTACAATCTGTAAAATTACATACTATGCGTTCGATAAGCATACGCACCTTACAAAATAAATAAATATTTTTTTTTAGATAAGAATTGGTCAATAAAACAGAGTTAAGAATGATGACATTCAAAAGTATAAATAGATTAAAATAAGAAGTGAAAGTATCAGTCATATATTTCTAGTTCTAGGAACAATAAAAGAAAAAAAATGAAATCTATTGCTTTTGTTCTTGTGTTCGCTGTGGCAGCCATCTTCCAGGTACGTTTTTAAAATAATTTACACAAGGATGTCATCATAAAGGATGGCATTTTTTAGGGTTCCGTAGGCAAATGGCAAAAAACGGAACCCTTATAGATTCGTCATGTCTGTCCGTCTGTCCGTCCGTCCTTATGTCACAGCCACTTTTCTCCGAAACTATAAGAACTATACTATTAAAACTTGGTAAATAAATGTATTTTGTTAACCGCATTACGATTTTCACACAAAAATTGGAAAAAATAAAAAAATTGAGGGGGTCTCCAAACTTGAAACTGAAACTGAAAATTGGAATTGCCAAATTGTTTAGATATTATTTGATAGAAATGGGGTGAGCCTTGCGTCAGCTTGGGAGTTACATAAAGGTGTTATCATTCCAGTCAATCGATCATCGATCAAAGGCATCGATCAACGTTCGATCATCGATCAAGTTTTTATTGATAACGGTGCACTAACCAATAATAATAATAATTTATTTTAATGCACAAGTAAGAAAGAAGTGACACACAACATTATAAGTAAAGCAAGTATTAGTGCTTTTCAATAATTCAGCATAAAAAAGCAACAGGGGTTTCCAAACTAGGCTAAGCCTGTATCTTGGAAACCAGAGAACAGTCTTAGGATTCCGAGTTCTTGCAATCACCAAATAAACATAAGAAAATAATTAAAACAAATTAAAGATAACAAAAAAACATTTTTTTTTAGTAGTACTTACAATGAAATGAAATTGAACCCAGGACTTAGAAACATCAACGGATTTTTTCAGTGAACTGATAGTCTAGCGAGAGTAGCCATTGTGTTATTCTGAATTTGGCTTCAGAGACAGTGCAGGATTTAACATCACAAAAAGCGTTCACCGCGTTGTAAACTTGTATAAATTTCCCAAGTTTGCTAGCAAAATGTGACTTTACTATGCCATACAATGGATTGATTAAATCGGTCGACGTCAATCGATAGATCTGGTATCGATAAACGTTTAATTGTTTTGGTAGAACCTATCGATCGACGTCGACTGATGCCATCTACCATTGATCGATGCCGTCGATTTTTTTTAATAATATAGGTGGCAGACTAGCCGACCGATCACCTGATGGTAAGCGATTACCGCCGCCCATGGACACCTGCAACACTAGTGATGTCACAAGTGCGCTGCTTACCTTTTAACCCCCCTTCCCCTGGATTGGGCCTCCGGTACCCTCATTCACGCAGCGAAACACAACGCATGCACTGTTTTCTGTGAGGACGTGGTATTACTCCGGTCGAGCCGGCCCATTCTGGCCGAAGCGTGGCTCTCCCACGATACACGATCGATCAATTAGTCGGGTAACACTTGTACGTGTCGTCATCATCATCATCATCATCAGCCTATCGCAGTCCACTGCTGGACGTAGACCTCTCCAATTGTTCGCTACCGTGATCTATCCATGGCTTCTCGCATCCAGCTCTTGCCAGCCATCCTGCGCAGATCGTCCCCCCACCTAGCCAGAGGGCGCCCTACATTACGTTTGCCACGACGCAGTCTCCACTCTAGAACTCGTTTACCCCATCGGTTGTCGGTTCTGCGGCTAATATGGCCAGCCCACCGCCACTTGTACGTGTACTTTGTTTTAATTATTTCTTTACTTTTAGCTTAGCTATAGGTCTTACTTATTGTTATAATTTGCTTAATTGTTTTTTTTTGTTCCAGGGCTCCGCTCAACTCATCCGCCCCTCCCCTTACCTCCCCTACCCCATCCCCGGCTCTTGCGGCTGCGGTGGTCCCATAGTCCCCCCCGTCCTTGCCCCGGGCCCAGTTCTCGCTCCCCCAGTGATCGCTCCCCAAGTCCTCCCACCCCTGGTTGCACCTCAAGTCCTCCCACAATTGGTAGCTCCCCAAGTCTACCCATCTTACTTGCCCGCTCCTTTTGTCCCATCCAGCTCGGTGGCTAACAACCTAGTTGACACCTTATCTCTGCTGACTGTGAGCTCACTTTTGGCTGACACACTTCCCTACTCCCAAAACGTGGTTGGCTTGCCAGCCGTGCCTGCTGTGGCCCCCTACTCCGTGGGATGTGGTGTTGGAGGTTATCCTTACTACTTCTAAGCAAAAACTAAAAGAACACATAATTCTCTAGTTCTGCCATTATAAATATAAATATACTTAATTCAATTTAAGTCCATACAGAACATGTATGTCAAATATCTATGTAATCTTCTACCGCTGATTCGGAATGTCGATTTCTACAGAGAAGAATCAGCAAGAAACTCAGTCTTTTAATTTTCTTTTCATTTCGAATACATACAATGCAATATTATTTTTGAAATTATAAACTTTAGCATTAAAAACGTATTAATTAATCTAAATAACTACCAGTTGATTCTGTTTGATATTGTAATTTAAAACATATTTTTTTGTTATATAATAATTATAATATATATAATTTGTTTTATAGATCTAGATGTACTTTTATATATTATTTATAATTGTCATCAAGAAACAAAAATGGTATGTAACAAGTAATTCATATTTATTATTCATATTATTATCATCCAAAATAAGGCTTTAAATATTTTTGAGTGATTAGATTTATAGTTTTCAAATCTCCCAATATCTTTATGTATGTAGGTCTTTTATATATTTATTTAATTAAATTCGTATTTTTTTTTGTATACAGTTATATAAAATAGGCCAGACCATAACCTACATAGGTACTTTGGTAGATAGTGTAGAAAACATGAGTATAAAAGTATAATTTGCAATATTTAAAAGAACATTTACTTAAAATATTATGTGCTTGTATAAGGCTATTTCACTGATGATAAACGTATTAATTTTAATAAAATTTAAGGAACTGGACATGTATTTTAATTTTAATCTGACGCATTTATGAGCATTATAACAACGGAATATGTGTTAACTTACTTATTTATTTAAAATACATTTTGTAATAAATCTAACTTTTTATAGTATTATACATATCCGTTTATATTATATATAAATACTATTAAGTAAAGCATTGGATGGAGATTATTTTGTGGAATGTAAAGTTTCGGACGATTATTTAAAAACAAAATTATCAAGTAGAATAAGACTTCAGTGGTAATGTGTTAACTGATTCAACGATTACATATGTGAATGTATAAAATTAAATGTATAAATTTCAGAAGTGTATAAATATTATATAATTACAATAAATGAATCCTCAGAAATATCTAAATACTGATTTTTTTTTAATTGGAATAAAATTATGTCTATTGAATCTACACTTTTCTTTTTATTTAATACATTTAATTCTCCCACGGCCATAGGTACTAAGTGCTGCCATCAGCAGGCGGCAACTACTTTGTGGTTATCATTCACCGTGCTTTTTACCGTCTTAATCAATCATCATCATCATCATCAGCCCATTTAAGTCCCCACTGCTGGGGCACGGGCCTCCCTCAGTCACATGAGGGGTAATTGCCATACTCACCACGCTTGGCAGACGGGTTGGCGAGGGTTTAGATATAAATGCAGAGTTTTCCTTCTCTGGGTGCTGATGATCATGCCAGCAGCTTTACCTTAGTTGCCTTTTACGACACCTCGGTAAGAGTGAGGGTGGCCTATTCTCCTCTGCCGGGGAACACACGGCCAAATCAATCATAGAGGGCTGAAACTAAACTGACTGATGAAAATAAACATTTTGCATCCAGCGCACACCAGCCATCTTTCTCAAATCTACAGTCCATCACGCCGCAGGGCGTCCAACACTGCGTTCCCCCACGTGGCAACCACTCCACTCTAGTACATGTCGACTCTATCTTTCATCAGTACGTCTAGAGACACGACCGTCCCAACTCCATTTCAGCAAGCCGACCCTGCGTGCAATGTCTATGTCTGTGGTTCTCTGACGACTAACTTAGTTACAAATTTCAGCCGCCAGAGAAACTCCCAGCACAACTGGCTCCATCGCCCTCTGAGCCAACTTAAACTTGTAGATCAACCCCACAGACAGTGTCTACGTTTCGGCTCCGTATGTCATTACTGGTTAAACGCACTGGTTAAAGATCCTTAAGGGACTGTGAGATAGACGACTCAAGTAATCTTAAAATATCACGCAGCTTACCGAAACAAAAAAAATATATGCTTGGGTAACACATTCGCTATAGAATGGCTAACGCCCATTCGCCAGTGTTGCCAACTACTGCTAGCTAGGAATTTGATAGAAAGTATCTAGATTGAGTATTTTTTTCTCCCTAAAAAGTAGCTAGAAGTAGCTCCGTTGAAAATAAAACACATTATTATAAATACATTATTATAACGCGACGCGACATCGCGACATGTCGATTTATAATCTGTCAAATAAGTAGTGAATTTTTTTTTGAGGAACTTATATGGAGTTCCATACTTTTATAAGCAATGGGGTAAACATGCTCAATAACGTAAGCAGCAGTGGCGCCATTATTTATTTTCAATACTTAATGGTTGATTACTTTCCATAAGGTAAATTTTCAAGACTTTGTACGCGAAAAATGGATAAAGTGGCCGCTTTTGGCGGTAATCAATTTTTTGCGAACAAAAACGTACCCAACATTTCTACATGGTTAATTAATAAATAGTATAAGTGTTTGCCGAGAGGTTGTAACCCCGAAATTGTTTAAAATAGATCCGGTTTAGTAGCTAACAATTAAAAACGATTGGTGTCAGCTAGTGTGCCCTACCCGTCACCTTTAGTGACGTTTCGATTTACATAACCTTGTTTTGTTGTTTGAAGTAAATATAATTTAGTAAGGTTCAATAAATTATAATATTGTATTAAGTTAGGTGTCCAAGTAATATGATTAGGAATTGCTTCTATTTTAGAGTTCAAATCTAAAAAAAATAAGTTGACTACTTTCTCACAAATAACTTACAGTACCTGTGAGCTGTCATATGTGATATTTTGTCATCACACGATATATATCACCAAAACATAGTTTTTTTGTATGGTTTTCAGGTGATATCCGCCATGTTTTTTTCATATCGAAATCCCCAGAATTGAGGTCCTGGAGCCCAATTCTCGTGCTCGTGACAATTTGAATATCACCTGAAAACTATACAAAAAAACTATGTTTAAGTGATATATGTCGTATGAAAATAAATGTCACGAGCACGAGAATTCTTCAATTATTTCTAGTATAAATCCCACTACTTATTTTAAACCACGTTTTGGAATATGAGGGTGAAAGTTTAAACAATATATGTATTGAATTTCTACGGATTCAAATGAAATACTTGTGGGAGTATCACATGAATCAGCTTGATATGCTCATTGTTGTCATTGGACGACCCGTTTGGATCAGTATGGTAGTGAACGCTGCGTCTGGTGCAAGGGTTGCGGGTTCGATTCCCGCACAGAACAAACACTTGTGTGCGTGATCATGTCTGTTTGTATTGGTCTGGGTGTTTCTATGTGTTATATGTATTTACAAAAGAAAAGTATTTTGTGTATATGACACCAGAAAATAGCAAGATCCGTAAGTTTATCAATTTACTAGAAAGTTTTTAAACATTCGTAGGATTCTAAACGAGAGATAAATTGTATTAGTTTACGTCCACACTCCACACCACTTTATCAATTTCCGACGTCACACGGAAAATTTATAAACTAACGGATATCTATTCGTAAAATTTTATACAGTTCGACTAATCACAGAAACTTTTAAATATGCGAATCTTTGAAATACGTAAAATAACACACTGCTCTATGATTTGTCAATGTTCATAGTGGCAATGCCAATCAGATCACGCGTAGCGTTTGGATATTGCTTACTTATTATTTTACGAGTGAGTTCAGACGCCGTGTGGTCCCCGGTACGCCGTGTGGTCCCCGGTACGCCGTGTGGTCCCCGGCACGCCGTGTGGTCCCCGGCAGAATAGAATAGGCCACCCTCACCTCAGTAATCAAACGTACGTGCGTACAAAAACGGACCCAACATTTCTACATGGTTAATTAATAAATAGTATAAGTGTTTGCCGAGAGGTTGTGGATTACAACGTTGGGTCCGTTTTTGTATGCAAAAAATTGATTCACGCCAAAAGCGGCCACTTTTGCCGGTAATCCAAAATTCGAGTGCAAAAGCAGACCAAACAGTAAACTATAACTATTAAATAAATAGTAAAGGTGTTTGCCGAGAGATTGTAACTCCGAAATTGTTTAAAATAGATCCGGTTTAGTAGCTAACAATTAAAAACGAATAGTGTGATAGAGCTACCCGTCGCCTGAACGAATGATTGAATGATTCGATCAAAATTGACACTATCGTCCGGTACTACGTGGTCTATGGTTAGCCGAAGATTTGTTAAGAACTAACGTCAGTCCGTAATAATCATGAACTTGCTAGTTTAGGATTAAACCCGGTATCAGAGCAGTTTTTTGTAATAAGAGGGTCATGGTCACTTACATTAGAATAGTTATTTTTGAGATTTCTACCATGTACGAGTACCTAACTTATTAAGCGCCGAAGTATCGGAAACTCAAAAATAAGGTAGATGGTAGAAAGCTCGAAAATTATTTTAACGTAGGGATTCATTTGAAATAGAGAAAAGAGGTTTAATTTAGGTTTAATTTATTCATATACTTAGGAAACCATAAACCCTGAGTGTAGAGTAGTATTATCTTACTCTATGAGGTATCCTTTTTTAAACAAAATAAAGTAATACAAAATCTTCATCAATACTATTTATTTATTATTTCACCATACACACAAACAATAAATAACACAGCAAAACGAGCCTCACAGGCCTCTATATAAAGGGAGACCACCAGGTCCGAAGCCCAAGCCTCCATTCACAAGGCCTAAAGGAGAACCTACAGGCGCAAACCCAGCAGAGTTAATACCAACCCCATTGCTAAATCCAGTACTAGCAAACGTGTTCACCGGACTGGCAAGTGGAACCACGGGACTGGCAACTCCGTTTCCGAGACTGGCGAAGGTGTTTCTTATAGCCTGGACATCTTTATTGCCGAAAACAGTCAGGTCTGTACCGAGGAGGCCTTGTACACAAGGACAGATGGAAACTGCACTCTGAAATAAGAAGAAAGAATAAGTTTGGAAAATAATCTATACTATTTATAAAGAGGTAAACCCTACAGACAGCGGCAACGCTTATAGGTAATCCGAAAACACGACACGCTTGCGCGATGTAATCGACACCTTACGCCATCTATTGGTGTAGATAGAGTGAAACTAATGTCCCGAAACGAACCACTAGTCATACATTAGGAGTGAAATTGTCTCTCGAGGCAGGCAGGCATTATACTGCCTGAAATTAATAAGTTGTTTTGTAGAAATAAAGGCCAATTAAAAAAACTCTCCTCTAGTATTTTTATTTATAAAGAAAGAGGTTATTTATTTACAAAATCTTATTGAAAAACTTTTCTCATACGGTTTTGGGCCTCATAGGGCCTAATCTTTAAAGAAATTTGGCCTTCCGATACAAAGTTGCATCATTCAACTGGTCACTTTAGTAAGATAATAACATTTATTTGTTCAACACACACGACACCAAATAAAAATACAAACTGGCGAAATGAAAACAACACATAAAACAAAATGTTACACAGAGAAAAGAAAAAGAAATAACCTACATATTTTTTATAATTCAGCTAGGCAATATTTACATTGCCTCCAGGAGTGTCGTGGTGCGTAAAAAAAGTAGCCCACTCAGCTAAAGCCACGACTTAAGGTGACGGGTAGGGCACACTAGCGACGGCAATTGATTTAAAATGTTAGCAATTAAACTGGATATCTTTTTAACAATTTCGAAAATGCAGCCTCTCGGAAAATATTTATACTATTTACTTAATACTTATACTTAACTTTTGGGTCTGCTTTTGTACTTGCAATTTGAATTACCGCCAACAACGGCCACTTATGGCGTAAAAAGTAGTGCACAATTATTAAATAAATAGTATAAATGTTTTCTTAGAGACTCGCGCTTTGAAATTGTTTAAAATAGATCCGGTTTAGTAGCTAACAATTTAAATCGAATGGTGTCGCTAGTTAGGCTACCCGTCGCCTTCCTGTAGGCCATATGGCGTTCGTATTATGTGAGTTACTATAGGGAGGTGATTTTTTTTTGGGACCCCATGTTCCTTTGAGAAAAATAATTCTTTTCATTGAGAAGTATCAAGAGTATTCAAAAAGTCATGGTGTATTAAATGTTTTTGTAGCTTTCTTAAATAATAATAATGTTGAATTGATATCTTTAATATCTTCAGAAATTAATCAGTACAAAATCAATAAAATAAAACTTGAAATTATATAATTAATTACTGAAATTAAATACAAACAAATTAAATAAATTCCACTACCCATCCACTGTCTTCTTCTTCATCTTAGCGTGTAATTCTCGGTTGCGTTCAAAGCTGTCGCTTTGGAGCCCGGGGTAAGCTTAGACCAAGATTCAGGATTGCCCCCCCCCTCCCCAATCCTGAATCTTGGTCTAGTAATTGGTCTGGTAATTGAACAATGAACCTTCGCAACCCTTTAACAGGGGAACCACACCAACTGAATCATGGTTAGACGTTTCAGAAACTTTTTCCGAAACGTGCAGGTTTCCTCACTATGTTTTCCCTCACGGCCGAGCAGATGGTAATGGTAGAAACCCATCCACTGTCTATCGGTCAAAAACAGGCAACCCACCCCCGCCCGCCACCGACGCAAAGGTGCCCACTCAACTCATCACACTCGCCGCATTACCACGCTGAATAGCGATGGCCAGCCTCTGCACCAAGAACGACCCAGAGCGTGAGTCGCTTGTCACCTCGCACAATCTACGGCCTATCTCCCACACAAAGTCCCTGTCTTCTGACTCCCATCAGCCCATCGTCTCCACCCAATAAAATTACGACAACTTTTAAATTTAATTTAAATTTTTTAAAGAATTTAATTATAATTACCTGAATGAAACAAGCAAGAGCGAATACTACAAAAACTGAGGAATTCATTTTTGTTATTCTATCAAAAGACTAACTGATACTTTCATAGTGACGTCAAGCCTTTTTATAAGAGAACTTTTGTAACATTGACACATAAATTATACTTCTTCGTAACATGATGATAATGTGATGGCGATTAACGTGACATGAGGTGATACGTAGAAATATTACGTGGATGTTGCAAGAATTATCACGTGTAGGTTATCAGACGAAATCGATCGATGGTACAATGGTTTCTCTTATTCTTCAGCAGCATGTGTTTGCCCACTGCAGAGCATATGCCTCTCCAATTTCTCTCCACTTTCTTCTGTCGTCGGTTTTCCTGGACCACGCTACTCCAGCTTGAGCCTTGATGTCATCGGACCATCTAGCAGTATGTCCGCCAACACTCCTCTTTCCGTCTCTTGGTCACCATTCAAGGACATCCTTGCTCCACCTTTCATCACTCCTTCTGCACACATGACCGTCATCATCATCATCATCATCAGCCTATCGCAGTCCACTGCTGGACGTAGGCCTCTCCAATTGTTCGCCACTGTGATCTATCCGTGGCTTCTCGCATCCAGCTCTTGCCAGCCATCCTGCGCAGATCGTCCCCCCACCTAGCCAGAGGGCGCCCTACATTACGTTTGCCAAGACGCGGTCTCCACTCTAGAACTCGTTTACCCCATCGGTTGTCGGTTCTGCGGCTAATATGGCCAGCCCACTGCCACTTAAGCTTGCTAATTCGGTGAGCAATGTCGATGACTTTGGTTCTCTGCCGGATCACCTCATTTCGTATTCGATCTCGGAGAGAGACGCCGAGCATTGCTCGTTCCATAGCCCGCTGAGCGACCTTTAACATGACCGGCCCACGCCCATTTTAGTTTTGCGGTTCGGTACCCTACGTTGATCACTTTTGTGCGTTCCCTGATGATGGTGTTGCGCACTCTGTCTCGTAAGGATATCTCGAGCATGATACGTTCCATAGCTCTCTGTGCAACGTTAAGGTGACGGGTAGGGCACACTAGCGACGTTAATCGATTTTAATTTTTAGCTACTAAACCGGATCTATTTTAAACAATTTCGGGGTTACAATCTCTCGGCAAACACCTTTACTATTTATTTAATAGTTATAGTTAACTGTTTGGTCTGCTTTTGCACTCGAATTTTGGATTTCTGGCTAAAGTGGCCGCTTTTGACGTGAATCAATTTTTCGCATACAAAAACGGACCCAACATTGTGCATGGTTATTTAATAAATAGTATAAGTATTTGCCGAGAAATTGTATCCCCGAAATTGTTTAAAATAGATCTGGTTTAGTAGCTAAAAATTAATAATAATAATATGAATCACATCACAATCAGATCCGTAGTGTAGGAACTGTACTTGGCCTAGGCCCGTACATTTCTGAAAAGCCAGCAAATAGCTGTGATACTCAGCATATAAAGAACAATAATAATAATAATTCTCACAACATCTCATACGTTGACCTGATTCCGTACTAAGTAGCTTAAGCACTTGTGTTACAGATATCAGACAACAGAGGAACACAAATATATACTTAAATACATATATTACTCACAGACACCGAACAAACACAAGAGTTCATCGCACGAATGTTTGTCCAGGGTGGGGATCGAACCCACGACCTTTGGCGTAAGAGGCAGGGTTCACTACCAATTGCGCCATCCGGTCAGTCAATTAAAATCGATTGGGGTCGCTAGTGTGCCCTACGTCACCTTACGCTACTTAGTACGGAATCAGGTCAATGTTTGAGATGTTATGAATTTATTTATTTTATTCTATCTATTATCGCACTCGTTTAGGGACCGTCTATAAATCACGTGAGGCCCAAGAGGCACGCTTCCGCATTAATGGGCCGGCTCGACCGCAGTGATACGGCGTCACAGTAAACCGGCGTGAAACAGCACTGTGCTATGTTTCGCTGCGTGAGTGAGGGTACCAGCGGCCCAATCCGGGGGAAAGGGGGGCTTAAAGGTTGGCAGCGCACTTTTGTCTCCACTGCTGTCGCGGGTATCCATGGGCGGCGGCAATTGCTTACCATCAGGTGATCCGTCTGCCACCTATCACATAAAAAAGGAGGGGGATGGGGGAAGAGTCGGAAAAAAAAACATCACCAAATATCATGGGGCGGTTTCAGGAGATGTTTATTTATTTCGTTAACCCCGACGCAAAAACGACGGGGTGTTATAAGTTTGACGTGTCTGTGTCTGTGTGTCTGTCTATGGCATCGTAGCTCCCGAACAGATGAACCGATTTTGGTTTTGTTTTTTTTAGTTTGAAATATTTTATGTTTTATTTTAACTGAACTCAAAAAAAAACATGTGCTCTTGGGGGAGGTGGGAAGGGGTAGTAAAAACCTTACGCTATTTGTTTTTACGTGATATGTGGCACCGCTCATAGACGAAAGCTCCCTTATTATAACTAAAGTGGTCCTGGAACAAAATTTGTGCCAGCCCCTTTTAACATTTTTTTTTAATATGTTAAAAGGGGCCGGCACAAATTTTGTTCCTCTACCCGAAGATAATTGGCCAATGTCAAGTAACTTATTCAGAATAAAGTAGGTAGTCAACAGTCGATGTCAGTCACAGTCTTTCAATAAAACGCCGGTGTTTTACGCTTTATCGACCTACGGATTCAGCGGATGCCACTCTAAAAGCAACCGCGGGTTTTAAGACTCTATTTTAAGCCACTTGTGTTACAGATATCAGACAACAGAGGAACACAAATATATACTTAAATACATATATTACTCACAGACACCGAACAAACACAAGAGTTCATCGCACGAATGTTTGTCCAGGGTGGGGATCGAACCCACGACCTTTGGCGTAAGAGGCAGGGTCACTACCAATTGCGCCATCCGGTCAGTCAATTAAAATCGATTGGGGTCGCTAGTGTGCCCTACGTCACCTTACGCTACTTAGTACGGAATCAGGTCAATGTTTGAGATGTTATGAATTTATTTATTTTATTCTATCTATTATCGCACTCGTTTAGGGACCGTCTATAAATCACGTGAGGCCCAAGAGGCACGCTTCCGCATTAATGGGCCGGCTCGACCGCAGTGATACGGCGTCACAGTAAACCGGCGTGAAACAGCACTGTGCTATGTTTCGCTGCGTGAGTGAGGGTACCAGCGGCCCAATCCGGGGGAAAGGGGGGCTTAAAGGTTGGCAGCGCACTTTTGTCTCCACTGCTGTCGCGGGTATCCATGGGCGGCGGCAATTGCTTACCATCAGGTGATCCGTCTGCCAAATATCACATAAAAAAGGAGGGGGATGGGGGAAGAGTCGGAAAAAAAACATCACCAAATATCATGGGGCGGTTTCAGGAGATGTTTATTTATTTCGTTAACCCCGACGCAAAACGACGGGGTGTTATAAGTTTGACGTGTCTGTGTCTGTGTGTCTGTCTATGGCATCGTAGCTCCCGAACAGATGAACCGATTTTGGTTTTGTTTTTTTTAGTTTGAAATATTTTATGTTTTATTTTAACTGAACTCAAAAAAAACATGTGCTCTTGGGGGAGGTGGGAAGGGGTAGTAAAAACCTTACGCTATTTGTTTTTACGTGATATGTGGCACCGCTCATAGACGAAAGCTCCCTTATTATAACTAAAGTGGTCCTGGAACAAAATTTGTGCCAGCCCCTTTTAACATTTTTTTTTAATATGTTAAAAGGGGCCGGCACAAATTTTGTTCCTCTACCCGAAGATAATTGGCCAATGTCAAGTAACTTATTCAGAATAAAGTAGGTAGTCAACAGTCGATGTCAGTCACAGTCTTTCAATAAAACGCCGGTGTTTTACGCTTTATCGACCTACGGATTCAGCGGATGCCACTCTAAAAGCAACCGCGGGTTTTAAGACTCTATTAGGTCTAAGTAAGGCGTCACGAGACAACGCACACGACACACAATAGCAGTGTTAAAAACGATACAATTCAACGATTATTATTATTAGGATCACTTTGCGGCACTTCACTGCACAAATAAACACCAAATTTGTACACTAAAAACCACTAGACACTAATTTAAAACCTTTGAATTGCATCAGCCCCCACGGCTTGTTTTACTCTACCCGCCGAATCCAACCTATTTTTTTTATATTTTTTTTTATCTTTCAACATCTCATACGTTGACCTGATTCCGTACTAAGTAGCTTAAGCACTTGTGTTACAGATATCAGACAACAAAGGAACACAAATATATACTTAAATACATATATTACACTCAGACACCGAACAAACACAAGTGTTCATCGCACGAATGTTTGTCCAGGGTGGGGATCGAACCTACGACCTTTGGCGTAAGAGGCTTTTAACATTGCGTGTTGGAATTGGATGACATGATGTCACATGAGCTTTAGTACGGTAATAACCTTAGATCGCGATTTATAGTAAGGTGGAATGTGTCCGAATCAACAGTCAATTTCATAATTTTTGACATTGTATTTTTTATTTTATTACAAAAACCACAGCTCTTATTACTAGTTAGCTTAATTTAATTAAGCTCTTACAATATGTAGTATCGTCGTCGTCAGCCCATTTAAGTCCCCACTGCTGGGGCACGGGCCTCCCTCAATCACATGAGGGGTAATTGCCATACTCACCACGCTTGGCAGACGGGTTGGCGAGGGTTTTGATATAAATGCAGAGTTTTCCTTCTCGGGTGCTGATGATCATGCCAGCAGCTTTACCTTAGTCGCCTTTTACGACACCTCGGTAAGAAAGAGGGTGGCCTATTCTACTCTGCCGGGGACCACACGGCCCTATATGTAGTATGAGCTTAATTAAATTAAACCCTTAAACCAATAATGGTTTTACACTTTACATGTTATATTTTATTTTTCGCAATCAAAAGAAAAGAAGTACAACATGTGCGGATAAAGAATGGGATCAGAAATGGCGGCGCATCTATTCACTTCTCGCTCGCACACCCACGAGTGCGAGTATAGACGCAAATAGTGTGCGAGCGAGAAGTGAATAGATGCGCCGTCATTTCTGATCCCATTCTTTATCCGATCAGGTTGTAAAATAAATCTATTGTTTGTGTGTGTACTTATATGTGAAGGTGTGTGTGTATGTGCGCGCGCGCGCGCACTCGTGTGTGTGTGTGTGTGTGTGTGTGTGTCTGTGCGCGCGTGAGTGTGTGCGTGTAGATTCATAATACTGTTCTGCATGGACTTAAATTGTTTTTTTATAAGTCACAACACCCATGCGCTGCCAACCTTTTTACCTTTCCCCCGAATTGGATCTACGGTACCCTTACTCACTCAGCAAAACATAGCGCTTGTTTTGTAAAACTAACATTAATTGTCAATATGTCTAAGTAATTTTGTTTATCACTATTTGAATTTAGTTTCATGAGCCGAAGGATAACAATCAATAATTTAATTTTATCTGAAAAGTTTTTCATAATACTAATGATAAAACAGTTTGATAGTAAAACTTTATGAAATTCTTTTACTGGTAACACAATTTAAGATTTTTATCAGTTTTTTTTTTCATAATCAGTTTATTTAATAGGTTTCATAACTATTTTACTTATAACCTTATCAAATTGTAACATAATGAAAAAATATGTATAAAGGTTACTGGGACTTACTCAGCCTATCATTCTCAATATTATATTTAAGTTATAAATATTAATAATTTAAATATAAATAGTAATAAATAAATAATCACAATGGCTTCTAAAATTATAATTGTCTCTTTAGCAGTCCTGCAAATAAAGGTAAATATTTCTTCGTTCATACTTTGTACAGTTAATTTAAATCGGATCAAAACTGATATTTATCTTAAGGTGAAGGGTATATAGTATCGTGGTGAGGGTATATAGTATATAAGAGTGTCGTGGTGCGTAAAAAAAGTAGCCCACTCAGCTAAAGCCACGACTTAAGGTGACGGGTAGGGCACACTAGTGACACCAATCGATTTTAATTGTTAACGACTATACCGGATATCTTTTTAACAATTTCGAGGCTACGATCTCTCGGAAAACACTTATACTATTTATTTAAAACTTATACTTAATTTTTGAGTCTGTTTTTGCACTCAAAATTAGGATTAACGCCATTAGTGACCGTTTTTGGCGGTAATTCAAATTTCGAGTACAAAAGCAGACCCAAAAGTTGAACATAAGTATTAAATAAATAGTACAAGTGTTTTTCGAGAGATCGTAGTCTCGAAATTTTTAAAAAGATATCCGGTGTAGTAACAATTAAATTACCCGTCGTCTTCATCATCATCAGCCTATCGCAGTCCACTGCTGGAGGAAGTCTCTCCAATTGTTCGCCACCGTGATCTATCCATGGCTTCTCGCATCCAGCTCTTGCCAGCCATCCTGCGCAGATCGTCCCTCCACCTAGCCAAAGGGCGCCCTACATTACGTTTGTCAAGACGCGGTCTCCACTCTAGAACTCGTCCCCTTCGTCTTAATGCCAGAGAAATAATTACCAACTAACATTATTTATTCAATTTCAGACAAGCACCTGCCAGTACCTTGCCAACGTTGGACCAGCACTACTGGCAAACAAACCAACCATATCAGCCCCAGTGTCTTTGACAGCTCAAGCTGCCAGCCCATCATACACTCTAGCGAACACAGCTACGTTCGCATCACAGGCATCACCTAACGTAGTCAACTTACAAACATCTGGGTTGGCAAATGCAGCTTTGGCATCACCCATAGCTAATTCTGCCAGATCGTTAGCATTTAACAACCGTCCTGGATTACTGGCAAATGCAGCTACTGGCGGAATTGTAGAAGCCACTGCCAAGCCAAGTGTTTTAACTGTTACTAGCATATCGCCAATCTCGCCGAGTGGCTTGTCGGTTTATGTAGATAACTTAATACTGGAAGGCCAAATGGCAGTGTCAGGTCAGCTGCCATTCTTGGGCACGATTTCCTTGGACGGGTCGTTGCCTACGTCTGGTCAAGGTGTGGCCACTTGTGGATGTGGGAATGGCCAAGTTGGCATTGTCAGCGAAGGACATCCGTCTGGGGTAGTTTATTAATTTATTATTTATGAATAAAACTGTACTTTTAAGTATTTAATTTAATAAATTATTGCAAAATTAATTTGAGTGTTTTTGTTAATTTTTTTCTACACACCCTCGGATCGACTGGAATGTTACCATGGCCTCACAGAGTGGTTTGTCGAGTGAGTAAGGGTACCAGAGGCCAAATCTAATGGGAAGACTAGTTGAAAGGTCGGCAGCGCATTTGTGACTCTGCTGGGCGGCAGAAATCGCTTACCATTGGTTGACCCTTCTGCTCCTCTCCTCTGCCATACCAGTATAAAAGAAATACATAGTCGTAAGGAAAATCCAGAGTCTAAAGAAAATGGTACTCGGGCCTAAGGCCCGGTTCGATCAATCTTGATCCGATACTAGTCATTCTATGCAAATAAATAAACAAATAAAAAGTTTTTTTATTGGAATACCAGATCAAAACGGAGTGGACGACAGTAGAAGATCTGACGTTATGCTATAGATTTTATCCACAGATGAAGAATGGTCGAATCGGTTTTGCCCTGGTCATTTCACTTAGTACTTTTTTCCTTAGTATTCCTCAACCGTGGGAGAGCCACGCTTCGGCATGAATGGGCCGGCTCGACCGGATTCTTCATAGTCGGGGACATCCCCCAACTCCAATCTACTCCGCACCTATGTATTAAACAATACCAGCACAACATGAACATCCTGGAACTAATATGTCATTCTCATCTACAAAACCAAGTACCTTATGAGCAATGGTAGAGAGAAGTTTTATATGTTGTCTAAAGTTTAGGGCCAGTATCTAAGTTCAGTCCAAAATCTCTAATCTCCGTAGCACTCTCCAGCGGACTTCCAAGTAGGTGGTAGGACCCGCTAACAGGAGATTTTGATCGTGTAAAACTGATAGTTTTACACTTGTCTATGTTAAAATGTAGTCGGTTTTGTTTACTCTATTCGGCGACTGCATTAATGTCACATTGTAATGTAGTGTGTCTTCGATGCTTTTCACAACCAAATATAGTTTTAAGTCGTCGGCAATCATCAAACATTTAGCCGACTTCACCATCCTGGGGAGATCGTTTACCATTTAGAAAGAGAACAGGGCCAAGAGTACTTCCTTGGCTCACGCCAGACCTGGTGTAGTATTTGGGCTCTGCTATTGAGATAACTAGCTATGAATAGTTATAAGTTTAACGTTTCTGTGTGTGTGTGTGTCCGTGGCATCGTAGCTCCCGAACGGATGAATTGATTTTGATTTTGTTTGGATCGGGAGTGTTCTTAGCTATTTTAGATGGCAATTGATCCAAGATGGCCGCCGCTACAAAAAGTCAGATTAACATATTGTATGACAACCCCCCTCGATATAGGTATCAAATAAAAGGGTTTGAGTACTAGAATACAATACACTATGAAACATTCCAAATCCAAGATGGTCGCCCCGCAAAAATGGCCAAATAATAAATTATAATATATAGTTTCGCCAACCCGTCAAGTTATAGTCCTCGCCAACCCGTCTGCCAAGCGTGGTGAGTATGGCAATTACCCCTCATGTGATTGAGGGAGGCCCGTTCCCCAGCAGTGGGGACTTAAATGGGCTGATGATGATGATGAATATATAGTCTATCAAAACGTTATGCTAATATGTAATATGTGGAGAAACCCCCCACGCGACAACAGTCAACTGTGCGAGAATTGAACGCGCGACCCTTGCGTCGCAACCGGTGCACAATAAACCACTACGTTAAACGGGTCACCAGTGTACTTGAGCATCCTACCTCGGAGTCAGATCTAGGTGTGTTGTTGTGAATTATTTTTATGATCCTGGTGGTATAATTAATATATCCTCCAACCGATTACTGCCACGGCGGGCCATCTCAATGGACAACATTTCATATTTTTAACATGTCCATATTGTTTTTTTATATGAAAATAGAAATAAAATGAACAGACCCATATTTTTTCTTTTTTCAAAATTTGTCCATTTTCATGCATAAAATATATGTCGTATGAAAAGAAATGTCACGAGCCCGAGAATTGGGCTCCAGATATTGTAAATAATTCACATTCTGGTGTGACTTTTATTGGATTTATTACTACTGGATTGCCTATTAAGTCTTATCATAAATCTGTATGAATATGTGATTAATTATACTCTTAGATATAAGGCGTATATAAGGATCCGATGCGACAGCTTTGGACGCAACTGGGAATTACACTGAGAAGATGATGACAGAAAGAATGGACAACATTTCGTATTTCTAACATGTCCATATTGTTTTTTTATATGAAAATAGACATAAAATGAACAGACCCATATTTTTTCTTTTTTCAAAATTTGTCCATTTTCATGCACAAAATAATTATTGAAATTCTTTATATTCTAAATAGACGTAAGCGCCAAATGACGTCATCGGACGGCTGAATACAGCGATATTCTTTTACTTATCATTGTTTTAATAAAAAAAAGGTACTACTCTCAAAGGTAAATAATACTAGTGTCAACGTCATTCATTCATTCAACGATGACAAGTTGTCTTTTTTTTACAGTTGCATGTCATGGGTTTGGCATTCCGTAAATTTAAAACTATAATATGCTAAGCATAGAAATATTTTATATTCTGCCGTCCGACGACGTCATCTTACGTTTTTTAGTTTTTAATTTTTTTCTCAGTAAATAAGCAATATAAAAAATGAATAAATATATATTCGAGCAGCGGAAAAGTAAATAAAGAATTAGTATTTTTAGTTTCAGAGCTTTTGAGCTGCAATTTTGAAATGTTCTCCATTCTCACAATGTTAACAAAATATATTCAACAAAAAACTTAATCAACACAAACGTACCCCGGGATCCGATGCGATAGCATTGGACGCAACTGGGAATTACACTGAGAAGATGATGACACAAAGAATACTTACAATTTTAACAAAATATTTAAACCAAAAAACCTAATCAATTCATGCTAACCCCGGGTTTCAATGCGACAGATTTGGACGCAATTGGGAATCACGCTGAGAACATGATGACACAAAGAATACTCACAATGTGAGAAATATTTGCAACAAAAAACCTAATCGACTCAAGCGTACCCCGGGATCCGATGCGACAGCATTGGACGCAACTGGAAATTTCGCTGAGATGATGATGAAAATACACATCAATGTTACAAAAATATTTGCAACAAAATACCTTATCGACGTTGCAAAACTTTCTCAATCCAATTTCTTGCAAATGATAACGAATTATGTAAAATTAACTACAATACTTACAAAATATTCGATAAATGTGACATAAAAAGTCGATAATGTGTAATCTTAATGCTTATAAACTGAACACTAATATTTGGAATCATCAGTTCCGTATCAAGTTTTCAAAATGGCGTTTAAAGTTTTTCTTCTATGCTGTCTGCAAGCCCTACTGTTAAAAGTAAGTTAAATATACCTAATCATCTATCTAAACTATTTAAAAAGGTAGATTCTAGAGACAGCGGCAACGACAAAAATCCGAAAACACTTAACACTTGCGCGATGTAATTAACACCTAGCGCCATCTATTGGTACAAAGTGGAATTAATGTCCGAACGAATTGAGGCGGGCTCACTAGTTAATAATAATAACTCCCTAGAAGGCTCAGTGGCTAGATGATCGCACTTAAAAGCGACGGCTGCGCTGGGGAAAAGATCAGGGTTTGCGCTTTCCGAGGCACGGGGGTATAAGACCGCCAACTTCCAGAATCCGGGCTGACACTAAAAATTTCTTACCGAAAACTTAGGTTCAAATTTTTGGCTCGACCCGGAGATCGAATCCAGGTCCACTTCAGCAGCCGTCGCTTTAAAGTGCAACCCACTAACCACTGAGAAAGTGTCATAAACAACTCCTGAACTTAGCGTGTAATTCCTGGTTGCGTCTAAAGCTGTCGCTCTGGAGCCCAGGGTACGCTCGGACCATGATTCAGAATTTGAGAAGTCTGCTGATAACAATGGTGTGGTTTAGGTATATGTTTAAATTGTAACCCCTTTTTCCAGGAGACCATCGCATTACCCAACATCATTTCAGCACCCTCCAACGTAGGATCCAACAATGTTGTCCTAGCCGGCTCTGTCACCCAATCCGTCCAGCCAGGCTTCAACCCGAACTGGCCAAACGCCGCAGCAGCCGTGCCCCTAGTCACGGAAATTGTGCCAAACCTGCAGTTTGGAGAGGTGACGGTAGACGGGAAGATGCCAGTGACAGGACTCATCCAGATCAGCGGTTCCTTCCCAGTTTTCGGCACGGTTGGCGTGGACGGCACGGTGCCGTCGGTTGGCAAGGCGTATGTCGACTCAGGCGCGTTTGGGAATGACTGTGCCTGTTTTAATTAATTTTGTTACATAATTAAGGTGTTATTAAATTTTTAGAACAACATTTTTGTATTTTTTTCTGATTTGGTAAACCTGAAAGATAGCTTGGAGAAGCAGAAATATAAATAGATAGACCAAAATTTAGAGATAGACAAAGAAAAGAATAGATAAAAAAAAAGATAGATTGGTAGACAAAAAGATATAGAGGATAGATAAGGATAGTGGGAAAGACAGACAGATCGGTAGACAGATAGATAACTAGACAAATAGATAGATAGGTAGCAAGACAATTAGATAGATAGGCAGCAAGACAAATAGATGGATACTTCGAAAGAAGATGGAAAAGAGAGAGACAGATGGAAGAATATATATACACCGTTATTAGGTGTATATATTTTGTTTCCTTACGATGTTTTCCCTCACCGCCGAGCCAATAGTAGAAATGCGCACATGGATACGGAAGACCGGTACGACATTGAGATCTTCACGAAACGAGCCTATATCTTCGTAAAAGGCCGGCAACGCATCTCTACTCCCTCTGGTGTGGCGGATGTCCATTGTCCATAAGCGGCCGTGATCACTTACCATCAGGTGACTCGCTTGCTCATTTGCCTCGCTTTCCCATAAAATAAATGGATTTGAAAATCCAGAGGTACATGCTCAGATTTGAACCTACGGGAGGTGCGTTCTTTATCCTCTGTTAAGTATCATATACTTCAGGGCAAAGGCCTCCATCATAGAAGTCAAGTTATCGCTACTATGATGGGATTAGGCTTAATCACCACGCTTGCCAAATGCGGATTGGTGATCACAAACCCGAGCTATGTTCGAAAAAATCGAAACATAGTTTTTCGCTCGACCTGGAAATCGAACCCAGGACCCCGAGATCACGGCCTGGTACTTAAACCACTAGACCAACTACTTATCCACTGACCTAACATTTAATAGGCAGACGAGCTTGCGGCCCATCTGATGGTAATCGGTAACCGCCGCTCATAGACATCAACAATGCCGGAGCACAGTCATGCCGCTGCCTACCGTGAGAGTAGAACTCTTTTCAAACCTCCAAAGCTTGTCGCTCTTAGGCCCTGGGTACCTTTAGACCATGATTCTGGATTTAGGGAGTCTGGTTACTAATGAAGCGACTGCCTAACTAAGATACGACTATCCAAAGAGTAAGTAAATGATAATATCCTCCAATCGATTACGGCTACGATAACGTAAAGATCAGCCACGTACGCAGGATATATTGTAGTGCTCAAGTGTGTGCGCAAACACAAGTGCACTCTCTATTCCCTTATCCTCGTATTCCGATGAGGACATCCTACGTGACACGACTGACCAAAGGCTTAACGTGCTTTCTGAGGACACGGGGGTACAAGACCGCCAACTTCCAGACTCCGGGCTAACACTAAGAATTTCTTACCGAAAACTTAGGTACAAATTTTTGGTCCAACCCGGGGATATACCCAGGAGTAAGTGAAAAAAATATCTGCGAAAAAAACCGCCTTCATAAAGTGTAAAATAATAATTCGTGGGTTTTGAAGGCGGTTTTTTTCCCAAACATTTTTTTTACAAGCTTTTACTGTGTCATTTTTCGGCAGCCACACCCAATTCCCCTCAAAAGTTTCCCCTCAATTTTTCCAGGATCCCATCATCAGATCCTGATATTCTTATCATGGTACCAATTCGGGACTATCTACTTTCAAACTAAAGAAGAATTATCTAAATCGGTTAACAAATGGTGAAATAATCGGCGAACAAACATAACCGTGAGGTTATTGCAATCAACCTACTGAGAGTGAGAGTTTTAACCGTGGGAGAGCCAAGCTTCGGCATGAATGGGTCTGCTCGACCGGAGTGATACCACGGCCTCACAGAAAACCAGCGTGAAGCAGCACTGTGCTGTGTTTCGCTGCGTAAGTGAGGGTACCAGAGGCCCGACCCGGGGTATAGGGGGGTTTAAAGGTTGGCAGCGCACTTGTGACTCCACTGGTGTCGCGGGTGTCCACGGGCGGCGGAATTGCTTACCATCAGGTGATCCGTCTGCTCGTCTGCCACCTCTCATATAAAAAAAATATATGTATGTCACTGGAAAATAACAAGATCCGTAAGTTTATCAATTTACTTGGAAGTTTATAAACTTTCGTAGGATTCTAAACGGGAGATAAATTGTATTATTTTACGTCCACACTTTCGTAAATTTATCAATTTCCGACGTCACACGGTAAATTTATAAACTAACCATCACCATTATCTATTCGTAAAATTTTACATGGTTCGACCGATCACAAAAACTCTTTTAAATATACGATGTCTTATCTTATAAATATCTTTGAAATACGTAAAATAATACACTGATCTCTGATTGGTCAATATTCATAGTGGAAATGCTAATCAGATCGCGCGTAGCGTTTGGATATTGCTTACTTATTATTTTACGAGTGAGTTCAGTAAGTTTATCAAAGTACGAAAATGTGGACGTAAAATAATACAATATATCTACCGTTTAGAATCCTACGAAAGTTTATAAACTTCCAAGTAAATTGATAAACTTACGAATCTTGTTATTTTCCGGTGACATATACATGTCTAATTGAGACCCTCCTTTTTCAGAGTCGGTTAAAAATCATACGCAAAGCTATCATAAAAACATTTATTTAAAACTAATCAACAATTGCCTTAAACTTCTACAAATAAACATTTCCTATACTATAAGGCAAAGCAGCAGGAACCCCCTGGACTCCTTGGCTGGTGATGCCGACCTGGCCATTTCCGCAGCCGCATGACGTCACACCAGAGCCAGACGTGGGCACAGATCCCTCTAATGCCACAGCACTGAGCCAAGGCAGCTGCCCGGAAACAGCCATGACACCCTCGAGGGTGTTCTCAGAGGCCACGGCGAGACCACTGGGGTAGATGGGGGAGACGCTGGTGACGTAGAGGGCGCTTTGAACTGGTTTGGGGGGGACGAAGGGGCCACTGACACCTAGAAACAAAACCATAAGTTATAACACAAAATAACAATAACTTTAGGAGCTATCCACTTTCTGAAAAGTATCACTGCTGGGTAAAGTCCTCCATCATAGAAATCAAGTTATCGCTACTATGATGGGATTAGGCTTAATCAGCTCGCTTGCCTAATGTGGATTGGTGAACAATCCTGAGCAAAGTCCGAAAAAATCGAAACATACTTTTTGCTCGACCCGGGTCTCGAACCTAGGACCCCAAGATCAAGGCCCGATACTTAAACCACTAGACAAACAGGTTGAGGGCTTTATAAATAATAATTATAAATTGAGAAAACATCACATACTTTGTCCTGGTCCCAAGCTAAGATTTTCCCTTGTATAGTCACGATCTTAAATTTGCGACCCACCCAAGGTTGAATGTCGTGTAGCAAACTTTCGCTATTAAGAGCAAATATTTTAACGTCAAAGTCATAATATTTACCATCGACAACTTTACTTTTCTAGGGGCACCCGTGCAAAAACGACAACTTGAGCGAGGGCATACGATAATTAGCGATGTTTTCCGACTAATTGTTACGTGAGAAATAACTTTTTGGCCCTGCGTATTATTGACTGACACTGACACGAGTGACACAACATATTATGTTCGTAATTAAAAAAACCGTAATGATAGTTTTTTACATTAGATAAGTAAGACATTTTATATCTTAACATTCAACATTATTGCACTAAAGTTGGGACCTTATTTCATCATGAATGTTCTAACGACATTTAACAAATGGGTCCCAAATAAAATCTCGTGACTGTACTATGGAAACCAGACATTTGCGCTGCTGCGGGAACGAACCTGAGATATGTAGCACAGCGGCGATCACAATAGACCAAACTGGTCGCAGTGATACTGGTCCAAATATTACCTGCTAAATGATTAAAAAATCTTCTCTCTGATTTTGTGGATGTTTATGGGCGGCGAAGCTGACTTTCCATCAGGTGACTCGCTTGCTCGGTTGTCGCCTCTAGCATAAAAAAGACCTTCAAGAGCTAAGAGCTGGCAACGCATCTGTGATACCTCTGGAGATGTTCAAAGGCAGCGGTGATCACTAACCATAAGCACACCTTATGGTTAGTGATCACCGCTGCCTTTGAACGCCGTCTACTCGTTAATCAGCTATATCAAAAAGTTGATTGGTAAACGCCTTGTGTCTCCTGCCAAGTTGATCATACCACCATCTTAATCTTAATGATCTTACCAGCTAAGCCAAGAGTACTGCCGGCAACAGATACTCCGCTACCAAGCGCGCTGCTGCCAAGACCGCCAAATCCGCTGCCATAACTGAGTCCGCTGCCAAAGCTTGCTAGGCCGCTGCCGAAGCTTGCCAGGCCGCTGCCAAGACCAGCTGAGCTTCCGATCACTGTGGCTGGTGCTTGATAGAAGGTCTGTCCAAAGGCGGCCTGAAAAAAAGAAAATATTCTTTCATCAGTACTCTGAAGTGGATGTAGAGCCAAGAAAGTCCAATGTCCATGAACTAAAATTGAAGATTCCTTCTGTCTGTGAACATAAAGTTCCAATGTGAATGTTGATTTTTAGGGTTCCGTAGCCAAAATGGCAAAAACGGAACCCTTATAGTTTCGTCATGTCCGTCTGTCCGTCTGTCCGTCTGTCCGTCTGTCACAGCCGATTTACTCGGAAACTATAAGTACTACAGTGATGAAATTTGATGGGAATATGTGTTGTATGAACCGCTACAAAAATATGACACTAAATAGTAAAAAAAAGAATTGGGGGTGGGGCCCCCCATACATGTAACTGAGGGATGAAATTTTTTTTTTCGATGTACATACCCGTGTGGGGTATCAATGGAAAGGTCTTTTAAAATGATATAAAGTTTTCTAAAAAACATTTTTCTTAAAGTGAACGGTTTTTGAGATATCAGCTCTCAAAGTCGTAAAAAGTATGTCCCCCCCCCTCTATTTTTATAACTACGGGGTATAAAATTCTAAAAAAAATAGAGGTGATGCATGCTAATTAACTCTTTCAACGATTTTTGGTTTGATCAAAGTATCTCTTATAGTTTTTGAGATAGGTTGATTTAACTGTAATTTTGGACTTTGCTGCTACGGAACCCTTTGTGCGCGAGCCCGACTCGCACTTGGCCGGTTTTGATGTGATAGGTTGCAGACGAGCAGACGGATCGCCTGATTGTAAGCGATTGCCGCCACCCATAGACACTCGCGACACCAAGTGGAATCGCGCACTCGTAATCAACGCCAACCTTTAAACCCCCCTTTCCCGGGATGGGGCCTCCGGTACCTTTACTCATGCAACGAAACACAACACAGAACTAGTTCACGCCGGTTTTCTGTGAGGCCGTGGTATCACTCCGGTCGAGCCGGCCCATTCATGCCGAAGCGTGGCTCTCCCCGAATATAAATTAGGTAGAGTAGGGATTTTCAATTTAAAATTAAATTTCAAATGTTGAAATTAAATGATTGAATCCCTGTATTTTTTTAATAGACTGGGAACAGATTTTATTGCGTAGAAATGCATTTTTGTAAAAAAATATTTTATCATAAATTGTACCTGGATGAGTGCAAAAGCTACAATCGAAATTTTAGAAACCATTTTGATTAATTTTCTTTGAACAATCACTTATGAATGATTTCGCATGTCAATGTCGAATTATTTATACTGAACATTTCTTTATCAGCAAGTTCTAGCGTTTCAAATAAGTTGCAAATACTATTGTAACAATTTAATAATACTGCGTTACGTATTCTGGGTAATTATAAGGGTTAAGGTTTATCTGTCAGTTTCCAAATGACATTTCTGTCATCATCATACACAAATATAATTAAGGTGACGGGTAGGGCACACTAGCGATGCCAATCGATTTTAATTTTTTGCTACTAGACCGGATCTATTTTAAACAATTTCTAGGTTACAACCTCTCGGCAAACAATTATACTATTTATATACGCAAAAAATAGATTACCGCCAAAAGCGGCCACTTTTAGCGTAAATAATTTTTTCGCGTACTAAAGCGGACCCAACATTTGAGCATGGTTATTTAATAAATATTATAAGTGTTTGCCGAGAGGTTGTAGCCCCGAAATTGTTTAAAATAGATCCCGTTTAGTTGCTAAAAATTAAAATCGGTTGGCGTCGCTAGTGTGCCCTACCCGTCACCTTAATTAATTACACGTAGTGTATTTGTGAAATTGTCTCCGACCGAGATAGTGGTTCTTATTATCGATGGCCAAGACTCACTCCATCTTATTATAAATCGCGGGCTTAAGTTACCTTACTAAAGCTTAAGCCGTCTCTTTCCAATACGCGGTGTTAAAAAGGGCGGGAAGGTGTTTTGAAATAAGGGGGACTATGGGTCGCTGCGCTAACCTAGGTAGTGGTTTAATTTAAAGCCGTCCCGTAACAAACAAGAATATACCGGTCGCATCCTAACAAAGGGACACACAGCGCGTCTGAAAGAGAGGGAAACTCCGATTCGGTCGTAACGTCGGCTTTAAATTAGGACCTATAGTTTTTTTTTATGATATAGGTGGCATACGAGCCGACGCTCCGGCCTCCGGTACCCTCACTCACGCAGCGAAACACAGCGCATGCACTGCTTCACGCCGGTTTTCTGTGAGGACGTGGTATTACTCCAGTCGAGCCGGCCCATTCATGCCGAAGCGTGGCTCTCCCACACTTATGACCGCAAATCCTAAGTCCCACTGTGCGGCGTAACTGATCGTCGTTTACGTACAGTCAGCTACACATCAGGCAACTCTGTCTAAATTCCTCACATTGATATTAAACCCAATTCGTTTGACATTAAGGTGAAAATCGACTGAAGAAATTTGTCAGTTTTGTATACTTTGGTGAGTGTTCGTACATACGTTTGTCAGTTCAGTTTCTAATATATCTCTAGAATGCATGTAATGTTTTTGCTAGATTCTTTTTAGTTAGTTTGATTTTTATATTTAAAAAATAACAAGTTATAAAAAAAGGTTGTGTTGTTCTTCATTTGTAATTGTTACAAATCTTATTACAAAAATTACAGAATTGCATTTTTTTTTATCTATGAACTAATTTACGTGTTAATACCTAATTACATTACATAATGAAGAGGCCTACCTGATTGATATAAATAGTTCAGTAAATTAATTATATCATACCAGTTTCACATATTTCGTTTGTTAATAGTTATTAATTTATTTAGTATAGAATTTATATAAACATGCCGTCATATAATTTTATTCTTCTCTGTATTGAAGTTTCCGTAATCCAGGTATGTATCTACCTTCGTGTTGCTTATATATAGTCCACTATAAATAGTCTATCGATAGTATTGCTATTATTAATTAAGACGGGATTTAACACGATATTTATTATAATAATAATAATTCTCACAACATCTCATACGTTGACCTGATTCCGTACTAAATAGCTTAAGCACTTGTGTTACAGATATCAGACAACAGAGGAACACAAATATATACTTAAATATATATATTACACCCAGACACCGAACAAACACAAGTGTTCATCGCACGAATGTTTGTCCAGGGTGGGGAGCGAACCCACGACCTTTGGCGTAAGAGGCATGGTCACTACCAATTGCGCCATCCGGTCAGTCATTATCATTATGTGATACAACATTGTGTACTCACATATTTTACTCGACGTTTCGGCTACGTTACAGCAGCCGTGGTCGCGAGCGGACTAGCGGAGCACGGCGTCGTGTGCTGGGGCCGGGCTGTGAATCTTCGGACACCCTCACATTTTCCGATATTAATTCGCCACTAAATGAACTGTCAGTGAAGCTACTCCGACACACTACACTAACAGTATCGGTGTTTGTTTGCGTTAGTAACGGCCTAGCACGGGGTTTGCACTTGTTAAGTACTGGATTCCATGTTGATGATATTTTAAATCCATCCTCCCGATTGAAAGTCTTGTACTTCTTGATCTCAATCGCTTCACGTACTATCCTGGAATGATAATGACGATCGGTGGAGAGCATTTTCGGGTCATGTAGATCCATCCAATGATTAACTCCCATTTCCAGTAGATGTTCTGCTATTGTCGATTTATTCGCTTCGAAACGTCGAGTAAAATATGTGAGTACACAATGTTGTATCATATAATAAATATCGTGTTAAATCCTGTCTTGATTAATTATAGTTTTAATGCAACGCGAAAATTTGAAAAATATTGCTATTGG
This sequence comes from Marasmia exigua, assembly GCA_019059595.1. Classification (NCBI taxonomy): domain Eukaryota; kingdom Metazoa; phylum Arthropoda; class Insecta; order Lepidoptera; family Crambidae; genus Marasmia; species Marasmia exigua. The sequence continues at coordinate 3,713,955 of CM032489.1, read as the reverse complement.
TTAAATTTATCGATAGATACTATCGATTGTTGGTTATATTATCGATAGGTAATATGATTTGACTGCTTCGGTGGCGTAGTGTTTAGTGGGTCGCACTATAAAGCGACGGCTGCGCAAGAGGTCCTGGGTTCGATCCCCGGGTCGGGCCAAAAAATTTGTACCAAAGTTTTCGGTAAGAAATTCTTAGTGTCAGCCCGGAGTCTGGAAGTTGGCGGTCTTGTACCCCCGTGAAAGCACGCTAAGCCGTTGGTTCTGCGCCCAATCCCTCTCCGTCGTGTCACGCTGGTGTCCCATCGGAATATGAGAGTAAGAGAATAGAGAGTGCACTTGTTCTTGCGCACATACTTGAGCACTATAATATAAAATAAATAAATATTTCACAACATCACATACATTGATCTGACTCCGAGATAGGTAGCTCAAGCACCTGTGTTACGGATATCAGAATCAACAGTGGGAATAAAAATATATACATATAATACTTTTCTTTTGTAAAAACATACTTATAAAACATAGAAAACATCCAGAACAATACAAACGGACATGTTCATGCACATAAATGTTTGTACTGTGCGGGGATCGAACCCGCAGCCCTTGGACCAAAGGCAGCGTTCACTACCACTGTTCCAAACGGGTCGTCATATATCCTGCGTACGTGGCTGCTCGTTGAGATTGGCCGCCGCAGCCGTAATCGGTTGCAGGATATTATTATTACTATCGATTGTTTAATGTCCGATACTATCGATAGCATCGGACACATTTAATCAGGCAGCAATACTATGTCGACATAGCTGACTATCAATAGTACAAAAATATCGATAGTTTTGACCAATAGCAATTCTAACGATACTCTGAATGATTTTCGGGGTCAACTATCGATAGTTCCGCAACACTAATCTATCTATACCTACTACTATAAAGAGATACATTCTATGAAAAAGACAAGACTTATAGGTATATCGCAAAAGCGAAACTCTTGCGCGATGTACTCGACACTCCGCGCCATCTATTGGTTCAGTTTAAAAGTAATGTCCTGAAACGAAGTGAGGGCGGGCCACTAGTCTAAAATAAATTAATAAAAAAACAATAATGTAATTTTTCCAATACTACATCAGATTTTAAGATTCAATGATGCAGTAGCAGAGCCACGCTTCGGCATGAATGGGCCAGTTCGACCAGAGTGATACCACGGCTTCACAGAAAACCGTAGTGAAGCAGCACTGTGCTGTGTTTCGCTGGGTGAGTGAGGGTACCGGATTCCCAATCCGGGGGAAAGGAGGTTTAAAGGTTGCCAGAGCACTTGTGACTCCATTGGTGTCGCGGTTGTCCATGGGCGGCGGCAATCGCTTACCATCACATAAAAAAAGTAGATATAGGGGTCGAAAATCTTACTTACACCGACGGCTCAGCGACCCAAAATGTGTCTTGGCCCCCGATACAAGACTCCTCCACTGGCCCGATCATTAGCAGTTATACGCCTGTCGCAGGCTGGCAGCTCATGAAGATCTGCCTGCACCACAATCATATTCCAATAATTTAATAATAATATTGTCCTTTTTTTCAGATTGCCTACAGTCAGCTATACAACGTTGGCGCTGGTGCCCCATACGGCCGCGAAGTAGAACTCGGTCTTGGCTATGGGACCCTTCGCAATGCCAACCTCGGTCTCAGCCTTGGCAGCGGTAGCCTCGCCCGTGGCGCGCAGGGACTCGCTGTCGGTGGTCCTGGACCTCCGGGACTCTCTGTCGGCGGTGCTGGATCTCTGGGACTCGATGTCAGCGGTGTCGGGGCTTCAGGACTCGCTGTCGGCAGCCTTAGCGCTCCGGGACCCGTTGTCAAAGGTTATGGCGGTCAGGGACTCGCTGTCAACGGTTTCGACGCTCCACGACTCAATGTCGGCGGTCTCGGAGCGTCAGGACTCGCTCTTAACAGCCTTGGCGCTCCGGGGCTCGCTGTCAGCGGCCTCGGAGCTCAGGGACTCGCTGTCAGCGGTGTTGGAGCTTCGGGACTCAATGTTAACGGTCAGAGACATGCTGTCGGCGGGGCCAGCGTCGGCAATATCAACTATGGTCTCGTCAGCAGTAGCCTCGAGGGTTTCGGCTATGTGCCAAACGTATCTACATCCGCTTCTCTGCCAGTCAATGGCCCGTATATAGGCAGCGGTTTCGGCGAGCTGGTGGTGACGTTGACGCCTACGGTACCGCTGTGGTGACTGGGCAGACTCCTGCCCTTGGTTCGGTTTCTTTCAACGGTGGTATACCAGCTTCTGGCGTGGTATCCATTGCTGGTAACTGTGTCTGCAGTGGGATTCCTTTGTAAGGGATTTAGTTGTTATTGTTGTTACATTGTTAATTTAATTTATGTTTAAATATACTGTTGTTAGTAATGTATTAATTTTTTCGTTTGATTTAAATTATTTTTCCTAATGGCTGACTAACATTGATGAGACTGGAGATTATTTCACTCCTACATAATCTTCATCAAGTGTCCTTTATCCAAAGGTTGCCTGGAAGAGATCGCTCATAGTGATAAGGCCGCCTTCGTTGTACATATCCTGTAATATCTAGTTTTAAGTTTTCATACTTTATTTTGAGTGCAATAAAAGTATATTCATTCATTCATTCATCTTACTCATAGAACTTCAAATAAATAAACTAAATCCACCTTGTTATTACCGTACTTAGACTCATATCATCCCGTTCTAACACGCAATGTAAAAGAGTTTTGTTCCGGGACTATCCTTAGGTCACGATTTGTAATAAGAGGGAATAAATTTTACGACATCTGTATTAAATACTTAGTCAGTTTAAAAACACGCCATCCATACAGGACGGTCGTGGTTCTAAATGAAATGAAAATAATTTATTCTAACTTAGGTCCTAATGGGCGAAGGCCAGTCGGCCTGTCCAATGATACCGCTAGAAAGATGAGGTCGATAAGGACTTGCGCGGACTCTTGCCCAACTAGCAAAATGCTCTTATAAAATTAAGTTTTTAAGTTCTAAAACCCTTATTCTTGTTGTAAAAGAGCATTAATTATGCTAATGTTTCTTATAATGGCACATTATTAGAAGATTAAGCTAATATTACCTATATTCTTATTATTTGGTTGGGTAAAGCTTAATAAGTTCAATTAATACGCCACTACAAGAGGCAGGGTTGACGAGGGTTTTGATATAAATGCAGAGTTTTCCTTCTCTGGGTGCTGATGATCATGTCCAGTAGCTTTACCTTAGTCGCCTTTTACGACACCTCGGTAAGAGTGAGGGTGGCCTATTCTACTCAGCCGGGGACCACACGGCGGAATCAAATAGTATGAGAGTCAACATTTTCGAATCCAAGCATTACTCCTCAGGATTTTTCTAATCCATGTGCGTATTTGAGAATAAATTTGTACTATTAGCTCGGCGGTGGGGGAAAGCTTACTGAAACGTGATACCATTATTCAAATGGTTTGGTTCCCTTCTTAAACCAGTCGCTTCAAAATTACCAGACTCCCCCAATCCTGAATCATGGTCTAAATGTACCCTGGGCTCCAAAGCGACAGCTTTGGACGCAACCGGGAATTACACGCTAAGATAAAGAGGAAGAAAAAACCGGGCAAGTGCAAGTCGGACTCGCCCATGAAGGGTTCCGTAGCAGCAAGAAAGATATATGGAAGGTAAATTGCGGTTTGCGGTTTATAACGTAAAAAAAACTCCTTTTTAAAATAACCTCACTGCTGGTCTCACAGCATATGATCGCTCGTTTAATGCTTAATAAAAATTGTAGGACCTCCGTCCACCGTAGGATATACGTATGTATTATAGTAATGAACACTGGCTCGCTCACAGGCGCACGCGCAGCAACGACACGCGTCCACTCTCGCCACAGCTCCCGTGTTACTAACGCGGTGCCCCGCGCGTCGCATGCTCGAGACAGCGTATATCTATAGTTAGGTATAGATATAACAAACACTACAAAAATGTAGGCTTAAGTAAAGATTTCTCACACGTTCCGGCTCACAGCAGTCAATAAATAGGCACGGAAGGGCAGCTTTAGCAGATGTTGACCTCGAAGAGTTGGTAGACCTACCTACCATTCCGAATCACAATTTCTTACGTCCTCGCCTACCCACTAGCCCAATCATCAGCCAAAAAAAATTTTGGGGTGTGAATAAAATATCATACATAATTTTGTTTGCTTTACAATAAAATTCCCTATACCTTCTAGATCTCTGGTATATTACCCATACTTTTTGCGTCTCCGTAGCCAAACGGAACCCTTATAGATTCGTCTGTCTGTCCGTCCATCCGTATTGACTTATTTGATAGAAATGGGGTGAGCCTTGCGTCTCATAGCCACTGCGACCAGTAGAAGATCTATTGTGGCAGCCCCATAACCTATTACAGCACCTCATGTAGCTCCAGTTCCAGGAAAAACCTGAGAATGGAGCTGATGAGAATGAGCTTTTGATCTCGTCTGCCGAGATCACGTGTCCATCCGTCCATCCGTATTTCACGGCCACTATTTTCCGAGACTATAAGAACTATACAATTGAAACTTAGTAAATAGATGTATTTTGTAAACCGCATTACGAATTTACTCAAAAAAAGGAAAATAAAAAAGCATGGGGACCCCCCATACTTAGAACTGAAACTCTAAATTTTTTCATCAAATCCATGTGGGGTATCTATGGATAGGTCTTTAAAAATAATGTTAAGCTATCCAATATTTTTTTTCTCAACTTAATACTTTGCGCAAGAGACGCTCGCAAAGTGGTAAAATATGTTCGCCATGACAGTAGTGACGTATAACACGACGCAGAGCTAGTGTTGCCCGCAGGAAACAAAACCACAACCCAGAGGGCGCTTGATACGAAACAATCGTATACCACTATTTAGTAATTACCTAACTATGAGGTTGAATAGGAGTTGTAAATCATACAAAGAAATACTCAGTCTTAATACAATTTATTTACTCAATAATCAACAATTAACTAGAAACCTCAGTAGTAAATGTTACCACCACCAAGACCAAGACCTCCAAGACTAGGCGCGAGGGAGCCGGGGGCAGCGCCGATCGTCTGGCTCGTGATGCCGACCTGGCCATTACCGCAGCCGCACGTGGCCACGCCGGAGCCCGACGTCGGCACAGCGCCTTCGAACGCCACAGCGCTGAGCCAAGGCAGCTGCCCGCTCACAGACAGCACACCCTCCAGGTAGTTCTCAGACGCCACAGCTAAACCACTGGGGCCCAGCGGGGAGATGGTGGTCACGGCCAGAGGACCGCTGGGGATGATGTTGTAGCCTGTGAAAGGAGCTAGAGTAGCGCTGCTGATCAGGGACGGAGCGTCGAGGACGATGTTGCCGCCGCCAAGGCCGAAACCGCTGCTGCCAACGCCAAGGCTGGCACCACCGAAACCAGCGCCGCCTAAGCCGAGACCTAGATTTGCGTTGCCGAGGTTGCCAGTAACCAACACCGATTTCTACTTCGCGGCCGTACGGAGCACCAGCACCGGCGTTGCTCATTCCAAAGCCAGCGTTGCCCAGGCCAAGGCCGAGACTAGCGCCACCAACGGCGATGTTAGAGCTGCCAGCAGGCAATGTTGGCTCCGCCAAGGCCGAGACCGAGGTTGGCGTTACCAAGGTTACCGTAGCCACGCCCGATTTCTACTTCGCGGCCGAATGGAGCTCCAGCACCGGTATTGTACAACTGGCTGTAGGCGTTCTGTAAAAGAAAAGAATAATTTGAGTTTTAGGGGGAAATCAAACAAACAATGTTGCAAAAATAAACAGATTTTTCATTTTGAACCTATTTTTTATGTTAAACTTACCTGGATCAATAGAACTTGAGCAAGGAAGAAAACAGTTTTGGATGCCATTTTGATTGTTATTCTTTCTATATGTGAAAGTAGAATGATTTTCCGTTTCAAAGTTTGGTTTTTAAATACCCACTTACTTTAGAATTTCAAATAATCGTTACTGATAATAATAAATTAGCAGGCGCTATCAATATGTGTTTTGTACTAATAATGTAATGTTTCATGACGAAAATTAATTACCAATTCATATCTTGTTTTTTTATGAAACAGTGAAATTGTTATTTTCGCAGATGCAATTTTTTACCAAGTATTACGAAGTGCTAATTTCAAAATTGTAACTCCAAACAATATTTCGATATGCATTTTTATAACTTATACCGAAAAGTTCAGATAAGATTGTTAAACTTGAAATTGCTAAATATCTCTATTTTAGTATAAATAATGTCAACCTACTTTTGAAGAGCATTCTGGCTTTAATCTCGAGTTAGAAAAGAACAAAGATGTCTCCTTCTTTCGCTTTCTTGCTTGTCTGCATTCAGGCTTGCCTGGTCCAGGTAAGAATACATTATAGAATATAGTTATTGAATAAAAAAATCATCAAATATTTCAAAGAAATCGTCATCATCAGTTATTTCAATGAAATTCGGAATACTACACCACTAAGATAGTTTAAAGTGAGGCAAACGACGGATTTATAAAATAAATAAAAATAAAATTAAATAAAAATGATATATTAAGGGCATAACGCCCTGTTGCTACCGGGTCGTGATCTCAAAATACTTTTCGCTTGACCCGGGAATCGAACGTCCTGGGTTCGATTCCCGGGTCAAGTGAAAAATATTTTTCGAAAATAGCTCGGGTTTGTGATTATTTGGCAAGCGTGGTGATTGCGCCTAATCCCATCATAGTAGCGATAACTTGATTTCTATGATGGAGGCCTTTGCCCTGCAGTGGGACAGTATATAGGCTGATACTTTACTTTACTTTAGGGCATAACCCATATCGAAGTTAGCAACAGTGACCCTATAACTATTTTTTTTTTATTTATTATTTGGAAGACTAACAGCTAAATAATACAGTAAACTTATATCAATAAGAAAAAGCAGTGCCAATAATAAGTCTCCGCCTATGGTTGTAACAATAGCTTCGGGAAACTAAATATGATTTAAACATTCTGGTGTTCCAGGAAACAGTAAACAAGTGGGAAATTATTACTAATTATTAATTATTAATGGAGAGAGTGCCGCCATGTTACACTTAATCAGAATGTGTTCTATGTTAGTAATTATTGTGAATAAATAAATTTGAATGTCAAAATGCATAATTTAGAACTTAAATAAAAATAAAAATTATACAAATTCAAAATTATTGTGAGAGGGCTTTGTGTTCTTGGTCAGCTGGACACTTATCCAGTGTTTCATAATAGGACTGTCCACGTCCAGCTTCGCCGCAACCGTTTGCAGGAGGCTGTTGGAGCCTGGAGTGTATCAGGGATGCTATGCGTTTACGAATGATGGTTGCGAAATATCGACACCAGCTTCCGTCCGCATCCCTGAGGCACTGCAGTGTCGCCGCAACCCCATCAACATCCTATATGCATCATTATACTGCGTGCGCATTATCTTATACCCCTCCTGGGTGTACTGTGTCCATAGACTGCTAGTGTACAAGGAATTACATATTAGGCTTTTATAGTGTCATTTTAACCTGTTTTGTACAGCTTGCAAATCTGCGGGCCAGCATATTAGCTTTCACACATAATGCCCTACGGTCTCGCTTCATGTCTAGGTCATCCTTTAGAGACTCGGTGATTTGGTGACCCGGTAACTCCGTGGTTTATATGGGCGTGAGCTTTACTTCGCTGACACGCACACAAACAAAGCATTTATCTCATGTACGAGTGGACTCCGCTGTTTTGGCGTAGATTGAAGCATCTCACTAATGTGCGCGAAGCATTCGGTTTCTAGACGGTGTAATATTAGTAGATACAACACATGTTCGAACAAATAAATTACCTTTATGAAATTCAATTTTTTTTTATATATGAGAGGTGGCAGACGAGCAGACGAATCTACAATAAGATAAACAAATTCAAATAAGTATTGTTTATTTTTTCAGATCGCGTTTGGACAAACAGTGCTTGGCCCGAATTCCTATGCTGCCAACAACTACGTCCTTGACAACGATGTTTACATGGCCAACAACTTGGCTTTAGGCTTGGGCGGCGTTTCTGGCTCTGGCAGTGCGGTTGGCTTCAACAACGCTGGACTTGGTCTCGGCCTTGGTGGTGCTGGTCTCGGTGTTGGTCTTGGTGGAGCTGGTCTCGGTGTCGGCCTTGGCGGCGCCGGTCTTGGTGTCGGCCTTGGCAGCGCTAGCCTTGGTGTAGGAAATGCAGGACTCGCTCTCGGCGGCAACAGCCTCGCTCTCGGCGGCTACGGCAGCGGTCTCGCTCTCGGCGGAGCTGGCCTCGGCTACGGCAACCCCGGCCTCGTCGGCAGCAGCTTCGAGGGCTACGGCTTCTTGCCCGACGTGTCTGTCTCGGCCTCTCTGCCAGTCAACGGCCCGTACATCGGCAGCGGCTTCGGCGAGTTGGCGGCCGGTGGCGATGTTGCCGCCTACGGTACCGCTGTGATCACTGGCCAGCTGCCAGCTCTTGGTGTGATCGCCTTCAACGGCGGCATCCCCGCCAGTGGCGCTGTTTCTATCGCTGGTAACTGTGCCTGCGCTGGTATTCCTCTATAAGAATTATTCGTTATATGTTGACTGAAATAAATATTTTTTAGAGAATTTTTACTCATTTATTATGTGGTTCCTAACCTTTCCTATTTTAATCGTAGCGTAAAATGACATAATTGGCTAAACCAGCTTACTAATTTAGCGGGTCTTCAACAGCAACAACCGAAGACAATATGACATTAAAAGTTATCACATAATTCATATACGTTTTGTTCAAAATAGATTGTTGTAACCTGAATGCCTACCAAGACTAAATTCACGATCGAATCGTTTGAATGCGACAGGTATACTCATTATGGGACAGCTCCAGGTCTTTTGATGTATGCAGGGCGTAGCGTGGGTGTCAGCTGCCCCCTAAAAGAAAAGGTGTTAACCCCCTTACCGTCTTGGACCTTTTGCCCCAAACCAGGATGAAGCCTACTTTCTCTTCTTTCTAAAAAGTTAAACAGTCTCTTTTCCACCCTCTTTTCCCCCCTCCCGTTCGGATGATCCCCCACACCACGCTATGCTACTGGATGTTTAGTTGTCTCTACATTGGAAAATATTGCTGTAAGAATTCATAAGTAGGGACAGTCCAAATTGCTACCTTTTGCGAGGGAATTTTAACATCATTCAAAACAAGAAAGTTCACAAATAAAATTTACTGCGAAATATATATAGGGCGACGAGCCGCCTGTTCCAAGCCCATCTAATGGTAAATGGTAACCGCGGCTCATAGTCATCAACAATACACGGTGCACAGTCATGCCGCTGCCTACCATGAGAGGAGAACTTTTTTTAAAAATCGTTTATAAATAGTCGAGACACAAATGATTGGGCCTCTGGTACCCTCACTCACTCGGCGACACACAGCCACAGCACAAACGCTAGTTCACGCCGGCCGTGAGCACGTGGTATCACGGTCGGCAGTTCATGCCGTAGCGTGGCTCTCCGACGGTCAAAAGTAATCTGGATTATGTTTACTAAATAATGAAAAAAAACTTTATCACTTTATTTTATCGCTACATTTTGACGACCCGATTGGAACAGTGGTAGTGAACGCTGCCTCTGATACAAGGTTTGCCGGTTCGATCCCCGCACAGTACAAACATTTGTGTGCATGAACATGTTTGTTTGTATTGGTCTGGGTGTTTGCAATATATTATAGATAGATAGATATTCTTTATTGCACAAAAATAAAATACAAGCATGATACAACGGCAACAGACAGTACAATAAGGCGGTCTTATCGCTCGTAGCAATTTCTTTCAGACAACCTTTGGGTAGAGGAAAGAAATATCGTATTCGTAATAAGGGAAGGCAGTGCAAAGTAGTTTAACAAATGAAATTGAGAATGGCAGAAATATACATTATTTTATATATTAATATTATTACATTACATAAATAATAATAAACAATACATACATACTCAATAATATATACATAGATAATTTATAACAAAAATTCAATAAAAATATTTCTTATAGATAGGTATAAATGACCAGAGAGCAGACCACATAAAAAAGGAAGAAGAGACAAGTATTGTAAGTATGTATTTAAAAAAGAAAAGTATTATAATAATATGTATATATTTGTAATCCCACTGTTGATTCTGATATCCGTAACACAGGTGCTTGAGCTACCTATCTCGGAGTCAGATCAATGTATGTGATGTTGTGAAATATTTATTATTTATTTATTTGCTATCATTAATTAGAACTACAACATTAGTTTTATCATAATTTTTGTAATAGGTAGAGTTTCTACATTTCGAGATTCCTGAAAGATTATGAAAAACTTTCAAAAGTATTTAGTTAGTAAAGTGATTATTATTCAGTAGATAATAAAACAAGTTTAAGTTAAAGTTTAGCTTAAAGTAAAATAAAATAATTTAAATATGTCCACGTTCTTGTTTGTTGTAGGTAGGTACATAGCATCCAATTACATAAATATCTTATTATAGTAAATTTAGATTTTTTTATCCGTTACCATTAAATATTTTCACCAATCCGCATTAGGCAAGCGTGGTGATTAAGCCTATTCCCATCATAGTAGCGATGACTTGATTTCTATGATGGAAGCCTTAGCCCTGCAGTGGGTCAGTACCTATATAAGCTGATAGTATTACTATTATGGACGAATACCTATATAACATCTCTATGTTCGACTTCAAAATCGAGTGCGAGAATTGGGCTGCAGTTGGATATTTACTATTTGTTTTTTGGCCGTGTGGTCCCCGGCAGAGTAGAATAGGCCACCCTTACTCTTACCGAGCTGTCGTAAAAGGCGACTAAGGTAAAGCTGCTGACATGATCATCAGCACCCAGAGAAGGCAAACTCTGCATTTATATCAAAACCCTCGCCAACCCGTCTGCCGAGCGTAGTGAGTATGGCAATTACACCTCATGTGATTGAGGGAGTCCCGTGCCCCAGCAGTGGGGACTTAAATGGGCTGACGATGACGATGATTTGTTTTTTTATTATTTTTTATTATTTTTTATTGTTATATTATGTGGCCGTGTGATTGCCACGCTTCGGCATGAATATGCCGGTTCGACCGGGGTGATACCACGGTCTCACTGAAAACCGGCGTGAAGCAACACTGCGCTGTGTTTCACTGCGTGAGTGAGGGTACCGGAGGCTTAATCTAGGGGAAAGAGGGGTTTAAAGGTTGGCAACGCACTTGTGACTCCAGTGGTATCCTGTCCATGGGCGGCGGCTATCGCTTACCATCAGGTGGTCTGTGCGTTCATCTGCCACCTAACATACAAAAAAAAATGCCACTGGTCGAATCGGCCCATTCATGCCGAAGATCACATGGCCTCACAGAAAACCAGCGTGAAGCAGCATTTTATGCTGTGTTTCGCTGCGTGAGTCGGAATCCCAATCCGAGGGAAAGGGCGTTTAAAGGTTGGCAGCGCACTTGTGTCTCCACTGGTGTCGCGGGCGTCCGTGGGCGACGGCAATCGCTTACCATCAGGTGATGTGTATACTCGTCTGTCACCTATCACATTAAAAAAGCTTGCATAGTTTTTGTTAGATTTGACGCCATCCTTGTGTCGCGCTAGCAAGGGATTTTCGTTTGAAAGTAATAATAATAATTCTCACAACATCTCATACGTTGACCTGATTTCATACTAAGTAGCTTAAGCACTTGTGTTACAGATATCAGACAACAGACGAACACAAATATATACTTAAATACATATATTACACCCAGACACTGAACAAACCCAAGTGTTCATCGCACGAATGTTTGTCCAGGGTGGGGATCGAACCCACGACCTTTGGCGTAAGAGGCAGGTCACTACCAATTGCGCCATCCGGTCAGTCAATAGTGGTTATATGGTAGATTCCTCGACCGTATAATAAAGTGACGTGTTCAGTTCAACAATGCTTTGAGGATACTGTAGGGGCTTACTCGCAAAAATCAGATTTTCATAGCTTTAACACGCGAAATAAACATAGGCTTGCTGTCCCAAATCTAAGACTTCATAAAATTGGAAGTTCATTTGTAGGATTGAGCATTAGAATGTTTAATAAGTTACCTCAAAATATTATTGATTTACCGGTACATAAGTTTAAGTTGCATGTAAAAAACTGCCTAATGCAGAAAGGCTACTATAAAGTAGAGGATTATTTGAATGATAAGGATTCCTGGACATGTTGATCTCTTCGCCTGTCCTCTAATGTATAATTCATTTCATAATTTTTCATTGACGATTTATCTAAACGATATTGATTATAAGCATTGTATATCATACTGTCACTGTAATCATAATTTGTATAAGAATGAAAATTGTAATTACCATAATATTTGACATTCATAAATGTTCTTTATTGAATAAAGACATTTTTGATTTTGAATGTATAAAAATTGATTTATATTGATTATTCAATAATTGACAAGATGCTAACCACCTACTATTGTACACCTCGTCCTGCAGTTTATTAGTCTGGATTACCTAAGTAACTACTACTCTTTGTGACCTATGAGGGGAACCTAAGTAGTCATGCTCACTCAAATGTCTCTGAGGTGGTGGCGCTATGTGGCGGGTCATTACATTCCCTCTAATATGGTTGAGTGAAATGATGGCTGACACGTACGTCATACTTGTGAACAGGTGCCACCTTTGGGGACTGGTCTGCTTCGGTTTACCTCATAATATTTATATTATTATTATTTCCTTTATTTTATTTTGTGTAACAATTAAACTGTATGGCTTGGTACGATGATGACACAACATTGTATGAAAGTTTGGCGATTAAAAAGAGTAACTGGCGAGTTTCTTGCCGGATCTTCTCGACCAGAAACAACTTTCCGAGCCGGTGGTAGAATCGCATTATGTTTATTTATTTCTTTAGTATATTTTATGTATCAACATATATATGTATTTACATGTAAATTATACATAAGTACTTATAAATAGTTTTAAGTCATTAAAATGTATGACGATTTGTAAGTGCTGTATACAAGCCTATGCAAATAAAGAATTATTTGATTGATTGATTGATTGCTGCATTGGCGATGCAGCGCTTCCGGAGTGTTCGCGGAAGCGCGAATCGATGGGTTGCCGCCGTCATGAGGAAGCGCGTGCTCCAGCGCTCGTCCGCTTGCGCGGCAGCACCAACACTATCCTCAAGGTCTTCGTTGACCGGTGGGACTCTCCCCTTCTATGAAGGTGGGTGATGACCCATTTACAATAACTAAATGTATAAACTGTATTTACTAACACTTGGTCATATTCATCATCGTCAGCCCATTTAAGTCCCCACTGCTGGGGCACGGACCTCCCTCAATCACATGAGGGCTAATTGCCATACTCACCACGCTTGGCAGACGGGTTGGCGAGGGTTTAGATATAAATACAGAGTTGTCCTTCTCTGGGTGCTGATGATCATGCAAGCAGCTTTACCTTAGTCGCCTTTTACGACAACTCTATAAGAGTGAGGGTGGCCTATTCTTCTCTGCCGGGGACCACACGGCATTATTATACGTCGCTTTAATTTGTAAAAAAACACCATAGTAGTAGCTAGTATCTTGTGAGAATGAAACGGAAAAGGTGTAAGAAAGTATATAAATTCATGTCACTATTTACAAACAGATTTTTATTTAAACCACCAACAAAGTATCTAAAACCTTACAGAGGAATACCAGCGCAAGCACAGTTACCAGCAATAGAAACAGCGCCACTGGCGGGGATGCCGCCGTTGAAGGCGATCACACCAAGAGCTGGCAGCTGGCCAGTGATCACAGCGGTACCGTAGGCGGCAACATCGCCACCAGCCGCCAACTCGCCGAAGCCGCTGCCGATGTACGGGCCGTTGACTGGCAGAGAGGCGGAGACAGACACGTCGGGCAAGAAGCCGTAGCCCTCGAAGCTGCTGCCAACGAGGCCGGAGTTGCCGTAGCCGAGGCCAGCTCCGCCGAGAGCGAGACCGCTGCCGTAGCCGCCGAGAGCGAGGCTGTTGCCGCCGAGAGCGAGTCCTGCATTTCCTACAAGGCTAGCGCCCCCAAGGCCGACACCGAGACCAGCACCGCCAAGGCCGAGACCAAGTCCAGCGTTGTTGAAGCCAACCGCACTGCCAGAGCCAGAAACGCCGCCCAAGCCTAAAGCCAAGTTGTTGGCCATGTAAACATCGTTGTCAAGGACGTAGTTGTTGGCAGCATAGGAATTCGGGCCAAGCACTGTTTGTCCAAACGCGATCTAAAAAAAAAAAACAACATTTGAAGTTTTTGAAGCTAACTCATTGCGCGTAACACTTGTGATGAAATTGAAACTACGCAAAAACGGCGGATTCGACTCGTACGTACGATATACAGTTTTTTGTGTGCAAGTCAAGTCACGCGTACCTTCATTATTCCGTTTTTTGCCTCACTTTAGACGACGCCTTTGACTAAAAGACTATCCATCTAAGCATTGTTACAGATAGTTCAATCTACGAAGACGCGCCCCACCCTTTCTCATTATCGCTGACAAATTAGCAATAGCTCACGCACACTATGATAAATTGTCAGAACGTCACTGGGTAACTGAAAAGATCATCATCATCATCATTTCAGCCAATAGACGTCCACTGCTGGACATAGGCCTCCCCCAATGTTCTCCACACAGATCGGTCCTGTGCCGCCCGCATCCAATGGTTTCTCGCGATCTTCACCAGATCGTCGGTCCACCTTGTAGGAGGCCTGCCACGGCTGCGACCTCCTGTACGTGGCCTCCACTCGAGGAACTTTCCGCCCCAACGGCCGTCTGTTCTCCTCGCTATGTGCCCTGCCCATTGCCACTTGAGGCATACAATCCTTTGGGCTATGTCTGTGACCTTAGTTCTCCTGCGGATCTCATCATTTCTGATACGATCACGCAGGGAGACTATATAGTCCTCTCCATTGCTCTCTGGGTGAATTTGAGCCTCCTTAATGGGCACATTGTAAGCGGCCACGTTTCGGTTCCGTATGTCATCACTGGCAACACACACGCATTAAAGACTTTCGTCTTCAGGCACTGCGGTAGATCTGCCGAGAATATGCTGCGTAGCTTCCCGAACGCTGCCCAGCCAAGTTGGATTCGTCGATCGACCTCTTTCTGGGAGTTGGACTTACGAAAGTCTAGCTGGACTTTTTATCCGAGGCAGAGTACTCGTCTACAACTTCCAGTGTAGAGCTTCCAACTTTTACTAGAGTGGGTACGACATGGGAATTCGACATGATTTTCGTCTTGTCCATGTTGACTGAAAAGTTGCTCTACTTGAGTTTCTTTTTGAGAGAAGTGTTTAAATTATTTAAATGATTAATTTGCGTATCTGCCCAAAAGTGGTAGGGCGCGTCTTCGTGAGTTAAACTATCTTTAATAGTGGTGTAGTATTCCGAATTCCTTTGAAACATATTTTATTCTGTAATGTATTCTTACCTGGAACAGGCAAGCCTGAATGCCGACGAGCAAGAAAGCGAAAGAAGGAGACATCTTTGTTCTTTTCTAACTCAAGATTAAAGCCAGAATGCACTTCAAAAGTAGGTTGAAATTATTTATACTTAAATAGAGATATTTAGCAATTTCAAGTTTAGCAATCTTATCTCAACTTTTCGGTATAAGTTATAAAAGCGAATATCGAAATAATGTTTGAAATTAGCACTTCGTAATACTTGGTAAAAAAATTGCATCTGCGAAAAAAACAATATCACTGTTTCATAAAAAAAGAGATATGAAATTGTAAATAATTTTCATTTTGTAACATTAATAAAGCACATATTGATAGCGCCAGCAATTTGTATCTAATATGTTATCAGTAATGACTGTTACTTGTGAAATTGGAAACTAAACTAAAAGTAAGTATATAAAAACCAAACTTTGAATCGAAATATCATTCAGCTTTCACATACAGAAAGAAAAACAATTAAAATGGCATCCAAAACTGTTTTCTTCCTTGCTCAAGTTCTATTGATCCAGGTAAGTTTAACATAAAACTCAGTTAGATTTTAGTGTAAAAGAGCTTTTATTCTCGCAACATTGTTTGTTTGATTTCCAACCTAAAAACTCAAATTATTCTTTTCTTTTACAGAACGCCTACAGCCAGTTGTACAATACCGGTGCTGGAGCTCCATTCGGCCGCGAAGTAGAAATCGGGCGTGGTTACGGTAACCTTGGTAACGCCAACCTCGGTCTCGGCCTTGGCGGCGCCAACATTGCCGCTGGCAGCTCTAACGTCGCCGTTGGTGGCGCTAACTTCGGCCTTGGCCTGGGTAACGCTGGCTTTGGAATGAGCAACGCCGGTGCTGGTGCTCCGTACGGCCGCGAAGTAGAAATCGGTGTTGGTTATGGCAACCTTGGCAACGCAAATCTTGGTTTCGGTCTTGGCGGCGCTGGTTTCAGTGGTGCCAGCCTTGGCGTTGGCAGCAGCGGTTTCGGTCTTGGCGGCGGCAACATCGTCCTCGACGCTCCGCCCCTGATCAGCAGCGCTACTCTAGCTCCTTTCACAGGCTACAACATCATCCCCAGCGGTCCTCTGGCCGTCACGACCATCTCCCCGCTGGGCCCTAGTGGTTTAGCTGTGGCGTCTGAGAACTACCTGGAGGGTGTGCTGTCTGTGAGCGGGCAGCTGCCTTGGCTCAGTGCTGTGGCGTTCGAAGGCGCTGTGCCGACGTCGGGCTCCGGCGTGGCCACGTGCGGCTGCGGTAATGGCCAGGTCGGCATCACGAGCCAGACGATCGGCGCTGCCCCTGGCTCCCTCGCGCCTAGTCTTGGAGGTCTTGGTCTTGGTGGTGGTAACGTTTACTACTGAGGTTACTAGTCATTTGTTGATTATTGAGTAAATAAATTTAATTAGATAGTATTTCTTTGTATGATTTCCAACTATTTACGACCTTAAGACATCCTTTCTTAGTTTGTAACTAATATACAGCCTGTTTAGGTCAGCAGCCCAACGAAAAAAAGAAACAAAAAATGTATTAATTTACTTAGATATCATAGCACATTTGATACAAATAATAAACATGGACCATGGGCATAAATCACTAACGCAAACGGAAGAGAAAACCAAATTCATAAACTTATGTCGTCTTCTTGAGACTTTTGTCGTAAGAAAACCTACCTGACCCGACAAGCATAGAGTTACTTATATATACTGAGATAGAGGCACCAGTCTGTTAGCAGCGCTAGCGCCATCTAGAGGAAAACGACCAATACGACAAGATAAATGTACAATTGTATATTATAATAATTTGTATCTCATTTTACGTGAAATGTAATTTTTCTTATGAGAATAAATGTCTTTAAACTTTAAACGACCAATACTCAACGGCTGTATAGTACAGCCATAGTAGATATATACGCAAGCAGTATGGACACTACGAACAAACGCTCGATTTCGCACGCACACAGACGCACTTTAGACGGATTCTTAGGTCCCATCGGAGTACAATCGTAGAAAGTAAATTCAGGGTTGTCGATTTTACTCGAGTGCCGCTTACTTTATTTTGGTAGAGAAAATAAGTAGATACATTATTATGTATGTTATCAAAAAAGGTTGCGGATTTTAAAGTGATATGATTTGGGGAAAGGGGGGGGGGGGGGTGGGGGCGTAGGTAAGTGGTGTATCTAAGGAGCGTTCTTTCTATTTTAGTCGAAATTTACTTTTGTCTGCTGTAATTTACGAGTTACGAGTTTAAATTACATTTTGGGGGGGTCGGAGATGGAGATTGATATTGGGGGAGGGGGGGGGACCTCACTATGTTTTAGCCCGAGCGATGACCATGACCAATAGCTTAACGTGGTTTCAAAATAACGAAACAAAACGCAATGAAAAGTATTTCTAATTTTATGTATCTTTGCGTAGCTTTTTGCAACTTTAGGAATCATTTTGTGTACCTTTGTGCACGAATATTGTATGCTAGTATTATGCTTATTTCTTAAGAAATATAATTAGTTTAACACGCACCAGATGATCCTTGTTGCACATAGCACCCTCGATCACGGCCCGGTACTTAAACCAGTTGTACGAGCTACGTCGCACAGACCAACTCAGCAACGACCTACATGCAGCGCGGCTGACCGATGGACCGTCTTCTTGCACCGTCGGCACTCTACACACACACACTAGCAAATACCTTTGAATGTGACAATAAAGATAAACATTGTATATAAACAAGTAAACTACTAACAATAAACAGATTTCAACCGTCTGTGTTGGGTCTCATTTCTCCCGCTGCGGCCAAGACACCTTCAGCCGTCACTATGATCAGTCGAGTGAGCCTGCTCGACTGGCAGCGGTCCCCCTCCTGCCTACCGTCCTGACTCTTCCCGCTTGCTACCCTGGGCGACCCGGGAGCAAGCTCCCATCACCTTATCTATTTATGTATTTATTCCCATGGATAGGCAGGGCTAGGGCTCTAGGGACTTAGTGTCTTAGACAAAGGGGCTCTAGGCTCACTAGAGAGTTAGGTTCCCTTCCTTTCCTTATAATCTGTTCGCCGGGACGCGGTGCCTTACAACTATCGCTTCCCGCCCGTACATTTTCTCATCATAGTGGTCTCCTACTTACTTTTAATTTACTAGCGTCCTATGTATCTATTGCGTAGTTAAGATACTTTCACTTAAACATATTTCTATAGACCTCTACCGCAGGTCTTTAAATCACTAAATTACATCAGCTTCCTATTGATCCCTTATTTACCTGGCCAGGAACGCGGTGGCTTAAAACCACTCGTTTCTGGTCTTATTCCACAAACAATCGTAACCATGTTCCCAAAACACTCTACAAAGATTTAATTTTACAAGTTTCATTTCTAGTAAATTATCAACTTACACCAAATAACAATACAATAACATTCATTTGATGTAAGTAAGCAATGTCACGTAGGCTAATGACTTAGCTAATTTTGCAACACTGCAATTTCATGATCAAACAATGCTATTAACTAATAAATTTATTTTAGAATACTTAGATTTTGTACATTCAGTAGTGTAGGTAGGTAACAAGAAGGGAAATTTTAAGCATTGTTTGACGACTTAGTAACTAGGAGCAACAGTTCTCCTGGCCTAACTGGGCCACAACTTTAACTTTATTATTAACTAGGAGCAACAGTTCTCCTGGCCTAACTGGGCCACAACTTTAACTTTAACATTAACTAGGAGCAACAGTTCTCCTGGCCTAACTGGGCCACAACTTTAACTTTAACATTAACTAGGAGCAACAGTTCTCCTGGCCTAACTGGGCCACAACTTTAACTTTATTATTAACTAGGAGCAACAGTTCTCCTGGCCTAACTGGGCCACAACTTTAACTTTATCATTAACTAGGAGCAGCAGGGCTCCTGGCCTAACTGGGCCACAACTTTAACTTTATTATTAACTTGGAGCAACAGTTCTCCTGGCCTAACTAGGCCACAACTTTAACTTTATCATTAACTAGGAGCAGCAGGGCTCCTGGCCTAACTAGGCCACAACTTTAACTTTAACATTAACTAGGAGCAGCAGGGCTCCTGGCCTAACTAGGCCACAACATTATCTCATCATTGTCAAGGAGCAGTGATGCTCCTGGCCTATCAAGGCTACAATTTAAGAACAATCAAGGATCATGCCCATAGTCGAGGGGCGTAGAAACTACAACAACTTTTACTTTTACTATTATTATTGTAGTGACTTACAACCACTACTCTACCGAGCTAGCAGCTCTAGGTCTAAAACCATGAGACCTCTTTTTAACATCTTACTCTTTTCTTGGAGTGGAAGGGTTCTCTACTGAGAATTACCATCTTCCCGAAAACATCGGGAACGCCTGAGCCCAATAGTTGGGAAAGGCAATTAAACGTATAATAACAAAACCATCAAATTATTTAAAATTCAACATTTCATTCATACTATTTGTTTATGTTGCGCAAAACATTGTTAAACGAATTAGACTACTCATATTACATACTTGATCAACGACAACATTCTATATCAAATTGACAACGTAATTACAACCTTAGTACTATCATTATAAATAAAGTTTTGCTTTGACAGCAGTAACAAACAGTTTTGTAAGTTAGGCAGGTTTAACCATATCTTATGTACAGACAACACCACGACTACATCGATGACAACAGAGAGACACTGACAGCAGCGGATCGGTAACTGGCCTCCCCAACGGGTCTCACCAGTTCATTGAGAAGTCGCATATGCTGTTCAGTACAACCTGGCCTATCTACAACCATCAACCAATCAGCAATTAACCAGAGATGTAGAATGCATCCCAAGAAGCTCGAGACAACACTACCATAACACTGTTGGCAACAATTGCGGTTCGAGAGGGTCGCAGCCAGAGCAGCGGACATCGCGTCAACGCAGTCACGCAGGGTCGTTGCACTCCAACAACACACATTTGGCAGAGGCACCACTCAAACAGCATCCCTTTGCCCTCCCCTCTTCGTCTTTTTCTTCGAGTCGGGAATATGTACGAGCTACGTCGCACAGACCAACTCAGCAACGACCTACATGCAGCGCGGCTGACCGATGGACCGTCTTCTTGCACCGTCGGCACTCTACACACACACACTAGCAAATACCTTTGAATGTGACAATAAAGATAAACATTGTATATAAACAAGTAAACTACTAACAATAAACAGATTTCAACCGTCTGTGTTGGGTCTCATTTCTCCCGCTGCGGCCAAGACACCTTCAGCCGTCACTATGATCAGTCGAGTGAGCCTGCTCGACTGGCAGCGGTCCCCCTCCTACCTACCGTCCTGACTCTTCCCGCTTGCTACCCTGGGCGACCTGGGAGCAAGCTCCCATCACCTTATTTATATATGTATTTATTCCCATGGATAGGCAGGGCTAGGGCTCTAGGGACTTAGTGTCTTAGACAAAGGGGCTCTAGGCTCACTAGAGAGTTAGGTTCCCTTCCTTTCCCTATATTCTGTTCGCCGGGACGCGGTGCCTTACAAACATCGCTTCCCACCCGTACACCAGTAGTCCCAAGATAAGAATAATGTTTTACAAAAATAAGTGGACAACCCTATACGGTACAACCTAAATCTATGTTACCTATCAAATCGGGTTGACTAATATGAGTTTCTAGCAAAATCAATGTCTTCTGGAATTACCTGTACCAGGGGCGTCTAAATATTCCTGTGTGTGGCTGTCGTTGAGGTTAGGCCGCCTTACCCGAAATCGGTCAAAGGATATTATAAGTATGGCGCTCAACAAAAGCAAAACATATGCAATAAAAATTAGGGTAAGTACATTTTAGTTTCAACATTGCTCAACAGATGTCGCTGTGTTGAATTGAATCGCACAAGCGTTTCGTTTTTTCTCACATACATATACCCTGTGAATGCTTAACCTACCAAATACTTGCAACTTTGCTAGACACCTCAAAATATGGTTTATTTACGAATCAAGGCTTTTATTCCTGAAACCTTGTCACCTTGCTATAAAGCTGTACAGTGAATTAAAATATGTATAGGTACTTTAGAGAGTCTGGTGCTTAACCCCTAATAAATCATAGTAAGATTAACTAAACCTACTCGAATAAGACTCAGGATAAAAATCTCAGATCAAAATTTTATAAGTTCAAAAAAAATTTAAACTGTTATAGACTGTCCTACATACGAACATTTTTGGTTAAATATTGTCTACATATTACATATTAGCATAAGGTTTTGTTACAGCACATGATAGTCCCCCGACGAGACAATATTTAAGGTGACGGGTAGGGCACACTAGCGACGCCAATCGATTTTAATTTTTAGCTACTAAAACAAGTTTTATTTTAAACAATTTTGGGGTTACAACCTCTCGGCATACACTTATACTACTTATTAAATAACCATGCAAAAATTTTGGGTCCAACGCGTACGCGAAGAATTGATTACCGCCAAAAGCCGACAATTTTAGTGTGAATCAATTTTACGCGTACAAAAACGGACCCAACATTTGTGCATGGTTATTTAATAAATAGTATAAGTGTTCGCCGAGAGGTTGTAACCCCGAAATTGTTTAAAATAGATCCGGTTAAGTAGCTAAAAATTAAAATCAATTGGCGTCGCTAGTGTGCCCTACCCGTCACCTTAAGCAAAAATGTTCATACGTAGGACAGTCAGCAGCAGTATCAATTTATTTTTGGACTATTAAAATTTTCGTCGGGGGTTTTTAAATGTTTAATTTATTTTTTATTATTCGCTCTATAAAGAGACTAATTTTTTTTGTTTTATTTAAGTACAAATCAGTTCCCGCTTTCAATAGGCACCAGACTCAAGTATATATTATAATTTATTATTTCGCCATTTCATGGGGGGGGGGGGGGGGGGGGCGGTCTTGGGTTTAAAATTTTTCATAGTTTATTGTACTCTATTACTTAAATACTTTTATATCATACCTACAAATCGGGGAGGGTTTCATACAATGTGTTGATCTGACATTTTGTGGCGGTAGCCATCTTGGATCAATTTACATCTGACATAGCTAAAACCACTGTCAATCAATTCACCTTTCAAACAAAAAAAAACAAAATCAAAATCGGTTCGTAAAAAAAATTGATCGGGAGCTGCGACGCCACGGACAGACACACACACACACACACAGACACGTTAAACTTATAACACCCCGTCGATTTTAGGTCGGGGGTTAAAAAAAGGGTG
The DNA here is from genome assembly GCA_019059595.1 of Marasmia exigua. Classification (NCBI taxonomy): domain Eukaryota; kingdom Metazoa; phylum Arthropoda; class Insecta; order Lepidoptera; family Crambidae; genus Marasmia; species Marasmia exigua. The sequence goes on along the minus strand of CM032489.1, from coordinate 3,691,316 downwards.
AGGCTGGTTATAGGCTATTTTTGTTTGGTAAATCTTCATTATTAGGTACCTAAATATCCTAACCGATACTTCGGCTATGGCGGCCATCGACAAGTGCACAAGTGTACGCGCAGACGCAATTACCTTACCCTCATATTTCGATAGGACATAGTGACTCTTGAAGAACTATCGACCCATTTTCCTTCTAAGCCACGTCTATAAGCTGTTTTCAAGAGTGATCACGAACTATCTTGCGCGGAGACTCGACGAATTCCAACCACCGGAACAGGCTGGGTTTCCGGAGGGGATACTGCACCATAGATCACATGGTTCTCCTGGTAAAGGGTTCTCCTGTAAAGGGTTGCGAAGTTCAGACGGCAGTCATTTCATTGTAATTACCAGACTCCCCTAATCCTGCATCATCATCATCATCATCATCATCATCAGCAACACACATCCGTCAACTGCTGGACATAGGTCTCCCCTAATGCACGCCACTGCTCCCGATTTTCGGCCACTCTCATCCAGCCCACACCAGCCAGCCTTCGAATGTCATCATCCAATCTTGTCGCAGGGCGTCCTACACTACGCTTACCGAGTCGCGGTCTCCACTCAAGGACTTTACGGCTCCAACGGCTGTCAGTTCTGCGGCTAATATGATCAGCCCACTGCCACTTCAGTTTGCTAATTCGGTGGGCTATGTCGGTGACTCTGGTTCTCTGTCGGATTACATCATTTCAAGAAAGGCGACAGCCTTGGATGCAACCGGGAAGTTACACGCTAAAATGAGGAAGAAGACTTTAAGCAAGGGACAGTTGAAAAGAACACGCCTAGATTAGGTCATAAGAATGAAGTAAAAAAATCTTATCACAAAATCATGACAACACACGCGTTCAATAACATCAATTCCTTGAAACATATTACGTATGATTATGCAAATATGCCATTGACATTGCAAAACTGCATACATTTACACTAAATAAAAACGCACGACTAGTTAATTTTCTATCATTGTCATCAATATACCAGACACGTAGCAAAATGAGGAGCTTGGCTGTTCTTTGCATTTCTTTCTGCCTTGTTCAGGTAATATTTAATCATTGTAGTTTTTTCTTCCTCACTACTAAGGGTCCGTGGTCATCATCGTCATCATTAGCGTTTTGTCTCGGTTACGTCCCAAGCTGTTGTTTTAGGGCACATGTTCCCCTTTCCCACTTTAACTCCTCCACTTCGCACGGTCTTGTGCATCCCTAGCGGTCAGTTTATTAGCATGCATGTCATCCTTTACGATGTCAAACTACACTCTTTTAAGTCGCTACCACCACCGAGTCCCGGACTCGGTGGTGGTGGTATGGCCAGAAATTGGTTTCCCACTTAGCTATCCGGTTTTCGCAGGACATGTACGGTCATTCGCATACGTTGGTACGGACCATTGCAGGTGAATCTTCAGTAGTTTATCTGATATCACGGACATGAAGGCTTCCACGCATGCAAGTTTCTCACACGGTCTTTCCGTATGTCAACTCCTCACATCCACCGCATCATATTCATCTCTGTAACATGATGTGGGTTCGTGATCTTTTTGTTAAATCATGTCGTCATCATCTTACCATCCGTCCGGAGCCCTAGGTTCCTTTGATAAATCGTGTCTCGGACCAAATCGTTCCATCTTCCTCGATCTTTACTTGCGTGGATGGCTTGGCTATCTAATCTGTCTATCACGAATAGCTGTGCTCTCTTAGTCTTTTCCTGGGATCTTTCCAACAACATCTTTTCGAGGCTTTTCAGAGTTTGCTTGCGAAGAATTTTCCAGTTTTTTGGGCACATCAAGCTTCAAGCCTAATCCCGTCATAGTGATGGAGGTCTTTGATTTGCAATGGTACTGTGTGTAATGCTGATATTTTTTTTCCAGGAAAAAGAGAGATGAAGTGGAAAAGATGTGTCATTGGAAAGATCCCATCATTTTTATTATTAAACTTACTATATCCTGAATCATTATCTTAAGTAAATACTCCGGGCTCCAAAGCGACAGCTTTGGCCGCAACCGGGAACCACACCCTCTGAGGTGATGATCTCATTAATATAAATAAAATCCTTTTTATTTTCAGGCTGCCTTCAGCCAAGTGATTCGAGCACCTGGTGTCAGCTCCTTGATTCCTACTCCAGTTCCCGTGCAAGAAGTAGCTATCACAGCCCCTTTGCCAGCGGGTGGGCCGTTTGGCGGGACTGGACTTGGCGAGATCAGCGTAGACGGAGAGGTGGTGGTCAGCGGCCAGACAGCGGTTACTGGGTCTGTGCCAGTGGTTGGCTATGTGACGTTCAGTGGCACGATACCGGCTGGCGGGGTGGTGTCCCTGGCTGGTGATTGTGGCTGTGCCAATTAATCTGTAGTGTTTTGTTGTTTTTGTAAATTATGTTTGTTGAAATATATATTTGTTGAATATTTTTTGATTTATTTGTCCTATCTAATGTGTATTAAGAACCTTAACTCAAAATAGATCAAAAGTGAGCCACATTTCGGCATGAATGGACCGGCTCAACCGGAGTGATATCACGGCCTCACAGAAATTCTGCGCAAAGCAGCACTGTGCTGTGTTTCACTGTGTGAGTGACGGTACCGGAGGCGTAATCCCGGGGGAAAGGGGGTAAGGTTATGTTAGAGAGCGTGACTACACTGGTGTTGCGCGTGTCCATAAGCGGTGACAATCGCTTACCTTCAGGTGATCCGTCTGCTCGTCTGCCATCTATAACATAAAAAGAAAGTATTTAGAATGCCGCCAAGGTGGATGTCCTACACTACGTTTGTCCAGCATAATCTAAAAAAAAATTTCTGCGAAAAAAAACATTTTAGTTAGTGATTATTGAAGACGGTTTTATTCGCATATTTTTTTTTTTTGGCAGGCATCCCCCTCCCCCCCCTCTCATCCTCCTTCCACCCTCGCCGAATAACTAACAAACTGTGAATATAGTATTGAAAGAGCTATCCTTAACTCCTTACCGTTGAGGAGTTGACCTTTCATCATCAGCTGAGCCACAAAATTAATGCAATTAGTCGTAAATACTGGTGCAGTTTTGAAAAAAAGATACAAAAACATTAATTGTGCCTTTAAAATTTGCAGGTTCTCATTTTTTGGCAGCCACGCCCCCCCCCCCCCCTCCCCTTTCCACCCCCGCCACATAACTAACAAACAAATTTATTGTGAGTACAGTATTGAAAGAGTTATCCTTTAACTCCTTACCGTTGAGGAGTTGACCTTCCAGCATCAGCAGACCCACAAAATTAATACAGCCAGGCGTTAATACTGGTGCAATTTTGAAAAAGGTAAAAAAACATTACGTGTCCCTATAAAATTTGAGAGTTCCCCTCAATTTTTCCAGGATCCTATCATCAGATTCTGATATCCTGATCATGGTACCAATCCGGGACTATCTACTTTCCTGCTAAAAAATAATCATCAATGTCGAATTGAGAACCTCTTTTTTTTTTTTTTTTTTTGAAGTCGGTTAGCAATAGTTAAACTTACGTAATCATGATTGTAAAATTGGCTTACAAATAAAATTGCTTATCGACAAAATAGAACCTGTAATATCGACAATGTTATTTACTTATTTGTAACCTAAGCATTTAACTTGAACTTGACACGAAATGTGTGTCAAGTGTCAAGAACACTGTTAATGTAATATCCTCCAACCGATTACGGCTACGGCGGCCAATCTCAACGATCAGCCACGTACGCAGAATATATTATAGTGCTCAAGTGTGTGCGCAAACACAAGTGCACTCTCTATTCCCTTTCCCTCATATTCCGATGGGACACTACTGTGACACGACCAGAGAGGGATTGGGCGCAGGATCAACGGCTCAGCGTGCTTACCGAGGCACGGGGGTACACGGGACGTCCACCCTCCCGCCCTCGCTCCGCGGGACGTCCACCCTCCCGCCCTCGCCGCCGCCGAGGTCGCCGTTCCCCAGGTGGGCACTGTCCCGCCTGGACAAAGGCCTGGCCCGGGAAGCGGCCCTAATCCAGGACTGGATTTCCCCGGTCCTGGACGACGACGCCGATGCGGCTGCCGAGGGCCTTCGCCAGTCCATGACCGAGGTGTGCGATTTTAGCATGCCTCGGTCACGCCGCCCCGACCCCAGACACGCCGTGTACTGGTGGTCGGCCGAGCTCGACGCCCTCCGCGCGGAGTGTTTCTCCGCCCGGAGGGCTTACACCCGGAGCCGGCGACGACGGCGACGGGACCAGGAGGAGGAGGCGCGCCTCTACGAAGTATTTCGAGAGAGGAGGCGCGCACTCAAGGGCGCGATCGGCGAGGCAAAGGATCGCGCCCGAGAGGAGATGCTCCAGAGTCTCGACGACGATCCGTGGGGGCGGCCGTACAAGGCGGCGCGGCAAAAGCTGCGCCCCATTGGCCGCCCCGTCACCGAGACCCTGGAGCCGGGGCTCTTGGGGCGGGTGGTACAGGGGTTGTTTCCCCCCTGCGACCACTCGTTTGTCCCCCCCCCGATGCCTCCACCATATGGACTATACTAGTTGGTGGAGGCCCCCCCGCAGGTCACGACGACGGAGCTCGGAATAGTCGAGCTCCGACTGCGGGGGAAGAAGACCGCCCCCGGGCCGGATGGAGTCCCGGCCCGCATCCTCTCCATCTGCCTCGGGCAGATGGAAGAGAGGATCCGGGGCCTCTTTGACCGGTGCCTCCGGTCAGAGAGGTTCCCCCGGATCTGGAAGGAGGGCCTGCTGGTCCTCCTTCGGAAAGAAGGGCGGCCGGCTGACGAGCCGTCGGCCTATAGGCCGATCGTGCTGCTGGACGAGGGGGGGAAGATCTTCGAGAAGATCATCGCTTCCCGCCTCGTCCAGCACCTCGAGGAGACTGGGCCTAATCTCAGTGAGGCCCAGTACGGGTTCAGGGCGGGTCGATCAACGATCGACGCCCTGTCCCGGCTCCGCTCCCTCTGCGAGAGAGCGTCGAGCAGGAGGGAGGGGTTGTTGGCAGTCTCGTTAGACATCAAGAATGCCTTCAACTCCCTCCCCCATGCAGTTATTATGGAGGCACTCCGGTATTTCCGGGTGCCTCCATACCTGATAGGGCTGGTCGGCGACTATCTCGCCGACCGGTCCGTGGCGTTTGTTGACGCCGCTGGTTCTGTCCAGCGGCGTCAAGTTGTATCCGGTGTTCCACAGGGGTCCGTTTTGGGACCCCTGCTCTGGAACATCGGGTACGACTGGGTGTTGCGAGGCGCGCTTCTCCCGGGCATGGGTGTCATCTGCTATGCAGATGACACCCTAGTCACCGCCCGGGGGAAGTCCTTCCGGGATGCAGCGCGCCTCGCATCGGTCGGCGGCGATTTAGTCGTCGGCCGTATCGGCCGGCTGGGGCTAAATGTAGCCCTGGCCAAAACCGAGGCCCTTTATTTTCCCGGGCCTCGGGAGAGCCGACCACCCCCCGGCGCAGCCATCCGCGTCGGGGGGGTGGACATCCCGGTGGGGGCCGAGATGAAGTATCTCGGCCTCACACTGGATCCGCGCTGGCACTTTGGCCCCCACTTTAGGGGGGTGTCAGCGCGGGTCCTAAAGGCAGCAGACCACCTTTCGTGGCTGCTGCCGAATCTGGGAGGGCCCGGAGAGAAGTGTCGGCGGCTATACGCCGGCATTCTCCGCTCCATGGCCCTCTACGGGGCCCCGATCTGGGCGGAGGCCCTGAACAGGAGGGGCAATGCGGCCCTCTTAAGGAGGCCGCAACGGGCCATTGCCCAGCGGGTCGCGAGAGCCTACCGAACGGTAGGCTTCTCCGCGGCCTGCGCACTCGCCTCCACCCCGCCATGGGAGTTGGAGGCTGGAGTGCTGGCCGCCGTCTACGAGTGGACGGCGGCCAAGCGAGCGGCTGGCGAGTCCTTCTGCCCCCGAGAAAGGGAGGCGAGAAGAAAGGAGGACCGCCAGCAAATGACGGAGGCATGGACGGCCTCTCTCCAGGTGGAGAGGTACGGCCGTCCAACGCTCGCGGCGCTCGCCCCGGTCTTGGACCGGTGGCTCGAGCGCCCCCACGGGTTTTTGTCCTTCCGGACGGTGCAGGTACTTACCGGGCATGGTTGCTTCGGTAACTACCTGCACCGTATTCAGCGGGAGGACACTCCTTCGTGCCACCAGTGCGGCGCTGCGGAGGACTCGGCGCACCACACTTTGGTGGTGTGCCCGTCCTTCGACCAACAGCGGTCCGCGCTGGTCGCGGAGGTCGGACATGACCTCTCGTTGTCCAGCATAGTTGTAGCTATGCTGGATAGGGAGAGTGCGTGGTCGGCCTTCGCCCACTTCTGTGAGGAAGTGGTGGCGCAGAAGGAGGCGGCGGAGCGGGAGCGCGAGTCTAACCCCCTCGCAGGCCCGCTTCGAGCAAGGAGAGGACGAGTTCGGCGGAGAACTCTCCGTCCTCTCCGTGGAGGTGGCCAGCCGGCAACAGGGACGGGGGTCCCTGTGCCGGCACTGCCATTGGCACCTCCACCGCTCGTTGGGGACGGCTCAGCTCTTCCGGCTGTCCCCAACCCCCCTCCTCCTAGTCTGAGGAGGGGCGTGGCCGCACACCCCGTGTAGGGGCCTGTGGGGGAGTGGGGTTGCGGGGAATAGCCTAGTGCAGTTCCCGTGACCCCATTCTATACCCACGGGTGGTTGAGCCCCGGGAGTTTTAGTGGGTATGCCCTCAGGCCGCTTCTTGTTAGAAGAAGCGGCCCGGAGGGTGAGTCCCACAGTACCCTGTCGCCCCCCGGCGGCAGGGTCTGCGTAATGCATTTCTCCCGGGAAAACAAAAAAAAAAAAAAAAAAAAAAGGCACGGGGGTACAAGACCGCCAACTTCCAGACTCCGGGCTGACACTGAGAATTTCTTAACGAAAACTTAGGTACAAATTTTTGGGCCGACCCGGGGATCGAACCCGGGACCTCTTGCACAGCCGTCGCCTTAAAGTGCGACCCACTAACCACTGCGCCACCGAGGCAGTCACTGTTATAATTTACTATAATAATAAAGCATTAATTTAAAGACATAAGACATTTCAGGAGGCCAATTCTCGTGCTCGTGACATTTATTTTCATACGACATATATCACTAAAACATAGTTTTTTTGTATGGTTTTTAGATGATATCCGCCATGTTTTCAAAATATCACGAGCACGAGGTGAGCTCCAGGTGACAGTAATGCTGGCAGCTACCTTTTTTTTCCCAGGGGAAGCCCTCATGGCCGTCACCTTGCTACATGTAGGAAACAAGGTGGTGTGTGGGACTCAAACCCTAACTAAAACCCCTGGGGTGTCCATCTCCGCGCAATCGCGGTCGGAAATAACCCCACAGCCGGGACTATGCTGGCAGCTACCTCGGCCAACGCATTGGGTTGGCCATTCAAAGAGGTAACGCCGCCAGCATTCTGGGCATGATGAGTAGCGGGGAAGATGTTTCATCTCATCCATAATCTTGTAAATAGTATTCCTCTTTTTGTTTATTTTTAGCATTCTGTAAATAGGTACTTTTCATGTTCCGTGTTATTTTGTGTAATATAAAAAGATTTATATTATTTATATATTCAGCATTCATTTATTACTAAAAATCGTCAATACAATTATTTACACCATCGGTCACAACTTTATAAGGCTCAAGTTCGGCCCCATATCGAATACTGCTCCCATCTCTGGGCTGGTGCATCTCATTGCCAATTTCTTCCGTTTAACCTCAGGGCTGCTGCAGGGTGACTGGACTCTCTCTAGTCGACTTGATCCTCTAGCACTGCGGCGGGATATAGCCTTCCTCAGCATTCTATACCGCATCTATCATGGGGAGTGCTCTGAGGAACAGTTTGATCTACTCCCTGAATTCTTACATCGAAACACACGCAAGCGATTGTCATTACTTCCATCATCTCGAAGGTTGGCGGTCTGATACTGTATGTTTCTCGCTGAACTTTCTACCACGTACCTCAGTTCTGTGGAACGGTTTGCCTGCGAGGGTGATTCCCGGCGGCTACGACTTAGGGACCTACAAGAGAAGAGAGTACTCTTTTTTAAAAAGGCCGGCAACACATTAGCGATCTCTCTTATTTCGCGGATGTTCATGGGCGGCGATAATTACTCCCCATCAGGTGACTCGCTTGCTCGTTTGTCGCCTCTAGCATAATAAAAAAACACATATTTTGGCCCGACCCGGGGATCAAACCCGGGACCCAGTTTTTGAAGTGCGACGCAATTCCCACTGCGTCACCGAGGCACTCCACATAATTAGGTAGCAATTTAGGATATAATGACGCGGCGAGGTGGGGACGCGGCGGGGGTGAGGACACGGCGATGGCGCGGCGGGACGGGGCGGAGGCGCGGCGGGGGTGGGCCGCAGACGCGGCGGCGGCGGGGAGCGGCGAGTGTTGCCAGATTATGATGGTTTTTTTACTCAAGGTGAAGCAAGCTTATGTACAGACAGCCACACACACGAATGTATACAAACCTGTCAAATTTCTTCACATGATTCTCACCATCATACATGCTTTGTTCAATTTAAGAAATGAATTAGATTTTAGTAACCTTTTTTTTTTTGTTGACATAGGAGAATGCGTTCGCATCGTCCTAAGTGGGAGAAGTCTTCAAACCTGCAAACCTTCAAGAAAAGAGCTTATTCCTTTTTTAAAGGTCGGCAGCGCACTTGTGACTCCTCTTGTGTTGCAGGTGTTCATGGGCGGCGGTAATCGCTTACCGTTAGGAGATCCGTCTGCTCGTCTGCCCCCTATCCCATAAAAAAAGTCGTGGGTCATGAACGAAACCTGCCACCACGATATCTCCCGGACGGAAGTCCGCGTACAAAACGGGCACGGCGCTTCCTCCCCCAGGGTCGGGGGAGGGAGTGGGGACAGCCAGTAGAGTAGAGCGGTCTCCACCAGATTAGTAACCTGATATTTGGCTGTCTAATATCAAGTTTCCTAACCTAAAGCACTTAGACACAGTAATATCGAAATTAGTTCATCATCATCAGCCTATCGCAGTCCACTGCTGGACGTAGGCCTCTCCAATTGTTCGCCACTGTGATCTATCCATGGCTTCTCGCATCCAGCTCTTGCCAGCCATCCTGCGCAGATCGTCCCCCCACCTAGCCAGAGGGCGCCCTACATTACGTTCGCCAAGACGCGGGGGGTGCGAAATTAGTAACGTTAAAGTTTTTTAATATATATTTTTTTATATATAAATATTTCACAACATCACTTACATTGATCTGACTCTGAGATAGGTAGCTCAAGCACCTGTGTTACGGGTATCAGAATCAACAGTGGGATTACAAATATATACATATAGATAGATAGATAGATATTCTTTATTGCACAAAAATAAAATACAAGCATGATACAAAAACAGCAACAGACAGTACAATAGGGCTACTAATAATACTTTTCTTTTGTAAATACAGACATATAATACATAAAAAACACCCAGACCAATACAAATAGACATGTTCATGCACACAAATGTTTGTAGATACAGTGCGGGGATCGAACCCACAACCTTTGGACCAAAGGCAGCGTTCACTACCACTGTTCCAAACGGGTCGTCGGATAATTTAACAATAATTATAACTTCAAGGCACTTAGCGTAAAACTGTAAGTCCTGATTAAAAGATGAACAGACGGATGATCTGATGGTGAGCGGGGTCCATGGTCGATAGCAAGCGCTTATAATTAGGTTATCCGCCTGTTCGTCTGCCACCGTTTCTATATTCACAACAGTACCGGAAGATGTGTTCCCTGAACGCTATGATCTGAACTGATTCAAGAAAAGAGCGAATAGGCTGTTACTAGACAGGCATGATCCATCCTCGGCCACATCATCACTTACCATCAGGTGAGATTGTGGTCAAATGTCTATTCTATTAAAAAAAAAGTATAGTTAGAAGTCGGGGGGTTTTTCACATCTGATTAAAAAATATAGAAAGTGTACTTATTTTATTCTCCTGGCATCACAAATCTGTCCAATAATTGATAGAAATTAATTTATTTTCTCTCTCAGTCTAACGTAGAGCCGCCTCTCGCTTTAACTTGGCACAATGTAGAAAACATAACAGAAAAATAACATTTAACATCAATTGATAGAAGTTTCTTTTTATCTTATTTTAGAACAATATTGTATTTAAAATCTAAAAATATTTGTTAAATCAATTACATAAGTACATTCAACAAATATTGCGGTTGCGGCGGTGATAATAGATTTTTGACCCCCGACAAAAATCGACGGGGAGTTATAAGTTGGACGTGTCTGTTTGTGTGAGTGTGTGTGTTTGTGTGTGAGTACGTGTGTGTGAGAGAGAATATGTGTGAGTGTGTCTGTGGCATCGTAGCTCCCGAATGGATGAACCGAGTGTTCCGAATCGGGAGTGTTCTTAGCCATGTTAGATGGAAACTGATCCAAGATGGCCGCCGCCACAAAATGTCGGATTAACCTATTGTAGGTATGATAATCCCACATGATAAAGATATTACATAAAAGGGTTTCAATAGTAGAATATAATACCCAATTAACAATTTCAAATCCAAGATTGGGAAATAATAAATTATAATATATACATGAGTAGGGTGCCCATTGAAAGCGGGAATTAATTTGTACCTGAGTAAAATAAAAATTAGAAAGTCTCTTTAAAAGCGTAAAACAAAAAATAAATCAAAAATCTATAAACCCTCTGCAAAAATTTGATAAGTTCGAAAATAAATTGAAACTGCTGTTGAGTGTCCTACGTAATGAACATTTTGCTTAAATATTGTCCCGTCGGGGGACCGCTCCTTCATCATCATCAGCCCATTTAAGTCCCCACTGCTGGGGCACGGGCCTCCCTCAATCACATAATGGGTAATTGCCATACTCACCACGCTTGGCAGACGGGTTGGTGAGGGTTTTGATATAAATGCAGAGTTTTCCTTCTCTGGGTGCTGATGATCATGCCAGCAGCTTTACCTTAGTCGCCTTTTACGACACCTCTGTAAGAGTGAGGGTGGCCTATTCTACTCTGCCAGGGACCACACGGCCGGCTATAAAGTTATTTAACTTTAATTTATAAAGTAAATTTAAAGCTCACTGGCTATAAAACAAAAAAAAATAAAAACACAGGGATCAACACCCAATAAAGACAAAAGTAATAAAGATTTTAAAACGAACTGACATTAATTAACCAGGTCATAATTATTATTTATTCTTACATGTAAGGCTCTTGTGACATTTTGAGTTACACATGAGGTTTGCGTGCACAACAAACACTATTGCGTCAGCCACGAAATGACGCAGATCACGCCACGCGGTAGCGGGATGAAGAGCGGGAGGAGTAACAAGTCGGCCAGACCGTATTTATTACTTTGGCTAACTTTGACACATTATTATGAATAATGTCCAGACAAAGTGATTAATTTATTACTTTGACTAGTCAATTTGGCCATTATCTATAATGACCAGTCATTATGTATAATAGCTATTTAATCACTATGACTGTAACATATATACAAAAGAAAAGTCATCATCGTCAGCCCATTTAAGTCCCCACTGCTGGGGCACGGGCCTCCCTCAATCACATGAGGGGTACCTAATTGCCATACTCACCACGCTTGGCAGACGGGTTGTCGAGGGTTTTGATATAAATGCAGAGTTTTCCTTCTCTGGGTGCTGATGATCATGCCAGCAGCTTTACCTTAGTCGCCTTTTACGACACCTCGGTAAGAGTGAGGGTGGCCTATTCTACTCTGCCGGGGACCACACGGCCGAAAACGAAACGAAAGAAAAGTATTATATGTATATAATTGTAATTCCTGTGCGCCCAGAACTGTGCTTCGTATTCCGAAGTGCCGTGCCGTTTTTGTGGAAAAACAAAATACTATTAAATACTATTATTCCTCTGTTGTTTCTGACACATATCTGTGACACAGGTAACTCTAGCAGTTATACCGATCTCGGAGTCAGATTAATGTTTGTGATGTTGTGAAATATTTTTTTATATTTATTTTTACTTTTTCCTCATCTTAGCGTGTGATTCCCGGTTGTGTCCAAAGCTATCGCTCTGGAGCCCGGGGGTATGTTTGGTTAGACCCTTTATCAGGGGAACCAGACCAACTGAATTATGGATACACGTTTCAGAAACTATTCGAAACGTGCAAGTTTCCTCATGATGTTTTCCCTCACCGCCGAGCTAATGGTAGAAATACGCACATAGATTTGAACAATTCCGGGTGCATTAGTATATTATTCTAAACTTTCATGGTCACTAACATTAGAATACTTATTTACGAGATTTCTACCATGTAGGTACCAAGTACAAAAATGACAATCGTGAGGACGGGTTTAAATTGGAATTTGGAATCTACTGATTTGAAAATGTAAAAACCGTTGTCATTTCGCGGCCAGATACTGTGAGTGTCGAGAACATAATGAGTTAGTAAACAGTAAAAATAGTGAGTTACTGTTCACTAACTCACTATTTCTCGCACCAGTTCTCGACATTCAACACTCATAGTATCTGGAGCCCAATTCTCGGGCTCGTGACATTCATTTTCATACGACATATATCACTAAAACATAGTTTTTTTGTATGGTTTTCGGGTGATATCCGCCATGTTCTCAAAATATCATAAGCACGAGAATTGGACTCCTGGCTGTAAGTGTTGCGTGTCGAGAATAGGTGCGAGAAAATAGTGAGTTAGTGAACAGTGGTACCTGAGCGGAGGTGCGCATAGTAGAACACTGCGAAATTTACCCGCATAAAGTTCAGTTAGGTACTCCATGACCATAGCGCTTGCAACAGTGCCGAAATCGGGAACTCAAAAATAAGGTACATGGTAGAAATCTCGTAAATAACTATTCTAATATCATGGGTGAATGCTCGGATTCAAACACTGTACCAACCAAACCAATGGTTCGATCAAACAACGAGTTCAGTGGTTCAGAATCATCATCATCATCATCAGCCCATTTAAGTCCCCACTGCTGGGGCACGGGCCTCCCTCAATCACATGAGGGGTAATTGCCATACTCACCACGCTTGGCAGACGGGTTGGCGAGGGTTTTGATATAAATGCAGAGTTTTCCTTCTCTGGGTGCTGATGATCATGCAGCAGCTTTACCTTAGTCGCCTTTTACGACACCTCGGTAAGAGTGAGGGTGGCCTATTCTACTCTGCCGGGGACATCTGTGACACAGGTAACTCTAGCAGTTATACCGATCTCGGAGTCAGATTAATGTTTGTGATGTTGTGAAATATTTTTTTATATTTATTTTTACTTTTTCCTCATCTTAGCGTGTGATTCCCGGTTGTGTCCAAAGCTATCGCTCTGGAGCCCGGGGGTATGTTTGGTTAGACCCTTTATCAGGGGAACCAGACCAACTGAATTATGGATACACGTTTCAGAAACTATTCGAAACGTGCAAGTTTCCTCATGATGTTTTCCCTCACCGCCGAGCTAATGGTAGAAATACGCACATAGATTTGAACAATTCCGGGTGCATTAGTATATTATTCTAAACTTTCATGGTCACTAACATTAGAATACTTATTTACGAGATTTCTACTCCTATGTAGGTACCATGTACAAAAATGACAATCGTGAGGACGGGTTTAAATTGGAATTTGGAATCTACTGATTTGAAAATGTAAAAACCGTTGTCATTTCGCGGCCAGATACTGTGAGTGTCGAGAACATAATGAGTTAGTAAACAGTAAAAATAGTGAGTTACTGTTCACTAACTCACTATTTTCTCGCACCAGTTCTCGACATTCAACACTCATAGTATCTGGAGCCCAATTCTCGGGCTCGTGACATTCATTTTCATACGACATATATCACTAAAACATAGTTTTTTTGTATGGTTTTCGGGTGATATCCGCCATATTCTCAAAATATCACAAGCACGAGAATTGGGCTCCTGGCTGCGGGTGTTGCGTGTCGAGAATAGGTGCGAGAAAATAGTGAGTTAGTGAACAGTGGTACCTGAGCGGAGGTGCATAGTAGAACACTGAGAAATTTACCCGCATAAAGTTCAGTTAGGTACTCCATGACCATAGCGCTTGCAACAGTGCCGAAATCGGGAACTCAAAAATAAGGTACATGGTAGAAATCTCGTAAATAACTATTCTAATATCATGGGTGAATGCTCGGATTCAAACACTGTACCAACCAAACCAATGGTTCGATCAAACAACGAGTTCAGTGGTTCAGAATCATCATCATCATCATCATCAGCCCATTTAAGTGCCCACTGCTGGGGCACGGGCCTCCCTCAATCACATGAGGGGTAATTGCCATACTCATCACGCTTGGCAGACGGGTTGGCGAGGGTTTTGATATAAATGCAGAGTTTTCCTTCTCTGGGTGCTGATGATCATGCCAGCAGCTTTACCTTAGTCGCCTTTTACGACACCTCGGTAAGAGTGAGGGTGGCCTATTCTACTCTGCCGGGGACCACACGGCCTAGTGGTTCAGAATGCGCCATCAATACTGTGCTAATACATGCTATATTTTTTATATTCCAGTTCAAGATTGCAAGGAGCGCTGGCGAAACATCAGAGCTCGATATCTAAAAACCATAAGACAGCGAGAAAGGAATTCAGAAGACAAAACTATGAAGGAATACTATCTAGCCCAACATTTGCACTTTTTGGATCGCTTCTTGAAGCGCGGAAAGAAATACAAAGATAAAACTTCTGATGATGATGACATATTCCCAGAAGATTGCCAATCTATGTCTTCCTCCCCTTCGCATAGTGCATTATCCCATTTCTTAACAATGGAAACTCCTCGAGATGACACCACAGAAAGACAAATAGACCCTGATATGGCATTCCTACAAAGTGTACTACCAGATATGAAAGCAATGAATGATGACCAAAAAAGAAAATTTAAGATTGGCATTTTAAATATGGCTGGGGATATACTAGCACAAACTACTGTGGTGGATGTATTGAAAGTTAAATTGGAAGTACCGGTTAATGATGCGGTTGAGTTAGATGAGAACAGTGGAAATGCCTTCTTTAGTGGTTAAGTAGCTGTCCTTGCAGACCATCTGATGGTGAATCTAACCGAAGCTACTAAACATCAAAAATACCGGTTGACACACAGTAACTGCCAAGCTGCGCCCGACTGTGGCGAAAGAACCCGCAAAAATTTTGCCGGTTGAGGGACAGTAATAGTCAAGATGCGCCCAACTGGGTAAAGAGCCTCATAACATTTTGCCGGTCGAGGGACAGTAACACCCAGCTACGCCCAACTGGATAAAGAACATTATATCATTTTGCCGGTCGAGGGACAGTAACAGTCAAGCCGCGTTCAGCTGTGTAAAAGAACCCTCATATAATTTTGTCGGTCAAGGGACAGTAACAGTCAAGCTGCGCCCAACTGGGTAAAGAACCTCATATAATTTTGCCGGTTGAGGGACAGTAACACCCAAGGCGCGTTCAGCGGTGTAAAAGAACCCTCATATAATTTGTCGGTCGAGGGACAGTAACAGCCAAGCTGCGCTCGACTGTGGGGAAAGAACCCTCATAAAATATTGACGGTCTAGTGACAGTAACAGGCAAGCTGCGCCCGACTGGGTAAAGAACCTTATATCATTTTGCCGGTGGAGGGACAGTGACAGTAACAGGCAAGCTGCGCCCGACTGGGTAAAGAACCTTATATCATTTTGCCGGTGGAGGGACAGTAACAGAGAAGCCGTGTTCAGCTGTGTAAAAGTACCCTCATATAATTTTGTCGGTTGAGGGACAGTAACAGCCAATCTGCGTCAACTAGGGGAAAAGAACGCTCTCATATCATTTTGCCGGTCGAGGGACAGTAACAGCCAAGCTTCGCCCAACTGTGGCAAAAGGACCCTCATATTATTTAAGAAAAGTAATTTCATGGCAATCAGGGAACATCGCGGTTGGTAACTCGTTCCAGAGCTGGCTTCAACGAACGTGGGAGATGTGATTACTGGAAGCGATACTTTTTGAATTAAATGGTTCCACATAAGTATGTATGGAGCTTACCGTGGCGGATCATGCGTTCTAAAGGTGGCACTGGTTTTCTAAACATGCTACTCATCATCATGTCAGCCAACAGATATCATTATATTTATTTGGCACTGTCTGGACATGATTGAATAAAGTTTTGTTTTTTTTTTTCCTTTTGTTTTATTTTTATGTATTTTTAATTGTTTTATGGTTTGTTTTCTGTTTGTACCAAATTGTGTTCCTTTTTATAATTGCTATATATTCTGTGTTTTGATGTCTATAATAATAAATATTTTCTTTCTTTCACTGCTGGACATAGGCCTCCCCCAATGTTCTCCTCACAGATCGGTCCTGTGCCGCCTGCATCCAATGGATTCTCGCGACCTTCACCAGATCGTCGGTCCACCTTGTGGGAGACTGCCACGGCTGCGACTTCCTGTACGTAGCCTCAACTCGAGGACCTTTCCGCCCCAACGGCCGTCTGTTCTCCTCGCCATGTGCCACTTGAGGCATGCAATCCTTTGGGCTATGTCTGTGACCTTAGTTCTCTTGCGGATCTTGTCATTTCTAATACGATCTCGCAAGGAGACTCCGAGCATAGCCAGCTCATGACATGAAACATGATAATATTGAGATGTAAATATATTTGGGACATACAAATAAATCGGGAAATGAAATAATAAATCGACCATCGACCCAGGGGCGTGGCTACCGCCGTATCTGCCTTATCAATTATACGGGACCCCCAGGCCACGGGGGCCCCCAAAGTGTGTAAGAAAAAAAAATCTAATTTACAAAATTCTATACAGCAATTACTTTTTTCCCGCCTTAAGCGTGCGTTCAAAAGTTCATTATTAAATTAGGTTATGATAAATAAATATTTCTTTTCACAATATTTTTTTCATTTGTGAAAATTCTTTACCCACCTAAAAGGGCCTCCAAACATTTTTTTTATACGGGGCCCCGACAAGGCACGCTACGCCACTGCATCGATCTGATTCCTTATTAAGAAGCTTAGCCACTTTTGGGCCGGATATCAGACAACAGAGGAATCAAAAATACTAATGAACAGGCTTCAGTAGATGATGATGATGTGATCATGGTCTGTGTTGGGTAGAGATGATTGAAACGAAAAATATTACTTTAGTTGAATTTCAATGAATAATACTGAGATCTGGCCTACAATTTTCAAGTCTAAATAAATAAGAATTCGTATGATGAATATAAGCCATAATATTATTTTCAGTATTATTTTATGTTAATATTTATTATTAAAGCAAACAAGGAATATTGAAGTTTTTTTAAACCCAGATGATACTTATTAATTTGAGTAATAAGTACCTAAGTATCATTAATGAGTTAAAGTGGTGAGATTCATGTAATACAAGTCGGTAAAAAATAGGTTGAGTAAGTACTAACATGTATATACAAACATACGTTTGTATACATACTAATTTATCAAGTTGGCTTTACATGGACCCTAAAACCACAGTAGATCAATATGTACGCTATAGCAGTATCGACACTCCGCCAGTTTTGACAGAAAGTTACTTACTGGACCTAGGGTTGTCCTCTTATTTTTGTAAAATATTATTCCGTATTAGCATGAAGTTTAAAACATTTAATCACCCCATTACTAAATCCTCCCAACGTTTTGTTGTTGTTTAGTTACTTGGAAACCACGTTAAGCTATCACCCGATCTCTATGGCTAAGACACAGTGAGGTCCCCCCCCCCCCCCCCCCCATATCAAAATCCCCTCTCTGCGACCCCCCAAAATGTAATTGTGATCGTAACTAGTAAATTACAGCAGACACGTCCATTTCGACTAAAATAGGAAGAACGCCCCTTAGATACACCACACAATTATTCTCATGTAAGTGAATGTAAATTATTTTGAGAAATAAAGATCTTACACCTCAACCTTAATAACCCTTTAAAAATCCCAAACCTTTTTTTGATAACATACATAATGTATCTACATATTTTCTTTACCAAAATAAAGTAAGCGGAACTGGAGTAAAACCGACAACCCTGAATTTAGTTCCTGCGATTGTACTCCGATTTGACCTTAGAATCCGTGTAAAGTGTACATCTGTGTGCGTGCATCATTCGAGCGTTTGTTCGTAGTGTCCATACTGCTTTAGCGTATATATCTACTTTGCTAAAACCCTTCCCGGTAAAAGAACGGAGAAGTTTTTTGTACAATTATGTTCTTGATGGCATTTCAATTGATATTGTAATTTGCCACAAATATTGTAGTGCCCTAACATTACAGGGCCCATGTCATTCTGGAAGCACTTCAAGACCTAGATTTGATCTAAGCGCTACGTACACGAAACAATAAAGAATATGAATATGGCAATTCAGTTGACTAAGATAATTGATAGATCAAGAACTTTGCATGCAGGGTGAATATTAAGACAACAAAATATGTAGCCAAAATCGTCTATTTCGGTATTCAGTCATCAAACTTTTTACAGAGGAATACCAGCGCAGGCACAGTTGCCAGCAATGGACACGGTTCCACTGGCGGGGATAGCACCGTTGAAGGCGACCACGCCAATAGCTGGCAGCTGGCCAGTGATCACAGCGGTACCGTAGGCGGCAACATCGCCACCAGCCGCCAACTCGCCGAAGCCGCTGCCGATGTACGGGCCGTTGACTGGCAGAGAGGCCGAGACAGACACGTCGGGCAAGAAGCCGTAGCCCTCGAAGCTGCTGCCGACGAGGCCGGAGTTGCCGTAGCCGAGGCCAGCTCCGCCGAGAGCGACGGTGTTGCCGCCGAGAGCGATTCCACTGCCGTACCCGCCGAGATTAACACCAGAAACACCAAGGCCGAGGCCGAGTCCAGCTTCCAGCTCCAAGCCGTAGCCATAGTTTCCTCCATAAGCAATAGCTGGAGAGCCAATACTGTAGCCGCCATATGCGAGATCAACATCTAAATCCAAGCCATAGGCGTAGCTTCCGAGGGCAGAGACGGGAGTAGCATAGCCATAGTTGGCGCCATAAGACAGGGGGGCAGCGTAGCCATAGTTGGTGCCATAAGAGAGAGGGGCAGCGTAGCCATAGTTGTTGTAGCTGGCGAAGTTGTTGACGTCTACATCGACGTCGATGTCAGTGTACACAGCGGAGTTGTAGTTGTATTGTGAGTAACTTGGAACACCGTAACTTGCGACACCGTAACTTGGGACACCGTAACTTGGGACACCGTAACTTGGGACACCGTAACTTGGGACGCCGTAGAAAGCCTGGCCGAATACATTCTGAAAATCGGAAAGATTGATCAAGATCTGGAAGTTGGTAAAGATGGAGTGATTCTTCGAGATGTGGTTTTGCCTTTCATTTATTCAGAATATATTAAGATTCTGATCTCGATTATGGAAAAGTAATATATTTACGGCCACGAAAGTCAAATCTCGAGGAATCACTCGCTGGTCCTAGGTACATTAAAGCAACTAAAGACCCGTTTAGATCATTGGCATTGAACTCTTCCTGTGGTGGGGATGAAAAGATTTTTGTTGTTTTGTTGGTAAATCTAAAAAAAAACCTTCACTTATGTGTGATGTGAATTAAATATGAATAATATTAATTATGCAATAAGCGAATCGTATTTTCAACTGGTACTGAAAATGAAACCCACCTGGACCAGACAAGCCTGTATGCAGAGCACCAAGAAAGAGATGGAAGACATGTTGTTGCTGATGTTGAACTCAGTATGATTTCCTCAGCCGCCATTTTGTTTTTATATTATTTTTTTAGATGTATAATTTCGCAATTTCCTTTATATTGGAATTTATCAAGCGTTTAGTTAGCTTCAATACTCACGTTTTGGGTTCAGATAGCAGGCACAATCAATGTAGACCGGAACAGTGGTAGCAAGGATGGCATGCCTCAGGTCGTTTATGCTCAGAGTGCCAACTTCTCAAAATGCCAACCGATCGCAAAAAGGCAACTTCGCAGAATACCAACATCTCGAAATGCCAACTTCGCAAAATGCCAACTTCTCAGGTGTCACCTACTTGTACCATATTAAGGTGACGGGTAGGGCACACTAGAGACGCCAATCGATTTTCATTTTTAGCTACTAAACCAGATCTATTTTAAACAACTTCGCGGTCACAATCTCTCGGTAAACAATTATACTATTTACTACCATACACATGTGG
This sequence comes from Marasmia exigua, assembly GCA_019059595.1. Taxonomy (NCBI): domain Eukaryota; kingdom Metazoa; phylum Arthropoda; class Insecta; order Lepidoptera; family Crambidae; genus Marasmia; species Marasmia exigua. The sequence goes on along the minus strand of CM032489.1, from coordinate 3,671,193 downwards.
GGTCCAACGCGTACCTACGCGAAAAATTGATTCACGCCAAATGCGGCCACTTTTCGCGCGAATCAATTTTTCGCATACATAAACGGACCCAACATTTGTGCATGGTTATTTAATAATATATACTATTATAAGTGTTTGCCGAGAGATTGTAGCTACGAAGTTGTTTAAAATAGATCCGGTTTAGTAGCTCAAAATTAAAATCGATTGGCGTCGCTTGTGTGCCCTACCCGTCACCTCAGACAATTTGTCACGATTTGGACCCCAATTCTCGTGCTGGTGACATTTATTTTCATACGACATATATCACTAAAACATAGTTTTTTTGTATGGTTTTCAGGTGATACCCGCCATGTTGTCAAAATATCACGAACCCGAGAATTGGGCTTCAGGATACAAATCAGCTGTCAAAATCTTTTTTCGTAATAAAAAAAAATGGCGGCCATTTTAATTTTTACTGCTTCTCAGTCCGGGTGTTAAATTTATTTGGCAATATCTTCTGATATAGAGAATGAAACTATGAAATTTTCATTAGAAAGACAGATGTCACTTGACCTTTATTTTATTCACTAAAATATTTAACAAGTTATCACAAAAGCTGCTTGACTTAATGCCTAAATTGAAAACCCAAAAAAAAAAATTAATGCCAAAAGCCTATTATTAATACAGTGATGATTATTTCATGACGAATATAATAATTATGTTAATATAATAATGTAATATATTGTAATGCTATTTAATTGAATTATGTGCAACTATTAATGAAGATATTTTATTGGTACAATGATTAATACTAATTATTTTTCTGGACGAATAGTAACGATTTATGAATTACATACTCGTACCAATCATGTCTGTTTTTTACGCCAACAAGCAGAACACGGTGAGACTATGTAACATTTTTAATTAAGACTTATAAATACCTGTGATTCATGAATAAATTATTTGTATTCAAATGACAAAAAAATGTGGGAATGATAAACTGTTCGCCTACACCTTAAACATTGTAATGGATATATTGTGGGACATGAAATCGACTTAGGTATTTAATAACATTGTATTAAAATTTTTGGCGATCAAAAAGAGTAACTGGCGAGTTTCTTGCCGGATCTTCTCGTCAGAATCTACTTTCCGATTCCGGTGGTAGAATCACATTATGATTATTCATTTCTTAGTATATTTTATGTATCGTATGGATGTGTAATTATATGTACTATGCCTACAAATAAAGTGCTGTATGTACAAGCCTATGTAAATAACGATATTTTGAATTTGAATGAATTTCAATGCACATAATTAAGGTTTAGGCAAAGATATTATTAGCCGTGTGGTCCCGGCAGAGTAGAATAGGCCACCCTCACTCTTACCGAGGTGTCGTAAAAGGCGACTAAGGTAAAGCTGCTGGCATGATCATCAGCACCCAGAGAAGGAAAACTCTGCATTTATATCAAAGCCCTCGCCAACCCGTCTGCCAAGCGTGGTGTCCATGGCAATTACCCCTCATGTGATTGAGGGAGGCCCGTGCCCCAGCAGTGGGGACTTAAATAGGCTGACGATGATGATGATTATAATACTAGATTTATCAGATTTGACGACCCGTTGGAACAGTGGTAGTGAACGTTGCCTTTGGTCCTAGGGTTGCGGGTTCGATTCCCGCACAGTACAAACATTTGTGTGAATGAACATGTTTGTTTGTTCTGGTCTGGGTGTTTTCTATTTATTATAAGTATGTATTTACAAAAGAAAAGTATGATATGTATATACGAGTATATGTAATTCCACTGTTGATTCTGATATCCGTAACACAGGTGCTTATCTCGGAGTCAGATCAATGTATGTGAAGTTGTGAAATATTTATTTATTTATTTTATTCCTTAGATTTTTATTACTATAGACCTAAATAAAATATAAATGTGATGATAATATGACCTATGGTTGAAATAAATGAATATTATTTATTTATTTTAAAGACATTTTTTCTGTGACAACAAAGCAAACCTGTCATTCTAATTGTCCGCGGGAGAGCCATGCTTCGACATAAATTTGCCGGCTCGAGCGACGTGATACCACGGCCTCACAGAAAATCGGCGCGAAGCAGCACTGTGCTGTGTTTCGCTGCGTGAGTGAGGGACGCGGAGGCCCGACACGGGGAAAGGAGGTTTAAAGTTGTGACTCTACTGGTGTCGCAGGTGTCTATGGGCGGCGGCAATCGCTTACCATTAGGCGATCCGCTTGCTCGTCTGCCACTTATCACATAAAAAAATTAAGCTGAATTTTACGACTAATAGGGGTGACACCCTACTTGGCTTCCTCCCTCGGCTCGTGACCTGCATGAAGTCTTGATCTCATGCTGGGCAGAAAGTGTTTGCCGAGGAACTCATCATTTCAGCCAATAGACGTCCACTGCTAGACATAGGCCTCTCCAATGTTCTCCACACAGATAGGTCCTGCGCCGCCCGCATCCAATGGATTCCCGCGACCTTTTGGGGGGCGCCACGGCTGCGACGTCCTGTACGTGGCCTCCACTCGAGGAAATTTCCGCCCCAACGGCTGTCTGTTCTCCTCGCTATGTGGCTTGCCCATTGCCACTTGAGGCATGCAATCTTTTTTCTCCTGCGGATCCCTACCGAGAGACTGGGGCCCCGAAATTGTTTAAAATAGATCTGATTTAGTAGATATCAATCAAAATCAATTGGCGTCGCTAGTGTGCCCTACCCGTCGCCTTTTCTGGTTTAATTTAAGTGGGCGGGAATGAACCAAATGTTAAAATTGATCAGTCAAAAAGAGTTTTGGTCTTGCCACTAAGTTTATGTAAAAGGTGGCAGACGAGCAGACGGATCATCTGATGGTAAGCGAGTGCCGCCGCCCATGGACACCCGGACACCAGTGGAGTCACAAGTGCGCTGCCAACATTTAAACCCCCCTTTCCCCCGGATTGGGCCTTCGGTACCACCACTCTAGCAGCGAAACACAGCACAATGCTGCTTCACGCCGGTTTTCTGTGAGGCCGTGGTATCACTCCGGTCGAGCCGGCCTATTCATGCCGAAGCGTGGCGTAGTAGGTACTGAGTGCCCTAATTTTGATTTTAAAATTAGCAGCGCATTTGTGAATCCATTTTTATTTGCAGATGTCCAGACAGGGACCAGAACCGGTTACCCTTATTAGGATTTTCGATTAGGTTCAAAATCCCTATCAATAAGGTAAGCCTATCATTGGCTTACTTCATCAATATGCTTACCAATTCATTACGGTATCATCACGGCAAACCCGGTCGTGGAAAAGAGATAGACAATCAATAGGGTAACCCTTACTATGCGATAAGCGGTTGTAATTCTATCAATAGGGTTAACAATACTATTAGGTTACACAATAGGGTAGCCCTATTGATTTGGTAAGCGAACAATAGGGTTGCCCTATTGATAGGTTTAACTCTAAAAAGGGGTTTTCCAGTCCCTGTGTCCAGGCGGCGGCAATGGCTTTCTATTAGGAGATCCGTTCGCTCGCCTGCCACCTATCATTAAACTCACGTGTATTACCACCTGCATACAAACTTATACGTGCTTATCGGAAACTTGGAAGAACTTAAGGTGTACTAAGTTAAGTAACTCACTAAACCGAAGATAGCACGCGCGCTACTAGAGTTACCATGGTTTTAAACAAACCCGGAATAGGATAGACCTTTTAGTCAATCCGACCCATCATCATCTCATATATTATAGTGCTCAAGTGTATGCGCAAACACAAGTGCACTCTCTATTCCCATACCCTCATATTCCGATGGGACACTACTGTGATACGACCGGAGAGTAATCGGGCGCAGGACCAACAGTTTAACATACTCTCCGAGGCATGGGGGTATAAGACCGCCAACTTCCAGACTCCGGGCTGCCACTAAGAATTTCTTACCGTTAATTACTTAGGTACAATGTTTTGGCTCGACCCGGGGTTTGAACCCGAGACCTCTTGCGCAGCCGTCGCTTCAAAGTGCGACCCACTAACCACTGCGCCACCGAGGCAGTCATACATACGAGGATTGTATACACAGTCGAATTGAAGGCAGCATTACAAGAGGGCTGCCATCCGTCCGGTTATCCCCGGATTCGTCCTATTTTGAAGGGCGTCCGGGGACCGGTCCGGAGGGGTTTTCGAACATTTTCCTCATAAAATGTTTATTAACACAATTCTAGTAAATGGAAGTAGCTATAAAATAGTAATTAAGAGGGAGGCTACCTCTACTCAAGAAAAAAACTTATCATAATAATAATACAAAACACAACACAAGACACAGCACAACACACATACCAAAATACACATATTTAAATTTAGAAATATTCATATATGAGTCTGTGGTTGTAAAATACACTCAATACATAAAAAAAAAACAACAGTGTCGTTTTGTTTTTTTTTTATTTTTTTCTAATAGAAAGGCCAATCAGGATGACCTCACTCCGCCTGTTGACAGGCACAAAAGAACTAACAAAGTACCCATTGAGTCTGCCATCCTCACCCTGATGGCCTGCTGAGATGCCGCTTCACGCCCGCCTAAAAGACCCCGGATTGTATGAAGGAGGAAACACATGAGCTGGGAGGGCATTCCATGTCTTGATGGCTCGGGGCAGGAACGAGGAGCCAAACCTCTGCCGCCAATGTCTGGATGGTATGCGGATGGCAACGCTGTCCAGCACGTGTTGTTCGGAAGTGGAAAGGGGAGGATGGGGTAAGTTGAAATAACTCATCACAGCATTCCCCATTATAGAGGCGGTAGAGAACACTTAGACAAGGAAATGTCTCTACGTAGCTGAAGAGGTTCTAGGGACTTCGTCACCTCATAATCTCCAACAATACGGATAGCACGTCGCTGCAACCTATCGAGAGCCTCCAGCAAGTACTTAGCAGGGTTCTGCTAAGAAGCTGGAATGGTTATTCCAGAGATGGGAGCAATATTCTACACACAACGAACCTGTGTCTTGTACAAGAGACGAAGCTGCGCCGGAGTAAAATACCGTCTCACTTTGTTCAGAATCCCGAGTTTACGGGAAGCAGTTCTTATTACGCTCTCGATATAGTCCTCGATTTAGGTTTCTACGAACATCGATGCCAAGGATGCTGAGACTATCCTGTATTGGTAAGGGTTTTTATGTTGGTAACGAGTGGGTGGGGACCAAAGAGTAGTATTATATACCGGAAAGTGGGGACCCACTCGTTGGTCGAGTAACTTAAAGCGAGCGGTAGAAGCAACGTCAAAATAGTTGTCAATAGCAACAAGCATAAACAAAATGTTATAAATTTCAAAACTTTTATTTGACTGATTTTTACAGTTGACATAAAGTGACATTCATAGTTTTTTGTGACAAAAAAAGCAAAGATTTTCCTATTCAGCCAATAATCTATGGTTTTGCGTTCCGTTTGCAATGCGGAAGTTACCGGTTTTTGTAAAATTCTGCATGGAAGGGTTAGATGTCAATTTACCGTATAATATTGGCAACATCGAAATCGAATGATTCAAAAATAAGGAAAATCGGCTTCATGCGACTTAGAAGGCGAATGTGACATAAGTCGCATGCGACGACGCTAAGTCATACGAGTGAATCAAATATAGAGCTCCTCGTCGTGTCGATCGAGATCGAGTCGGCCTAATCATGTCAAGGCGTGGCTCTCACGAGAATGAAGTACCTATATATTTGACGACCCGTTTAGATTGTGGTAGTGAACACCGCCTCTGGTGCAAGGGTTGCTGGTTCGATCTCTGCACAGTACAAACATTTGTGTGCATGAACATGTCTGTTTGTGTTGGGAGTTTTCTGGGCATTATAAGTATGTATTTACAAAAGAGAAGTATTAAATACATACTCGTATATTTGTAATTCCGCTGTTGGTTCAATCTGATATTCGTAACTCATGTGATTGAGCTACCTACGAGTATCTCAAAATCAGATCAATGTAGACGTGATGTTGTGAAATATTTATCTATTTATTTTAAATCAAAATCAAATCAAAAATGTCTTTATTCAATTTAAGTCCGTACAGAACATTTATGAATGTCAAATAATATGTAATCTACCGCTGATTCGGAATGTCAATTTCTACCGAGAAGAATACGGTATATGACTATTTTTTTTTTATTTTTAAAATCAAAAGACCTCTCAATGATAGAAACATCGTTGAAAGAATCACTTGATTCTCATTTAAACTACCTGAGATATCACAACTTTAAAATCACATTATTTTGGGCAAACCCAAAACGCTCCATACAAATGGCTACTAAGATATGACGTCACACGACAGTATTTTGTATGCATTTCATTTGAATTTTGTATGGTAGCTATATCAAATGTTTCGTTTATGTCAATGGTTCTATTATAATAGTTGGTGCAAATTGTATGGATTATTCAATGGTATAATTATTTTTTAATAATTTCATACTTTTAAAATGGACTTGCCCATGAATCTTTGAATGACCATAAAACCGGCTAGACGTTATATTTTTAATTGAGAATTTTTGCCATTGGCACATATTGACCTATATTTTGATAAAATATTTATATTTTGTAAAATCTTGAGCTTAGTCATATACCCTATTAGCAAGAAACTCAGTAGTTACTCTTTTCAAATAATATGGTAATTACAATATTCATTCTTATACAAATTATGATTACAGTGACAGTATGATATACAATGCTTATAATCAATATCGTTTAAATAAATCGTCAAACAGGCGAAGAGATCAAAATAAATCTTTAAATTTAAATATTTATCCGGTTGCCTGGCCACCCTACATGGTACTATACGCAGTATTATTGCAAAATGAAGACTATATTATATGTAGGTCAGAAATTGAAGGTCAGTATTAGTAAGTCAACCAAATTGCAATGTCTGCTCGATACGTGCTGACTTTCTGCGCGTGCGCGCTGTTTGTTCAGGTAAGCTAAAAGAAAGTAAGCCTTAAGTGGTAATTGGCAGGGTTTCGAGGATTTTTTTTCCCAGGGGAAAAGCCTCACGCAAACCCCCGGCTGGGGGGACTTTCGACTAAAACCCCTGGGCATCCTCCCATTGGCCATGGTGGGGGATCGTGTTTACGGGCCAAGTGCACGACCCCGCCCCCCTCTCCCGAATGTCCTGGAGGGGCGTTAGGGTATTAAAAATGCAATAAGAATTAGGGTAAGTACATTTTAGTTTCAACATCGCTCAACAGATGGCGCTGTGTTAAATTGAATCGCACAAGCGTTTCGTTTTTTCTCACATACATATACCCTGTGAATGCTTAATCCACTGGGTACTTGCACCAATCAAGGCTTTAATTCTGAAATCTTTTCACCTTGCTATAGAGTTGTACGTTTGTAAATACACACTTATTACAATACATATGACGGCGCGTCGAAAATAGAGTCCACCAAATTGTAATTTTTAATCTGACAGCACGTCAGGAATCGAGTCCAACAAAATGTGATTTTTAATCGATGTTCTAGTATCGATGTAAAGGTGATTTCCGAACGTAACAGAGTTGTCACTCTGACGTTACGCCGAGCACTGGAGGGGCGGCCATATTGGATTGGAGTGATCATTCAATTTTTGAGCGGCGGTGAGCGCGCACGCATCCACGTGCTCAGCGGACGTCATAGTTTCAATCGGAAATTATCTAATCAATCCTTCATGATTTTCTTAATGTAATTGTATGAAAATTAATCATTATAGCGGAGTAATTATAAAGTGGTCGTATTTTATTGGAAAATACCCTCCTCGCCGGATAATCCACGCCATACCCTAATTGACTACTAGGGCAGTAAAGAAAAATGGAAAACCACTCTGATAAGGCCCAAGTCCCTTCATCAGAAGTGGGATGTGAAGGATTAAAAACTGTCAGATTAAAAATTACAATTTGGTGGACTCTATTTTCGTCGCGCCGTCACGTAGAAAACATCCAGACCAATACAAACAGACATGTTTATGCACACAAATGTTTGTACAATGCAGGGATCGAACCCGCAACCCTTGAACTGAGGTAGCGTTCATTACCACTGATCCAAACGGGTAGTCAGCTGACTAAATAAGAACCCGTTCGAGTTCATAAATTTTATATCGAGTGTTCTAGGACAGGACTAAACAGTGCCCTAAACTTAACAGTTTTAGTGCATATTTTCGTATGTTGCAGGCTGCGTTATGCCAACAGTTCCAAGGCCTAAACCCATATGCAGTGGGCTTGGGGTACAGCAACGGCTTCGAGAGAGAAGTAAGCTTCGGCGCCGGGAATCTGGGTGTAGCTGGTAAGCTTCCATCGCGGTGAACTATTGAATTCATCATCGTTGGATCTTGAATCAACCAATATTCGGAGAAACAAACGCTCATAGGCTCCGATGGCTGGGCCACATGAAAGGGGTGGGATAGATAGATAAGAATAAGAATAAATTTATTGACATAATAAATCATACAATTTCTTAGTGACTATAGATACTTCACTAGGCTCAATGGCCTGTATCGAGGTATCTATACTCGAAACTGGAATTCAAGACCAAAAAAACTACGACAGATACGTCACTGTCAAATCTATCAATGTCACTTATGTCATTGTTAAATTCAGTTTTCAGGTTTTCTCAACCTTTTTGTTATATGCTTATTTTCTTAGTATAGGTTGGCACAATTCATGATGAGGATTTTCTCAAAAAATAGAAACTTAATTACATCTTCATCTTCACCATCACTAATGTCAGAATCTCTGACTATGGAATCTGAGTCGGTCACTCGACCTATGGATTCTGCCGAGACTACTCTTAACGATATCGCAGGTTTTAAGATGATAACTCACTCAACACACAATAGCATTGTTTAAAACGCTTAAAATTCAAAGATTACTAATGTTAATATCCCTTTGCGGTACCGCACTGCACGAAACAACATGTAAGTTCAAATGTTGTACCAAATGTTATTAACACCTGAAGTGACACAAGCTCAATACCAGCTTTTCTACCAAACATTACGGATGATTAAGTTTTTATTAAATTGTCTTGTATTTATGTAAATATAAGTCAATAAAATTACTTCTTTATATTATAGTATTAAAATGACCAATAAATAAATTATGTTGGCGTATGTTTTTAAGAAATAGGTATATACTATTTGTAAGATCATTTTATTGCAGTGGCAACATTGTAGTAGATTTTTTGGTCTTGAATTCCAGTTTTGGGTATAATAAGTGACTACAGTTTAACAAATCTTACGAACTAAAATCTTGTAGCTTCGGTTTATTATACATATAAAAGTAACGACTTTGGTAACAATGAGAAGAAGTAAAGATAGATAATTAATTTATTGCATCAAAGTACACACATGCATTTACAAAATGTTAAACATTGAAATATCCGCGTGGAATAGCCGCGTGGTCCCCGGCAGAGTAGAATAGGCCACCCTCACTCTTACCGAGGTGTCGTAAACGGCGACTAAGGTAAAGCTGCTGGCATGATCATCAGCACCCAGAGAAGGAAAACTCTGCATTTATATCTAAACCCTCGCCTACCCGTCTGCCAAGCGTGGTGAGTATGGTAATTGGCCCTCATGTGATTGAGGGAGGCCCGTGCCTCAGCAGTGGGGACTTAAATGGGCTGATGATGATGATGATGATGATGATTATAAATGTTTATGTTATGACTAAACAATATATATACATACATACATAAATTATGTTTATTTATTTATTTATACTAATAATACAACCTGTGCGGGTAAAGAATGGGATCAGAAATGGCGGCGCATCTATTCACTTCTCGCTCGCACACCCACGAGTGCGAGTGTAGACGCAAATAGTGAGAGCAATAAGTGATAATAGAAAACTGGCTTAAAAACCATGAACTACAAAATGTACAGTAATATTTTTAACACTTCAGACAACATTTTATAACAGTAGGTACACTCGAGAAAAGATGTTACATAAGTCGGCGCCCAATAATTACTATCTGGTTCTGGAACTGTTTTGAGTCTGCGTTTTGTAATAAGGGGGACGGTATCTATTTTTTATAAAAAAAAATGTATAATCGTCTACCACCTATCACATAAAATGCTATAAAAAGATTGATTTTTTTTTCAGGCGGTTTGGGCGGATACAACTTGGGCGGCTACGATTTGGGCGGATACAACTTGGGCGGTTACAACTTAGGCGGTTACAGCTTAGGCGGCTTGAATGGCTTCGAGCAAGAAATTAGCTACGGTACAGGACTCGGTTTATCTGGTAAGATTTCATGTTTTACGTACAGATGGTATCAAGTTGAACTACCCTTCATCATCATCAGCCCATTTAAGTCCCCACTGCTGTGGCCCGGGCCTCCCTCAATCACATGAGGGGTAATTGCCATACTCACCACGCTTGGCAGACGGGTTGGTGAGGGTTTTGATATAAATGCAGAGTTTTCCTTCTCTGGGTGCTGATGATCATGCCAGCAGCTTTACCTTAGTCGCCTTTTACGACACCTCGGTAAGAGTGAGGGTGGTCTATTCTACTCTGTCGGGGACCACACGGCTAGAACTACCCTTCCGCGGTGCAAAAATAACACTTGTGCCTCAGGCCATCCTCCCTTTTCCACTTCCGAACAACACAGTTTAGCTCCTCGTTCCTGCCCCGAGCCATCAAGACATGGAATGCCCTTCCAGCTCATGTGCTTCCTCCTTCATACAATCCGGGGTCTTTTATGCGGGGTGTGAAGCGGCATCTCAGCAGGCCATATCAGGGTGAGGAAGGCAGACTCAATGGGTACTTTGTTAGTTCTTCTGTGCCTGTCAGCCTCATATTTGGATTTCACGGCCGCTTATCATCAGGCGGACTGATGATGATGATGATGATTATAAATATTTATGTTATGTACAAACAATATATATACATACATACATAAATTATGTTTGTTTATTTATTTATACCTACTAATATTATACAACCTGTGCAGATAAATAATGGGATTAGAAATGGCGGCGCATCTATTCAATTCTCGCTCGCACACTATTTGCGTCTATACTCGCACTCGTGGGTGTGCGAGCGAGAAGTGAATAGATGCGCCGCCATTTCTGATCCCATTATTTATCCGCACATGTTGTATAATATTAGTATAAATAAATATACAAACATAATTTATGTATGTATGTATATATATTGTTTATACATTCACTACCACTGACCCAAAGGGGTCGTCAAAGTACGGATTTCAATGGTTTGAATCACAGATTTTTTGAATACTTTTGTGTTTATAATTTCAGGTGGCTTGGGCGGCTATAACTTGGGCGGTTTCAACTTAGGCGGATACAACTTGGGCGGTTACAACTTGGGCGGTTTTGAGCGAGAAATAAACTACGGCTCTGGCCTAGGATTGGGTGGTAAGTTTTATAGGCTTGTGCGAAGCATGCTCAAATTTAGAGCTATGGTAGCTCTGTGCATAAGGATGCGCGTGATTGTATAAACATATTTCTACCATTAGATCGGTGATGAGCAATGATCGGAGTACGTAGATAGGTAGGCTATTTTTGGTACTTGCGATTTTTTAAAAATAATATGGACATGCCTGGAATCCCGGGAATCCCGGGATTAAAGATAAACTTATGTAAATATCACATTTAAAAATTTCATCTCGTGTTTAGGCGGGACTCGAACCCCCACTCCCAAATTTTTAAGTGTGTTATTTACTTAAGAATAAATGCAAAAGTTTGCTATAAAATATCAACTATTAAAGATATACTTTATGCTATTAACAGTCATTTTCGTTTACACATACGAGCATTAACATCAGCCTTACGAACTTTTTTTTTTTTTTCTTTATTGAGGAAACAAACAGCTTAAATACTAATACATTTAGACTTATTAAATTTAAGTAACTCACTAGCCTAATTAGTTTCCACTACTAGCTCATACAATTAATGTTAATGAGAAACTTGCACTCCAGGAATAAAAAGTTAAGCAAAAAGACAAATTCTTGATAGCAGTTATGCAAAAAAGTAAAAAAAAAGAAAACTTTATACTTAAACCTAAGTGTATACACTTGAATGCTCCTTCAGAAGGCGACGAAAACGCGCCATTTTGTCATGAAATATGTCGATGCCGCCGTAAGTACTATTGTATTTATTACATGATCTAATAATAAAGCTATTTTTTCTATACCTTGTCTTGCAAAAGGGTACCGAAAATGTAAATTTATGCCGTGCGCTTGGTCTAGGACATCTGAATGCTAATCGATTCAAAAGGGAGGGAGAATCAATTAAACCATTAATAATTTTAAATAATAATATTTGGTCTTTGTGCTCTCTACGAGTCAGCAACGTCTCAATATTTTGAGAGTTGAATTTCTTGAACCTATGCTTCAACCGTCTGATAAATCTCGTTTGAATCGCCTCCAGCATGTCAATATATTTGGCGTACATTGGGTTCCACACAGAAGATGCATACTCTAACTGGGATCTTACGAATGAATTGTACAATAATACTTATTCACAAACGCTTTGTGATACCATGTTAATTTAAAAAGTTATATTTGTTCTTTCAAAATTTCGAAAGGAACAGACTGTAAATAAATATGGTGGTATTGGACGTTTATGAAAAAGCCCTTTCATGACTAAAATGCGTTAAATATGTCACTCTAAAATAAAAATGTATTTCTTTTAATCCCGGGATCATAGTCAGTATCCCGAGGCATGTTTATCCAGCGAAGGGCGGTCAGATTGTCGACGACCAGGCACTTTCCGACACACTTGATCCTCTGTCATTGCGTAGAGATGTAGCATCACTGTGCATCTTCTATCGCATTTACAATGGGGAATGTTCCGAGGAGCTGTTCGGCCTTATTCCAGCTGCAATTTTTCACCACCGCACATCACGTCAGAACGCCAAATTCTATCCACATCACCTGGATGGATTTATATCGACTACAGTGCGTTTGTCACGTCATTTCCTACCACACACAGTAAAACTGTGGAACCAGCTGTCATCCGTGGTGTTTCCGAACAAATACGACCAGGTGACCTTCAAGAAAAGGGTGTACTCCTTTTTTAAGAGCCGGCAACGCATATGTGATACCTCAGGTATTGCTGATGTCTAAGGGCTGCGGTGATCACTTTCCATCAGGTGTACCGTCTGCTCGTTTGTCCGCTATAATGTAAAAAAAAAATGTCCATATTAACATCCTACTCCGATCATTGGTGATGAGGGTAAACATCGTGAGGAAACATTCGCGTTTCGTATAGTTTCTCGAAAATGAAGATCACACCAAACCACACGCAAGCCATTGTCATTCCATCCCCATCATCTCGATGGATGGTGGTCTAATACTGTGCGTTTCTTGAGGAGCTTTCTACCACGTACCTCAGTTCTGTGGTACGGTTTGGCTGCGGGAATATTTCCCGACGGCTACAACTTAAGGTTAAATATTGGGTCCGTTTTTGTACGTGGAAAATTAATTCACGCCCAAAAGCGGCGACTTTTCAAATTAATTTTTCGCGTACACGGTGAACCCAACATTTTTGCATGGTTATTTAATAAACAGTATAAGTGATTGCCGCGAGGTTGCAAACCCGATATTGTTTAAAATAGTTCCGGTTTAGTAGCAAAAAAATAAATCGATTGGCGTCGCTAGTGTGCCCTACCCGTCACCTTAAATACCTTCAAGAGAGGAGCGTACTCATTTTCAAAAAGGCCGGTAACTCATTAGCGATCTCTCTGATTTCGCGGATGTTCATGGGCGGCATTAATTACTTTCCATCAGGTGGTATGCTTGCTAGTTGGTCTCCTCTAGCATAAAAAAACACATTTGTTGAGAAAATTCTTCTGAACGTGTAACCATATCCAGTAGGTCTAGTTCCCCTGTCTAAGGGTTGCGGAAGTCAGACTAATCGCTTCCTTGTAACGCCTCAGTCTGAGATGACAACTTCCTAAAATGACTACTTCCAAAAACGACAACTTCCAAATTAGACCATTTCCTGAAACGACATCTTCCAAAAACGACAACTTCCACAATAGACCGTTTCCTGAAACGACATCTTCCAAAAACGACAACTTCCACAAAAGACTGTTTCCTGAAACGACATCTTCCAAAAACGACAACTTCCACAATAGACCGTTTCCTGAAACGACATCTTCCAAAAACGACTACTTCCACAATAGACCGTTTCCTGAAACGACATCTTCCAAAAACGACAACTTCCACAAAAGACTGTTTCCTGAAACGACATCTTCCAAAAACGACAACTTCCACAATAGACCGTTTCCTGAAACGACATCTTCCAAAAACGACAACTTCCACAAAAGACTGTTTCCTGAAACGACATCTTCCAAAAACGACAACTTCCACAATAGACCGTTTCCTGAAACGACATCTTCCAAAAACGACAACTTCCACAAAAGACTGTTTCCTGAAACGACATCTTCCAAAAACGACAACTTCCACAATAGACCGTTTCCTGAAACGACATCTTCCAAAAACGACTACTTCCACAATAGACCGTTTCCTGAAACGACATCTTCCAAAAACGACAACTTCCACAATAGACCATTTTCTGAAACGACAACTTCCAAAAAGGACAACTTTCACAATAGACCATTTCCTGAAACGACAAGTTCCAAAAACGACATATTCCACAATAGACCGTTTTCTGAAACGACATCTTCCAAAAAGGACAACTTCCCATAATGGCCACTCGTTTTAGAAAGTGGTCGTTCTCAGCCTGAGGGCTTGTAATCAGACTGAAGTGTACCCTGGGCTCCGAAGTGGCAAGTTTGAAGGCACCTAGCAATGACGCGCTGAGATCCTTATCTTTGCTAATTATTGACCGTGGGATAGCCACGCTTCGGCATCAATGGGCCGGCTTGACCGGAGTGATACCAAGGCCTCATAAGCGGCTTATTTTTCGAAACCGTTCAGGACATTTTCGACCCCCTATAACTTCCACCTATCACATAAAAAAAAATATACTGTCGTCCGCTAACTTAAGATGACGGCTAGGACACACTAGAGACGCCAATCGATTTAATCTTTTAGCTACTAAACCTTTCAGTCAGCGGACGGCAGAATATAATTAATTTATGTCATCTATACTACTTACTCATAAAGAGGTAAATCCTACAGACAGCGGCAAAGCTTATAGGTAATTCGAGAATTCGTAACGCTTGCGCGATGTTATCGATACCTAGCGCCATCTATTGGTATAAAGTGGAACTAATGCCCCGTAACGTACTATATATATGTACACACTAGGTACACAAGGCTGACGTCCGTGGCACTCACTCAGCTGGCCCTACTGAAAATCAGCGTCAAGACCTTTTTCAGGGTCATGCCATAGGCTGAGTGGGGGCCATTTATGTGGGAGGTCACAACACACAATATATTATTTGCACTGCCTGGTTATTTGTACTCATTGTTTTGTTTTTCCTTTGTTTTGTTTTCTTTTTTTTTCCTGTATCTGTTTTTTTTTTGTTTGTTTGTTCTTTTGTAACTAATGTTGTATTCGTATGTAGTGTTGTGATGTCGAAAATAATATTTTTTTTCTTTCTTTCCTCTTTCTTTCTAACGCAATGAGAGCGTGACACTACTCGTTTCGTGTCTTAGTTACCAGACTTTGTATTTTTTTTTTAATTTTAATCAGAAAAATCCTACATTTACTTTTATTAATGTTTAAATTTCTTCCCCTAAAGGTGGCGCCTTTGGACTCGGAGCATCCGCTTCTCTCCCTGCCCCCACTCCTCTCATCACACCCAGACCCCTCCCTTCCCCAGCAACCCCCCTCCCTACCTCAGGGCGCTTCATCAGTCCCCTAGTCGTCAGCTCAGCCTCCCCCATCAACCCGAGTGGTCTAGCCGTCGCGTCTGAGAACTACCTCGAAGCAGTTCTGACCGTGAGCGGCGAGCTTCCTTGGCTCAGTGCTTTGGCCTTCGAAGGAGTTTTACCAACTTCTGGATCTGGAGTTACCACGTGCGGATGCGGGAACGGCCAGGTCGGCATCGTGAATGGAGGCGTACAGACTCCAGGTCTTCCGTATGGTCCTCTCGGCTTCGGATTCTGAAGTGAGGATATAGTCTTTAGAAAGAGATAAACTCCTGAACGGGAGGATATAAATGTTAATGTTGATTAATGACTTATTAAATTTGTTTTTAAGACTAAATAATGTATGTATTCTTTTTTAACCGACATAAAAAAAAAGAGGTTCTCAATTCGACATGTAAATTTTTTTTTGTATGTTTGTTCACCGATAACTTCGCTATTTATGAACCGATTTAAATGATTATTTTTTAGTTGGAAAGTAGATAGTCCCGGATTAGCACCATGATTAGGATGTCAGGATTTGATGATAGAATCCTGAAACAATTGAGGGGAACTCTCAAATTTGTCTGCCAAAAGATCAGACCCTAAAAGGCTTGAAAAAAAAAATTCTGCAAAAAAAACCGCCTTCAAAAACCACGAACTAAAAAGTGTAAAATAATATTTTTAACACTTTATACACTTTAAATAACATTCTATAACAGTACACCCGAGAAAAGATTTTATCGAAGTCGGCGCCTAATCCCTGTTGAATAATTGAATGTTGTAATAAATTAGTAAGATAGTATTGGGCGCCGACTTCGTAACACCTTTTCTCGAGTGTACTGTTATAAAATGTTATTTGAAGTCTATAAAGTGTTAAAATTTGTGTACAATTATTATCTCATCCTATCCTATCCTAGCCGTGTGGTCCCCGGCAGAGTAGAATAGGCCACCCTCACTCTTACCGAGGTGTCGTAAAAGGCGTCTAAGGTGAAGCTGCTGGCATGATCATCAGCACCCAGAGAAGGAAAACTCTGCATTTATATCAAAACCCTCGCCAACCCGTCTGCCAAGCGTGGTGAGTATGGCAACTACCCCTCATGTGATTGAGGGAGGCCCGTGCCCCAGCAGTGGGGACTTAAATGGGCTGACGATGAAGCTATCCTACGCATCCTCTACCGCTTATACAGAGAAGATAGCAAATACAAGAAGACGTGTGGTTGTGTGTGGTCAATCAGGCCCCGACCTCAGCATTGCGGTGCCGCAGTAGCAATTTTAAGAACAGTCAGGTTGGTGGATGGGGAGGTAGTTCTAGAACTACATATTTCCTCGCCCTCGGAGGGGGGTCTCATGAAAAATATTTAGTAGGTTCACGATCTAGCTAGGACACTGAATGGAAGGATGACTCCTAGAAAGAGTAAGGAATTCTCCTAGCAATGTTCGGACTGATTCTTGCTGCTTCGATTTCGAAATCGTTCCGTGCGACAGCAGATCTATTGCTACCATGAACTGCGCCAACGAGGCAGTCATAATAGGAAGTAGTGCGTCGCACCTTAAAGCGACGGCTGCGTTTGGGGTCCCGGGTTGGATCCCAAAATTTTTTCCTGAGTTTTTCTGCAAAGAAATTCTCAGTGTCAGCGCGGAATCTGGAAGTTGGCGGTCTTGTATCCCCGTGCCTCGAAAAGCACGTTAAGCCGTTGGTCCTGCGCCTGATCCCTCTCCGGTGGTGTCCCATCGGATTAATCCTACCATCTAGATGGCTGGTAGTCTGCTGTGCGTTTCTGAAGGTAATTTTTGCCTCACACGATTAGAACGAAATATTTAAACAAATAAATATTTCACAACATCACATACTTTTTTTTTTTTGATGACCCAGTGAAAATGCACCTTATGCACGCTGAGAGGGGCTCTCCTCCGGGTTAGGTATCTGCTAATCAGAGACCGTCCGGAAGCATACCCAATAAAAACACTGGGGCGTTTCCATCCCTCGCCCAGGAACAACATCACATACATTGATCTGACTCCGAGATAGGTAGCTCAAGCACCTGTGTTACGGATATCAGAATCAACAGTGGGATTACAATGATATACATATAGTACTTTTCTTTTTTAAATACATACTTATAATACATAGATCACACCCAGACCATGTGATATGAACTGTGTAACTGTGAAATGAACTGTCACCAGTGCAGTTTCTGCATCGATACGACGTCCAAACCTTCAAGAAATGAGAATACCTCCTTTTTAAAAGGCCAACAGCGCTTTTTTAACTCTACTGGTATTGTGGGTGTTCATGGGTGGAAGCAATTGCTTACCATCAGGTGATCCATCAGCTCATCTACGCCTCATCACAAAAATCCATGATTCATCCTTTCTCACGTTTTCCAACTCATCACCTTCAGCTTAATAAGACGCAAGATTGGCTTAACATGAGTAGGTTCAGCCCTGGCAGAGGATCCCCATTATCAGGTCCTCTCTTTTGCCCCCGTTCCACTTCGAACAGTTCATATAGTCGACAACGTAAATTATTCTGATCGTGACCATGTTACTTCTTGATCAGGATTTTATCGACCAATTCTAGGGCACCACTTTCCGAGTTCAAGTTTCCAGCTTGAAGCTTACAAGATCCTGAGTTAAAATAGTCACTTGTCATAAAACCCCTTTGATTTAAGAAAGAATGAAATAAAAACATTTCATTACTATCACAACATGGTTGGTGTAGCAAAGATTACCTATCCGTGAATTCAGAGAAATCCACACTAGTTCCGTTTACAAGAAGGAAAAAACTGGAGGGTCTCAAAACACCAACTTTATATGGAACACAACTTAAGAGTTCGAAAGAAGTTAAATATCTAGGAGTGATCCTAGATAAAGGTTTAAATTGGAGTAGCCATGTGGACAGCGCCATTTAGAAAGCTCTAAAGGTCTTCAGTATGTGTCGGACAATCATGGTAAAACATTTGGATTAAAGCCGAAGATAAGATAGATAAACACGATGATGGGCAGACCAAAACTGACTTACGGTAGCAAAGACATTCCGGGATATAGTGGAAAGTCTTGTAATCACCGGAGCAATCGAAACAACTCCAATTACAGCAATAGAGCTCCTCCTAGACCTTCCTCCACTGCATATAGTGATAGAAACGGAGGCAAGGAAAGCTGCTCAAAGGCTGAAAATAGCAAGAATATCGGATGAGACCAAACCTTGAACCAGACACACTAAATAGAACGAGGTATCTCATCTCAACAGGATAACCTAAATGGGATATGGATACAGATGAGATGGCAAATACAAGAAGAAGCTGTGGCTGTGTGTGGTCAATCAAGTCCCGACCTCAGGAGTTGCTACTATGGCATTATCTCATCATCATCATCAGCCCATTTAAGTCCCCACTGTTGGGGCACGGGCCTCCCGCAATCACATGAGGGGTAATTGCCATACTCACCACGCTTGGCAGACGGGTTGGCGAGGGTTTTGATATAAATGCAGAGTTTTCCTTCTCTGGGTGCTGATGATCATGCCAGCAGCTTTACCTCGGTAAGAGTGAGGGTGGCCTATTCTACTCTGCCGGGGACCACACGGCAAATAAGATTATTGACATGTTTAAAATCTCGTAGTAGTTTTTTGTACATACCGACGCTTAAAGATAGAGTTATCTAAGCATATATATTATGTATTCATGCTGATGACCGTGTAAAAGATCTTATGGTTATCAAAACACCCCTACACAAATACTCAAGCAAGAATTATCTGCGGTGCCGCAGTAGCAATTTAAGTTAAATAAGGAACAGGTTACAATAAATAGGAATAAAATTAACGACAAAATAATTTTAAATTGTGTTTTATTATACCTACTATCTTATATTTATAACTTCTATCACCTGATTATAATTATTTACAGTGGAATACCAGAGCAAACACAGTTGCCAGCAATGGAGACGGCTCCACTGGCAGGGATTTGCCCGTTGAAGGCGACCACACCAAGCGCTGGCAGCTGGCCAGTGACCACAGCGGTACCGTAGGCGGCCACATCGCCACCGGCCGCCAACTCGCCGAAGCCGCTGCCAATGTACGGGCCGTTGACTGGCAGAGAGGCCGAGGCAGACACGTCGGGCAAGATGCCGTAGCCCTCGAAGCTGCTGCCAACGAGGCCGGAGTTGCCGTAGCCGCCGAGAGCGAGGCTGTTTCCGCCGAGAGCGAGGCTGTTGCCACCGAGGGCGAGGCTGTTGCCGCCGAAAGCGAGGTTGCTGCCGCCCAGGGCGAGACCAGATTGGCCGAGAGCAACGTTGCCGGCGCCAAGGCCGAGGACAGGGCCAGCAAGTCCTGCGTTGTATCCATAGTTGTTTTGTCCATATCCCG
Source organism: Marasmia exigua (assembly GCA_019059595.1). NCBI lineage: Eukaryota > Metazoa > Arthropoda > Insecta > Lepidoptera > Crambidae > Marasmia > Marasmia exigua. The sequence goes on along the minus strand of CM032489.1, from coordinate 3,651,077 downwards.
CGAGAGCGGCATTTGCAGAGCTGGCTGCATCCACTTCCACTTGCAGACCAGAAGCATAGTTATTCACGCCAAAGCTGTTGGCTCCATATCCGCGATTCAGTACTTGGGAGAAGGCATTCTGAAAGAGATAGATTGGTATTGTTATTGCACAAAATATTCATAGTATATCAGTGATTTTTTTAAAGAGCCTGTTTGGTTGGTGCCTCCCACTCTGGACAAATTTAGTAAAATGAACTGTCAAACAAAATGCTAACGTCCGCGTTTTACCACCGCACCTGACAGCAGCTGTTGATTCGGAGCCTGGGGTAAGCTTGGATCATGAGCTAGGATATAGGGAGCCTGGTAATTATAGTAGTCTGACCTTCGTTACCCTTTCATAGTGGAACAAGACCAACTGTGTGACCAACATGTTCAGAATCACTATCTCAAATAGTAGATAAACTATCCACCATTTTGAGAAACTATCCGAGACATACAGGTTTCCTTACAATGTTTTCCCTCATTGCCGATGATGGTAGAAATATGCGTACAGATTTGAAAATCCCAGAGTTGTATGTTCGTATTTGAACCACGGTTACCCTCATGGCGTTACTGAGATATAAAGATTCGCAGAACAACTCATTTAAAAGACAAAGGAGTTATAACTCTTTTGAAGAAAAGAGTTATATCGTTTTACATCTTTAACTCCCAATTAACTCCGTAACTCAAAAGACTAAAAAGACTTGAATGATGTGATTGATGCGAGTTACGATGGGTTGTCTCATCGACGTGTTACAAATAAATAATTTTGAACTTTATTGCAACAATGGTAGGGTCAGTTTTCTCCCCGGATATTTTTTTTACGTACAGATTAATGCGCGACGCGTTCCATTCATGCTCCATCCCTTTTCGACTCACAAAATCCCGCTGCCCACTCCTTTACGATTCGTGGTACCAGTTTCGCTCACTAACTCTTTTAACATCTTTAACTCCTTAATAACTCTGTAACTCTAAGACTGAAAAGATTTAAAGACGCATTGATGTGATTGGATTGATGCACATTTTCACATAATATTTATTTATAAAATAAAAATATCAAAATGCAATTTCAAAGACAGTTTTTCATATTTTTATTTAAATTAATCATATCCTCTACAAATATTAGTTAAAATGAGTAAATATTGGTTCGGACTTCGTTCTTCTAAAATCAATTGTACCTTCGATTAATTATCTATTCGGTTTGTAATAAATTGGAAATTGTCAACTTCTTTTAATAATATATGTCACTTTAGCCCCTCATAATAATAACTGGTTCCACTGAAAACCAGCGTTAGCGGCTCCTACTCTAGTCGCTAACACATGCTGAGTGGATACTATTTTGGGCACATATACTTACTTGTACACCTGTATTGATTTGCCTACTGTAATATTTAAGTCGTGTTATTTAATTATGTATCTCTAATTATTAATTGTGTCCAAATAAATATTTTTTCTTTTCTTTTCTAATACGTCCTAAAGGTTAGAAAAATTATTTATGAGATTTCTACCGTGTGTACTATTTTTGAAATCCGGTGGTAGAATCACATTATGTTTATTAATTTCTTAGTAGATATATTTTTTGTATCGATATAATATGTGCGTGCCTATAATATACATAGTTATAATCTATATTTCTAATATATGATGATGATATACATAAATTAAAAAAAAAAATAAATATTTTTTAATTTTATGAATTTCGAAAGTCGATGATTCGATTTTTATTATATCGAACACGGTAAGTCGATAATGCCGATGCTGCCAGGCAGCCGTGTGGTCCCCGGCAGAGTAGAATAGGCCACCCTCATTCTTACCGAGGTGTCGTAAAAGGCGATTAAGGTAACGCTGCTGGCATGATCATCAGCACCCAGAGAAGGAAAACTCTACATTTATATCAAAACCCTCGCCAACCCGTCTGCCAAGCGTGGTGAGTATGGCAATTACCCCTCATGTGATTGAGGGAGGCCCGTGCCCCAACAGTGGGGACTTAAATGGGCTGATGATGATGATGATGATGAGTTCCCGATATTTTGGCGCTGTTGCAAGCGTCACGGTCATAAGTAACTGAAGTTTTTTGCAGGTAAGTTGTCCTAAAGGTTTTTAAAATCAAGTTTTTTTTTACCTGAACAAGGAATGCTTGGATGCACAGGAGCAAAAGAGTGTAGGAAGACATGTTTGATTGATTCACGAATGAACTGTGACTGAGTACAGTAAAATAAAATCAAAGTATTTATATCGATATATTGTATCGATTACAAACATTATGTAACGGTTTTTATCAAGTTTTCGTAAGGAATGACGATTTAGTTATGACAATTCTTACATTCTCGATTGCCTCAGTAGCTGGCTAGTTGGTTGCACTTTGAAGCGAGAACTCATCTTAGGGTCCCGGGTTTGATTCCCGAGTCGAGTTTAATATATGTCTGCCTGGAAATTCTTAGTGTTATCTCGAAGCTTTGAAGTTGTTAATCTAGTGCCGTGCCTCGAAATGCACGTAAAGCCGTTGGACCTGAGCATATCGTGTCACACTGGTGTCCCATCGGAATGTGAGGGTAAGGGAATATAGAGAGTGCATTTGTGTATGCGCATATACTTGTGTCTCGACTGACTATGATTTTGCAAGAATGGGAAAAAGTAGAGGGGGGAGTGGGAGTTGATGAGAGTTTGACCGCGGGAGAGCCACGCTTCGGCATGAATGGGCTTGCTCGACCGGAGTGATACCACGACCTGACAGAAAAACAGCGTGAAGCAGCACTGTGCTGTGTTTAGCTACGTGAGTGAGGGTTCCGGAGGCTCAATCCGGGGGAAAGAGGGTTTAAAGTGGGGCGGCGCACTTGTGACTCCATTGGTGTCGCAGTGTCCATGGGCGGCGGCAATCGCTTACCATTCCGTCTGCTCGTCTACCACCAATCGCATAAAAAAATCATAGGTAGCAGACGGGCAGACGGATCCCCTAATGGTTAACAATTGTCGCCGCCCTTGGACTTCAACACCAGTGGAGTCAGAGTAAGTGCGGTGTCAACTTTTAAACTCACCTTCCCTCCAAATAAGGACCCCCATACCCTGACTCGCTTGGCTGGCACATAGCGCTGTAGTTGCCTCCCGCTGATTTTTTATGAGGCCCTAGTATCACCAGCTAAACCGTTTATTTTTTATTCCAGGGGAAACCATCATGGCCGTCACCTTGCTACATGTAGGGAGCAAGGTGGTGTGTGGGACTCAAACCCTAACTAAAACCCCAAGGGTGTCCCTCTCCGCGCAATCGCGGTCGGAAACCCCATAGCCGGGACTAGACCGTACCGCTAATCGCGCTCGCCGCTTCACCCCTATCTGGCGCAATATAGCCTTTCAACGCTGTACGACCTACCAGGACACCCGGTAATGTCGTCCCCCGCGGAGTCGTATGCTGAGCAAGCCACTCCCCAGCAGTGGGTACGCTCACGTACTCCGAAAGCCCGTTTAGTCGCCTTTTACGACAGGCCGGGAAAACCTTGGCAGTATTCTTAAACGCCCCTAGCCACAGGGCGTAGCTAAAGCGTCCCACAACCGCGTTAGTTGCGAAGGTCAGTCGGCAGTTGGGTCATCCTGGGTATACTAAATCTGGATCATGTTCCAAGCGTACCCTGGGCTCCGAACCCACGACTATCATGGACCAAACCTTAAATGACACGCTAAGATTGATATAAAACCTCTTTTCTTATGAGCGATTGCCGCCGCCCATAGACACCCGCGACACCGGTGGAGTTACAAGTGCGCTGCCGACCTTTAAACCCCCCATTCCCCCGGATTGGACCTCCGGTACTCACGCTGCAAAACAGCACAGTGCTGCTTCATGCCTGTTTCCTGTGAGGCGGTGGTATCACTCCGGACATAAAAAAAAAGCCAACGAAATGGATCTCAAATTATGACACTAGTAAAAAGAATTTGTAACATCAGCAATTAAAGATATGTACAAAGTCATCATTACATAATATTGCAATATTTTTTTTACTATTAATATAATTATAAATAGATAGCATAATTACAAAACTGATAAATTTAACATTTGTATAAAAGCTAGTAATGGTCGTTTGAAAAGTATTCTTGTTTTAAAAGTCAAGGAAAAACAATCAAAAATGGCCGCCAAAGCATTTTTCTTGTGCGCTTCAGCACTTCTGGTTCAGGTAAATATTATAATGTTCTGGGGGCAGACGAGCATACAGCTCACCTAATGATAGGCTATTCGCCCATGGACAACTGTAATACTAGAGGAGTCACGAGTGTGTCAGTGGTAGAATAACGCTTCGGCATGATTGGGCTAGCTCGACCGGAGTACCACGTACATACCACGGCCTCACAGAAGACCGGCGTGAAGAGGCACTGTGCTGTGTTTCGCTGCGAGAGTGAGGGTACCGGATGCCCAATCCGGAGGAAAGGGGGGTTTAAATGTTGGCAGCGTACTTGTGACTCTACTGGTGTCGCGGGTGTCCATGGGCGGCGGCAGTTGCTTACCGTATGCTCGTCTGCTACCTATCACATAAAAACTCCTTTTTTGAAGGGTTGAAGCGTTGATTATACGCCTCATAATAGGTATCGCGGATAAAATTCATTAAAGCATCTTAGATCAACAAAATGAGCGAGTAAAAAATCAGCTGTTCCATATATTATTATATTCAATTTTGAATGGAACAGCTGTTTTTTTAATGAAAAAAATATTATCAAAGGTTTGAAGGTCATGGAAATACCACAGGCGATAGTCAACCTATCATATTGTGAGCTATGGTAGCTCAGATAAGAATGTGCCTTATAATGAGACCTCATAGGGTCCACAGGCACCTCTGAATTTTTCAATATCATCATCATCAGCCCATTTAAGTCCCCACTGCTGGGGCACGGGCCTCCTCATTCGCATGAGGGGTAATTGCCATACTCACCACGCTTGGCAGACAGGTTGGCGAGGGTTTTGATATAAATGCAGAGTTCTCCTTCTCTGGGTGCTGATGATCATGCTAGCAGCTTTACCTTAGTCGCCTTTTACGACACCTCGGTAAGAGTGAGGAGATATATTTTTCAATATATTCGTTCCTATTACTACATTATTATACAAGGTTATGATTGAACCTTGGGCATGAAGGAAAACATTGTGACGACGCCTACTCAATTCGGAAAGTTTTAAAAACGTTTAACTCTAACATTTTCCGCCACGCACCTCCTCATTGTAGAATCAACTTCCCGTAGCGGTATTTCCGAACCGGTACGACATTGAGATCTTGAAGAAATGAGCATATACTTGACTGACTGGATGGCGCAATAGGTAGTGACCCTGCCTCTTACGCCAAAGGTCGTGGGTTCGATCCCCACCCTGGACAAACATTCGTGCGATGAACACTTGTGTTTGTTCGGTGTCTGGGTGTAATATATGTATTTAAGTATATATTTGTGTTCCACTGTTGTCTGATATCTGTAACACAAGTGCTTAAGCTACTTAGTACGGAATCAGGTCAAACTATGAGATGTTGTGAGAATTAAGATTATTATTATTATATCTTCCTAAAAGGCCGGCAACGCAACTCCACTCCTGCTGGTTTGGCTGACATCCATGAGCGGCGGTGATCCGCTTGCCTTTTTTTTTCGTCGGGGGAATGCGGCCGGCCCGTAGTGCAGTGGGCTGACATGGCCTTATGCATACGTCGGGCTCTCTACCGGTGAAGCCGGAGGCCTACCGACTAAACCCCCGACGGCGCTCCCTTCTCCTCTTTCCTCCCTAAAAAAAAGTAAAAAAGAACTTTTAATTAGATTCTCTCTTTGCGGACGCCCGCTCATGACTGAGAATCATGGTCATTAATGGATGTGGATGTGGCCTCTACCGGTGCCTATTCATCGCGTCTCTGGTGATCGAGCAAAATATAGATGGTGCTCCTTTCACTTGATCGGTCCACCTGGTTAGGGATCATCCTCGGGTTCGTTTACCCTTCGTGTTCAAAACAACGATTAACTAATGATAAACAACTAATTAAAGATAATTGGTTATATATCTTCTCTTATCAGCTAGGGGCCTTTTTCATGTCGACCCTAAGGGATCTTTTGTAGGTACAAACGAAACGAATCTTCGCGTAGGAGCGCAAAGGATAGGGGAGGTCCCCTATCCTTTGCGCTCCTACTCATGAAAGATTCGTTTCATCAGCGTCACGATGTCTTCCGGATTGAAGTGCCTGTAGTCTCCTGGTTTAGGATAAGCGTTACCTAGAAGACACATTCTGCCTCTGGCTAGTGAGTCGCATTCACACAAAAGATATTCTATGGTTTCCGTCTCCTCTTTGCATGCTCTGCAGTCGCTGTTCGATGTTATGTTCATCTTCATCAGCATTTTGTTCGTTGCATAATGCCCTGTTATCCTTGTCTGTTGTCTATTGCCTCCAAGGAGATGTTTTTTGATTGATTGATTATGTAAATAAAATGATTTTATTCTTTACAGCTCGCTTTTGGACAAACGGTGCTCGGACCAAATGCCGTCGCTTTTGGCAACTACGTTAGTGACAACGACGTCTACTCTGCCAACAACTTGGCGTTGGGCTTGGGCGGAGTAACTGGTTCCAGCAGTGCATTTGGTTTAGGCGGTAGTGCTCTCGGCCTTGGCGGCAGTGCTCTTGGATATGGCGGCAGTGCTCTCGGCATTGGCGGCAGTGCGGTCGGCTTCGGCAACGCTGGACTTGGTCTCGGTCTTAACAACTTCGGTGCTGGTGCTGCATACGGCCGCGAAGTAGAAGTCGGCCTTGGCTACGGTAGCCTCGGCAACGCCAACCTCGGTCTTGGAATTGGCGGCAGCAGCGCTCTCGGGCTGGGAGGCCTCGGATACGGAGCCGTCAACGCAGCACCTGCTCTGATCAGCAGCGCCACCCTGGCTCCCTTCGGTGCTTACAACATCATCCCCAGTGGCCCCCTGGCTGTGAACACCGTCTCCCCGCTGGGCCCCAGTGGTTTAGCTGTGGCGTCTGAGAACTACCTGGAGGGCGTGCTGTCTGTGAGCGGGCAGCTGCCTTGGCTCAGCGCTGTGGCGTTCGAAGGCGCTGTGCCGACGTCGGGCTCCGGCGTGGCCACGTGCGGCTGCGGCAATGGCCAGGTCGGCATCACGAGCCAGGTGGTGGGTGCTGCCCCCTCCCCCTTCCCAGCAGGGTATGGAAGCCTTGGGGGACTCGGTCTTGGAGGTAGCAATGTCTACTACTGAAGTGTAGGAAGTGTTTTTATTTTAATAAATGTTAATGATTTTAGAAATTATTTTTTTGTTTTAATTCATATCAACTAAAATTATTCTATTAAACGCTGAAAGTAGGTAAGTATTGGGTAGCACGCTGCAAGACACTGTATTATGTATTTTTTTGCTTAGCTAGTAAAAATATTACAATAACCGAGCTTACTTAATAAGTAAACTCAGCGATACAAAATGAGTCTTGCTTAAGCATCCGCCATCAAAGTTCGCCATTTTATTCGGCCCTGTGCCAACTCCGAGTTGGGCTGCCATCCGTCCGGATGTCCCTATTCCTCCTAGTTTTAAGGGCGGGTGGGTTTTTGAACAGTGTGACACTTTTGTTCTCAAGGAAAATCTAATTTTTGTAGAAGACTCGGCAGAATATAATACTTTAATTCCGACTCTACTTTCTCGCGAGACCGTATGCCGAGCACACTCGTACGAGAGTTTACTTGGTAGCGTTCGCCCCACCTCCTGATATCTCGGAGTGTCTCGCCTGCTCTCGGTCCTGTGACGATATTTTGCGCCCGAGTCCTAGGGTCATAATCATAATCATAAAATCTTTATTGTGAATCACAATTGCAGTTGTTATAATTAAGATTCAATAGTTTTACTGTGTTCCGCCTAATTGGCGTACAATATTACAGGTGTGGTGAAGTTAATATAGTCTATGCGTTATGGTCTACAAAAGTTTTTAATTCAAGGTCTAGTCAGATAAAATCTCACTGACAGCATAAAAACATTTTTAACCAGGAATTCATGCAATTTGAATTTGAATAGCAGTAATTTGGTAATTAGATGTGTGGTCCCCGGCAGAGTAGAATAGGCCACCCTCACTCTTACCGAGGTGTCGTAAAAGGCGACTAAGGTAAAGCTGCTGGCATGATCATCAGCACCCAGAGAAGGAAAACTCTGCATTTATATCAAAACCCTCGCCAACCCGTCTGCCAAGCGTGGTGAGTATGGCAATTACCCCTCATGTGATTGAGGGAGGCCCGTGCCCCAGCAGTGGGGACTTAAATGGGCTGACGACGATGATGAATTTGGTAATGTGGCGGATATAACCAGGGAGTTTGTTGTACATCCGAGGCGCGCTGCAAAGGATGCTCTTGTTCACCAATTATGACCTACTAGGTATAACACATAGTTTATTTTTGTGCCGTTTACGTGTTTTGTGTTCAAATAATGTCGTATTGCAAAGGATTGCATGCCTCAAGTGGCAATGGGCAGGGCACATAGCGAGGAGAACAGACGGCCGTTGGGGCGGAAAGGTCCTCGAGTGGAGGCCACGTACAGGAAGTCGCAGCCGTGGCAGGCCTCCTACAAGGTGGACCGACGATCTGGTGAAGATCGCGGGAATCCATTGGATGCGGGCGGAACAGGACCGATATGTGTGGGGAACATTGGGGGAGGCCTATGTCCAGCTGTGGACGTCTACTGGCTGAAATGATTAATGTCGTATTGGCTTTAACAAAAACTGCGACCTCGTATATATACAGACATGGAAGGGTCAATAATTTTATTTTTAGAAAAAAACCCTTTATAAGAATATGTTCACTTTAAGCAAAACATAGCTCTTATAATTACAGCGTTTTTGAGCTCTGAAAGCAAGGTCTTTGTCAGTGGAGCTACCACTGAATATGATCCCATATCTCAATGTAGATACTACCTAACCACGGCAGGGTGTTAACAGAGTGGATACATTTGATATTTTCCTTAAATTGTAAAGTGCGTAAGACAATTGATTAAATTTTGTTAAATTAATTTCGTCTAATCGTTTGCCGGAGAAAGAAACATTGAGATCATTTGTTTTGGTATTTTTATGTCTAAAATTCATTAAAACAGTTTTATTCAAATTAAAGGTTATTCCTATTTAGCAATTTTATAACAGATGTCATGGTTTCATTATGTCATTTTGAAGATACGTCAAGTTAATTATTTGTCAAAAGAATGGTACTGTCATCTGCGAATAATATCAACTTGTGTTTCGTTACTGTGGGTAACTCGTTTTTATATATTAAAAACAGTAGAGGGCCTAGCACACTGCCCTGTGGTACACCATACTTTATATACCTAGTATCTGATTAATAGAAAACTTTAGTTTTTGCTTTCATGTCCAATCGGTTAACCTGAGTCGCTTGTCTATCTTTTCGCTAACGCTAAGAGTCGATTGGCAAAATAGATTCAACGAGCTCTCTGAAATCAAGGGTCGCCATTACGCAGGTATCCAACCACTGATCCCCCGGAGGCCATGGTTTTCCAAACGGAAAGCCCTGGACAAATTTATTGTCTCCACCATTTGTCGCCTGCGCATTGGCCACGCCTGCACTCCGGTTTTCCTAAACAAAATCCACATTAAAGACTCGTCGATCTGTGAATGCGGTTTAGAGGAAGGTACGACAGAACATATTTTCTTCAACTGTCAAAAATACCAAGTCTCGCTGTATGACATTCTACCCCCAAAAATCCCCCGCCCTATTAACATTCCTTTTCTTCTATCTTTATCCTTTTCCTCTGTTATAAAATATTTATGTATATATATTAACAAATATAATATTAGACTTTAAATGAATCCCCCTCTCACTTATTATATAATTGTTAATTAATTTGTTTTTTGTCCATACGTTTACATGTGTCTTCTTTGTCTGTATTGTCCATGTGTATGTTTGTTTTGTTCTAGGTGATGTCAAACTCATTAAAATAAAATCCACTCACCACACCGGTCAATCTTCCAAAAAACGCGTGTCTCTTTAATCACTCACATCACTCGACATTGGCAAAATTATAAAAGTGTCGCAAGACATAGTAGCAGCCATCAATTAATAAAAAAAATAATACAAAATGACCAAGTCACGTGACCGACTTTGTATGAAAAGTTAAAAAAATTTTATGCGAATTTCCATAAGTCGTAGAACAAATGTTGTTAATAGAGCACGTGGTCAAGGGTAAATGTTCACAGATACACCCTGCATATGTGATGTTATCGGATTGACAACAAAACGTCTTGACGTCTCCGAGCGCGCCTCGTTTTATATGCGTGCGCAGCCGCGGACGAGAAAACTGCCACAGATCATAAATGAAATCAAGTTATCTTCCAAAAAATATTTCATAATTAAATTATGGGAAACAAAAAATACTTTGTCTCTGATGTAAATAATGTAATAATATCTAGTAGTGTAATATGAGACCCACTTAAGAGACTTTTGACGTAAGTCTTTTATGAAACCAAAGTTTAAAAACACTAGTAGTATAAAAAATGTATTGAAACATCTTCTTTGTCGTATTTATTTTAAAATATATGTAATAAATTATGAAAATAATTCAATATATGAAACATTAGTCTTTTATTTTTTTATTAATCAGCAAATATAAGTCGAACTTGTAAGTAACCCATATCTTTTCTCAGAGGACAGTTCCAATACAATTCAAAATCAGGTGGTGTGTTAGTAATTACTTGAAGAAATATGTTTTATCAACAAAAAACATGTTATTAATACATATAATCAAGCAGATTCAGCGAAAATTGGGTTTTTCTAAACCTCTGCCACAAAATAACCCTGTCCGTGGAGCGTCCCTGAGCGGGACCCACGACACGTCGAAAAATGAAATTTGACAGTTGGCAGTATTCCACATACGAGAGGTTAAGATTCAATTGACATTTTATAAATTACTAGCTGACCCGGCAAACTTTGTTTTGCCATATAAATAAAAGGGTTGATCGTAGAAGGGTGAAAATTGAGGATTGTATGTATTTTTGTATTTTGTATCATAAAAAAAGAGAAATTAAAAATTTTGTCTAAAAAATAAAAATAAAAATTTAGGGGTGGACTACCCCTAACATTTAGGGGGATGAAAAATAGATGTTGGCCAATTCTCATAGATACCGGATAAGCACAAAAAATTTCATCAAAATCGGTCAAGCCGTTTCGGAGGAGTATGGCAACGAAAACTGTGACACGAGAATTTTATATATTAGATAAATAATTATTTATTACTTTAGACATTATTGTCAATTATTTTTATTACGATACATTTGTAATTAAATAAAGTTTTAAAATGATTTATAAATATTATTACGAACTTTTTCCATATTTTTATTGTAGCCACCGCTTTGGCCACAGACAAAATCTATGGTTGAGTTGTCGCTACGGTTCAGTTGCGATTCAGTTTTGGTTTCGTTTTGAAATAGTAGAATCGAATACATGTGTGCTAACCAAAACTGAATTGCAGCTGAATCGCAACTGAATCGAAACCGTTGTGTATTAGTAGAATTGACCTCCAGGGCCGAATATAATGGGGATTTTTGATGGCGGATGCCAATACTCATTTTTACCCGATTACGGCGAAGCAAAGAGGAGGATTATGATTTTGATGAATGTATGTATGTATAGGCCGTGTGGTCCCCGGCAGAGTAGAATAGGCCACCCTTACTCTTACCGAGGTGTCGTAAAAGGCGACTAAGGTAAAGCTGCTGGCATGATCATCAGCACCCAGAGAAGGAAAACTCTGCATTTATATCAAAACCCTCGCCAACCCGTCTGCCAAGCGTGGTGAGTATGGCAATTACCCCTCATGTGTTTGAGATAGGCCCGTGCCCCAGCAGTGGGGACTTAAATGGGCTGATGATGATGATGTATGTATAAATGCATGTATGTATGTATGTATGTATGGTTGTGCATCTGTTCCCTCATAACTTCTAAACTAGTTATCATATTTGAACAAATGAGGTGTCGTTAGAAGTTTCTTGATTGTCTTCTGGCTATAGGCGTCACGTTAAATTGACTACAGCGCCCTCTAGGGAACTTAAAGTAAGGAACTAAAAAGAAATGCTTGGCGGTGCCGTATGGGGTATCAAATGACTTTTTTAGTTTTTTTGGCTTTTGTAGTACATTTCAAATATACAGCGTGTGTATTTTATACGGGCGAATAATTAATCCAGCTATAATATCTGATCCTACGAATCGTATAAGATAATCATTTCATTAAATTTTGTGGTTAATTAGGTGTAATGATTTTTCTAAAGTGCAACCCAGCAGCAATGTATGCCGTCCAACTTTGTTTGACATGACAAGTGACATGAGTGTCATGACACTCGTATGACGTTTAGATACTTATGTCTACGTTAATTGATGTTATTAACGTTCACTACCAGTGGATGCAATACATTGCGTGCTCAATTATTTTGTATGAAAAAAAAAGTACCTTAATTTCCTAAAGAAATGTATGTAAACAGGTTCCCTAGGTCCGATAGTAATCGCCATTAAAATATTCGCCCGTATCAAATAAGCACGCTGTATAATTTTATTTAAATTACTAAAAATACATCAAATAAAAAGAAAGTTTAAAAACTAAAACCCGACTACCAAAAAAACACGCTCTAAAAAGAACGAAACAAGAAAACTGTCTCGGCTGAAATTATTATGCCGTATCGCCGTAATCGTATGCCACATACTGTAGCAAAACAGCTTCATTATAATAATTAAATAAAATCAATGTTTCATACGACCCCGGCAATTAGCCGTGTGGTCCCGGCAGAGTAGAATAGGCCACCCTCACTCTTACCGAGGTGTCGTAAAAGGCGACTAAGGTAAAGCTGCTGGCATGATCATTAGCACCTAGAGAAGGAAAACTCTGCATTTATATCAAAACCCTCGCCAACCCGTCTGCCAAGCGTGGTGAGTATGGCAATTACCCCTCATGTGATTGAGGGAGGCCCGTGCCCCAGCAGTGGGGACTTAAATGGGCTGGCGGAGACCCCGGCAATACGGCTGAATAATTTCAGCAGAGGCAATTTTCTGGTTTTTTACTTTTTAGAGCGTGTTTTTGTATCGCTGGGTTTACTTAGTAAGTTAGTTTTGTTATTGTAATATTTTTTACTGGCTAAGCACGCTAGCGCGCTTACCTCATATTTACCTACCTTCAGCGTTTAGTACTTATAGAATAATTTTAGTTGTACGAGCTATCGCACCGACCATGTGAAAGCAAATAATGTATATTGTGTATAATAGTTCATCATCATCATCATCATTTCAGCCAATATACGTCCACTGCTGGACATATGCCTCCCCGAATGTTCTCCACACAGTTCGTATCCTGTGCCACCCGCATCCAATGGATTCCCGCGATCTTCACCAGATCGTCGGTCCACCTTGTGGGGGGCCTGCCACGGCTGCGACTTTCTGTACGTGGCCTCCACTCGAGGACCTATCCGCCCCAACGGCCGTCTGTTCTCCTCGCTATGTGCCCTGCCCATTGCCACTTGAGGCATGCAATTCTTTGGGCTATGTCTGGAACCTTAGTTCTCCTGCGGATCTCATCATTTCTGATACGATTACGCAGGGAGACCCCGAGCATAGCCCTCTCCATTGCTCTCTGGGTGACTTTGAGCCTCCTTAATCGGCACATTGTAAGCGGCCACGTTTCGGTTCCGTATGTCATCAATGGCACCACACACGCATTAAAGACTTTCGTCTTGAGTATAATAATTAGTTAGATATAATAACATTTCCTATTTTTACTAAACTATAATTACTCTATTTAAATTTTAATTTTATAAAATTGTATTACAACATAATTTAAAAGTTCGTGTGTTGACGAACGCCGTGTGGTCCCCGGCAGAGTAGAATAGGCCACCCTCACTCTTACCGAGGTGTCGTAAAAGGCGACTAAGGTAAAGCTGCTGGCATGATCATCAGCACCCAGAGAAGGAAAACTCTGCATTTACATCAAAACCCTCGCCAACCCGTCTGCCAAGCGTGGTGAGTATGGCAATTACCCCTCATGTCATTGAGGGAGGCCTGTGCCCCAGCAGTGGGGACTTAAATGGGCTGATGATGATGATTGACGAACGGAGTGCTGACGGGCATTCTTCCTTGACACTCGGAACGGAGCGTATAGAGTTGTACTAAATTGAAGTTGTTTGAGAGTAAAACCTTATTTGGCAAATACATGTGTTTAATTGTGTTCCCTGGAGTACGTTTTGTTGTCACAAGTCAGCAGCGACCTACATGCAGCGCGCCTGACCGATGGACCGTCTTCGTGCACCGTCGGCACTCTACACCGACGGCACACTAGCAAATACCTTTTAATGTTTTCATAAGATTAACGTTCTATACAGGTTTTATCTGTGAACATTTACATCCCTTTAACCACGTGTTCTACAAACTATTGTGAACAACATTGGTTCAACGACTTTTCGAAATTCATCGAATTTTTTTTCGATTCCGCAAACAAAATGAAAATCAGCCGTGTGGTCCCGGCAGAGTAGAATAGGCCGCCCTCACTCTTACCGAGGTGTCGTAAAAGGCGACTAAGGTAAAGCTGCTGGTATGATCATCAGCAGCCAGAGAAGGAAAACTCTGCATTTATATCAAAACCCTCGCCAACCCGTCTGCCAAGCGTGGTGAGTATGGCAATTACCCCTCATGTGATTGAGGGAGGCCCGTGCCCCAGCAGTGGGACTTAAATGGGCTGACGATGACGAAACAAAATGACCAAGTCACGTGACCGAACTTTGTATGAGAAGTTGTAATTTCTTCATGCGAATTTCCAAAAGCGATAGAATTTTTTTGTGCATAATGTTTAGTAGAACACGTGGATAAAGGGATGTAAATGTTCACAGATACACCCTGTATAAACTATTTACTTTCTAACAATAAACAGATTTCAACCGTCTGTGTTGGGTCTCATTTCTCCCGCAGCGGGAGACACCTTTAGCCGTCACGATGATCAGTCGAGTGAGCCTGCTCGACTGGCAGCGGTCCCTCTCCTACCTACCGTCCTGACTTTTCCCGCTTGCTACCCTGGGCGACCCGGGAGCAAGCTCCCATCACCTTATCTATTTATGTATTTATTCCCACGATGGGCAGGGCTAGGGGTCTAGGGACTTAGTGTCTTAGACAAAGGGCTCACTAGAGAGTTAGGTTCCCTTCTTGCCCTTATATTCTGTTCGACGGGACGCGATGCCTTACAACTATCGCTTCCCGCCCGTACATTAGTTGATGTGTAAAGTATAGTATCAGCCTATAAACTGACCCACTGCAGGTCAAAGGCCTCCATCATAGAAATCAAGTCATCGCTACTATGATGATATTAGGCTTAATCACCACGACATGAATAAAAACAAAATAATAAATTCTAAAATCATTAACATTTATTAAAATAAAAACACTTCCTACACTTCAGTAGTAGACATTGCTACCTCCAAGACCGAGTCCCCCAAGGCTCCCATACCCTGCTGGGAAGGGGGAGGGGGCAGCACCCACCGCCTGGCTCGTGATACCGACCTGGCCGTTGCCGCAACCGCACGTGGCCACGCCGGAGCCCGACGTTGGAACAGCGCCTTCGAACGCCACAGCGCTGAGCCAAGGCAGCTGCCCGCTCACAGACAGCACGCCCTCCAGGTAGTTCTCAGACGCCACAGCTAAACCACTGGGGCCGAGGGGGGAGACGGTGTTCACAGCCAGGGGGCCGCTGGGGATGATGTTGTAAGCACCGAAAGGAGCCAGGGTGGCACTGCTGATCAGAGCAGGTGCTGCGTTGACGGCTCCGTATCCGAGGCCTCCCAGCCCGAGAGCGCTGCTTCCGCCAATTCCAAGACCGAGGTTGGCGTTGCCGAGGCTACCGTAGCCAAGGCCGACTTCTACTTCGCGGCCGTATGCAGCACCAGCACCGAAGTTGTTAAGACCGAGACCAAGTCCAGCGTTGCCGAAGCCGACCGCACTGCCGCCAATGCCGAGAGCACTGCCGCCATATCCAAGAGCACTGCCGCCAAGGCCGAGAGCACTACCGCCTAAACCAAATGCACTGCTGGAACCAGTTACTCCGCCCAAGCCCAACGCCAAGTTGTTGGCAGAGTAGACGTCGTTGTCACTAACGTAGTTGCCAAAAGCGACGGCATTTGGTCCGAGCACCGTTTGTCCAAAAGCGAGCTGTAAAGAATAAAATCATTTTATTTACATAATCAATTAACGCCCTGTTGGTCTACTGGTTTAAGTACCGGGCCGTGATCTGAGGGTCCTGGGTTCGGTTCCCGGGTCGTGCTAAATGAACTTTATTTACGATACCTATTATGAGGTTTTCGGGAGGCAAACGATTAATAATAACGATGTATAAAATCAACGGTCTTCAAAAAGAGCATTTTTATGTGATAGGTGGCAGAAGAGCAGACGGATCCACTGGTGGTATGCAATTGCCGCCACCCATGGACACCCACGACACCAGTCGACAGAGTCACAAGTGCGCTGCCAACATTTTAACCCCCCTTTCCTCGGGATTGGGCATCCAGTACCCTCACTCACGCAGCACACAGCACAGTGCGTCTTCACGCCGGTCTTCTGTGATACTCCGGTCGAGCTAGTCCATTCATGCCGAAGCGTTATTCTCCCACTGACACACGTGATTCCCCTAGTATTACAGTTGTCCATGGGCGAATAGCCTACCATTAGCATACAGCATGCTCGTCTGTCCCCAGAACATTATAATATTTACCTGAACCAGAAGTGCTGAAGCGCACAAGAAAAATGCTTTGGCGGCCATTTTTGATAGTTTTTCCTTGACTTTCAAAACGAGAATACTTTTAAAACAACCATTAGTAGCTTTTATACAAATGTTAAATATAATGTTATATAACGTTTTGTAATTATGTTATCTATTTATAAGTTAATAGTAAGAAATATATTGCAATGTTATGTAATGCAGACCTTGTACATATCTTTAATTGCTGATGTTACAAATTCTTTTTACTAGTGTCATAATGGCCGTGTGGTCCCCGGCAGAGTAGAATAGGCCATCCTCACTCTTACCGAGGTGTCGTAAAAGGCGACTAAGGTAAAGCTGCTGGCATGATCATCAGCACCCAGAGAAGGAAAACTCTGCATTTATATCAAAACCCTCGCCAACCCGTCTGCCAAGCGTGGTGAGTATGGCAATTACCCCTCATGTGATTGAGGGAGGCCCGTGCCCCAGCAGTGGGGACATAATGGGCTGATGATGATGATGATGAGTGTCATAATTGGAGATCCATTTCGTTGGCTTTTTTATATCTGGAGTGACACCACCGCCTCACAGAAAACCAGCTTGAAGCAGCACTGTGCTGTTTCACTGCATGAGTGAGGGTACCGGAGACCCAACCCAACCGGGGGGAAAGGGGGGCTTAAAGGTTGGCAACGCACTTGTGACTCCACTGGTGTCGTGGGTGTCTATGGGCGGCGGCAATCGCTCGCCATCAGGTGATCGGTCTGCTTGTCTGCCACCTATCACGTAAAAAAAAGTAGTTCTATAATCTTAGCGTGTCATTTCCGGTTCAGTCCAGGATAGCCGTGGGTTCGGAGTCCAGGGTACGCTTGGAGCATGTTCCAGATTTGGTAATCCTAGGATCTGCCGACTGACCTTCGCAACTGACGGGGTTGGGAGACGCCTTAGCTGGTGATACCACGGCCTCATAAAAAATCTGCGTGAGGCAGGGCCAGCGCTATGTGTCAGCCAAGGGAGTTAGGGTATGGGAGTCCTTATCTGGAGGGAAGGTGAGTTTAAAAGTTGACACCGCACTTGTGACTCCACTGGTGTTGAAGTCCAAGGGCGGCGGCAATCGCTTACCATTAGGAGATCCGTCTGCTGGTCTGTCACCTATGACATTTTTTTTATGTGAGTCACAAGTGCACCGCCAAACTTTAAACTCTTTTTCCCCCGGATTGGGCCTCCGGTACCCTCACTCACGCAGCGTGGGCCGTGGTATCACTCCGGTCGAGCCGGCCCATTCATGCCGAAGCGTGGTTCTCCCACGGTCAAACTCTCATCAACTCCCGCTTCCCCCTCTACTTTTTCCCCATTCTTGCAAAATCATAGTCAGTCGAGGCACAAGTATAAGTGCATACACAAATGCATTCTCTATTCCCTTACCCTCACATTCCGATTGGACACCAGTGTGACACGACATGCTCAGGTTCAATGGCTTTACGTGCATTTCGAGGCACGACACTAGATTGACCTTCAAAGCTTCGAGATAACACTAAGAATTTCCAGGCAGACATATATTAAACTCGACTCGGGAATCAAACCCAGGACCCTAAGATCAGTTCTCGCTTCAAAGTGCAACCAACTAGCCAGCTACTGAGGCAATCGAGAATGTAAGAATTGTCATAACTAAATCGTCATTCCTTACGAAAACTAGATAAAAACCGTTACATAATGTTTGTAATCGATACAATGTATCGATATAAATACTTTGATTTTATTTTACTGTACTCAGTCACAATTCATTCGTGAATCAATCAAACATGTCTTCCTACACTGTTTTGCTCCTGTGCATCCAAGCATTCCTTGTTCAGGTAAAAAAAAAAGTTGTTTTTAAAACCCTTTTAGGACAAACTTACCCGCAAAAACTTCACTTACTCCGCGACCATAGCGCTTGCAACAGCACCAAAATATCGGGAACCCAAAGTTAAAAAAATATATAAATTTTCAAATTTTATGTAAATCATCATACATGAAAAATATAAATTATAACTATGTACATTATCTTGTGGTGTATGCCGTGTGGTCCCCGGCAGAGTAGAATAGGCCACCCTCACTCTTACTGAGGTGTCGTAAAAGGCGACTAAGGTAAAGCTGCTGGCATGATCATCAGCACCTAGAGAAGGAAAACTCTGCATTTATATCAAAACCCTCGCCAACCCGTCTGCCAAGCGTGGTGAGTATGGCAAGTACCCCTCATGTGATTGAGGGAGGCCCGTGCCCCAGCAGTGGGGACTTAAATGGGCTGACGATGATGATGATGATGACATTATCTTGTGCAATAACAATACCAATCTATCTCTTTCAGAATGCCTTCTCCCAAGTCATGAATCGCGGATATGGAGCCAACAGCTTTGGCGTGAATAACTATGCTTCTGGTCTGCAAGTGGAAGTAGATGCAGCCAGCTCTGCAAACGCCGCTCTCGCGGGCTATGGGCAAAACAACTATGGATACAACGCAGGACTTGCTGGCCTTGGAGCCGCTACCCCTGTCCTCGGCCTTGGCGGCTCCAATGTTGCTCTCGGCCAATCTGGTCTCGCTCTCGGCGGCAGCAACCTCGCTCTCGGTGGCAACAACCTCGCCCTCGGCGGCAACAGCCTTGCTCTCGGCGGCAACAGCCTCGCTCTCGGCGGCTATGGCAACTCCGGCCTCGTTGGCAGCAGCTTCGAGGGCTACGGCATCTTGCCCGACGTGTCTGTCTCGGCCTCTCTACCAGTCAACGGCCCGTACATTGGCAGCGGCTTCGGCGAGTTGGCGGCCGGTGGCGATGTGGCCGCCTACGGTAACGCTGTGGTCACTGGCCAGCTGCCAGCGCTTGGTGTGGTCGCCTTCAATGGACAAATCCCTGCCAGTGGAGCTGTCTCCATTGCTGGCAACTGTGTTTGCTCTGGTATTCCACTGTAAATAATTATAATCAGGTGATAGAAGTGATAAATATAAGATAGTAGGTATAATAAATCACAATTTAAAATTATTTGGTGTTTAATTTTGTTTCTATTTATTATATCCTGTTTCTTATATAACTTAAATAAGCAAGAAGTCACCGTACCATAATTTTATTTTGAGTTAAAGATCTACTCCCTGCAGCTGAAGTCTTACATCGAACCACACGCAAGCGATTGTCATTCCATCTCCATCATCTCGATGGATGGCGGCCAAATACTGTGCGTTTTCGCGGAACTTTCTACAACGTACCTCAGTTCTGTGGAACGGTATGGCTGCGGGAGTATTTCCCGACGGCTACGACTTAGGGACCTTCAAGAGAAGAGCGTACTCCTTTTTAAAAGGCCGGCAACGCATTAGCGATCTCTCTGATTTCGCGGATGTTAATGGGCCGCGATGATTGCTTTCCATCAGGTGACTCGCTTGCTTGTTTGTCGCCTCTAGCAAAAAAAATTTGCAATAAAGATTTATAGGTATTAAATAAAATTAAATAGAGTTCAGATATTGTTTCATTATTAATTTTAAAAAATCTTGAAGGCAACCCTTTTTATTTCGCAGAATTGACGTTTTTATTAATAATAACATTTTTATTAAAAAATATCTTTTTATGAAAAGCTATCTTAACCGTTCCTAAACGTAGTCCATAAAACATGGAACCAACTCCTTCCAGAACGCTCCATTTCCAGCGCTTATTTTTCCCACGCTCATTTTTTCCACGTGCAAACTCTGGAATGAGCTTCCAGCCGCGGTGTTCCCTGATCGCTACCACATCATCATCCTCCTGCCCTTTTCCCAGGTTATCTGGGGTCGGCGCAGTATGTTTTCCTTTTCCATACGTCCCTGTCATTCGTCATCGAATCATCCACCTCTTTTTCCATCATGTCAAATTGTTTAAAATGGATCCGGTGGAGGCAAATCGTCTTTCCTGGTATATGGCCATGTAAGGAGAAGAGGGGAAGAACATGTTGCCAAAAAAGTGATGAGTTTAAACGTAAGTGGGTGGAGGAACAGAGGACGGCCGAAAAAGAGATGGATGGATTGTGTGAAGAAATCCATCCATCTCTTTTTGTGTGTACATGTTCTTCCCCTCTTCTCCTTACATGGCCATATACCAGGAAAGACGATTTGCCTTCAATTTATCAATGATGGGGGCCACTTTCATACTTCCTCTAATATATTCATTTCTTATCTTGTCCATTCTCGTCACTCCACACGCTACCACATGTCCTTTTTTAAACGAGGTTTGATAAGAATTCTTGATTGCATTTTTGATGTCTATGAGCGGCGGTTACATTACCATCTCGCATGCTCGTCTGCCTAATATTCGCAATAAAAAAATTTAAAGCAAGTTAATTATGGAGCAGTGGCATTAAGGCGACGGGTAGGGCACACTAGCGACGCCAATAGATTTTAATTTTTAGCTACTAAACCGGATCTATTTAAAACAATTTCGGGGTTTACTATCTCTCGGCAAACACTCATACCATTTATTAAATAACCATGCACAAATGTTGGGTCAGTTTTTGTACGCGAAAAATTGATTCATGCCAAAAGCGGCCACTTTTTTTTTATGCTAGAGGCGGACAAACGAGCAAGCGAGTCACCTGATGGAAAGTAATCATCGCCGCACTTTTAGCGGTAATACAAGTTTGAGCACAAAAGCAGACCTGCTTTTGTGCTCAAATTTTGTTAAATATAGATAAGTATTAAATAAATAGTATAGGTGTTTGCCGAGACATTGTAATCGAAATTGTTTAAAATGGATCCGGTTTAGTAGCTCATCCAACCATCATCCAATTGGAAGCCTAGCCTGATAGTTGTTTGCCGGCGTTTGCCGGCGTCACATCCATTGTGGTCAATTTATTGGCACGCAAATAGTTACCAGTTACAACCAAAGATGGGGTAACAAGAACCAGTGGATGGGGTAATGAAAACCATTGGGGCAATGGTAGCAAGAACACGATAACTGAACTGAAACATGAAATCATAAACTTTAAAACTTAACAATACCAAGAAAAATAAGTCTCACGTCATTTATCATTAAACGTAATAAAAAACCATCAGTGGGTTAATGGGAGCCAGTCGGTATATTTTTCGAATTAAAATAACATTATGAAAACACTGTTGAGTATTTACGAATAATTATTACTGTATCATAATCTCTACTGATCTTTTTCAACACTACAGAGTACAGAACTTAAAAAACAACGGCACAAGTACTTAAATTTCGTCCTCGAAGATTGGTAAAAATTATAAAGGATCCGCCGAAAAGCGACTTGCGTCCAATGCGGAGTGAACATACAAAACCGATGCGGCGGTACTGTGCGTACTCCCCCGCACCCCTTCACCGTTCGCAGATACAAGATGCGATCTATCTTGTATCATTATGGCTAAATCAGGCTGGTTCCCATTCTCCACTGGCTCCCATTCCCCCCTGTTCCCCTAATGGTTATGATGAAGGAAGTAAAATGAAAACAGAATGTATCGTAGCAATGTCTTAATTTCTTTTTATTTTATCGTCTTGCAACAGTTTTACAGAGGAATACCAGCGCAGGCACAGTTGCCAGCAATGGACACGGTTCCAGTGGCGGGGATGGCACCGTTGAAGGCGACCACGCCAAGAGCTGGCAGCTGGCCAGTGATCACAGCGGTACCGTAGGCGGCAACATCGCCACCGGCCGCCAACTCGCCGAAGCCGCTGCCGATGTACGGGCCGTTGACTGGCAGAGAGGCCGAGACAGACACGTCGGGCAAGATGCCGTAGCCCTCGAAGCTGCTGCCGACGACGCCGGAGTTGCCGTAGCCGAGGCCAGCTCCGCCGAGAGCGAGACCGCTACCGTAGCCGCCGAGAGCGAGGCTGTTGCCGCCGAGAGCGAGACCGCTGCCGTAGCCAGAAAGTCCAGGAGCGCCAAGCGCGATTCCAGGGGCGAGGCCGAGTCCAGCAACACCTCCTAGACCGAGTCCGGAGTTAGCGATGCCAAGAGCAGCGTTGCCGACGCCGTATCCATAACCGTAGTCGCCGATGCTGTAGCCGGCGAGAGCAGCGGCTGCGGAGCTGGCTGCGTCCACTTCTATTTGCTGCCCGGAGACATAGTTATTTACGCCATAGCTATTCACGCCATAGTTATTCACGCCATAGCCAGGGAGGACTTGTGAGACGGCATTCTGGAAAAGAAATGAACAGTATTTAAATAAAATGGCCAAGCTAAAATAATTGTGACATAATCATTTATCTCACCAGGAGCCCACTTTTCGGCCTCGTGACATTTATTATTATACTACATATATCACTAAAACATAGTTTTTTTGTATGGTTTTCGGGTGATATCCGCCATGTTTTCAAAATATCACGAACCCGAGAATTGGGCTCCTGATCATTTGTAGCTTTCGGGGTCGAAACATTGGCCCGTGACGCAGCTAAGCATTTAGTTGAAGTCACGGTAGATTCAAAGGATAACTGCTATTTTGCCCAGAAATACCCTTTGCGTTTCATCAAGATCATGTTGCCAGCAGTTTTTGGGATACTGCCACACGTGCTACTATTATTTGTAACCTGACTTAGGGAACTTGTGAGTAGTCATGCTCACTCAAATGTCCCTGAGGTGATGGCGCTATGTGGCGGGTAGTATTCCCTCTTATATTGTTGAGTGCAATGATGATCATCATCATTTCAGCCAATAGACGTCCACTGCTGGACGTAGGCCTCCCCCAATGTTCTCCATATAGATCGGTCATGTGCCACCCGCATCCAATGGATTCTCGCGATCGTCACCAGACCGTCGGTCCACTTTGTAGGAGGTCTGCCACGGCTGCAACTTCCTGTAGGCCTTCACCCGAGGACCTTTCCGCCCCAACGGCCGTCTGTTCTCCTCGCTATGTGCCCTGCCCATTGCCACTTGAGGCATGCAATCCTTTGGGCTATGTCCGTTCTCCTGCGGATCTCATCATTTCCGATACAATCACGCAGGGAGACTCCGAGCATAGGCCTCTCCATTGCTCTCTCGGTGAGTTTGAGCCTCCTTAATCGGCACATTGTAAGCGGCCACATTTCGGTTCCGTATTGCATCACTGGCAACACACACCAGTGCAATGATGGCTGACACATACTCATACGTCCTACAAATTTTGACCAGGTAGGCACCTTTGGGGACTGGTCTGCTTTGGTTTACCTCATATCTCGCTTTTAATTTGCTTCATTCTATTTTGTGTTGCATTGGACTGTATGACTTGGTACGAAGATAATAAACCATTGTATAAAAAGTTGGCGATTAAAAAGAGTAACTGGCGAGTTTCTTGCCGGATCTTCTCGACCAGAAACAACTTTCCGAGCCGGTGGTAGAATCGCATTATGTTATTATTATGTTACGAAAAATTGATAACCGCCAAAAGCGGCCACTTTTAGCGTGAATCAATTTATCGCGTACAAAAACGGACCCAACATTTGTGCATGGTTATTTAATAAATAGTATAAGAGTTTTCCGAGAAGTTGTAACCCAGAAATTGTTAAAAATAGATCCGGTTTAGTAGCTAAAAATTAAAATCGATTGGCGTCGCTAGTGTGCCCTACCCGTCACCTTAAGACGCCATCAATACATTGTTTCTCCAATAGTGTTGCATGTGTCCATGGGTGCCGGTAATCGCTTACCTTTTCTTTTTGTATGTGATAGATGGCAGACAAGCACACGGAACACCTGATGGTAAGCGATAGACACCTGAGACACCAGTGGAGTCACAAGTGCGCTGCTAACATTTAAATCCCCCATTTCCTCCGGTTTTGGCCTCCGGTACCTCACTCACGCAGCGAAACACAGCACAGTGCTGCTTCACGCCGGTTTTCTGTGAGGCCGTGGTATGACTCCGGTCGAACGGCCATTTTAGCCGAAGTGTAGCTCTCCCCCCCAAAGGTGAAGCGTATATTATATCCATTATGATCCAGATCTAAAGCCTCTTCATTTCGGGTTCATCATCATCGGCCTATCGCAGTCCACTGCTGGACGTAGGCCTCTCCAATTGTTCGCCACCGTGATCTATCTATCATGGCTTCTCGCATCCAGCTCTTGCCAGCCATCCTGCGCAGATCGTCCGTCCACCTACATTTGCCAAGACGCGGTCTCCACTCTCGGTCATTTCGGGTTATCTAATATCTTTTTTTTTTTATGATGAACTGTAGACTAACGCTTGACCACAATCTCACCTGATGGAAAGTGGCGATGAGGTCTAGGATGTAACGCGTTTGCCTAGGAGATGCCTGTTCACTCTTGCTTTAAAGATGTCCAGATTTTAGTGGTCCGGAAAAACAGACCTTGGCAAAGGAGTTCCATTCCTTGGCTGTCCGCATTATGAACGTGGAAGCAAATCGCTTCGTGCGGATAAGGGGTAAGTCAACAACGTATGGATGAAACCCCTCGCCACGCCTTGTTGTCCGGTGGTGGAATGGGCTAGGGGGGATCAAATTATGCAGAACCTCCGCACACTCACCGAAATGAATCCGGTAGAAGACTGAGAGTTCTAATCTAAGTTGATAAAGTAATATTTACCTGGATCAGGCAAGCCTGGACACAGATGAGCAAGAATCCAACTTTAGACATGGTTATGTCTGGCTTCTGAAATTAGAATGACTGGCCTCCAATCAGGCAGACTTTTTATATCGCATTACATGGTTTATTTTGCAAGAATTTCTCCTAATCTTTGCTAACGTTTCAGAGTTAAGTTCCACAATTGCCACATACAACTTGCTTATCATTAGGATGAAGTCAGTACGTGTCCTTGACCTGTATTGTTACTTAGAAATGACAACTGATTGTAAGCACGTACCGTCTTATCATACAACCTTTGCAATTTCTCAAGAGAACTAAATTGTATATATACAATATTTAGTCGAACAGAAATCATTCTGGAGCCGTGTCTCGAAGAAACAACTTCAAAATGGCCGCTAAATTCGTATTCGCCATCGCTGCTCAAGTCTTTTTGGTCCAGGTAAATTTGAAATCCACGACATGTCATCAAGAGACATTGATATCAAGAGTTGGAATGCCCTCCCAGCTCATGTGTTTCCTCCTTCATACAATCCGGGGTCTTTTAGGCGGGGCGTGAAACGGCATCTCAGCAGGCCATCAGGGTGAGGATGGCAGACACAATGGGTACTTTGTTAGTTATATTGTGCCTGTCAGCATCATATTTGGATTTCACGGCCGCTTACCATCGGCGGAGTGAGGTCATCTGATTGGCCTTTCTATATAAAAAAAATGTCATTGGTATTTCAAAAGACTCCGCTTACATTTACACAACGATTCTAATCCATAATTAGTGCGGTTCCAGAGGAATTTTCTTCCGCGAACGCTCCGGCTGTGGAATGAGCCGCAGTCAGAGGTTTTCCCGGGGGAATATAGCATGAGGTTCTTCGAAAAAGGAGTATTAAGGTTTTTAAGGGGTCGACAGAGCGTATGCAGGTCCTCTAGATTTGCAAACGTCCATAGGCTGCGGTAATCGCTTACCATCAGGCGAGCCGCACGCTTGTTTGCCACCGACGTATTTTTTTTCTAGCTCAAATGGTTCCACTGCTGGGCAAAGGCCTCCCCTAATACCCTCCACTGCTCCCTATTCATTGCCAGCGTTTGCCAGTTACGGGAGTATTTGTCCAGGTCGTCCGTCATCCCTTTTTCGGCCTGCCTCGTGGGCGACGGTCATCTGCAGCACCAATTAATCTTTAATCTATTAATATTGTTAGAAACAATAGAGGATTCCTTCAAACGAAGCGTGAAGAAGCATCTCGCGCGCCAGTATGGCGGTGCCAACAGAGGTGATGCCTTAAAATCGCTTCCGTTGTAATTGCAACTTGGGCTTATCTCTTGATTACCATCAGGCTGAGTAGAGCCAATAGACTGTGCCGCTATAAAAAAATGCCCTAAAAGTAAATGTCTATGTTTCTTTTCTAGATCGCGTTTGGACAAACGGTGCTCGGACCAAATGCCGTCGCTTTTGGCAACTACGTTAGTGACAACGATGTCTACTACGCCAACAACTTGGCGTTAGGCTTAGGAGGCGTATCCGGATCAGGCAGCGCGGTTGGCTTTGGCGGCAATGCTCTCGGTCTTGGCGGCAGTGCTATCGGCCTTGGCGGCAGTGCTATCGGCCTTGGCGGCAGTGCTCTCGGCCTTGGCGGCAGTGCTCTCGGCATTGGCGGCAGTGCGGTCGGCTTCGGCAACGCTGGACTAGGTCTCGGTCTTAACAACTTCGGTGCTGGTGCTGCATACGGCCGCGAAGTAGAAGTCGGCCTTGGCTACGGTAGCCTCGGCAACGCCAACCTCGGTCTTGGAATTGGCGGCAGCAGCGCCCTCGGCCTGGGTGGTCTCGGATACGGAGCCGTCAGCGCAGCACCTGCTCTGATCAGCAGCACCACCCTGGCTCCCTTCGGTGCTTACAACATCATCGCCAGCGGCCCCCTGGCTGTGAACACCGTCTCCCCCCTCGGCCCCAGCGGTCTCGCCGTCGCCTCCGAGAACTATCTGGAAGCAGTTCTGGGTGTGAGCGGCCAGCTGCCCTGGATCAGCGCTGTGGCGTTCGAAGGCGCTGTGCCTACGGCCGGCTCCGGTGTCACCACATGCGGCTGCGGCAATGGCCAGGTCGGCATCACCAGCCAGCAAGTCGGCCCCGCGCCCTCCCCCTTCCCCCTGCCGGGCTATGGACTCGGACTCGGTGGTGGCAACATATACTACTGAAGCAGTAAATCATTGAAATTTAAATGAATAAATATTCATTGCAGTAACTTAATGATTTTATTTTATTTTTTATTTATTTATTTTATTTATTTATTTATGACTCCACTTACAACTATCATCTCTTAATTCGAATATTAATTCTAATGCGATAGAGTAACTACCCTTAACTAATCATCTCTACACATTTAAATTAAATTTAATTAGGCATCAAAAGGTCACAGACATAGCCCAAAAGATTGCATGCCTCAGGTGGCAATGACCAAAGCACATAACGAGGAGAACAGACGGCCGTTGGGGCAGAAAGGTCCTCGAGTGAAGGCTACACACAGGAAGTCGCAGCCGTGGCAGGCTATCGGCAAGGTGGACCGACGATTTGGTGAAGGTCGCGGGAATTCATTGGATGCGGGCGGCGCAGGACCGATCTGTGTGGAGAACATTGGGGGAGGCCGTCTATTGGCTGAAATGATGATGATGAGGTATCAAAATGTTTATGTATTAGGAATGAAAAACAATAAACATAGCCAACCCTATAAACTTACTCTGGTAACAACTGAACGGATCCACTAAATACCTATGTTAATGTAAGAGGGAAGAAATATATGCGCCGGCATCGAGTTCCATTTCTTGATGGTGCGACAGAAATAGGAACTGCCCAAATTTTTTAGTCCGTTTTTCACTGTGAAGCGGTGACAGCGGTGTATACCGTTGTGACATCTTTGCTTTGCTTATTTTGGATGACATGGGGGGTAGGGGAGTCTAGATGATTATTATAATAATAATAAAGCTTTATTTAATTCCACATTTCACATACTTCTTAATAACTAATCTATATATAAGTATGTATATGTCACAGGAAAATAACAAGATCTTACGGATCTACCACAGAACGCCAATCAGATCGCGCGTAGTGTTAGGATATTGATTACTTATTATTTTATGAGTGAGTTCAGTAAGTTTATCAATGTACGAAAATGTGGACGTAAGATAATACAATTTATCTTCCGTTTAGTATCCTACGAAAGTTTATAAACTTCCTAGTAAATTGATAAACTTACGGATCTTGTTATTTTCCGGTGACATATATATGGTAAACGAGAGCGTAGGTGGCTTTGATAAACGAATTACCACAAAATTTGAATAGAATAGAATAGAATAAGCATTTGTTTGGTAAACACATCACATGATTTTTACAGAAAAGAGAAAAATAATACAAGGTAAAAACAGTTTCCGTGATATGTTACCAAAATGGTTGCCACTCAGCAGTATGTCACGGCGCCGGAACGCCATGACGCTGGTATTCTGTGGGAACCATTGAGGTAGAGAGTGTCAAATAAATTTGTTAGATAATGTTTCATCGAAAAACAGTCTTAAACAGAGGCTAACAAAACATTATTTGTCCCTTTGTCCTTGACTGTCAATACAGGTAATTTTAAAGTGTATTTTTGGTGTTAAATAAAATAGTTTAAGCTAAAGCCATGTAATTTTATATAAGAAGAATGTGAACGAGAACACCTGCCGACATTATATGGTAACAAATATTTTCTTGTGTGAAATAAATAAAATATATATATATATTTTTTTACTCTTTTTATCGTGGCTTATATGGTCCATATCGTGTAAAAGCCTTCTCCAAGGACTTCCATTGTTCTTTATTTCCAACCGTGGATATCATGCTACTTATACTAGTTCGTCTGTTCATCTAGCGGCTGGGCGGCTTCTAGCCCTATGACCTCTAGGACCATGCCATTTCACAACCCTGATGTTCCACCTGTTGGGGCTTTACAGCAGGGCTACGTGGCCCACCCATCTCCATTTCATTTCTAACGAGAAAATCAGAGCAGTCGTTTAATTTAGTTTTATTGCGAATGACCTTGTTTTTAATTTAGTTTTATTGCGAATGACCTAGATGATGATTACACCATCCATAATTATTTTCTTTTTAACACAAATGGCAACCCTCACATTAATGGTTACGTTACAAATAAAAAAAAAGTTAGTACCTATGGAACGTCCTGTTGGTCTAATGGTTTAAGTACCGGATCGTGATCTCGGGGTCCTGGGTTCGATTCCCGGGTCGAGCGAAAAGTATGTTGCGAATTTTTCGAACATAGCTCGGGTTTGTGATCACCAATCCGCATTTGGCAAGCGTGGTGATTAAGCCTGATCCCATCATAGTAGCGATGGCTTGATTTCTATCATGGAGGCCTTTGCCCTGCAGCGGGACAGTTTATATAGGCTGATACTTTATTTTTACCTAAAGAAAATACAACTTTTAAGAAAATCGCCGGGGTTCGGCGGGTGGGGCTAAAGCAAGCCGTGTTGATGCAATTTAAAGGTTTTAAATTAGTGTTATATTGGTTTTTAGTGTACAAATTTGGTGTTTATTTGTGCAGTGAAGTGCCGTAAAGTGAAATTTATAACACGAATCGTTGGATTGTATCGTTTTTAACACTGCTATTGTGTGTCGAGTGAGTTGTCTCGTGACAACTTGCTTAGACCTAATAGAGTCTTAAAACCCGCGATTATTTTTAGAGTGTTATCCGCTGAATCCTTAGGTCGATAAAACGTAAAACACCGGCGTTTTATTGGGTGACTGTGACCTTGACTGACTTCGACTGTTGACTGCCTATGTACTTATTCTCAATAAGTTACTTGACATTGGTGAATTATCTTCAGGTAGAGACATAATAAAAAAAAATTGAAAATCACCATACATTACATTTCATATAGGTGAAAACCTATGAATCTGACATTATACCACATAAGCATTTATCCACTGATATAGATTGGTTAAATTGGGAATAAGTAAGTAAATAAAGAAAAGATATGGCCGAAGGTCCCCGGCAGAGTAGAATAGGCCACCCTCACTCTTACCGAGGTGTCGTAAAAGGCGACTAAGGTAAAGCTGCTGGCATGATCATCAGCACCCAGAGAAGGAAAACTCTGCATTTATATCAAAACCCTCGCCAACCCGTCTGCCAAGCGTGGTGAGTATGGCAATTACCCCTCATGTGATTGAGGGAGGCCCGTGCCCCAGCAGTGGGGACTTAAATGGGCTGATGATGATGATGATGATGGCCGAAGGTCCCCGGCAGAGTAGAATAGGCCATCCTCACTCTTACCGAGGTGTCGTAAAAGGCGACTAAGGTAAAGCTGCTGGCATGATCATCAGCACCCAGAGAAGGAAAACTCTGCATTTATATCAAAACCCTCGCCAACCCGTCTGCCAAGCGTGGTGAGTATGGCAATTACCCCTCATGTGATTGAGGGAGGCCCGTGCCCCAGCAGTGGGGACTTAAATGGGCTGATGATGATGATGATGAAGGTCGATCAGGATTTGCGTGGACTCTTGGTCTATGACTGGAAGGAAGTGGCGCAAGACCGAACCAGATGGAGGCTTTGATTATCGGTGGCCAAGACTCACTATGGGTCGCTGCGTCAACTTGATTAGTTAAATAAATAGAAATGTCTGTTATATCAGAAACTACCTAGTAACTTTGACCTGACGCGTGGAATGATTTCTTTTGAAGCGTGGAAGATAAACGCTTCGAAGGTCTGGTCAGTGAATAGTCTGACCCAAGAATCTACTTAGATTTTAAAACTCTAGGAAAACGAAATAAATAAGCATGTTAATTAATGCAGTGAATATTTATTCATTTGATTTCAATTTTATATGCTTCAGTAGTAAATATTGCCACCACCGAGTCCATAGCCAGGCATGGGGAAGGGGAAGGGCGAGGAGCCAACTTGCTGGCTGGTGATGCCGACCTGGCCATTGCCGCAGCCGCATGTGGTGACACCGGAGCCGGCCGTAGGCACAGCGCCTTCGAACGCCACAGCGCTGATCCAGGGCAGCTGGCCGCTCACACCCAGAACTGCTTCCAGGTAGTTCTCGGAGGCGACGGCGAGACCGCTGGGGCCGAGGGGGGAGACGGTGTTCACAGCCAGGGGGCCGTTGGGGATGATGTTGTAAGCACCAAAGGGAGCCAGGGTGGTGCTGCTGATCAGAGCAGGTGCTGCACTGACGGCTCCGTATCCGAGACCACCCAGGCCGATGGCGCTGCTGCCGCCAAGGCCAAGGCCGAGGTTGGCGTTGCTGAGGCTACCGTAGCCAAGGCCAACTTCTACTTCGCGGCCGTAAGCAGCACCAGCACCGAAGTTGTTAAGTCCGAGACCAAGTCCAGCGTTGCCAAAGCCGATCGCACTGCCGCCAAGGCCGAGAGCACTGCCGCCGAGGCCGAGAGCACTGCCGCCAAGGCCAAGAGCACTGCCTCCAAGGCCGAGAGCACTGCCGCCAAAGCCAACCGCGCTGCCTGATCCGGATACGCCTCCTAAACCCAAGGCCAAATTGTTGGCGTAGTAGATATCGTTGTCAACAACGACATTGCCAGAAGAGTAGGAATTCGGGCCTTGCACCGTTTGTCCAAACGCGATCTGAAAAATAAACATTGCATTCATCTTACTGTCTTATCAGCAGGCCATTGTAGCTTAAAGCTGTTTTGGAGTCCATAAAATACATTCCCTGAGCTCTTCTAGCACCACAGCATACATAACTACTCGTATAATTTGACAGGAATTGGTACAAAAGAACGCAGAAAAGTTGCAGGACAAGGAAAGGCCTGAAGAGTAGACCAAGAAAGGTCACCAGACGCCGCGCAGATCAGTTTGAATCAAGTAGAAAAAAGGGAAGATTTATTAATAATCTGGTTTACACCCAAGTCTGGTCAGGTCACTAATGCTGATGATGTTAATGTCCATTTGAAATGACCCTGAAATATCTAAGCCTAATTTACCTGGACCAAAAGGACTTGAGCAGCGATGGCGAATACGACTTTAGCGACCATTTTGAAGTTGCTTCTTCGACACACGTCTTCAGAATGAGTTTTGTATTGTAAATTATTGTTTTTATATGTTTTGATTTTCTTGTAGTCTTGTTCAACCTAATGATAAGCCTGTACGTGCTTCGGGTCATTTTAAAGGCAAAAATTTCAGTTTAGTGACACACCTTCATTTTTTTCTGATAAAATCCTATTTGCAAATGTTAGCAAACCAGATAAACTGTGTCACACACATTTATGATTACAGGTCTTACAACACACATAATTGAATGTGGTATAAAATGACAACCTAATTTCAGATCCACCATTCTAGTTTCAGTAGCCAGACTCAAACATGTCTAAAATTGTCTTCTTGTGCCTTCAGGCTTGTTTGATCCAGGTAAATATGTATTTTTTATATAGCCGTGTGGTCCCCGGCAGAGTAGAATAGGCCACCCTCACTCTTACCGAGGTGTAAAAGGCGACTAAGGTAAATCAGCTGGCATGATCATCAGCACCCAGAGAAGGAAAACTCTGCATTTATATCAAAACCCTCGCCAACCCGTCTGCCAAGCGTGGTGAGTATGGCAATTACCCCTCATGTGATTGAGGGAGGCCCGTGCCCCAGCTGTGGGGACTTAAATGGGCTGATGATGATGATGAAATATTTATTTATAAAGTAATATTTTATACGGTAACATTACTTGAACATCAATAATTTGTCTAAATTATAGAACTTTCTGCATGATAATTATGACGCAATAAAAACACGTGACCTAGAGTCTTCTTATCGTTTATGATACTAATTTAAAACAATCTTTCAGGTTGCCTTCTCGCAATTCCTGCCTGGCTATGGCGTGAATAGCTATGGCGTGAATAACTATGTCTCCGGTCAGCAAATAGAAGTGGACGCAGCCAGCTCCGCAGCCGCTGCTCTCGCCGGTTACAGCATCGGCGACTACGGCTATGGATACGGCCTCGGCAACTCCGCTCTCGGCCTTGCCAACCCTGGACTCACTCTAGGAGGACTTGGCGCTTCTGGACTCGCTCTCGGCGGCAACAGCCTCGCTCTCGGCGGTAACAGCCTCGCTCTCGGCGGCAACAGCCTCGCTCTCGGCGGCTACGGCAGCGGTCTCACTCTCGGCGGAGCTGGCCTCGGCTACGGCAGCTCCGGCCTCGTCGGCAGCAGCTTCGAGGGCTACAGCTTCTTGCCCGACGTGTCTGTCTCGGCCTCTCTGCCAGTCAACGGCCCGTACATTGGCAGCGGCTTCGGCGAGTTGGCGGCCGGTGGCGATGTTGCCGCCTACGGTACCGCTGTGATCACTGGCCAGCTGCCAGCTCTTGGCGTGGTCGCCTTCAACGGTGCCATCCCCGCCACTGGAACCGTGTCCATTGCTGGCAACTGTGCCTGCGCTGGTATTCCTCTGTAAGAAACACAAATTGAATTCAATTAGTGAATAAAACAAAAGAGTCCATAGTATATATACTTTCATTTATCGTTACTCTTTCACTGCTATGTAATGAATGTTTGAGTTTTCCTATTGTTCTACCCAGAAGACACTGGCAGGCTTCAAGTGAAGGACATGGAAATTCCTGAATAGGTTAAGTACTCTGATAAGTCGCTCTAGGGAAAACCTGAGTCAATAGGGATATAGAATAGAACGCCGCGATGCTGGTCTTCCGTGAACATCTCGAGAGACCACTGCAATGCACGAGAAACACTGTATTCTGCACAACCAAAGGTACAGCATAAAGTAGAAGCTAAAATTAGAAAAAAAACATACAGGTACAGTCAACTCCAAAAATATGTATACACTTTAGGACGTTGTCACAATATATAATATAAGAAAGTAGACCTCTACTTTCTTATAGGTAAGTATTGTGACAAGGTCCTAAAGTGTATACTCCCTAAACGTCCCGAAAATGACGCACCCAAAGAATAGGAAGGTATGCGTGCGTAGAAGAAACTGTACAGAAACGTACGTAGAGACGTTACGTTACGTGAGTAGACACGTAGGTAGGTAGGTACGTAGGCTGCAGCAAAATGAAACCCCAAGCTTGAATGTGATGTACGGTGACCAACACGGGCGGTGGAATCTTGAGGCAGGAAGGCGGCAGGGTTCCTTCTCTAGCAGAGTAGTTCACTCGAGGGCTTGGCATCGTGCCAAACCCTCCCATTAATATACTATTCGCCCCGCCTCAAAACTCCACTAACTCCCACATCTCTTTATTTCAATAATCATCTTAATCTAGCGGTCCTATCTCCTTTTAACAATATGACATATACAGAAAACATAAATTTACACATAAGGACTTATACTAGACTATTTAAAGATTGATTAAAAAAACCTAAAACTATGAATTTATTAACAATTTCAAATCACGTTGAAGCTACCTATTTGTTTTTATGAATTGTCGCGAACAATCATCGTCAGCCCATTTAAGTCCCCACTGCTGGGGCACGGGCCTCCCTCAATCAAATGAGGGGTAATTGCCATACTCACCACGCTTGGCAGACGGGTTGGCGAGGGTTTTGATATAAATGCAGAGTGGGTGCTGATGATCATACCAGCAACTTTACCGTAGTCGCCTTTTACGACACCTCGGTAAGAGTGAGGGTGGTCTATTCTACCGGGGACCACACGGCTAAACGGTCGCGAACAATATGTCTGGCCATCCCCACTGCCAGGACCTGGCAGAAGAAATGACTAAAAAAGGTAGGGATTGTTGTCGTAAGGAATGACATGCGTGCCAACAAACTGATAACTATGGATGCCAGAGAATATTACTCACAGAAAACCGGCGTTAAACTGCACTGTGCTCTGTTTCATATAACATATATATATGTTTCATGAAACATAGCACAGTGGGGCCCAATCTAGGGGATAGGGGGGTTTAAAAGATTGGCAGTGCACTTTTGACTATAATGGTGTCACAGGTGTCCGTCCATAGGCGGCGGAAATCGCTTACCATCAGGTGATCCGTTTACTTGTCTGCCTCTATGTCATAAAAATAACGGACTCCGAAGCGACCGCTTGAGACGCAACCGGGACTTTGCTAAGACGATGATGGCACCGATGCGTCCAGTAACTAAAACCCGACTACCAACAAACACGCTTTAAAAAGTACGAAACAAGAAAATTGTCTCTTTTTTCGTTTTCGTTTTATTTTTATTTTACATATTTTAGTTATGTGAATAAAATTACATACTTATTTTTAAATCTGCTAAAAAATATAAGGTCCGCTTCGCATATTCTTTTGGCATTCGTAGTTTGTTAGCACGCATGTCATCCCCTACGACATTAATCTCCACCTTTTTGGGTCTGCTAGGTCCTGGCAGTTTTTTTTTATTCTATAGGTGGACAAACGAGGAAGCGAGACCTGATGGAAAGTAATCAACGCCACCGCGAAATCAGACATCGCTAATGTGTTGCCGGCCTTTTTAAAAAAGAGTACTCTCTTTAGTAGAGCGTAGCATGCTTTCCGAGGCCCCCGTGCCTCGGAAAGCATACCTATATATAAAAGACCGCACACTTTCAGACTCTGAGCTGCCACTAAGAATTTCTTACTGAAAAGTTTGGTACACATTTTTGGCCCGACCCCAGGATCAAAATCGGGACCTCTTGCGCAGCCGTCGCTTTATAGTATCATCCACTAAACACTGCGCCACAGAGGCAGTCGAATACATACATTACATGGCAGTGAAAAAGTTACGATAAATAAAAGAATAAAATACTATAGACTGTTTTGTTTTTATTCATTTGATTGGATTCAATTTGTACTTCTTACAGAGGAATACCAGCGCAGGCACAGTTGCCAGCAATGGACACGGTTCCAGTGGCGGGGATGGCACCGTTGAAGGCGACCACGCCAAGAGCTGGCAGCTGGCCAGTGATCACAGCGGTACCGTAGGCGGCAACATCGCCACCAGCCGCCAACTCGCCGAAACCGCTGCCGATGTACGGGCCGTTGACTGGCAGAGAGGCCGAGACAGACACGTCGGGCAAGAAGCCGTAGCCCTCGAAGCTGCTGCCGACGAGGCCAGAGTTGCCGTAGCCGAGGCCAGCTCCGCCGAGAGCGAGGCCGCTGCCGTAGCCGCCGAGAGCGAGGCCAGGTGCGCCAAAACCGAGGCCAGAAGCGCCGAGCCCTCCTAGAGCGAGTCCAGAAGCGCCTATTCCTCCTAGAGCGAGTCCAGGGTTGGCAAGACCGAGAGCACTGCCGCCAAGACCGAGACCGGCAACTCCGAGAGCAGCGTTGCCGACGCCGTATCCATAGCCGTAGTCGCCAAGGCTGTAGCCGGCGAGAGCAGCGGCCGCGGAGCTAGCTGCGTCCACTTCTATTTGCTGACCGGAGACATAGTTATTCACGCCATAGCTATTCACGCCATAGCCAGGCAGGAATTGCGAGAAGGCAACCTGAAAGATTGTTTTAATCAGTATGATAAACTGTAAGAAGTCACAGTTATAATATCGTAATTATCATGCAGAAGGTTCAATTAATTGATGTTCAAGTGAACTAATCATATAAAATCATCATCAGCCCATTTAAGTCCCCACTGCTGGGGCACGGGCCTCCCTCAATCACATGAGGGGTAATTGCCATATTCACCACGCTTGGCAGACGAGTTGGCGAGGGTTTTGATATATAAGTTGAGTTTTCCTTCTCTGGGTGCTGATGATCATGCCAGCAACTTTACCTTAGTCGCCTTTTACGACACCTCGGTAAGAGTGAGGGTGGCCTATTCTACTCTGCCGGGGACCACACGGCCTCATATAAAATATTACTTCTTAAGTAAATATTTACCTGGATCAAGCAAGCCTGAAGGCACAAGAAGACAATTTTAGACATGTTTGAGTCTGGCTACTGAAACTAGAATGGTGGATCTGAAATTAGGTCGACAATTTATACCACATTCAATCATGTATGTTGTAAATCATGACATACAAGTGTGACACAGTTTATCTGATTTACTAACAGTTGCAAATGCGTTTTGGTTATCAGGAAAACACGAAAGTGTGTCAATGAACTGAAGTTATTATTATAAACTTCAATATGTTCCTAAAGCACGTACCGTCTTATCATAAGGTTGACCAAGAATAAAAGAAAATCTAAACATATAAAAACAATAATTTACAACACAGAACTCATTCTGAAGACGTGTGTCGAAGAAGCAACTTCAAAATGGCCGCCAAAGTCGTATTCGCCATTGCTGCTCAAGTCCTTTTTGTCCAGGTAAATTAGGCTTTAATATTTCAGGGTCATTTCAAATGGACATAAACATCATCAGCATTAGTCACCAGACTTGGGTGTGAACCAGATTATTAATAAATCTTTCCTTTTTTCTACTTGATTCATGTTGATCTGGCGTCGTCTGGTGTCCTCTCTTGGTCTCCTCTTCAGGCCTTTCCTTGTCCTACAAATTTTCTGCGTTCTTTTGTACTTATGTATGGTGTGATGCTAGAAAAGCTCAGGGAAAATATTTTATGGACTCCAAAACAGCTTTTAGCTACAATAGTCTGCTCATAAGACAATAAGATGAATGCAATGTTTATTTTCCAGATCGCGTTTGGACAAACGGTGCAAGGCCCGAATTCCTACTCTTCTGGCAATGTCGTTGTTGACAACGATGTCTACTACGCCAACAACTTGGCTCTGAGCTTGGGCGGCGCATACGGCTCAGGCAGTGCGGTTGGTCTTGGCAGCAATGCTCTCGGCGTCGGCGGCAATGTGATTGGCCTTGGCGGCAATGCTTTCGGCCTCGGCGGCAGTGCTCTTGGCCTGGGTGGCAGTGCAGTCGGCTTTGGCAACGCTGGACTTGGTCTCGGACTTAACAACTTCGGTGCTGGTGCGGCATACGGCCGCGAAGTAGAAGTTGGCCTTGGCTACGGTAGCCTCGGCAACGCCAACCTCGGCCTTGGCCTTGGCGGCAGCAGCGCCATCGGCCTGGGTGGCCTCGGATACGGAGCCGTCAGTGCAGCACCTGCTCTGATCAGCAGCACCACCCTGGCTCCCTTTGGTGCTTACAACATCATCCCCAACGGCCCCCTGGCTGTGAACACCGTCTCCCCCCTCGGCCCCAGCGGTCTCGCCGTCGCCTCCGAGAACTACCTGGAAGCTGTTCTGGGTGTGAGCGGCCAGCTGCCCTGGATCAGCGCTGTGGCGTTCGAAGGCGCTGTGCCTACGGCCGGCTCCGGTGTCACCACATGCGGCTGCGGCAATGGCCAGGTCGGCATCACCAGCCAGCAAGTCGGCCCCGCGCCCTTCCCCTTCCCCATGCCTGGCTATGGACTCGGTGGTGGCAACATTTACTACTGAAGCATTAAAACATTGAAATTCAAATGAATAAATATTCACTGCAGTAACATACTTATTTATTTCGTTTTATTAGAGTTTTCAAATCCAAGTAGATACTTGGGTCTGGATTTTTACTGACCAGACCTTCGAAGCATGGATCTTCCATGCTTCAAAAGAAATCATTCCATGACTTACCCTCCCCCTTCCCCCGGTTATGGACTCCAAGTCCATAACCGGTCCGTTCCGGCGATTGCTGTCACCCATGGACACCCGCGACCCCAGTGGAGTCACAAGTGCGCTGCTAACCTAACCTACTTTCCCCCGGAGTGGGCTTCCGGTACCCTCACTCACGCAGCGAAACACAAGACAGTGCTGCTTCACGCTGGTTTTCTGTGAAACGGTAACACTCAGGTCGAGCCGAAGCATGGCTTTCCCATGGTCAATTATTATACGAGTATTACTTACAAACCGGCGAAACAAGCGTTGTTTCAGACTGATCAGCTAGTCCATTCATCCAAAGTAGAAAAGAAAGGCTTTTCAGAAAATACCGCTGTAGAACATAGGCGATCGACTTGCAGGGACATCTATAGTCTTGCTATAAAGATAATTCCAGTGAAGCGAAGTTAATGTATCAGTCTTGCAATAGATGGCATTAGTGTTATTCTGACTAAATCTCACTAACAGACGGCTCTTTAGCTGCGCTTGCACATTCCTTCCTTGCGACTTCCGTTCGTCCGGTCCGTTCGTTCCAACATTTACTACTGAAGTGACAGTGTGACCAAATCTGAATAAAGGAAGAATGCATGATCAAAATGTAACATTCATTTATTTTTACCCGACTGCCAAAGAAGGAGGGTAATGTTTTTCGAGTGTATGTAAGTATGTATGTATGTCTTTTCCTTTGTGACCTCCTGTAGCCTAAACGGCTTGATGGATTTTGATGTATGAGGTATCGTTAGATTTGTCTTGATTACGGGAGTGTCATAGGATACATTTTATCCTAAAAGTCCCACGGGATAAAGACATAATAATATTTTTTCTAAATTTCCCTTTAAAAAAATATGTATGCGGTATCATTAGATTCATTTCAATCACGGGAGTAATTAATATAGGATACGTTTTTTCTCAAAATTCCCACGGGAACATGTTAATTCTGCGTCAACGCAAAGCAACTCATGCGTTAGCAAGCAAAAAGATAGGGCGTGGCCTGGCATGCGGCGCGCGGCGCGGTGCGGAGGGGGATATGCTCGAGTATACAGCCCGAATGCGGGCACACGCATAAGGGCACACGTCGTTGACGGTCGTCTCTAAATAGCGATTTTTTCGATACTTCGTCGTCTGACGCGAAACTTACCAGATTGGCGGTAAATTTATGTTGCGGAGTAACATCACTCGTAATCTAAAGCCAAATGTGGTCGAAATAATTTAAAATGGTACTTACATATACATAGTCTTCTACATCTACAACATTTTCGTTAAATAAAAACAGCTAAAAAGTTATAAATAAAAAAAATTATTATTAAAAAAACAAAATACCCGACTGCACACTAAAAAAAGAGTAAAACAAGCCCCACAGTAATATTGATCAATCAAATGCTAAAAACTAATTATGTAATACCGTTTAAACAATACCTATATTAAAATACACTACAATATGTGTTCGTAATCGATAGTTAAATAAACAGAAACTTATTTTGAATACAAATTTACTGAATATCTAATATATAAAATTCTCGTGTCACAGTTTTCGTTGCCATACTCCTCCGAAACGGCTTGACCGATTTTGATGAAATTTTTTGTGCTTATCCGGTATCTATGAGAATCGGCCAACATCTATTTTTCATCCCCCTAAATGTTAGGGGTAGTCCACCCCTAAATTTTTATTTTTATTTTTTAGACAAAATTTTTAATTTCTCTTTTTTTATGATACAACATACAAAAATACATACAATCCTCAATTTTCACCCTTCTACGATCAACCCTTTTATTTATATGGCAAAACAACGTTTGCCGGGTCAGCTAGTAATTTATAAATGTTGATGGAAAGCATCGCAGGCGGGGACCAACAGAGGCTTACCAACAGAGGCTTATTTATAGTCATTTCGGTTGTGCACCATTTAGCAGAATTTTCGTTGGTGGCGGTCAAGGTGGTCCCCGCCTGCGATGCTTTCCATCAACATTTATAAATTATATTCAGTAAATTTGTATTCAAAATAAGTTTCTGTTTATTTAACTATCGATTACGAACACATATTGTAGTGTATTTTAATATAGGTATTGTTTAAACGGTATTACATAATTAGTTTTTAGCATTTGATTGATCAATATTACTGTGGGGCTTGTTTTACTCTTTTTTTAGTGTGCAGTCGGGTATTTTGTTTTTTTAATAATAATTTTTTTTTATTCTCTTTCCTCGTCATCCTCCTCATCTTAGCGTATTATTCCCAGTTGTATCCAAAACCGGCCGCTTTGGAGTCCAGGGTACGCTTGCACTATGATCCAGGATTCGGGAAGTCCGGTTATTACAAAGACCTTCGCAGCCCTTAGACAGGGGAACCAGACCAACTGGATCACGGTTACGTCCACGTGTACGTGGCCTCCACTCGAGGACCTTTCCGCCCCAACGGCCGTCTGTTCTCCTCGCTATGTGCCCTGCCCATTGCCACTAGCGGCATGCAATCCTTTGGGCTATGTCTGTGTTATGTGTGTATGCTATGTGTGTGACCGTAGTTCTCCTGGGGATCTCATCATTTCTGATACGATCACGCAAGGAGACAACCTCTCTGGGTGACTTTGAGCCTCCTTAATCGGCACATTGTAAGCGGCCATGTCTCGGTTCCGTATGCCATCACTGGCAACATTTGTATATAAATAACATTAAATACGTCGATTTTGAAGGATAACAAAAGTGACGCTATTATAATATAAGACTTTTACTATATAATTGATATACGTCGCATTTTCATACATTTTTGAGATCAAGAAAATAAATTTTATGTTAAGATTCAAAAATTAAGGTTTTTTTATGGAAAGGCCAATCAGAATGACTTCACTCCGCCTGATGGTAAGCGGAAGTGAAATCCAAATATGAGGCTGACAGGCACAAAAGAACTAACAAAGTACCCATTGAGTCTGCCATCCTCACCCTGATGGCCTGCTGAGATGCCGTTTCAGTTCACTTGGTAATTGCTATTTATATTGTATATTTAATTTAATTTTTTTTTTGCTGTCAATTTTTTATGTTCATTAGTCAATTAACCGACCAATTATTGACAGATTTACACAATCTTCCTTTTAATTGAACGAGCACATTCCTAAGGCGGTCATATTGTCACCAAGTCTGGATCAGAGGATAGGATCTCAGGGAAATAGAGGGATTTATTACAATTTTGCCGTGTGGTCCCCGGCAGAGTAGAATAGGCCACCCTCACTCTTGCCGAGGTGTCGTAAAAGGCGACTAAGGTAAAGCTGCTGGCATGATCATCAGCACCCAGAGAAGGAAAACTCTGTATTTATATCAAAACCCTCGCCAACCCGTCTGCCAAGCGTGGTGAGTATGGCAATTACCCCTCATGTGATTGAGGGAGGCCCGTGCCCCAGCAGTGGGGACTTAAATGGGCTGATGATGATGATGATGATTACAATTTTATTGCACATTTTAAGCGGTTGCTGTATTTCCATAGAATAATAACAAGACTAGAAACCTACTCTGCGCCTACAATTAGAAGAACCTCAAACGGATCAATTTGATATCTTTAAAAGATTAATTTAATCAGTTTGGTACTACTGATGTTCACAGCGTGAATGAGTGTCTACTATGTTTCGCAGCGTGAGTGCGGGTGCCAGAAGCCCAATCCGGGGGGGTTTAAAGGTTGGTTGCACTTGTGACTCCACCGGGTGTCAAAAGGCGGCGGTAATTGCTTACCTTTAGGGGATCTGTCTGATCGTCTGCCAACTGTCACATAAAAATTTATGTGTTTCTGACAGTTCAATACAACCATTTAAACCATTACAATAAGTAAGTAGCGCTTTACTTATTTATTTCTTATTCATTATTATCCATACAATTTGACGTTAAAAATCAAAAATCAAAAATGTCTTTATTCAATTTAAGTCCATACAGAACATTTATGAATGTCAAATATTACGTAATCTACCGCTGATTCGGAATGTCAATTTCTACCGAGAAGAATCGGCAAGAATCTCAGTAGTTACTCTTTTCAAATAATATGGTAATTACAATATTCATTCTTATACAAATTATGATTACAGTGACAGTATGATATACAATGCTTATAATCAATATCGTTTAGATAAATCGTCAAGGAAAAAATATGAAATGAAGTATACATTAGAGAACAGGCGAAGAGATCAATATGTCCAGGAATCCTTATCATTCAAATAATCATCTACTTTATAGTACCCTTTCTGCATTAGGCAGTTTTTTACATGCAACTTAAACTTATGTACAGGTAAATCAATGATATTTTGAGGTAACTTATTAAACATTCTAATGCTCAATTCTAAAAATGAATTTCCAGTTTTATGAAGTCTTAGATTTGGGACAGCAAGTCTATGTTTATTTCGCGTGTTAAAGCTATGAAAATCTGATTTTTGCGAGTAAAGGTGCAAGTTCTTGCGTACAAACATAATACAATCAAAAATGTATTGAGATGATACTTTTAAAATATTAATTTCCTTGAATCCTTCTCTGACCTTGACCATACAAGGCATCTTAAATATCAAAACATAACTTGCAAACTAATTTTATAATCACAGTTAGGCAGATACTTGTAAGCGTTGTTCTAGTCTACTATTAAAACAGTACAGTTACTAAAAT
The DNA here is from genome assembly GCA_019059595.1 of Marasmia exigua. Classification (NCBI taxonomy): domain Eukaryota; kingdom Metazoa; phylum Arthropoda; class Insecta; order Lepidoptera; family Crambidae; genus Marasmia; species Marasmia exigua. The sequence goes on along the minus strand of CM032489.1, from coordinate 3,607,708 downwards.
AATAATTTCCTATGTTTTAAGGAAATATTTTGTGACTGGTAACATTAAATAGGATTTTTATGTCGATACTACGTTTAACAGTACCAACTTGAGAAACCAAATTTGTGCTTCAAATTTGAAGTGACCGCAGTAAGGAAACTATCCTTCTAGTCTTGTTATTATTCTATGTGCATTTCTAAGTATGATGTATTTCTGCAGAAGGGGAGATGAGAGGTGGAGCAAGGATGTCCTTGAATGAAGACCAAGAGATGGAAAGGCTTATGACATCAAGGCTAAAGCTGGAGTATTGTGGTCCAGGAAAACCGACGACAGAAGAAAGTGGAGAGAAATTGGAGAGGCAGCTCATTCAGATCATTCGGTACACTTGGACTCGAGATCCAATTGAGCCGAATGATACAATCGGAGCGAACATTAGAGATTCGGAACAGTATATCATTTGGCTGAGTCGGATCACTGAGTCGTTTCAGTAAAGAGTTACACACGTTTAGCCTTAATCAGTCATTTCGAATGGGCTGACTTTCAATAGACCTAGCCGTTAAACGTTGAGTGATTTTAGTACTACCAACTATCGGCCAAGGCATCCATACGGGTGCAGGTGTTTGCTGGATGGCCTAGGCGTCCGATTGAATAGCTAGTTTAACCAGATGGCTGCGACAAATACAATAAACTTTGTTGAGTCATATAGGTGACAGGGTTTTAATATAGATATCTAAATAAAACAGAACAATGATATGATCCATGCCTCTCAAGTTTTAATTTCGTAATTTGGAAAACAGTATCTTACAGAGGAATACCAGCGCAGGCACAGTTGCCAGCGATGGACACGGTTCCACTGGCGGGGATGACACCGTTGAAGGCGACCACGCCAAGAGCTGGCAGCTGGCCAGTGATCACAGCGGTACCGTAGGCGGCAACATCGCCACCGGCCGCCAACTCGCCGAAGCCGCTGCCGATGTACGGGCCGTTGACTGGCAGAGAGGCCGAGACAGACACGTCGGGTAAGATGCCGTAGCCTTCGAAGCTGCTGCCGACGAGGCCGGAGTTGCCGTAGCCGAGGCCAGCTCCGCCGAGAGCAAGACCGCTGCCGTAGCCGCCAAGAGCGAGGCTGTTTCCACCGAGAGCGAGACCACTGCCGTAACCGCCAAGAGCGAGACCGCTGCCGTAGCCGCTGAGAGCAAGGCCGCTTCCGTAGCCAGTAGCGCCAAGGCCGAGGCCAAGTCCAGCGTTGCCAAGGCCGACGCCAAGTCCAGCGTTGCCAAGGCCGATCGCACTGCCTGATCCGGAAACGCCGCCCAAGTTTACGGCCAAGTTGTTGGCGAGGTAGACATCGTTGTCAAGAAGATAGTTGCCGGCAGCGTAGGAGTTCGGTCCGAGCACCGTTTGTCCAAACGCGATCTGAAAAAATATACATTACATTTTTTATAATGGTCAAGTCATTGATTCTATTTAAATTATTGCTTAAGTTTTCTTAGTCGTTATACTAAGTAAATTACTTATAGTCAATTGTCCTATGTGTTGGTAAAAAGGATCTTTTTGGACTGAAATATCATAAAGCATAATTTACCTGGACCAAAAGGACTTGAGCAGCGATGGCGAATACGAATTTGGCGGCCATTTTGAAGTTGCTTCTTCGAGATACGTCTCCAGAATGAGTGTTGTAGGTTCCGCTGTTGTTTTTATAGGTTTTCACTTTGTTGTATATTCAAATTATGACAAGACAATACGTGCTGCGAACAATATTGATAAATACAACTTTAGGTCAATGACATTAAGTAAGGAGGCATAGTTATTTCCGATAACAAATGCGTATTGGCAAGTGTTAGTAAACTAGACATTACTATATTTAACACTTGTGATTAAAATATTAGTTTGCACAACAAACTATTGAATGCTGTATAAAATAACGACGTAATTTCAGATCGATCATTCTAGTTTCAGTAGCCAGACGCAAACATGTCTAAAATTATCTTCTTGTGCCTTCAGGCTTGCCTGATCCAGGTAAATATTTATTATGATAACAATATTTTTACCTAAATGGTTGAACCTTTCTGTATTATAACATGACAATGAAGAACTGGTAACGTGGAGTCTTCTCATCGTCTACCATACTGATTTACAAATCATTTTTCAGGTTGCCTTCTCGCAATTCCTGCCTGGCTATGGCGTGAATAGCTATGGCGTGAATAACTATGTCTCCGGTCAGCAAATAGAAGTGGACGCAGCCAGCTCCGCAGCCGCTGCTCTTGCCGGCTACAGCATCGGTGATTACGGCTATGGATACGGCGTCGGCAACGCTGCTCTCGGAATTGCCGGTCTTGGTCTTGGCGGCAGTGCTCTCGGTCTTGGTGGCAATGCTATCGGTCTTGGCGGCAGCCCTCTCGGTCTGGGAGGCCTCGGATTCGGAGCCGTCAGCGCAGCACCTGCTCTGATCAGCAGCGCCACCCTGGCTCCCTTCGCGTCTTACAACATCATCCCCAGCGGCCCCCTGACTGTGAACACCGTCTCCCCCCTCGGCCCCAGCGGTCTCGCCGTCGCCTCCGAGAACTACCTGGAAGCAGTTCTGGGTGTGAGCGGGCAGCTGCCCTGGATCAGCGCTGTGGCGTTCGAAGGCGCTGTGCCTACGGCCGGCTCCGGTGTCACCACATGCGGCTGCGGCAATGGCCAGGTCGGCATCACCAGCCAGCAAGTCGGCCCCGCGCCCTCCCCCTTCCCCCTGCCGGGCTATGGACTCGGACTCGGTGGTGGCAACATATACTACTGAACTGACAGTAAAACTAAACCTGAATGAATAAAACGTATATGGAAAATATATTATCCTCTTGGTTTCTCCTCTTAAAATCCTTGCTAGCTAGGTACAGTCAGCTACATAATGATCTTAACGTTTAAACCTTCCCAAAATATCTGAGCATTTGACAAAAAGACAACTGTATGTCAATAGACGCCAAGGCGCATTCTCATTTGCATCCTTTTCAATTAGTGCTTTTTGAAGGCGGTTTTCTTTTCGTTGAATCATTTTTTTAAAGTGACGGGTAGGGCACACTAGCGACGCCAATCGATTTTAATATTTAGCTACTAAACCGGATCTATTTCTAACAATTTCAGGTAATAACCTCTCGGCAAACACTTATACTATTTATTAAATAATCATGCACAAGTTTTGGGTCCGTTTTTGTACGCGAAAAATTCACTTATAGTTTCGGAAAAAAGTAGCTGTGACCAACGGACGGACGGACGGGCAGAAGGACAGACAGACATGACGAATCTATATGGGGTTCCGTTTTTGCCATTTGGCGACGGAACCCTAAGTAGAGTCTCTATAGACAGCGAAAAAAATAATTAAACCCCGACAATACTAATATGTAATATGTAGAGCGGTCCCCCATGCGACAATATTTACCAAAAATGTTCGAATACGTAGAACAGTCAACAGCAGTTACAATTCATTTTTAGATAGATGTCGCTAGATGTCGATTACATATGACGCTTACACTGAGCTGACGGTCTGTTTGGATCAGTCAGCAAGGGCAAGGGTACAAACATGTGTGTGTATTGTTCGACTCTGTGCCCCTGCATGCTTATTCCGCATGCTCCATGTCGCATATGAACAGTCGATCGAACATTCGATTGGAACGTAGTAGAAAGAAATAGAATCTCGAACGTTCTAGAAAAATCTACAGATCTCCAGATACCCTAGTCGCAGTATGCAGTCGAAAGTTCGAGAATCTTTTTGATCGAAATTTCTGGACCGAAGTAGAAAGAAATGGAATAACGTCGAACGTTCTAGAAAAATCTGCTGACCTCCAGATACCCTAGACGCAGTTTGCGGTCGAAAGATCGAGTAAATTGACTCGAAATTTCTATCTTTGGAGTTATTTGAATCTACGTACCCCGTACTCGCAACAGTATGGACTGACCATACCTGTTTGTATTGGTCTGGGTGTTTTCTATAAGTACCTACCTATTATAAGTATGTTATTTACAAAAGAAAAGTATAATTCCGCTGTTGGTTCTGATATCCGGAACACAGGTGCTTGAGCTATCCTATCTAGGAGTTAGATCAATGTATGTGATGTTGTGAAATATTTATTTATTATTATTTATGACATCGCGAAAGCGTTTCGTGTTTTCGGACTACTTACAAGCGTAGTCACTGTCTTTGTAGGTTTACCCCTTTATAAATAACTGGTGGCCCGCCATCACTTCGTTTCAGTACATAAGTTCCACTCTATACCAATAGATGGCGCTAGGTGTCGATTACATCGCGCAAGCTTTTCGTGTTTTCGGATTACCTTTAAGCGTTGTCGCTGTCTGTAGGATTTACCCCTTTATAAATAAATAATATAGTTAGATAATACCTATTGGTAGCTAGATAGATATACACTGCTATTTTTTATCGTACTAAATTGAATTTCCCCCTTTTTTTATGATATAGGTGGCAGAAGAGCCGACGGATCATCTAATGGTAAGCGATTACCGCCGGCCATGGATACCTGCCACACCAGTGGTGTCACAAGTGCGCTGCTTACCTTTTAACCCCCCTTCCCCTGGATGGGTCTCCGGTACCCTCACTCACGCAGCGAAACACAGCGTGAGCGTCTGTGACGACTTGGTCTGTGAGGAACTCCGGTCGAGCCGGCCCATTCATGCCGAAGCGTGGCTCTCCCACTGTTAAAAGTGATAATGTATGGAACAGCTGATTTTTTTTCGATTTTGTTGATCTAACATCCCTGACCCGTTTGGAACAGAGGTAGTGAACGCTGCCTTTGGTCCAAGGGTTGCGGGTTCGATCCCCGCACAGTACAAACATTTGTGTGCGTGAACATGTTTGTTTGTATTGGTCTGGGTGTTTTCTATGTATTATAAGTATTTATTTACAAAAAAAAGTATTATACGTATATATTTGTAATCCCACTGTTGATTCTGATAACCGTAACACAGGTGCTTGAGCTACCTATCTCGGAGTCAGATCAATGTATGTGATGTTGTGAAATATATATTTATTTATTTATATTTATAACATGCTAAATGGATTTCAGTCACGACACCTATTAATACGTTTGACGGTGTTTGTTTTTTGAAAGATTAGGAAACATGTATTTTTTACATTATAGCGGACAAACGAGCAAACGGCACACCTGATAGTTAAGTAGGTTTGTGAATCAGACCAGGTGGTTTAATTTAAAGCCGTCCCCTAACGAACGAGAATGTTACTGGCTGTGCCTGTCGCATCCAAACAAACGAGACAGACAGCGCGTGTGAAAGAGAGGGAAACGAATGGTGGTAATTCATCTGGCCAAGAATGTTGATAATGATTTAGATAAAGGATTAAAGATTCAATGGTGTGTTCTCTAGGATACTAATAATTTCAAAGACTGACCGGATGGCGCAATCGGTAGTGACCTCTTACGCCGAAGGTCGTGGGTTCGATCCCCACCCTGTACATACATTCGTGCGATGAACACTTGTGTTTGTTCGGTGTTGGGTGTAATATATGTATTTAAGTATATATTTGTGTTCCTCTGTTGTCTGATATCTGTAACACAAGTGCTTAAGCTACTTAGTACGGAATCAGGTCAACGTATGAGATGTTGTGAGAATTATTATTGGTTACAATATTTATAACTCAAGAAGATTAGTAAAAACGAAGCTTACAACCAGGGAAAGGTCATAATTTTTTATTCCAGAATAAAATTCATGTTCCTGTTATTAGAACAAAAAGTAATCTTATACGGGCAACGCCGCGGGCGTATGCTAGTATCTAAATAAAACAGAAAAATATGATTCATCACTCTCAAGTTTTAATTTCGTAATTTGGTAAACAGCATCTCACAGAGGAATACCAGCGCAAGCACAATTGCCAGCGATGGACACGGTTCCACTGGCGGGTATCGCACCGTTGAAAGCGACCACGCCAAGAGCTGGCAGCTGGCCAGTGATCACAGCGGTACCGTAGGCGGCAACATCGCCACCGGCCGCCAACTCGCCGAAGCCGCTGCCGATGTACGGGCCGTTGACTGGCAGAGAGGCCGAGACAGACACGTCGGGCAAGAAGCCGTAGCCCTCGAAGCTGCTGCCGACGAGGCCGGAGTTGCCGTAGCCGAGGCCAGCTCCGCCGAGAGCGAGACCGCTGCCATAGCCGCCGAGAGCGAGGCTGTTGCCGCCGAGAGCGAGGCTGTTTCCACCGAGAGCGAGTCCGCTGCCGTAGCCGCCGAGAGCAAGGCCGCTGCCGTAGCCGCCGAGAGCAAGGCCGCTGCCGTAGCCAGTAGCGCCCAGGCCGAGGCCAAGTCCAGCGTTGCCAAAGCCGATCGCACTGCCTGATCCGGAAACGCCGCCCAAGTTTACGGCCAAGTTGTTGGCGTAGTAGACATCGTTGTCAACTTGGTAGTTGCCGGCAGCGTAGGAGTTTGGTCCGAGCACCGTTTGTCCAAACGCGATCTGAAAAAATACACATTACATTTTTGTTATGATCATTGTTCACAAGATAATTTTTGAATTTTTTAAAATATATTTCTGAAGATTGCCTAGATGTTAAAAACCGTTATTTTCGTAAGTGTTGGTAAGTATGCTGTCTTTGGAGAGAAATATCATGAAGCGTAATTTACCTGGACAAAAAGAACTTGAGCAGCGATGGCGAATACGACTTTGGCGGCCATTTTGAAGTTGCTTCTTCGAGATACGTCGCCTGAATGAGAGCTGTATGTCCAATTATTGTTTTTATATGTTTCGTTATTATTGTATGTACAAGACAAAACGTGCTTTCAGATAATATTTAAGGCTACTACATTAGGCCAATGACATGTACCTGCCTATATTGTTTCTGATAACTGAAACGTACTTATTGGCAAGTGTTAGCAAACCAGATATGTGTCATGCTTATGATTAGAAGTTTAAGTTGCAACATACTCAATGAATGCTGTATAAAATGTCAATCAAATTTCAGATCCACTATTCTAGTTCCAGTAGCCAGACTCAAACATGTCTAAAATTGTCTTCTTGTGCCTTCAGGCTTGCTTGATCCAGGTAAATATTAATTTATGAAGTAACTAATATTTCTTTTCGAAATTATTGAACCTTCTGCATTATTAGATGATAATGAAGAACTAGAGACGTGGAGTCTTCTCATTGTCTACCATACTGATTTACAAATCATTTTTCAGGTTGCCTTCTCGCAATTCCTGCCTGGCTATGGTGTGAATAGCTATGGCGTGAATAACTATGTCTCCGGTCAGCAAATAGAAGTGGACGCAGCCAGCTCCGCAGCCGCTGCTCTCGCCGGCTACAGCATCGGTGACTACGGCTATGGATACGGCGTCGGCAACGCTGCTCTCGGAGTTGCCGGTCTCGGTCTTGGTGGCAGTGCTATCGGTCTTGGCGGCAGTGCTATCGGTCTTGGCGGTAATGCTATCGGTCTCGGATACGGAGCTGTCAGCGCAGCACCTGCTCTGATCAGCAGCGCCACCCTGGCTCCCTTCGCGTCTTACAACATCATCTCCAGCGGCCCCCTGGCTGTGAACACCGTCTCCCCCCTCGGCCCCAGCGGTCTCGCCGTCGCCTCCGAGAACTACCTGGAAGCAGTTCTGGGTGTGAGCGGCCAGCTGCCCTGGATCAGCGCTGTGGCGTTCGAAGGCGCTGTGCCTACGGCCGGCTCCGGTGTCACCACATGCGGCTGCGGCAATGGCCAGGTCGGCATCACCAGCCAGCAAGTCGGCCCCGCGCCCTCCCCCTTCCCCCTGCCGGGCTATGGACTCGGACTCGGTGGTGGCAACATATACTACTGAACTGACAGTAAAACTAAATCTGAATGAATAAAATATGCATGCAAAATATATTTTCCTTTTTGTTTCTTTTTTTAAAATCCTTGAAAGCCACCTGCTTTCTCTGACCTTTGCAATCCAATCAAGGAAACTCAACAATACAACTTAATAATAGTGGAATAATTGTAAACAGATTTGAAAACAATATATTTTTTTAAGTTTTCATGGTCACAAACTATAGAATAGTTATTCACCGCCTCTGTTGGCACCGCCATACTGGCCCGCGAGATGGTTTTTCACGCTTCGTTGAAGGAATTCAAAATTAAAAAAAAAACAAAATTCAAAAGTACTTTATTTGCATAGGCAAACATCATACATGAAATATATAAATTGTTCCTATATAATATAGATTATTATGTAATTAAACATATAAGTATGTCGATACAAAACATATACTAAGAAATGAATAAATATAATGTGATTCTACCACCGGAATCGGAAAGTAGATTCTGACGAGAAGATCCGGCAAGAAACTCGCCAGTCGAATCCATATTGTAGTAAGCGTGAAATACATGCGCCGGCAACGAGTTCCATTTCTTGATGGTGCGGCAGAAATATTATTATTATTTTTTTTATTATTTGCAAGTCATAATTTAAATAAGGCAGAACTCAGATACCCTACCATCGAAAAAGAATTACTTGCCATAATTTGGTCAGTCAAATATTTTAAGCCCTACCTGTATGGAAGAAAAATCTTTATCAAAACTTTTTTTATGATATAGGGGGAGATGAGCAGACGTATTACCTGATGGTAAGAGATTACCTCCGCCCATGGATACCTGTAACGTCGAAAGAGTCACAGGTGCGCTGTCTGCCTTATTGAAGGGGAGATCGCTGTTTTCTTGAAGGATTGCAGGTAGTATGCGGAAACACCGCAGGTGATAGTTCATTCCACAGTTTTGTCGTACGAAGTAGAAAGTTTCTTGAGAAACGCACAGTTAAAGACTGCCCACCATCTAGATGATGGGCATGGTACTGTTGACGAGTATAACGATGACGGAATGAAGCGGCAGGAATCAGTCAGAACAATTTCTCAGAGCATTCGTTGATGTGGTTGTCATCATCATCATCATCAGCCCATTTAAGTCCCCACTGCTGGGGCACGGGCCTCCCTCAATCACATGAGGGGTAATTGCCATACTCACCACGCTTGGCAGACGGGTTGGCGAGGCTTTTGATATAAATGCAGAGTTTTCCTTCTCTGGGTGCTGATGATCATGCCAGCAGCTTTACCTTAGTCGCCTTTTACGACACATCGGTAAGAGTGAGGGTGGCCTATTCTACTCTGCCGGGGACCACACGGCTTCTTTTGATGTGGTTGTGTTTTCATGCAATGGCAGAGTCAAATATTCAATAACAGATTGTCAAGTTAATAACCGACTTGGTCTCACAACTTTTCAGGGTTGAAAAACTGTGTTCGAAATTTAGATTTTTTGACAAGTTCTGTTTTTTATGGGATTCTTTTAGGGGGATCATGTAGTTTGTGTATCAAGCCTTACTTTTATATTTATATGTTACGTAATATGCATAGCAATATTTAAACGCATGTATTTTGTTATTAACCGCCGACGCAAAAACGACGGGGTGTTATAAGTTTGACGTGTCTGTGTGTGTGTGTCGGTCTATGGCGTCGTAGCTCCCGTACAATTGAATCGATTTTGATTTTGTTTTTTTGTTTGAAAGATGAATAAGGAGGGAGTGTTCTTAGCTATGTTGGATAAAAATCGATCCAAGATGGCCGACGTCACAAAGATTTGGATTTTTAGGGTTCCGTACCTCAAAAGGAAAAAACGGAACCCTTATAGGATCACTTTGTTGTCCGTCTGTCCGTCCGTCCGTCTGTCAAGACCCTTTTTCTCAGGAACGCGTGGAGGTATGAAGCTGAAATTTATATCAATTACTCAGGTCTACTGTCCCTTGAAGCTGTAAAAAAAATCAAACTTTTAAGCCAAGCCAATCAAAAAATACAGCCGATTATATCGATATTTTCATCAAATTTTCGACACTCGCAAAGGAATCAAAACCTACAGGGTACTTCCCGTAAACTCAGAATCTTGAAATTTGGCATGAAGCATTGTCATATAATGCTAATATTGCGAAAATCATATTTTTTTAGTTTTATAATATAATAAAAATATTTTAATTAAATGAAATTTACTACCTTATTTCTCACGAACGAATAAAGATATCAAATTGAAATTTATACCAAATACCTAGGTCTACTGTCCCTTTAAGCTGTGAAAAAATCAAACTTCTAAGTTAACGCGATCAAAAGATACCGGCGGAACCCTCGGTGCGTGAGTCAGACTCGCACTTGGCCGGTTTTTGTTCTAACAGAACTCCCACAATATGGGTATCGTATAAAATGGCCTGAGTAGCAGAATATATTAATTGTGAAACATTTCAAATTCAAGATGGCCGCTGTCAGAAAATGACGAATTACCTATTTGTTGTTCCAACTGCCTCAATATAGGTATCAAATGAAAGAGTTTTAGTTGTGTCAGGGGTTTTGTCAATTTTCAATAAAAATTTTTAGAGTGAGAAATAAATATCTTTTACTCAGGCATCGCCGTCTTTCCTTTTAGGTGACGGGTAGGGCACCACGCCACTCGATTTTAATTTTTAGCTACTTAACCGGATCTATTTTGAACAATTTCGGTATTACAACCTCTCGGCAAACACTTATACTATTTATTAAATAACCATGCACAAATGTTGGCTCCCTTTTTGTACGCGAAAAATTGTTTCACGCCAAACGTGAGGGCCTAATTTAAAGCAGACGTTACGACCGAATCGGAGTTTCCCTCTCTTTCACACGCGCTGTGTGTCTCCTTTGTTTGGACGCGACAGGTATATTCTCGTTCGATACGGAACGGCTTCAAAATAAGGCACGTGGACCGGGGTGGATGGTATTTACCCGCCGTTTTCGCGGATCAATTTTCGCGTACTTGTTAGACCTAACATTTTTGCAAGGTTATTTAATAAATAGTATAAGTGTTTGCCGACAGTTTGTAACCCCGAAATTGCTTAAAATAGATCTGGTTTAGTAGTTAAAAATTTAAATCGATTAGCGTCGCTAGTGTGCCCTACCTGTTACCTTAATCACCCGAACACCCACCGTATAGGTACTCCGCCCATGGACACCCGCGACACCAATGGAGTTTGGCGACCCGTTTGGAACAGTGGTAGTAAACGCTGCCTTTGGTCCAAGGTTTGCGGGTTCGATCCCCGTACAGTACAAACATTTGTGTGCGTGAACATGTTTGTTTGTATTGGTCTGGGTGTTTTAAATAAATAAATATTTCACAACATCACATACATTGATCTGACTCTGAGATAGTTAGCTCAAGCAACTGTGTTACGAATATCAGAACCAACAACGGAATTACAAATATATGTATACATAATACTTTTCTTTTGTAAATACATAGGTACTTACAAAGTAACACCCAGACCAATACAAATAAATATGTTCATGCTCACAAATGTTTGTACTGTGCGGGGATCGAACCTGTAACCCTTGGACCAAAGGCAGCGTTCACTACCACTGTTCCAAACGGGTCGTTTTCGATGTACCTATTATGTATGTATTTACAAAAAAAAAGTATTATATGCATATATTTGTAATCCCACTGTTGATTCTGATATCCGTAACACAGGTGCTTGAGCTATCTATCTCGGAGTCAGATCAATGTATGTGATGTTGTGAAATATTATATTATTATTATTAACCCGTGGAGTCACAAGTGCCTCTGTACCTGAGGCAGCCCTCAGCATGTAAACTTGCAACCTGGAATCCTAAAGGCTTGGACAGACGTTTGGATTTGGTCCGGCCGCACCACGAACTGAACCTGTCACCAGTATCTACTACTTAGTTTGTGCATTCACCGAACCAAGAACCATGCGCTACAGACGTGCGCACCGTCCGAGAGAGAGAGAGAGAGATGATTAACCCGTCCTGTACTGAACGTGTGTGAAAGGGAGGGAAACTAGGGTTCAGTTGGTAATATTGAATTAAATTAAATTGAGATAACATAACGCAAATTGTCCTGATCAGAAACTAAGGTTTTCAAAATGAAGGTCGTCAAAACATAAATAAAAGAAAAGAATGGGCAAAACTTTATCTCAGAAAAATTAATGTGGAAATTTAAAACACTCCTGACGGCGGCCATCTTGGTTTGGATAGGGAGTCAAGAATTGTGCGCGGAAAGGATACGCAATATCCGCGCACATCTCCCACGATTCGGCCAGTATAACCATAGTGTTGGTATGGCTATGGACGGTGGTGGGACCGGACGCACGATCGAATATGGTTCGGAGTGCACCAAGGTCGTGGTTCAGTTCGTGGTTCGGTCCGAACGTCTGTGAGCAGTTTAACAACGGGCAGGTTTCCTCACGATGTTTTCCCACACCACCGAGCTAAATGGTTACATTAATACCACTTCCCGCAGTAATATTTCCGAACCAGTACGACATTGAAATCTTTAAAAACACACACACACACACACACACACACACACACACACAAACACAAACACAAACACACACACACATACACAAATAAAAAGCGCAGAAAATAATTACTTAAACATGGAAATCTGTAATTAGCTTTACTTAATATTTTTAATTTTATTTATTATTATTAAATTACATGAAAGTTCATGTAATTTAATAATAATAAATAAAATAAATCTTTATTTGTTCTCTCACATAGTTGGTACATACAAAATAAAGCTTAGTCTAGTGTTACTAAAACTTTGTAAGATACTGGGTATCTGTACTAGGAGACCTGTATGACAGATTACCAGCCTCTCCTAGTCCGGACAGGTGTAAATGAATAAACTTATCATATCTATGCAGCGATACTATATGTGCGAACGTTAGTGAGTATATGAGGTAAGATAAGTGTGTGTGTGTGTGTGTGTGTGTGTGGGAGAGTGCGCGCGTGCGTGCGTGTGCGTGCGTGTGTGTGTGTGTGTGTGTGTGTGTGTGTGTGTGTGTGTGAGTGTGTGTGTGTGTGTGCGTGTGTGTAATATACCACTAAAATACTCTCAGTCTTATTATAATCAAGAGATTTTAGCTATGCGGTGACCAATTGCATAAGTGATAAGTAGTAGTACAATAAATAAATCATTTATTTCTCGTCACAAATAATAATAATAATAATTCTCGCAACATCTCATACATGACCTAATTCAGTACTAAGTAGCTTAAGCAATTGTATTACAGATATCAGAAAACAGAGGAACACAAATATATACTTAAAAAAAAACATATATTACACCCAGACACTGAACAAACACAAGTGTTCATCGCACAAATGTTTGTCCAGGGTGGGGATCGAACCCACGACCTATGACGCAAGAGGCAGGGTCACTACCAATTGCGCCAACCGGTCAGTCTATATATTGGCGCCATACAAATAGGTCTTAAGAGCTAGGAATTAGTTGCTTATTTTAGATGCAACCCGTATTTGTGAGACTGGTGCCTGATATAGGTTTCAAAAAGAACCTGTAGTTACAGGACACAATGTTTCAATAGTTTCTGACACATATTTGCTTATCTATCTTCGAATTACAACTCGTAAGCAATACACTTACTCATTAATAACAGGTTTCTAAACATGCGATTCATTTATCTAGAATTAAATATGCCCTTGAACATAGAATCATAACAAGACTAAAATGCTTTCCTTACTTCTGTCACCTCAAAATTGAAGCACAAATTTGGTTTTTCAAGTTGGTACTACGTACGTAGTATCAACATAAGAATCCTAATTAATGTTACCAGTCACAACATATTTCCCTAAAACATGGGAAATGGTTTTTAATAGTACCTAGAATCACGCTTACACGTATAGGTATAAAATTAGTTCGCAAGTTATGTTTTGATATTTATGATGCCTTGACCATATAAAAATTTTGTTCAAAATGTTTGGTAGAAGAGGTGGTAAAAGGATGTCAATTTACCGATACCATCCTGTAGACCAGAAGACGACGCCTTAATTTTAGAGATAGCAAAAGAAATACTTTAACTAAAACTGAAATTTTAATAAAACGGTGAGACAATTAATGCTAAAAGTATTTTTTGACTTAGAAAAAGATGTACTTAGATACCTCTATGTTTTTCTGGTACACTAGGGTTACCCCGTGCCTAGGAAAATTTTAAAGTTTACAGTTAAGCCACGGGAAATTCTAATTTACCCGTCGCACAAATAGTTGTGCCAAAAAGTTGTCACGGGGAATGAATGAAAAAACAGACTTAAATATGAAATCCAGCATTTTATTATAGTATTTAGTAACTAGGTGGAATTTTTAAAGCTTTCCCTCAGTAGAAAACGTTGCCGAGAACACCAAGACCAAGACCAGGCAGGGGGGTGGTGTAGGGCAGAGCGGACGGCGCGATTTGCTGGCTGGTGATGCCGACCTGGCCATTGCCGCACCCACATGTGGCGACACCGGAGCCGGCCGTAGGTACAGCGCCTTCGAACGCCACAGCGCTGATCCAGGGCAGCTGGCCGCTCACACCCAGAACTGCTTCCAGGTAGTTCTCGGAGGCGACGGCGAGACCGCTGGGGCCGAGGGGGGAGACGGTGTTCACAGTCAGGGGGCCGCTGGGGATGATGTTGTAAGACGCGAAGGGAGCCAGGGTGGTGCTGCTGATCAGAGCTGGTGCTGCGCTGACAGCTCCGTATCCTAGGCCTCCCAGACCGAGAGCGCTGCCGCCAAGACCGATAGCATTGCCACCAAGACCGAGAGCACTGCCGCCAAGACCAAGACCGGCAATTCCGAGAGCAGCGTTGCCGACGCCGTATCCATAGCCGTAGTCGCCGAGGCTGTATCCGGCGAGAGCAGCGGCTGCGGAGCTGGCTGCGTCCACTTCTATTTGCTGACCGGAGACATAGTTATTCACGCCATAGCTATTCACGCCATAGCCAGGGAGGAATTGCGAGAAGGCAGCCTGAAAAATGATTTATAAATCAGTATGACAGACCATGAGAATACTCCACGTCACAAGTTCTTAATTGTAATGTTTTAATGCAGAAAGGTTCAAACATTTAGAAAAAATATTGGAGTCATAAGTACTAAATATTTACCTGGATCAGGCAAGCCTGAAGGCACAAGAAGACAATTTTAGACATGTTTGAGTCTGGCTACTGAAACTAGAATGATCGATCTGAAACTAGGTCGTTATTTTATACAGTAATCAATAGTCTCTTTCACAAACTAATATTTTAATCACAAGCGTTAAATAATGTCTAGTTTACTAACACTTGCCAATACGTATTTGTTATCGGAAATAACTATGCCTCCTTACTTAATGTCATTGACCTAAAGTTGTAATTATTATTATTGTTCACAGCACGTATTGTCTTATCATAATTTTAACAAACAACAAAGTGAAAACCTATAAAAACAACTGAAAAACATACAGCACTCATTCTGGAGACGTATCTCGAAGAAGCAACTTCAAAATGGCCGCCAAAGTCGTATTCGCCATCGCTGCTCAAGTCCTGTTGGTCCAGGTAAATTATGCTTTATGATATTTCAGTCCAAAAAGACCCTTTTTACCAACACATAGGACAATTAACTATAAGTAATTTAGTTAGTATAACGACTAAGAAAACTTAAGCAATAATTTCAATAGAATCAATGACTTGACCATTATGAAAAAAATTATGTGTATTTTTTTCAGATCGCGTTTGGACAAACGGTGCTCGGACCGAACTCATACGCTGCTGGCAACTACCTTCTTGACAACGATGTCTACCTTGCCAACAACTTGGCCGTAAACTTGGGCGGCGTTTCCGGATCAGGCAGTGCGATCGGCCTTGGCAACGCTGGACTTGGCCTCGGCCTTGGCGCTACTGGCTACGGCAGCGGCCTTGCTCTCGGCGGCTATGGCAGCGGACTAGCTCTCGGTGGAAACACCCTCGCTCTCGGCGGAAACAGCCTTGCTCTCGGCGGCAACAGCCTCGCTCTCGGCGGCTACGGCAGCGGTCTCGCTCTCGGTGGAGCTGGCCTCGGCTACGGCAACTCCGGCCTCGTCGGCAGCAGCTTCGAGGGCTACGGTTTCTTGCCCGACGTGTCTGTCTCGGCATCTCTGCCAGTCAACGGCCCGTACATCGGCAGCGGCTTCGGCGAGTTGGCGGCCGGTGGCGATGTTGCCGCCTACGGTACCGCTGTGATCACAGGCCAGCTGCCAGCTCTTGGCGTGGTCGCTTTCAATGGTGTCATCCCCGCCAGTGGAACCGTGTCCATTGCTGGCAACTGTGCTTGCGCTGGTATTCCTCTGTAGATGCTCTTTTCCAAATTACGAAATTAAAACTTGAGATTGATGAATTATATTATTTTTCTGTTTTATTTAGATATCTATATCAAAACCATGTCAATAATGAGACTCAACAAAGTTCAATGTATCTGTCGTAGCCATCTGGTTATACTAGTCATTCAATCGGACGCCTAGGCGATGCACACAAATGTTTATACTGTGCGGGAATCGAACTCGCAGCCCTTGCACCAGAGGCAGCGTTCACTACCACTGATCCAAACGGGTCATCAGCTCAGCGTCATATGAAATCGACATCTAGCGCCATCTATCCAAAAATGATTTGAAACTGCCGTTGACTGTTTTACGTGCCTATTCGAACATTTTTGGTAAATATTGTCGCGTGGGGGGCGCTCCACTTATTACATATTAGCATAACGTTTTGTTGAAGCATACATTTTATAGATAGGTTTGTCCCTCGACGACAAAAATGTTCAGTTGGACAGTCAACAGCAGTTAATATTTATTTTTGTATTTTTTAATTTTTTGTCGGGGTTTTTAAATTTCAATTTTTTTTCGCTCTCTAAAGAGACTCTAATTTTAATTTTACTTATGTACAAATCATTTCGCCATTTTATGGGGGCGGCCATCTTGGATTTAAAATGTTTCATAGTGTATTGTATTCTACTTTTCAAAACTTTTTATCTAGGCGGCCATCTTGCATCAATTTTGACCGTGGGAGAGATACGCTTCGGCATAAATGGGACAGCTCGACCGAAGCCGCATGGGCTGATGCAATTCAAAGGTTTTACATTAGTGTCTAGGGGTTTTTAATGTGCAAATTTGTGTGCATTTTAATGCCGCAAAGTGATCCTAATAATGAGAATCGTTGGATTGTATCGTTTTTATAACACTACTATTGTGTGTCGAGTGAGTTGTCTCGTGACAACTTGCTTGGACCTAATAGAGTCTTAAAACCCGCGATTGCTTTTAGAGTGATATCCGCTGAATCCGTAGGTCGATAAAACGTAAAACACCGGCGTTTTATTGAGTGACGGTGACTTTGACTGACTTCGTCTGTTGACTGCCTACTTATTCTCAATAAGTTTTTTGACATTGGCGAATTATCTTCGGGTAGAGCCATAACAAAAAAATAGTCCGTCCGTCTGTGGTATTTAGTTAAAAAAACATTATTAGGCATGTCAAAAATTGTATAGAGGCTCGGCTAGCACCATGTATATATGGTCGAGAAAATATATTTTTCTTTCTCTTTATTTGGGTCAACAAACAGTTAACAAAGTTAAGTCTTAATTAACAAAATTAATTAAATAACTAAAAGAATTACCTTGTCATCAGCACCGTTTACCACATATTGATTTTAACTAATATTTACTTTGACAAACGCAAAGAGAGTAAGTAGTTTAAATCTAGGTTTTGAATAAGCTTAAATGTAATTGAACAACTGGTTGTTCAATTACATTTCAGACCATTTACATTGTACATATTTTATCTAATATAATTTTCTTAAACATACTTGGTCGAATAGAAGCCATGTCAACTGTGTGTAACAAATCATTGTATGTTTGCACTAACCTGTGTAAGGGAGAACGCTTACCAGCGTTAGTCCTGTTATGCAAATGAGAATGCGCCTTGGCGTCTATTGACAAACAGTTGTCTTTTTGTCAAATGCTCAGATATTTTTGTAAGGTTTAAACATTAAGATCATTATTTAGTAGACTGTACCTAACTAGCCAGGATTTTAAGAGGATAAACAAAGAGGACAATATATTTTCCATATACGTTTTATTCATTCAGATTTAGTTTTACTGTCAGTTCAGTAGTATATGTTGCCACCACCGAGTCCGAGTCCGTAGCCCGGCAGGGGGAAGGGGGAGGGCGCGGGGCCGACTTGCTGGCTGGTGATGCCGACCTGGCCATTGCCGCAGCCGCATGTGGTGACACCGGAGCCGGCCGTAGGCACAGCGCCTTCGAACGCCACTGCGCTGATCCAGGGCAGCTGGCCGCTCACACCCAGAACTGCTTCCAGGTAGTTCTCGGAGGCGACGGCGAGACCGCTGGGGCCGAGGGGGGAGACGGTGTTCACAGCCAGGGGGCCGCTGGAGATGATGTTGTAAGACGCGAAGGGAGCCAGGGTGGCGCTGCTGATCAGAGCAGGTGCTGCGCTGACGGCTCCGTATCCGAGGCCTCCCAGACCGAGAGCGCTGCCGCCAAGACCGATAGCATTGCCGCCAAGACCGATAGCACTGCCGCCAAGACCGATAGCACTGCCACCAAGACCGAGACCGGCCACTCCGAGAGCAGCGTTTCCGACGCCGTATCCATAGCCGTAGTCACCGATGCTGTAGCCGGCGAGAGCAGCGGCTGCGGAGCTGGCTGCGTCCACTTCTATTTGCTGACCGGAGACATAGTTATTCACGCCATAGCTATTCACGCCATAGCCAGGCACGAATTGCGAGAAGGCAGCCTGAAAAATGATTTGTAAATCAGTATGGTAGACGAAGAGAAGACTCCACGTCTCCAGTTCTTCATTATCATGTTATAATGCAGAAGGTTTAATAATTTCGAAAAAATATTAGATACTTTATAAATTAATATTTACCTGGATCAAGCAAGCCTGAAGGCACAAGAAGACAATTTTAGACATGTTTGAGTCTGGCTACTGGAACTTGAATGATGGATCTGAAATTTGGTTGACATTTTATAGAACCTTCATTGTGTATGTTGCAACTTAAGCTTCTAATCATAAGCATGACACATGTCTGGTTTGCTAACACTTGCCAATAAGTACGTTTCAGTTATCAGAAACATTATAGGCAGGTACATGTCATTGGCCTAATGTTGTAGCCTTAAATATTATCTCAAAGCACGTGTTGTCTTGTGCATACAATATTAACCGTATAAAAACTAAATAATTGGACATACAGCACTCATTCTGGAGACGTATCTCGAAGAAGCAACTTTAAAATGGCTGCCAAAGTCGTATTCGCCATCGCTGCACAAGTCCTTTTGGTCCAGGTAAATTATACTTTATAATATTTCAGTCCAAAAAACCCTTTTTACCAACACATATGACAATGAACTATAAGTAATTTACTTAGTATAACGACTAAGAAAACTTAAGCAATAATTTAAATAGAATCAATGACTTGACCATTATGGAAAATGTAATGTGTATTTTTTTCAGATCGCGTTTGGACAAACGGTGCTCGGACCGAACTCCTACGCTGCCGGCAACTACCAAGTTGACAACGATGTCTACCTCGCCAACAACTTGGCCGTAAACTTGGGCGGCGTTTCCGGATCAGGCAGTGCGATCGGCCTTGGCAACGCCGGACTTGGCCTCGGCCTTGGCGCTGCTGGCTACGGCAGCGGCCTTGCTCTCGGCGGCTACGGCAGCGGACTCGCTATGGGCGGCTACGGCAGCGGACTCGCTCTCGGTGGAAACAGCCTCGCTCTCGGCGGCAACAGCCTCGCTCTCGGCGGCTATGGAAGCGGTCTCGCTCTCGGCGGCAACAACCTCGCTCTCGGCGGCTACGGCAGCGGCCTCGCTCTCGGCGGAGCTGGCCTCGGCTACGGCAACTCCGGCCTCGTCGGCAGCAGCTTCGAGGGCTACGGCTTCTTGCCCGACGTGTCTGTCTCGGCCTCTCTGCCAGTCAACGGCCCGTACATCGGCAGCGGCTTCGGCGAGTTGGCGGCCGGTGGCGATGTTGCCGCCTACGGTACCGCTGTGATCACTGGCCAGCTGCCAGCTCTTGGCGTGGTCGTCTTCAATGGTGCCATCCCCGCCAGTGGAACCGTGTCCATTGCTGGCAACTGTGCTTGCGCTGGTATTCCTCTGTAAGATGATGTTTTCCAAATTACGAAAATAAAACTTGAGGGTGATGAATCATATTATTTTTCTGTTTTATTTAGGTATCTATATCAAAACCCTGTCACCTATGAGACTCAACAAAGTTCAATGTATCTGTTGTAGCCATCTGGTTAAACTAGTCATTCAAACGGACGCCTAGGCGATCCAGCAATCCCCTGCACCCGTATGGATGCCTTGGCCGATAGTTGGTAGAACTACAATCACTCAACGTTTAACAGCTAGGCGTATTGACTTTGCCCATTCGTAATGACTGATCAAGGTTAGATACTAAACGTGTGTATCTGTTTACTTAAATGACTCAGTGATCCGACTCAGCCTTATGGTAAACTGTTACGAATCTCTAATGCTCGCTCTGAATTTATCATTCGACTCAAATTTATCTTGAGTCCGAATGAACCGAATGAGCCGAATGGGCTGAATGATCCGAATGAGCTGAATGATCCGAGTGAGTCGAATGATCCGAATGAGCGGAATGAATCACGGATCTATCTGAGAGTCGATGTTCCAAATGGAGCGCTTCACTGTTCCGCATCACTGCACCGATCGAGATGCAAATGTTCCGATCTTTTGAATGATACGTTTTTGCCGGGTATAAAATCTATCTATACTATATATAGAGAGGTTAGTCCTACAGACAGCTGCAACGTTTATACGTAATCCGAAAACACGGGTTGCGCGATGTAACCGACACCTAGCGCCATCTTTTGGTATTAGTTGGAGCTAATGTTCCCAAACGAAGTGATGGCGGGCCACTAGTTATTTATAAAGCGTGTTCAGCTTTCACTTAAATTAATGGCGTAAATCCTAAAAATAGAGACTCCACATGAAACGCTTTCGTGATGTCATGAACAATAATAAATAAATATTTCACAACATCACACACATTGATCTGACTCCGAGATAGGTAGCTCAAGCACCTGTGTTACGGATATTAGAATCCAACAGCGGAATTTCAAAAATGTATATACTGACATTTAATACTTTTCTTTTGTAAATACATACTTATAATACTAACATAGGAAACACCTAGACCATTACAAACAGACATGTTCATGCACACAAATGTTTATACTGTGCGGGGATCGAACCTGCAGCCCTTACCAGAGGCAACGTTCATTACCACTGATTCAAACGGGTCGTCATCTCAGCGTCATATGGAATCGACATCTAGCGCCATCTATCCAAAAATGAATTGAAACTGCTGTTGACTGTTTTACGTATTCGAACTTTTTTGGTATTAGGTATATATTATCATAACGTTTTGTTGAAGCACACATTGTATAGATAGGTAAGTCCCTCGACGGCAAATATGTTCATACGTTGGACAGTTATTGGGCTTTTTAATTTTTTGTAGGGGTTTTTAAAGTATTTTTTTTTCGCTTTCTTAAAGGATTCTATTTTTTATTTTACTTATGTACAAATCAGTTCCCGCTTTCAATAGGCACCCCACTCAAGTATACATATAGGTATTATAATATAGCATTTCGCCATTTTATGGGGGCGACCATCTTGGATTTGAATTTTTTCATAGTGTATTCTACTACTCAAACCCTTTTATCTAGCCTGCCATCTTGCATCAATTTTGACCGTGGGAGGGCTACGATTCAGTATGAATGGTTCGGCTCGACCGGAGTGATCACGGCCTCAGAGAAAACCGGCGTGAAGCAGCACTGTGCTGTGTTTCGCTCTGTGAGTGAGGGTACCTACCGGAGGCCCAATTCGGGGAAAAGGGCGTTTAAAGGTTGGTGGCAGCACACTTGTGACTCCACTGGAATCGCAGGTGTCCATGGGCGGCGGCAATCGCTTACCATCAGGTGATACGCCTATTCGTCTGCCTCTATCACATAAAAAAATCCATCTCACATAGCTAAGGACAATCCCGATCAATTCACCTTTCAAACAAAATCAAAATCGGTTCATGTTTTGTTTCTCGCAAATTATGTTAAACACCTTACCTCATATATATATATATATATACGAGTATATATTATATATATATATATATATATATATATAAGATACACTCGTGGGGTGCGAGTATAGACGCAAATAGTGGGCGAGCGAGAAGTGAATAGATGCGCCGCCATTTCTGATCCCATTCTTTATCCGCACAAGTTGTATTTACCTGTGCGTTATAAAACATTTGATGATTATTTCTGTTTGATTGGATGATGTTGTAGAACTTTAGAATAAAATCAGCTCAGTTCAAATCTATTCTTTAATTTATTAATAAGGGAGGGATGTAGTGTATGTCCGATGAAGTCATACATACATTGTCTCGTGTCATCGTCATCGTCAGCCCATTTAAGTCCCCACTGCTGGGGCACGGGCCTCCCTCAATCACATGAGGGGTAATTGCCTTTTTTTTTTTTATTTGATAGAAATGGGGTGAGCCCTGCGTCTCATAGCCACTGCGACCAGTAGATGATCTATTGTGGCAGCCCCGTAACCTATTACAGCACCTCATGTAGCTCCAGTTCCAGGATAAACCCGAGAATGGAGCTGATGGGGGAGCTCTTGATCTCGTCAGCTGAGATCATGTGTGCTCCCAGGTGCCGGCTTCTGCAGCGGTGCAGCGCTATGCACATGGTAATTGCCTTACTCACCACGCTTGGCAGACGGGTTGGCGAGGGTTTTGATATAAATGCAGAGTTTTCCTTCTCTGGGTGCTGATGATCATGCCAGCAGCTTTACCTTAGTCGCCATTTACGACACCTCGGTAAGAGTGAGGGTGGCCTATTCTACTCTGCCGGGGACCACACGGCTTATTGTTATTGTCTCGTGTGCGGGTGCGTAAATATACAACGGGAGTATCACGTGAGCCGCGGTTAGTGTCACAGTCAGCTTCAGTACGGATCGCTCCACACAGGCTGCTCATCTGCGTGAGTCTTTTTAGTATCGCCCTGACCGCCGCGGTGTACAGACGGACGCAAGTCCACAGGGATGATCACGCCTCGCCATGACTGTACTGAGGTGACGCGTGCGCTCCGCACGATTCTAAACGCTCACTGAAGCCAGAGGGCCTGGATCCTGTACAGGAGGCCCAATCCAGGAGAAGGGGGGTTAAAAGGTAAACAGCGATTTTGTGACACCACTGATCAAATCGCTTACTATCAGGTGATCCGTCGGCTCGTCTGCCACCCACAAAACAAAACTTCTTTAAACATATGAATGACCGGATGGCGCAATTGGTAGTGACCCTGCCTCTTAAGCCAAAGGTCGTGGGTTCGATCCCCACCCTGGACAAACATTCGTGCGATGAACACTTGTGTTTGTTCGGTGTCTGGGTGTAATATATGTATTTAAGTATATATTTGTGTTCCTCTGTTGTCTGATATCTGTAACACAAGTGCTTAAGCTACTTAGCACGGAATCAGGTCAACGTATGAGATGTTGTGAGAATTATATTCATGCTAGTTATATTATGTGAGCTGATGATAGAAGGTCGTGACCCTCAAAAGTTAGAAGTTAGGCTTTCATTCTTTATTCACAATAGGATTGGCCGTGTGGTCCCCGGCAGAGTAGAATAGGCCACCCTCACTCTTACCGAGATGTCGTAAAAGGCGACTAAGGTAAAGCGGCTGGCATGATCATCAGCACCCAGAGAAGGAAAACTCTGCATTTATATCAAAACCCTCGCCAACCCGTCTGCCAAGCGTGGTGAGTATGGCAATTACCCCTCATGTGATTGAGGGAGGCCCGTGCCCCAGCAGTGGGGACTTAAATGGGCTGATGATGATGATGACCGTGGCTATTTTGTGTTCTTTGGTTGGTGTATTTTATAGTTTTATACGTAATAAGATCAGCATACATGTTGTAAATAATACGTAGACATCGCTTGTGTTAAATAAATGTAGACTGAACATTGGTAGAGTTAGGCACCCCAGAAGATTCTCCCATACGTTAAGAATTTGATACCCCACACGGTACCGTCAAGCAATATTTTCTTTTTAGTTCCTTACTCGAAGTCCCCTAGAGGGCGCTGTAGTCAATTTAACGTGACGTCAAATCGCCTATAACCAGAAGACAATCAAGACGCTTCTAACGACACCTCATTTGTTCGAAATTGACAACGAGTTTAGAAGTTATGAGGGAACAGATGAACAACTATACATACATATAAGATAATCTCATGTAGCTGCGCTGATGATGGAAGGTCAACTCCTTAGTGGTTAGGGGTTAAACGATAATTCTTTTAATATTGTACGTATTGGGTTGTTAGTTATTTAGTAAGGTTTGCTGCCGGGGAAATGAGACTCTAAAAACCGCATTAAAAACCACGAACTAAAAAGTGTAAAATAATATTAAAATTCATGGTCTTCCGTTTATTCCTGATAGTATGTTATTTATCAAAAAAAATCTTTATGATGAAGCCTTACGATCGGTGTGATAAAGCTACAGGATATTTTTTTTTCTCTTGTAACGGGTTCGATTCCCGGTTCAACCGTGTATGAAATGAAATATTTATTTGCTTGCTAAGTGTTACATACAAATATTTGGTGTTTTTTTTAGTAAACAGGTACCTTTTTTTTTACTGTAGATAGGTAAGCGTTTGACCATATTTCACCTGATGGTAAGTGATAATATGGTCTAAGATATAGCAAGATTACCTAGAAGATACCTATTCACTCGCGCTTTCGCTTTTCGCTCTTCAGGCAACCGATTCCACTGTTTCTTGTAACTTATAACTTAGCTACCTTTTAGGTAATCACAAATGTGAGGGCAGCTTTATCCTAATAACAATATTAATATAAACTTTTAAATAAGTAGGTACTAAAATAACAATCTGGTCACGACATAGACATTTTTTCTTATATCTAATATACATAGATTTATCTTTTTATTGTGTTAAATATTCATTTATAGTGTAGTAGCATTTTAAAATTAAGTGAGATCTAAGGTTTCAAATAATGTATCCTTTCAGTGAAATGTTCCATCTACAATATTAAAGATACTTTCCCTCCATGTGGTATGGCCGTGGGACGCCTGTTTACACGTCGAATTGAGCACCTCCTTTTTTTGAGGTCGGTTAAAAAGTATTAAAAAAATGTTTCAACGAAAATTTGCTGACCGGAGACATAGTTATTCACGCCATAGCTATTCACGCCATAGCCAGGCAGGAATTGCGAGAGGGCAACCTGAAAAATGACTTGTAAATCAATATGGTAGACGATGAGAAGACTCCACGTTACCAGTTCTTCATTATCATGTTATAATGAAGAAGGTTTGATAATTTTGAAAAAATATTAGATACTTCATAAATTAATATTTACCTGGATCAAGCAAGCCTGAAGGCACAAGAAGACAATTTTAGACATGTTTAAGTCTGGCTACTGAAACTAGAATGTTTCTATCTGTGGAGACCTATAAGTGATTTCTCTGTAACCATACTGATGTAAACATACCTATGAAATGTAAATCCTGGTCTACCGGTTATAAAATAAAAAAGAAAAGAAAACCGCCTTCAAAAAGTACGAATTAAAAAGGATGCAAATGAGAATGCGCCTTGGCGTCTATTGACATACAGTTGTCTTTTTGTCAAATGCTCAGATATTTTTGTAAGGTCTAACGTTAAG
Source organism: Marasmia exigua (assembly GCA_019059595.1). NCBI lineage: Eukaryota > Metazoa > Arthropoda > Insecta > Lepidoptera > Crambidae > Marasmia > Marasmia exigua. The sequence continues at coordinate 3,582,158 of CM032489.1, read as the reverse complement.
ATCATTATAGTTGACTGAAAAAAAGAGGACAATATATAATATTTTACATGCACCATTTATTCATTCAGATTTAGTTTTACTGTCAGTTCAGTAGTATATGTTGCCACCACCGAGTCCGAGTCCATAGCCCGGCAGGGGGAAGGGGGAGGGCGCGGGGCCGACTTGCTGGCTGGTGATGCCGACCTGGCCATTGCCGCAGCCGCATGTGGTGACACCGGAGCCGGCCGTAGGCACAGCGCCTTCGAACGCCACAGCGCTGATCCAGGGCAGCTGGCCGCTAACACCCAGAACTGCTTCCAGGTAGTTCTCGGAGGCGACGGCGAGACCGCTGGGGCCGAGGGGAGAGACGGTGTTCACAGCCAGGGGGCCGCTGGAGATGATGTTGTAAGACGCGAAGGGAGCCAGGGTGGCGCTGCTGATCAGAGCAGGTGCTGCGTTGACGGCTCCGTATCCGAGGCCTCCCAGACCAAGAGCGCTGCCGCCAATGCCGATAGCATTGCCGCCAAGACCGATAGCGCTGCCGCCAAGACCGATAGCGCTGCCGCCAAGACCGATAGCACTGCCACCAAGACCGAGACCGGCAACTCCGAGAGCAGCGTTGCCGACGCCGTATCCATAGCCGTAGTCGCCGATGCTGTAGCCGGCGAGAGCAGCGGCTGCGGAGCTGGCTGCGTCCACTTCTATTTGCTGACCGGAGACATAGTTATTCACGCCATAGCTATTCACGCCATAGCCAGGCAGGAATTGCGAGAAGGCAGCCTGAAAAATTATTTGTAAATCAGTATGGTAGACGATGAGAAGACTCCACGTCACCAGTTCTTCATTATCATGTTATAATTCAGAAGGTTTAATAATTTCGAAAAGAAATATTACTTAGTTATTTCACAAATTAATATTTACCTGGATCAAGCAAGCCTGAAGGCACAAGAAGACAATTTTAGACATGTTAGAGTCTGGCTACTCAAACTAGAATGTTGGATCTGAAATTTGGTTGACATTTTATACAGCATTTATTGTGTATGTTGCAACCTAAGCTTCTAATCATAAGCATGACACATGACTGATTTGCTAACACTTGCCAATAAGTACGTTTCAGTTATCAGAAACAATATAGGCAGGTACATGTCATTGGCCTAATGTTGTAGCCTTAAATATTATCTGAAAGCACGTGTTGTCTTGTACATACATACAATTTTAACGAAACATATAAAAACAATAACTGGACATACAGCACTCATTCTGGAGTCGTATCTCGAAGAAGCAACTTCAAAATGGCCGCCAAAGTCGTATTCGCAATCGCTGCTCAAGTCCTTTTGGTTCAGGTAAATTACGCTTCATGATATTTCTGTCTAAGGACAGCCTACTTACCAACATATTCAAAAATAATAAAATTTAACGACTAGGCAAACTTCAGAAATATACCTATTTTTAGAAATTCAAAGATGATTGTATGAACAATTATCATAATAAGAAAAATGTAATGTGTATTTTTTCAGATCGCGTTTGCACAAACGGTGCTCGGACCGAACTCCTACGCTGCCGGCAACTACCAAGTTGACAACGATTACTACTACGCCAACAACTTGGCCGTAAACTTGGGCGGCGTTACCGGATCAGGCAATGCGATCGGTCTTGGCAACGCTGGACTTGGCCTCGGCCTTGGCGCTACTGGCTACGGCAGCGGCCTTGCTCTCGGCGGCTACGGCAGCGGACTCGCTATGGGCGGCTACGGCAGCGGACTCGCTCTCGGTGGAAACAGCCTCGCTCTCGGTGGAAACAGCTTAGCTCTCGGTGGAAACAGCCTCGCTCTCGGCGGCTACGGCAGCGGTCTCGCTCTCGGCGGAGCTGGCCTCGGCTACGGCAACTCCGGCCTCGTCGGCAGCAGCTTCGAGGGCTACGGCTTCTTGCCCGACGTGTCTGTCTCGGCCTCTCTGCCAGTCAACGGCCCGTACATCGGCAGCGGCTTCGGCGAGTTGGCGGCCGGTGGCGATGTTGCCGCCTACGGTACCGCTGTGATCACTGGCCAGCTGCCAGCTATTGGCGTGGTCGCCTTCAACGGTGCCATCCCTGCCACTGGAACCGTGTCCATTGCTGGCAACTGTGCCTGCGCTGGTATTCCTCTATAAGATGTCAATTTCCAATCACAATAAAACCTTGAGAGTTATATTCATCACATATTTTCTGTTTCAATTAGTTAGGTACCTACCTACTCGTATACCGAACCCTGTCACCAGAGATATTATCTGTCACTATGCGACTGTTAAGTAATAACCATATTATAATACCTTCATGTCGCCATACGATTACAATTAATTTTAGCTTTTAATTCTAAGAAGGATTACAGAAAAGCATGAGATAATGAACCCATATCAGAACTTTGCTAAAATTTCGAAATGTTGGTTTTTTAAATAAAGCAAAGTTGCAAAAAAATATTAAAACAATATTATCAACTATTGTTAGGTTATTTTTGTCGTTGAGTGATTTGCGTTCGAGACGATCATGGTTACAAAATAATCTTAACACCTTTAAAATACATGCTTTGATAACTCAAAGCATGTATTTTAGACGCTACCCCAACATATTTTTAGGGTTACCCCAAGGAAGTATTTTAGGTTTAACCTTATTTTTTGTTTACATTAAGGTGACGGGTAGGGCACACTAGCGACGCCAACCGATTTTAATTTTTGGCTACTAAATCGGATCTACTTTAAACAATTGCGGGGTTACAACCTGTCGGCAAACACTTACACTATTTAATAAATAGCCATGCACAAATGTTGGGTCCGTTTTTGTACGCGAAAAATTTGGCGTGAATCAATTTTTCGCGTACGCGTTGGACCCAACATTTTGCATGGTTATTTAATAAATAGTATAAGTGTTTGCCAAGAGGTTGTAATCTCGAAATTGTTTGAAATAGATCCGGTTTACTAGGTAAAAATTAAAATCTATTGGCGTCGCTTGTGTACCCTACTCGTCACCTTAATAAGCTTTGAAACATAAAACGAAATGGTGAAATCGTAACACAGGAGCTTGAGCTACCTATTTCGGAGTCAGATCAATATAATTTGATGTTGTGAAAATATGGAATATTACATTACACCCAGACACTGAGAAAACACACGTGGTTATAGATCGAACCCACGACCTTTGGCGTATGAGGCAGGGTCACTACCAATGGAAGAGTGAACAGGCATCTTTTAGGCAATCACGTTACATCCTAGACCTCATCGTCACTTTCCATCAGGTGTGATTGTAAACAAGCGTGGCATAGCGCCGTGTGGTCCCCGGCAGAGTAGAATAAGCCACCCTCACTCTTACCGAGGTGTCGTAAAAGGCGGCTAAAGTAAAGCTGCTGGCATGATCATCAGCACCCAGAGAAGGAAAACTGCATTTATATCAAAACCCTCTCCAACCCGTCTGCCAAGCGTGGTGAGTATGGCAAATACCCCTCATGTGATTGAGGGAGGCCCGTGCCTCAGCAGTGGGGACTTAAATGGGCTGATGATGATCGTTTTAAGATCAATGAAGTCCATTTAGCGTGTTAGATCAACAAAATAAGTAAAAAATAATCAGCTTTTCTATACGTTATTGCTGGGTGGATATTTCATTTCGTATCCTCTTTTTATAATCCAATCGTCAGGATGTGTCGCACCTATAACGAGATGATTAATAAACATGAAGAATTGGATCTCTACCGGTACAACCTACATTAGTTCAAGAGGTCTGTTTTGCAATGCATCTGTGGTGCGATGTAAGACACTATCCCTCCTCTTTATCTTCTTTGCATGTGAGGGGGTAACTGTGCATTTTATTGTTAAGTTAATTTTAATTTTTAATTTTATTGTAACTGTTAGCTTTCGATTGATTTTCTGTCTGTGTTTACATGTTTTTGTATTGCAATCGTGGACTTGTCGAATGTATTGTATAAATTATTCTTATTAGATTGAAATATGTTTTGTATACCAAATAAAATAAATAAATAAATATAGAACTGTTGAATTTTTTTCTAACGATCAACAAAATAAACGAAAAAGAATTGCTAAATGGACTTCATTGATGTAAACGATAAAAATAAAGTCGTATTTATTGACATATAAGGCGTCCCACGTTTTTTTTACTACCATCATCATCGAAAAATTGATTCACGCCAAATTTTTCGCGTACAAAAACGGACCCAACATTTGTGCATGGCTATTTATTAAATAGTGTAAGTGTTTGCCGACAGGTTGTAACCCCGCAATTGTTTAAAGTAGATCCGGTTTACTAGGTAAAAATTAAAATCTATTGGCGTCGCTTGTGTACCCTACTCGTCACCTTAATAAGCTTTGAAACATAAAACGAAATGGTGAAATCGTAACACAGGAGCTTGAGCTACCTATTTCGGAGTCAGATCAATATAATTTGATGTTGTGAAAATATGGAATATTACATTACACCCAGACACTGAAAAAACACACGTGTTTATAGATCGAACCCACGACCTTTGGCGTATGAGGCAGGGTAACTACCAAGGGAAGAGTGAACAGGCATCTTTTAGGCAATCACGTTACATCCTAGACCTCATCGTCACTTTTCATCAGGTGTGATTGTAAACAAGGGGCAATTACCCCTCATGTGATTGAGGAAGGCCCGTGCCCCAGCAGTGGGGACTTAAATGGGCTGATGATGATGATAGTAGTAAAAAAAACGTGGGACGCCTTATATGTTAATAAATACGTTATTTTTATCTTTTACATCAATGAAGTCCATTTAGCAATTGTTTTCCGTTTATTTTGTTGATCGTTAGAAAAAAAATCAACTGTTCTAAACTTATTTATTTATTTTATTTGGTATACAAAACATATTTCAATCTAATAAGAATAATTTATACAATACATTCGACAAGTCCACGATTGCAATACAAAAACATGTAAACACAGACAGAAAATCAATCGAAAGCTAACAGTTACAATAAAATTAAAAATTAAAATTAACTTAACAATAAAATGCACAGTTACCCCCTCACATGCAAAGAAGATAAAGAGGAGGGATAGTGTCTTACATCGCACCACAGATGCATTGCAAAACAGACCTCTTGAACTAATGTAGGTTGTACCGGTAGAGATCCAATTCTTCATGTTTATTAATCATCTCGTTATAGGTGCGACACATCCTGACGATTGGATTATAAAAAGAGGATACGGAATGGAATATCCACCCAGCAATAACGTATAGAAAAGCTGATTATTTTTTCATTTATTTTGTTGATCTAATACGCTAAATGGACTTCATTGATCTTAAAACGATAAAAAATATTAATTTCATCCATCAGTCAGTAATCATTACAGCTTCTCGCTCTTGCTCCTTCGCCATTTTCCCGCCACATTTTGAGGTGACGGGTAGGGCACACTAGCGACGCCAATCGATTTTAGCTACTAAACCTTTTCGACTGACCGGATGGCGCAATTGGTAGTGACCCTGCCTCTTACGCCAAAGGTCGTGGGTTCGATCCCTGGACAAACATTCGTGCAATGAACACTTGTGTTTGTTCGGTGTCTGGGTGTAATATATGTATTTAAGTATATATTTGTGTTCCTCTGTTGTCTGATATCTGTAACACAAGTGCTTAAGCTACTTAGTACGGAATCAGGTTAACGTATGAGATGTTGTGAGAATTATTATTATTATTTAAACCGGATCTATTTTAAACAATTTCGGTTACAATCTCTCGGCAAACACTTATACTATTTATTAAATAAACATCCACAAATGTTGGGTCCAACGCGTACGCGAAATTGATTCAGCCAAAAGCGGCCACTATTGGCGATAATCAATTTATCGCGTACAAAAACGGACGGTTTAGTAACTAAAAAATAAATCGTTTGGCGTCGCTAGTGTGCCCTACCTGTCACCTTAACGGCAGCCGCCTACCAACAGGCGATCCGTCTGCTGGTCTGCCACCGATCACATAAAAAAGTACGAAATAAGGGCGGGCCACTAGTAAAGAATAAAAATAATTTGTATATTAAAAGCAACATTTATTCAACTAAATAACAACACACTATTTTTAACTTTACAAATAGACATTGCTACCTCCACGCCCAAGGCCTCCGAGACTGGGGAGGGGGCCTTGGAGGGGGGAAGAGGTAGCGCCGATCGTCTGGCTGGTGATGCCGACCTGGCCATTACCGCAGCCGCAAGTGGCCACGCCGGAGCCCGACGTCGGCACAGCGCCTTCGAACGCCACAGCGCTGAGCCAAGGCAGCTGTCCACTCACAGACAGCACGCCCTCCAGGTAGTTCTCAGACGCCACAGCTAAACCACTGGGGCCCAGCGGGGAGATGGTGGTCACGGCCAGAGGACCGCTGGAGACGATGTTGTAGCCAGGGATGCCTGCTAGAGTCGAAGCGCTGATAAGGCTTGGCGCGTCGAGGACGAGGCTGCTACCCCCAAGGCCGAGAGAGCTCCCGCCAAGTCCGACACCAAGACCAGCACCGCCAAGGCCTACACCTGTCCCACCAAGGCCGAGACCAAGGTTAGCATTCCCAAGGTTGCCATAACCAAGACCCATTTCTACTTCACGGCCGTAAGGGGCACCAGCACCAGCGTTGAGGCCAAGTCCGAAGCTGCTTGCTCCAATGCTGCCAAGGCCGCTGATGGTCTGACCGAATGCGACCTGCAAATAACATAAAAAATCTTTGAGGCCCGTAGCTGATATATATTTTTATGTGATAGGTGGCAGACGAGCAGACGGATCACCTGATGGTAAGCGATTGCCGCCGGTCATGGACACACTCGACACCAGTGGAATCAAGTCAAGAAGTGCGCTTCCAACCTATTATACCCCCTTTCTGACGGATTGGGCCTCCGGTACCACAGTGCTGCTTCACGCCGGTTTTCTGCGAGGCCGTGGTATCACTCCGGTCGAGCCGGCCCATTCATGCCGAAGCGTCGTTCTGCCACCTCAAAATTATTCTGAAAATGCATTTGGTGTGGTTTCCCTGTCTAAGGGCTGCGATTTTTTGAAGGTCAGACGGCAGTCGCTTCATTGTAAATAAACCAAACGCATGTACGTACTGCCCCTTTTTTATGATATAGGGGGCAGACGAGCAGACGTATCACCTGATGGTAAACGGTTACCGCCGTCCCCCTGCCACGTCAAAGGAGTCCCAGGTGCGCTGCTGGCCCTTTTAAAAGGGAATACGCCTTTTTCTTGAAAGTTGGCAGGTCGTATCGGTCCGGAAACACCGCATCGATAGTTAATTCTACAGTTTTGTCGTTCGAGGTGGAAAGTGTCTTGAGATTCGCACAGTTGAAGACTGCCACTCCTGGAGCAATAGCTTTGGACGCAATTGATTATGATACGCTGAGATCACCTCATATGTGATGTGATGATGATGAATCTGATGCCTTACCTGAGCCAGAACAGCTGACGCAGAAATGAAGAAAACAATCTTGGCGGCCATTTTGTTTCTATTACTTTGACACGAGTCTTCAGAATGAGTATTCAAATTATCAATACTCTTTTTATATGCTTCTGATATTTTGCAAAATCATATCAATGCAATAATACATAAGATATGTGTTAACATAGTACGTGCTTATATGTGATATTGTAATTTCTAGGTTAATTATGTCAGGTCAAAGACACTGTTGTTGATAAGAAATTTCATTTAACAAGGTTGGTAGATGTGACAGCAATTTGAACGTGTAACCATGATTCATTTGGTCTGGATTGCCCCTGTTAAAAGGTTGCGAAGGTCAGACAGGCAGTCGCTTTCATTGTAACTACCAGATTCTCCAAATCCTAAATCATGGTCCAAGCGTACCCCGGGCTCCAAAGCGATAGTTTTAGGGCGACGGGTAGCCTAACTAGCGACACCATTCGTTTTTTGGTTGTTAGCTACTAAACCGGATCTATTTTAAACAATTTCGGGGTTGCAACCTCTCGGCAAACATACTATTTCTACATCTACACTAATATTATAAAGAGGAAATATTTGTATTTTTGTATTTTGTATGTTTGTAATGAATAAACTCAAAAACTACTGGACCGATTGCAATAATTTTTACACCATTAGAAAGCTGCATTATTCAGAAGTAACATAGGCTATATTTTATCCCGGTACGGGAAGTAGTTCCCTCGGGACGCGGGTGAAGCCGCGTGAAACAGCTAGTATTAAATAACCATGCCTAGTGTGCCCTACCCGTCACCTTAACAACCGTGAACTACACTCGTACACAATCACGCCTTCGTTGCTTGTCTGCCACCTATTACATATAAAATATTTTTAATGTACAGTCGCCTGCAATGAAATGTTAAGACCTCGACTCGTGCACGTCACTGTACATACTTGTTAAAAGACATGGATCATAATATCATGTGCATTCAACAAATTGACTAGCTATGCAAAAATAATCTGCTGAATAATGGAATGCACAGGTACTCGGCAATAATGTGTGAGCAAGACAGCATGTTCTCTTTTCGCTTATTAAGTAAATACTAGTGAAGAAATACTTACCAGCATTATTCAGCATTTTCAATGTCATGCTCATGACCTACACACATGATTATGATATAAATATGAAAGATTTTGCAGCGTCTCAAGACGAAAGTCTTCAATGCGTATATGTTGCCAGTGATGACATACGGAACCGAAACGTGGCCGCTTACAATGTGCCGATTAAGGAGGCTCACAGTCACCCAGAGAGCAATGTAGAGGGCTATGCTTGGAGTCTCCTTGCGAGATCGTATCAGAAATGATGAGATCCGCAGGAGAACTAAGGTCACAATCATAGCCCAAAGGATTGCATGCCTTAAGTGGCAATGGGCAGGGCACTTAGCGAGGAGAACAGACGGCCGTTGGGGCGGAAAGGTCCTCCAGTTGAGGCCACGTACATGAAGTCGCAGACGTGGCAGGCCCCCCACAAGGTGGACCGACGATCTGGTGAAGATCGCGGGAAGCCATTGGTTGCGGGCGGCACAGGACCGATCTGTGTGGAGAACATTGGGGGTGGCCTATATCCAGCGGTGGACGTCTATTGGTTGAAATGATGATGATGATGAAAGATTTGCTATGGGCATCGAACTCCTACGTAAAACTTTAATATTTTAGCTCCTTCGGTAGCTAAAGTCAGGACCCCAATTCTTATGTTCGTGATATTTATTTTCATACGACATATATCACTAAAACATAGTTTTTTAGGGTTCCGTAGCCAAAATGGCAAAAACGGAACCCTTATAGTTTCGTCATGTCCGTCTGTCCGTCTGTCCGTCTGTCCGTCTGTCACAGCCGATTTACTCGGAAACTATAAGTACTACAGTGATGAAATTTGATGGGAATATGTGTTGTATGAACCGCTACAAAAATATGACACTAAATAGTAAAAAAAAGAATTGGGGGTGGGGCCCCCCATACATGTAACTGAGGGATGAAATTTTTTTTTTCGATGTACATACCCGTGTGGGGTATCAATGGAAAGGTCTTTTAAAATGATATAAAGTTTTCTAAAAAACATTTTTCTTAAAGTGAACGGTTTTTGAGATATCAGCTCTCAAAGTCGTAAAAAGTATGTCCCCCCCCCTCTATTTTTATAACTACGGGGTATAAAATTCTAAAAAAAATAGAGGTGATGCATGCTAATTAACTCTTTCAACGATTTTTGGTTTGATCAAAGTATCTCTTATAGTTTTTGAGATAGGTTGATTTAACTGTAATTTTGGACTTTGCTGCTACGGAACCCTTTGTGCGCGAGCCCGACTCGCACTTGGCCGGTTTTTTGTGTGGTTTTCCATGTTTTCAAAATATCACAAGCATGAGAATTGGGCTCCAGGTTTCGAGTAATATCGAAAAAATCGATGTATATCTTTATTTTAATTAAGTAAGTAACTCTTTCCGCCGTGTGGTCCCCGGAGAGTAGAATAGGCCACCCTCACTCTTACCGAGGTGTCGTAAAAGGCGACTAAGGTAAAGCTGCTGGCATGTTCATCAGCACCCAGAGAAGGAAAACTCTGCATTTATATCAAAATCCTCGCCAACCCGTCTGCTAAGCTAAGCCATACTCACCATGGCAAATACCCCTCATGTGGTTGAGGGAGGCCCGTGCCCCAGCAGTGGGGAATTAAATGGGCTGACGATGAAGTAACTCTTACACATTGGCGCTTACACATAATTATGATATATTAGGCTTTGGCGCAGCAATGATTTAAGTAAAGTAAAAGTAAAGTATCAGCCTATAAACTGTCCCACTGCAGGACAAAGGCCTCCATCATAGAAATCAAGTTATCGCTACTATGATGGGATTAGGCTTAATCACCACGCTTGCCAAATGCGGATTGGTGATCACAAACCCGAGCTATGTTTGAAAAATTCGAAACATACTTTTCGCTCGACCCGGGAATCGAACCCAGGACCCCGAGATCACGGCCCGGTACTTAAACCACTAGACCAACAGGGCGTTAAGACCAACAGGGCATTTGTATGATTCAAGTACACACAGTCTAACCGACTGGCAATCATGGCCAGGATGTCGTTGCCACTGTCCCGCACTCCACGCACCAGGATGTGCATTTATTGCCCATTGTCATGTAAAAGCAACTGACCCTCGCCTCTGCAAACGTCCCTGATACGCTACAAAAACGAGGCAGCCCCAACAGCACCCTGGACGCATTAATGTACTGCATTCAGAGAACATTGTAAGCCCTTTGCGTATACACAGCCCACAGGCTACCCGTGTAGAAGGAAGTGCCTTATGCCCTGACAAAAGCTATTTTCACTTTCCGTGTACATCACGCAAACATGCGAGTTAGCATATTCGCCCTGGACCCCAATTCTCGTGCTCGTGACATTTTGAAAACATGGCGGATATCACCTGAAAACCATACAAAAAAACTATGTTTTAGTGATATATGTCGTATGAAAATAACAAAGATCTCCTTTGTCGTTGTATATCCTCATCATATTTGAGGTCAGGAGTTAGAATATGTCGCAGATATTTGAAATTCTGCACTCTTTCTAATTATCTCTTATTTATAAACACCCCTATTTTCTGGCATAAGCTAATTATGATGAAAAATAAATAATATTTTTTGAATATTTAGCAGTGTACATATGACTCGAAAACCTGACGCTTTACAAGGTTTTAGCTGAGGACATTTTTGATGAATGATGATGATGATTTTTGAAAGTTTTATTACTGGAGCGAAATTCTCGTGCTCGTGACATTTATTATCATACGACAGATATCACTAAAAAAATATTTTTTTTTTGTATGTTTTTCAGGTGATATCCGCCATGTTTTCAAAATATCACGAGCACGAGAATTGGGCTCCCAATAAACAAAATGGCGGAGACAGGTAGTGGGCCTAAATTACCAAACCCCTTATGCAAAAGTAACTCGCAAAAATTATACGGCGCTTCTAATTCCAATGAATTTTGGATGACATATATTACATCGCACACCTTGATAAATAAATTGAAATAAGTTGCAACATATACAACAAAAATCTATATAAAACATCAATGTCAGATTGTTGTACCATTCTAGGTCCAGAATTGAAACTGCAATATGTTAAAAATCATTATTTTGTGCTTCTGTCTTCAGGCTTGCCTGATTCAGGTAAAAAATTAGATTTTTTTAAGTGATAGGTGGCAGACGAGCAGACGGATCACCTGATGGTAAGCAATTGCCGCCGCCCATGAACTTTGTTCGGAACAAACATTTTGTTAATTTACGTTTTCCATGCGGTATCGCATCAGCGATGTCATCATCATCATCATTATTTCAGCCAATAGACGTCCACGGCTGGACATAGGCCTCCCCCAACGTTCTCCACACAGTACGGTGCTGTGCCGCCCGCATCCAATGGATTCCCGCGATCTTCACCCGATCGTCGGTCCAGCTTGTGGGGGGCCTGCCACGGCTGCGACTTCCTGTACCTACGTGGCCTCCACTCGAGGACCTTTCTGCCCAAACGGCCGTCAGTTCTCCTCGCTATGTGCCCTGCCCATTGCCACTTGAGGCATGCAATCCTTTGGGCTATGTCTGTAACCTTAGTTCTCCTGCGGATCTCATCATTTCTGATACGATCACGCAGGGAGACTCCGAACATAGCCCTCTCCATTGCTCTCTGGGTGACTTTGAGCCTCCTTAATAGCGATATCAGCGATGTGATTTATTAAAAAAAATAAAAAATACAAATACAAATTTTCTTTATTTATTATCAGTTAAATTACATCCTGTTAAGTATAAAATACTTGTATAAAGATTTATGTATGTAATACCTATTAATGTATTTATTTTCATCTCCGTACATTTGAAGCTTACATAATTTGACTGACCGGATGGCACAATTGGTAGTGACCCTGCCTCTTACGCCAAAGGTCGTGGGTTCGATCCCCACCCTGGACAAACACTCGTGCGATGAATACTTGTGTTTGTTCGGTGTCTGGGTGTAATATATGTATTTAAGTATATATTTGTGTTCCTCTGTTGTCTGATATCTGTAACACAAGTGCTTAAGCTACTTAGTGCGGAGTCAGGTCAACGTATGAGATGTTGTGAGAATTATTAATGGATCCAAAATGCAACAACTTTAAATTATAACAAGCATGAATTTGTAAGATAAAAATTACAAATAAAAATGGTATTTAAAAACCTGCAAAATTTCTAGTTTAGTGAGATAAAATTTATTAATAATAATGATTAGATATAAGTTAAACTGCCAATAATACAAATAATTAAAATTATGTCAACAAGTAATATCGCACATCCAGACAATTATTTTGTTTTTTTTTTATAGTGGCTCAGTATATTGGCTCTCCTCAGGCTGATGGTAAGCAAGAGAAGAGCCCAGGTTACAGTTACAACGGAAGCGATGTCAGGCATCACCTCCGTTGTCACCGCCACTGGCCCGCGAGTTAAAGGTCGCTCAGCGGGCTATGGAACGAGCAATGCTCGGCGTCTCTCTCCGAGATCGAATCCGAAATGAGGTGATCCGGCAGAGAACCAAAGTTATCGACATTGCTCACCGGATTAGCAAGCTTAAGTGGCAGTGGGCTGGCCATATTAGCCGCAGAACCGACAACCGATGGGGTAAACGGGTTCTGGAGTGGAGACCGCGTCTTGGCAAACGTAATGTAGGGGCGCCCTCTGGCTAGGATATGCTTTTGATGATACTGAAATAACTAAAAATCGTTTTTTTTATAAATTTTAATAGAAAACCATAATCGACTGAAGTATAAAGTGCAGTGGCGGATGGTATTTTTTTTAATATGCAATGTTCAAGACATTAGTGACTACTATAACTTGATAGTGAGAGTGTAACCCCGAAATTGTTTAAAATAGATCCGGTTTAGTAGCTAAGAATTTAAATCGATTGGCGTTGCTAGTGTGCTCTACCCGTCACCTTAAGCACGATTTGAGCACAAAGTTTGACAGTTGAAGTATGACTCAACTGTCATAGTTCGTGTTCAAGTCGCGTACTTAACTTCAAACTCTGAATTCAGAATCCGACCCAAAGACGCCCGGACTGACCGGATGGCTCAATTGGTAGTGACCCTGCCTTTGACGCCAAAGGTCGTGGGTTTGATCCCCACCCTGGACAAATATTCGTGCGATGAACACTTGTCTTTGTTCAGTGTCTGGATGTAATATATGTATTTAAGTATATATTTGTGTTCCTCTGTTGTCTGATATCTGTAACACAAGTGCTTAAGCTACTTAGTACGGAATCAGGTCAACCTATGAGATGTTGTGAGAATTATGATTATAAAGACGCTGATTAATCCGTTGCGTATCCGCGCCATGACCGCTGCGCAGCCGCGTCATGTTTGCTGCGTTGCCGCTCCGCTTTGAAAACGCTCGCAATCCGCCAGTGTGACAACTCCCAAACATGAAAGAGACGCGGTCCTCGCACTTGGTGTCGTGGTAGACTCCTTACCCGGGCTGCATCTCGCGCCTTACGTTGCGCGGTGTTCATGCTCCTCTGGGAGAGGAGGCTTCCCGACATTGCGCAGTTGGGGCAGTCTTCGACCCTGATTGGGGCCTGCCGGAGCTAGGAGGGGGGATAGGGGTAGTCGCCGTGATCAGTCTCGAGGGAGATGTACACAGCTTGCGGTTGATGTTGGACCTCAGTCCAACAGTACGCCATCTAGCGGACTTTTCACACGCGAAAACCTTTAAGACTGTAGGTACAGCTTGCTAAAATGTATAATGGAGAGCTATAAACCAATTTTTCTTATTATTTTCAGATGGCGTTCTCACAATACCTTCCATTAGGGACCTCGAGTTACGTCGCCAGCAGCTTCGAGGGCTACGGATCCGTTCCTGATATATCTGCCTCTACTTCTTTGCCAGTCTCAGGTACCTATACAGGATGTACCTGTGAACATTTACATCCCTTCAACCACGTGTTCTACCAACCATTCTGAACAACATTTGTTCTATGACTTTTCGAAAATCGTCGAAAATTTTTTCGACTCCCCATACAAAATGACCAAGTCACGTGACCGACTTTGTATGAAAAGTTGGGAATTTCCAAAAATCATAGAACAAATGTTGTTCAGATTGGTTGGTAGAAGAAGTGGTTGGAGGGATGTAAATTTTCACAGATACACCCTGTAATATCTTTTACTACCCTCCTTTCGCTTTAACATGATATGGGTGACAGATGTCAAAATCAATACATTTTTCATGCTAGTCTCTTTCTGACTTGTGACTTACGTATAACTCTGTCATGGAGCCCAATTCTCGTGCTCGTGATATTTATTTTCATACGATATATATCACTAAAACACAGTATTTTTGTATAGGTAGTATTCAGGTGATATCCGCCATGTTTTCAAAATATCACGAGCACGAGAATTGGGCTCCTGCTGTCAACGATATCATGATTAAGCGAAAGGAGTATAGAGACCCGCCATCGTTTCGGGACATTAGTTCCACTTTATACCAATAGATGGCGCTAGGTATCGGTTACATCGCGCAAGCGTTTCGTGTATAAGCGTTGTCGCTGTCGTAGGATTTATTTTTATGTGATAGGTGGCAGACGAGCAGACGGATCTCCTGATGTGCAGGAGTGTGTAGCCACCTGTGTCAAACTTGAGATCAGAGGGCCTATAACGAAACAAAGTTCGCGATCAAATTCTTCTCCGTCTCTTTCACAAGCCCTGTTCTTATTCTGATGCGACAGGTTAATCCTCGTTCGTTACGGGAGGATTTCGTTAGAGGCCGTTACCGTTACCGTGGGAGAGCCACGCTTCGGAATGAATGGGCCGGCTCGACCAGAGTGATACCACGGCCTTACAGAAAACCGGCGTGAAGCAGCACTTTGTTTCCTTGCGTGAGTGACGGTACCGGAGGCCCAATCCGGGGGAAAGGGAGGTTTACTCCACTGGTGTCGCGGGTGTCCATGGGCGGCGGTTACCATCAGGCGATACGTCTGCTTGTCTGCCACCTATCTCATAAATAAATAATCCCTGTTAAAAAACTTCATTTCTTATTACCATACTTTATCAAACTGTCGCACTTTATAGCGACGGCTGCGCAAGAGGTTCCGGGTTCGATCCCCGGGGCCAAAAATTTGTACCTAAGTTTTCGGTTAGAAATTCTTAGTATCAGCCGGAGTCTGAAATTTGGCGGTCTTGTACCTCCGTGCTTTGGAAAGCACGTTAAGCCGTTGGTCCTGCGCTCAATCCCTCTCTGGTCGTGTCACGCTGGTGTCCCATCATAATATAAGCGTAAGGGAATAGAGAGTGCACTTGTGTTTCCGCATACACTTGAGCAATATAATACAGGGTGTAAAAAGACCCTTAACGAAGCTGGCGTCTACGCATTCAGACCATTAAAACAAGTCTTAGAAGTTGATTTTTTGGTGTCAATTTTAATCCTATAAACGGACAACGCAATGAACAGCGTAAACTGGACCGCGCCGCACGCGCGCCCGCGCCTCAGTCGCCGAGGCGCGTCCCTCGCACACACCCCCGCCCCGCTCTCAAACATTACATTGCGGGCTATACGTTTTGAAGCCATTTTTCCCTAGGAATTGCTTCAAATTTTGAACAAGTTTCTTTGGACACAAATTAGGTAATAATGTTCAAAATTTATTTACATTAAAATCTTGAAATTTTTATTTTGACTTTGACCTTCAATAACTTGGAAAGTATTGAGTTCCCAGGTATGGTCTAGAAAGAAAAAATGGTAATGATGATGTGCTGAATACGTAGGTTTCGGCTTCGTTAAGGGACTTTTTACACCCTGTATATCCTGCGTACGTGGCTGATCTTTGAGATTAGCCGCCGTAGCCGTAATCGGTTGGAAGATATTAATTATTATTATAACTGTGTCTAAATTTGTTTTACGCAAATCAATTTTATTTTATTCTATTCAGGTCCATATATTGGCAGTGGGTTCGGTGAAATTGGCGTAGCTGGTGAAGTGGCCGCGTACGGCAATGCCGTGGTCACAGGTTCGGTGCCAGTGGTGGGTGTGGTGACGTTCAGCGGTTCCATACCGGCCAGTGGTGTGGTCTCCCTGGCTGGCAACTGTGGGTGTCCATAAGTTAGGAATAAAGTTTTTGATTTGTGTGTAAGGGAATCTGATTTTTATTTATTCAACCCTTTATTCCTTCTCGAGCACTCGACATTCTGATTGTATGGACAAATTTACGAAATATCTAAATTCGACTTCAATGTTGGTAGTGTTGCTTATCGAAAGTAAAAGTAAAATCAATAGTATCAATACTATCGATAGTATCGGACACATACACTTTAATCGGGCAACAACACTTTTGAAACATACCTGACTATCGATACTATCGGACACATACACTTTAATCGGGCAACAACACTTTTGAAACTTACCTGATTATCGATAGTATCGGACACATACACTTTAATCGGGCAACAACACTTTTGAAACATACCTGACTATCGATAGTATCGGACACATACACTTTAATCGGGCAACAACACTTTTGAAACATACCTGACTATCGATAGTATCGGACACATACACTTTAATCGGGCAACAACACTTTTGAAACATACCTGACTATCGATAGTATCGGGCATTAAACAATCGATAGTATCGATAGTATAACCATTTATTCTTTCTCGAGCTCTCGACATTGAAGTCTAGTTAGAGGTTTGTATGGACGAATGTACCAAACCTCTAAATCCGACTTCAATGTTGGTAGTGTTGCTTATCGAAAGTAAAAGTAAAATCAATAGTATCGATAGTATTGCTGGTTGTCAATAGTATCGATACTATCGATAGTATCGGTCACATATAATCAGGCAAAAATACTATCGAAACATAGCGGACTATCGATAGTACAAAACTATCGATACTATTGATAGTTAATGATTAATTCGGTTAAAAAATTCAAAGTAGCCATAGTATAACCACTTATTCCATCCCGAGCTCTCGACATTCAAGTAAAATTAGAGATTTGTATGCAGAAATGCTTATAAATTCAATGTCGGTAGTGTTGGTTATCGATAGTCTACTATCGATAGTCTATCGATTATCGATAGTAAAAGTAAAATTAACAGTATCGATAGTCTATCGATAGAATTGCTGGTTGTTAAAAGTATCGTTGCTATCGATAGTACCTATTGATAGTATCGGACACATTTATCAGGCAACAATACTATCTAAATCGCACCCTTAGTAAAATACCGACCTAACTCAAAATTTTAATACAGATGCTAAGTGAAAGTAGTATCCGCTAAAATCCAGGGATGAAAGGTCATCTAAAAACAATTTTGAGTTAAGTAAATAGGTACACTCGCATATGAACACGAGATGAAATTTGAAGTGCGTTATTTACTCAAGACTACTCAAGAATAAATTGCAAAGCATTGCTATAAAAATATCAACAATTTTGAGTTAGTTCGGTATTTTACTAAGGGTGCGTATAGCTGACTATTGACAGTACAAAACTATCAATATAGTATTGATAGGATAGTTTTTGATTAATTCTGTTAGGAAACACAATACTATCGGTGCTATCGATAGTGTCGGGCATTAAACAATCGATAGTATCGATAGTATAACCATTTATTTCTTCAATTGCTCTCGACATGGAAGTCGAGATAAAGATTTATATGGACGAATGTACCAAACCTCTAAATCTGACTTCAATGTCGGTAGTGTTGCTAGTCTATCGACTATCGATAGTATAAGTAAAATTTTATCGATAGTCTATCGATAGTATTGCTGGTTTGCTATAGTATCGATAGTATCGGTCACATATAATCAGGCAACAATACTATCGAATCATAGCTGACTATCGATAGATTAATTCTGTTAGGAAACACAATACCATCGGCACTATCGATAGTGTCGGGCATTAAACAATCGATAATATCGATAGTATAACCATTTATTCCTTGTTGTGCTCTCGACATTGAAGTCAAGTTAGAGATTTGTATGGACAAATGTAAGAAATCTCTAAATTCGACTTCTAAATTCAATCTCGGTACTGTTGCTTATCGATAGTCCACTATCGATAGTCTCTTTGCTGTATTCTGTTAGGACGTCTTATTCCCTGATGTTCAAATGTCCAGATATATAATAACAAAAAGTGTCAAAAAATATGTTTTTGTTAGTATGTACGTAAATGAAAGGGGTCACCCTTTCATTTACATTTACTCTATAAGGTAAAGGGAAAATAGTTTCCATCAGATTTTCAGAACCTGGCAGGACATAAAAGCGAAAACCAATGTTTATTTTTCATTGACTCCACATTTTGAACCTTATATTTGTCATGATAAAGAGCGAAAACCAATGAAATTTTTCATTCACTTATTTTTTTATTTATTTATTTGGAAACAAACAGTCATTTACAAACTTTGAAAAAAAAATATGATTAATAATAGACTTACAGTTTCACTAATAATTGCAATTAAAAACAGCACTAAGATAGACTAATTTAAACTTTAGAACAAACATTTTAGTTCAGAATAGACTTAAACTATCGTTACAATAAATCTAACATGATAAACAAAAGCAAAAATGTAAACGATTTTATTTTGGGATTACAAATATATACATATAACTAATTAGGCAGAGTAGAATAGGCCACCCTCACTTTTACCGAGGTGTCGTAAAAGGCGACTAAGGTAAAGCTGCTGGCATGATCATCAGCACCCAGAGAAGGAAAACTCTGCATTTATATCAAAACCCTCGCCAACCCGTCTGCCAAGCGTGGTGAGTATGGCAATTACCCTTCATGTGATTGAGGGAGGCCCGTGCCCCAGCAGTGGGGACTTAAATGGGCTGATGTTGGTGATGAATTAGGCTTACCACCCAAATGCACAATAAGTTGACAACCCGAAATTGGATTCGTCATGTTGTATATTAGCTTTATTGTTGTGGCACTCAAGTTTATTTATTAGAAGTACTAGAAAACAGCGAGTGATTTGACCCTTTAGGCCGGTGGCCGTGTATAAATATTGTCCAAGTGACAGGTCAGGGGTGTAAAGGGTCCCGCCCTCTAACGGGGCCTAAGTCAACCTCACCTGCACGTGGCGGCACAGAAATGATGAGATCCGCAGGAGAACTAAGGTTACAGACATAGCCCAAAGGATTGCATGCCTCAAGTGGGCACATAGCGAGGAGAACAGACGGCCGTTGGGGCGGAAAGGTCTTCGAGTGGAGGCCACGTACAGGAAGTCGCAGCCGTGGCAGGCCCCCCACAAGGTGGACCGACGATCTGGTGAAGATCGCGGGAATCCATTGGATGCGGGCGGCACAGCACCGTACTGTGTGGAGAACGTTGGGGGAGGCCTATGTCCAGCAGTGGACGTCTATTGGCTGAAATGATGACAGGTCAAATTATGTCGCGAATGCATGTACAATTGACAGGTAGCTTTTCTGTTGAAATCAGCGACCCATGACGCATTTACATTCATTTTTATCGAAGAGTTTAAGTGTAATTTTTCACCATAACAGTATTAATTAGATTTGCAAGCATAGAAAACACACAAGTAGGTACCTAACCTAAAGTACAATGATTACTTAGCCATACCTAATGTGTATAAATAAGATCAATACGTTTATTATTATTTATGTTATAAAAGAAGCATCTCGACCAGCTGTCAATTCTCTAATAAAAGTATTTTTGAATTTTTGAATTTTTGTATTTTTGAATTTTGAGTTTTATTACAAAGTTAGCGACGACCTTTTTAGGGGACTGATTAACCCAATCTTATCCGTGAGTGGCGAAACTATTTGTTAGTAAAACGCCATTACCTAACTTACAAAATTTCATTGCTAAAACAGATAGGGTAGCCCTTTGCTTCATTAATCACCAAAGACCCTTGCAATAATATGTACGTAACATCCAATAATTACCTTCTTACAAATATGTGTCAACGTATCATATAGCTTTGTTATGTAACAACATGTATAAAAGACAATATCGTTCTGAATTTTGATTATTTCAATTTGGTAATCACTAAATATGGCGCGCTATATTTTTGCCCTGTTCTGTGTTTTGGCTGTCCAGGTAAATTAATACTCACTTTTTAAGGTGACGGGTAGGGCACACTAGCGACGCCACTCGATTTTAATTTTTAGCTACTAAGCCGGATCTATTTTAAACAATTTCGGGGTTACAACCTCTTGGCAAACACTTATACTATTAAATAACCATGCACAAATGTTGGGGTACGTTTTTGTATGCAAAAAATTGATTACCGCCAAAAGCAGCTACTTTTGGCATGAATCAATTTTTCGCGTACGCGTTTATAATAATGATAATTCCACAACATCTCATACGTTGACCTGATTCCGTACTAAGTAGCCTAAGCACTTGTGTTACAAATATCAGACAGAAGAGGAACACAAATATATACTTAAATATATGTATTACACCCAGACACTGAGCAAACACAAGTTTTCATCGCACGAATGTTTGTCCAGGGTGGGCGGCGTGGAATTGAACCCACGACCTTTGTCGTAAGAGGCAGGTTCACCACCAATTGCTTAAAAAATTAATAAAACCAATATTTTTTCTTTTCAGAACACTTTGGCTCAAAATCTACTGAACTTGGCAAATTATGCCAGCAATCTCAACCCAAGCAACTTGGCAGGAAGCGCTATCGCTGGCAATGCTGTGTCCAACAATATTGGCCTTAGCAACTTGGCAAGCAACCTGGGTGCCAATAACTTGGCTAACAATGTAGTTGCTAGTAGCTTGGCTAACAACGTTGGCAGTAACTTGGTAACAAATATCGGAAATAGCGTGATCTCCAGTGTTGGTAATAGCTTGGCTTCAAATGTAATCTCCAATGTAGGAAGCACAGCTGCTAACAATATTGGACTGAACCTGGCTAACAACGTCGGTGCCAGTAACTTGGCAATCTCAAACTCTGGCACGAAATTAAATGTAGGTTCCACTGGCGTTAACGTTGGTAACTTTGGCGGAGTTGGCAGCAGCAACTTGATTGCCAGTAACAATCTCGGTGCCAGTAACATTGGCAGCTCAGGATTGTCATTTGGCTTGCAAAATTTACAAAATTTGAAATTTGGTGAGGTCGAATATCTCAGTGAGCCTATTACAGTGGGATACAGTGAGTACCCTGTGGTTGGTTATGTCACTTTTGAGGGCTTTTTGCCTGCCAGTGGGACTGTCTCCGTTGTGAATGATGGTTGTGGATGTGGCGTTTAAGTTAACGTAAATATTACTTCTTAAGTAGACATTGTTATTAAAGTTATTTTGTTTGTAATTCATTCGTTTTATTTTCCTTTTTCGTCTCTATCATAACTATAGCTATAACATACTCGGTGGCTTAATGGTTAGTGGGTCGCACTATAAAATGGCGGCTGCGCAAGAGGTCCCGAGTTCGATCGCCGGGTCGGGCCAAAAATTTGTACCTAAGTTTTCGGAAAGAAATTCTTAGTGCCAGCCCGGAGTTTGAAAGATGGCGGTTTTGTACCCCCGTGACTCGGAAAGCACGTTAAGCCATTGATCCTGCGCCCAATCCCTCTCCGGTCGTGTCACACAGGTGTCCTGTTGGAATATGAGGGCATGGGCATGGGAAAGTGCACTCGTGTTTGTGCACATACTTGAGCACGTATACAATATATCCTGCGTACGTGGCTGATTGTTGAGACTGGCCGCCGTTGCCATGTTTGGTTGGAGGATATTATTAACAATAAATATCTATTACTGTAGCCGGGATACGGGTGAGGAAGGGGCTTGAGTGACGTCGCCGCCAGGTAAAGACGTAGGTGGTAGTAGTATGTACGTGGATGATATAATCTAAAATACTCGAAAAGGTCAGGACCGTCTTCAGGCAGGAATCAAACCCATACCTCCTTCCGGCAAGGTGTTGAGACTGGGCGAACGTTTATATCGCCGAAACCTGTTCACCACTCTGTTGGAGACGTGTTTTAACTTTCTGACTGGATGGACTTGGAATCAATATAAATGGCGAGTACATGACGCACATTCGATTCGCTGATGATATCGTAGTCATGGCCGAGACCTTGGAATACTTAACAAAATGCTCGACGACCCAATAGAGTCTCCCAACCAAGTGGGTCTGAAAATGAACATGGACAAGATGAAAATATGTCGATTCCCATGTCCTTACCATTCCTAGTAAAGCTCTACACTGGAGTTGTAGACGAGTACATCTACCTCGGACAAGCCAGCAGGCCTCCTACAAGGTGGACCGACGATCTGGTGAAGATCGCGGGAATCCATTGGATGCGGGAGGCACAAAGACAGGAGATCTGTGTGGAAAACATTAGGGAAGGCCTATGACCAGCAGTGGACTTTTATTGAACAAAGAAAAGAACAAAAACGACTAAAATAAGCTAAAAGTAAATAAAAAGGAAAGTTATAACAAAGTAGGTCCCCGTGGCAATGTCCCCAAAATGCTGGTAGCATTACCCCGCTGCATCGCGATGGAAATTCGCTGGGCGAGGTTGCTCTCCCGTGACTTCGACTAGACGCTTATCTGAGTCACGGAAGAAAAGAGAGCATTGGAACCCCACGAGCCCAGTGTTTCATTTCAACACCGAATAAATTATAATCTATAATAAAGTGGTAAAAGCATGTGATTTTAAACTCTGTACGGTGCATGAGGCAAAGGCACTCTTTACACGGACCCTTCTGAATTGGACTTATGATGAATCCGAAGGTTTTATCAGGGTAAAAAGATAAAATACTTTTCATCGCGCGCACGCACACATACACACACACACACACACACACACACACACATACACACACACACACACACACACACACACACACACACACAAACACACACATACACACATACACACACACACACACACACACAACATATTCTCCAAATTTAAATTTATATATTTTAAGTTTTATTGTAACTTTGTTAGATTTGTTAGCCGAACACATTTTTTTTCTGGTAATCGTAATATTAACCTTCACAGGACAGGCATTGCCTAGTGTGGGGGTCAGTTTCGTGTTATTCTGTGAAATCTTATATTGGCAATAAATATATTTTCATTTTCATTTTCATTTTCATGTGTCTTGAAAATAATACATGGCGCCACTACTACTTACGCCATAGGTATGGTAACGCCATTATAAAACATGGGAAGTCCGTTAGTACCTCGAAAATTCTTGATCATGACTTTCTTGATGCATCATAGGTTCTCTCATTTTATTTTAGGTTTTAGTTATTTTATATTTTTGGTGTCCATGGATGGCGAGCATGACAAGCGATTGCTGTCGCCCATGGACACCCGCGACACCAGTGGAGTCACAAGTGCGCTGCCAACCTTTAAGCCCCACTTTCCCCCGGAGTTTGCTTCCGGTACCCTCACTCACGCAGCGAAACACAGGTGTGAAACGGTATCACTCAGGTCGAGCCGAAGCATGGCTTTCCCATGATCAATTAGGTACTATACGAGTATTACTTATAAACCGGCGAAACAAGCGTTGTTTCAGACTGAGCTAGTCCATTCATCCAAAGTAGAAAAGAAAGGCTTTTCAGAAAACACCGCTGTAGAACATAGGCGATCGACTTGCAGAGACATCTATCGTCTTGCTATAAAGATAATTCCAGTGAAGCGAAGTTAATGTATCAGTCTTCCAATAGATGGCATTAGTGTTATTCTAACTGACTAAATCTCACTACCAGACGGCTCTTTATCTGCGCTTGCACATTCCTTTGAAATTGAATAGCTTAGTTGTTATTATTCATTAAATGTTGAGTTTGATTTAAAATTCGACACTTATATTATGACAACTCATTGAGATCAGTGGTAGAGAATGGGTTGGGTTAGGTTGGGGATGCAGGTTCGATCCTCGCAAAGTACAAACATTTTGTGTGCATGAACATGTCTGTTTGTATTGGTCTGGGTGTTTTCTATATGGATTATAAGTAAGTATTTACAAAAGAAAAGTATTATTATGAATATATTTGTAATCCCTCTATTGGTTCTGATATCCGTAGCACAGGTGCTTGAGCTACCTATCTCGGAGTCAGATCAATGTATGTGATATTGTGAAATATTAATTATTTTATTTATTTATATTATAAATGGAAAAGATGTGTTCGTTTGTACGCCTTTCACGGCAAAACAGAGCCTTGAAGACTTAATTTTTAAGTGGAGGTATTTGAAGGGATGGAGGGACATAGACATTGTGGCAAACCGGAATCCAGGTCCATTCCGTAGGTGCGCTACCGCTAGTTAGTAACATCACACAAAGGTCATATTTTTTCATGTGATAGTAGGCAGACGAGCAGACGGATCGCCTGATGATAAGCGGTTGCAGCCGTCTATAAACACCCATGACACTAGTGGAGTCACAAGAGCGCTGCCCACCTTTAAATCCTCCTTTCCCCCGGATTGAGCCTCCAGTACCCTCACTTACGCAGCGAAACATAGCACAGTGCTGCTTCACGCCATGAGGCCGTGCTATCACTTCGGTCGAGCCAGCCCATTCATGCTGAACCGTGGCTCTCCCACGGTTGGAAATGATTTTGTATGGCACGTTGCGTTTTTTCCTATAGGCTATGGTTGTTTACAACCTTGGAAAGTGACGATGGGTTCTAGGATGTTACGTATTAGCCTAGTAGATGCCTGTTAACTCTTTCCTTGGTAGTGGCCCTGCCACATATGCCAAACGTCGTGGGTTCAATCTATGAACACGTGTGTTTGCTCAGTGTCTGTGTGTCATCATCATCATCAGCCCATTTAAGTCCCCACTGCTAGGGCACGGGCCTCCCTCAATCACATGATTGGTAATTGCCGTACTCACCACGCTTGGCAGACGGGTTGGCGAGGGTTTTGATATAAATGCAGAGTTTTCTTTCTCTGGATGCTGATGATCATGCCAGCAGCTTTACCTTAGTCGCCTTTTACGACACCTCGGTAAGAGTGAGGGTGGCCTATTCTACTCTGCCGGGGATAACACCGCCCACGACCACACGGCCGGTCTGTGTGTAAGTAATGTGTATGTAAGTTCAAGGTGACGATAGTAGAGAGCATCTGACAACACACCCTATGTCGATCTGTCTGCTCATCTCCCCCCATCAAAAAATGTATGAAAGGAAGGGTTTTTTTTATTTTAGCAGAGCAACATTTTTTTATGTGATAGGTGGCAGATGAGCAGATGGATCTCCTGATGGTAAGCGTTTGTCACCGCTCATGGACACCCGCGACACCAGTGGAGTCACAAGTGCCAACCTCACTCACGCAGCGAAACACAGCACAGTGCTGCTTCACGCCGGTTTTCTGTGAGGCCGTGGTATCACTCCGGTCGAACCGGCCCATTCATGTCGAAGCGTGGCTCTCCCACGGTCAGTTAATTTACTGGAATGTATTCAATAAAAAATAATCTTGGGTTTTTACATAATTTTATTTCAATAAATAATAACAGAAAAATACTTATGTATTTACGCCCAAATACTCAAACGCTTCTCAAACATGTTGTCTTTATCACAAATATGAAACAAATAATTTGCATGCCCAGAATGGATGAATGTGTCTAGCACTTCTTTACATGTTTTTGTATGCAACACCTGTAATATTATTATAACTCATTCTTGCAAATAAAATTCTGATTCTGATTCTTATGACTTAGAAAGGGATAGCTAGATTCTTGAGCAGTCAGAATTAAGAAACTGTTTGAGTGTTCGGGGTTTATTCTACGATTTTTATTGTCCACCGCAACCACAACTGACATACCCACTGCCACTGGTAGGCAAGTTGCCATTCAATTGGACAGTCGAGTAGAATGGCATACTGCCTTCCACGCTCAACGGACCAGCCACTTGTAAGGCGTCTGCCGCAATCTGGATGCCACACGGACGCCCATTTGGCAATACAGTTGGCAAGCCCATGTTGGTGACTGCAAACGTGCCAGTGTTGATGTTAAAGCCATTCGCTATGTTGACTGGCAGATTGGCGTTCAAGTAGTTGGCGCCGACGTTGCGATTGGCAACTAAGTTGCTGCCAAAACTTGGCACAGCGTAGTTACCTAAGTTTGCGGTTGCCAGATTAGAATTGACTAAGTTAGCATTAGCCACATTAGCGGCTACTAAATTTGAGTTGACTAAGCCATTGCCTGACAGGGCTCTGCCAATCTGGCCGTTTGGCACTTGCAAGTTGCTAATGCCATTGTTTGCCAATACTATACCATTGTTAGGAATATTAAAAGTTTGTACGTTGGGGCTTTGGATTACTGAAGGTCTGGCATTTTGAGGACCTAAAGACCCAAAGATTTGGGCTGATGATAGCTGAAAAAAAAAGAATAATATTAGAACATTTTCTGGTGGTATTTTGCAAGAGACGACGGGGTGTTATAAGTTTGACGTGTCTGTGTGTGTGTGTGAGAACCGATTTTGATTTTGTTTTTTTTTTGTTTGAAAGATGAAGTGTTGGATAAAAATCGATCCAAGATGGCCGCCGTCACAAAATTATGGATTGTATGTGTTTAACACAACTTCCACAATATTGGTATCATATAAAAGGGCTTGAGAAGCAGAATATATTTATTGTGACAAATTTCAAATCCAAGATGGCCGCCGTCGGGGGCTTTTTTAATTTTCATTTTTAATTATGCTAGAGGCGGACCAACGAACAAGCGAGTCACCTGATGGAAAGTAATCAATGCCGCCCATGAACATCCGCGAAATCAGAGAGAGAAGTGGGTAGTAGTGTATTGAACTCCACTGAATTTATATATGCGCTGCCAACCTTTAACCTCCCCTTCGCCCTAGATTAGGCCTCTATTACTTTCATGTGTGTGTCTGTCTGTTTGTCCGTCTTTCACGGTAAATGGAGAATATTGAAGGGATAGAGAGTGACAGGCAAATTTGTGGCAAACCGGATTCCACGTCACCAACACGATACATAAATGGAAAATAGCAATCAACAGTAACTTTGAAAATTTAAAAAAGGGTTATATTAAGGAAAACACTACTTTATTTTTTTTTTGTGATAGAAGGCAGAAGAGCAAACGGATCACCTGATGGTACGCGATTGCCGCCATCCATGGACACCCGCGACACCAGTGGAGTCACAAGTGCGCTGCCAACCTTTAAGCCCCCTTTCCCCCGAATTAGGCCTCCGGTACCCTACGCTGTGTTAAGGTGACTGGTAGGTCACACTAGCGACTCGGCAAAAACGGACCCAACATTTGTGCATGGCTATTTAATAAATAGTATAAGTGTTTGCTGAGAGAGTGTAACCCCGAAATTGTTTAAAATAGATCCGGTTTAGTAGCTAAAATTAAAATCGATTGGCGTCGCTAGTGTGTCCTACAAGTCACCTTAAGTACAGTGCTGCTTCACGCCGGTTATCTGTGAGGCCGTGGTATCACTCCGGTCGAGCCGGCCCATTTACGCCGAAGCGTGGCTATCCCACGGTTAAAACAAAGCATCAACAGTACATAACTTTTGAAATTTCAAAAATGTTATTATTAAGGAAAACACAACTTCTTCTTACGAGAAGGACTAAATTTTAGTTCTTACTTAGTACTAGTACCTAAGTAGGCAATAATATTAGAAGATTAACATACCTGTATAAAGGAAGCCGTTGCCAAATAAATTAAAAACAACATTGTCTCAATTTTGATCGTCAAATAATTATACATTTAGAAAAAAATCACTTTTATAACACGAGATAAGAAATCTCTATGGAGCAATTCTTGTACGTGACTTCGATAATTTTGTGGTCTATCTAGATTCTAGAAGATCTTGCTGTTACATTATTTCTAGTTACAACATAAGGTATTAATTGCGAATATCTTCAGTTAATATTTATTTCAAAATTATTGTATTCTTGAAAATGAAAATGAAAATACGTTTATTGCTTTCTCATAAAACAAAACAGGTACATAGAAATAGAAATAGAAATAGAAAAATGTTTATTTGGCACCAAAAATACAGATAACAAAATATAGATCAATACATTACTTATTAATTTAATCCTATTCTAGGTATCTAAATTCTAAGTGGCGCCAAAAAGGTCCCCGCTCAGCTATTTGTCGAGACACAGAGCCTCGACGCTGATATTCTGCGGATACCTAACAAAATACATATTACATATTTCACATACAAGTTACTTACAACAGAAACAGAGATCGCTTCAGAATGCACCATACATCATGTTTAAATCTAATACTCTTACAAATTTAATATTTGTATATATATTGAGTTAAAATAAGTATGTAGGTATTTCCGTAACACTAGGACTTATCTAACTTACATACTTCGTTTTTAATATCATCATCATCATCATCATCAGCCCATTTAAGTCCCCACTGCTGGGGCACGGGCCTCCCTCAATCACATGAGGGGTAATTGCCATACTCACCACGCTTGGCAGACGGGTTGGCGAGGGTTTTGATATAAATGCAGAGTTTTCCTTCTCTGGGTGCTGATGATCATGCCAGCAGCTTTACCTTAGTCGTCTTTTACGACATCTCGTTTTTAATATATTAACAATAATCTAAGCAAAGCAAAAGGCAGTGGCTCAGCTAATGCTGACATAGGTCTGCGCTGATTTTCAGCCGCTCCTACCCCTCTTTTGGTGCATAAGTAAATAAATAAATATTTCACAACATCACATACATTGATCTGACTCCGAGATAGGTAGCTCAAGCACCTATGTTACGAATATCAGAATCAACAGCGGAATAACGAATAACTCGAAACAGAGACTGGGAAAGCCACGCTTCGGCTTGAATGAGCCGACTCGACCGGAGTGATACCGCGGCATCACAGAAAACCGGCGTGAAGCAGCACTGTGCTGAGTTTCGCTACGTGGATGAGGGTACCGGAGTCCCAATCCGGGGGGAAGGGGTAAAGGTTGGCAGCGTAGTGACTGAAGTCATGTCTCGGGTGTCCATGGGCGGCGGCAATCACTTACCATCAGGTGATACGTCTGCTCGTCTGCCATCTATGACAAAAAAAATAGTATTCAGGTCTCCATAGACTCCGACGATCCGCAATTTTTAAAGATACAGACCGACTACGATCAGAAGGCACTTCAATGACATTGACAGGGGGCGCTGTAAAACGTTTATTCTTTTCTAGTAACCCTCACTTCCAACGGAGCATTCGTTCCAATTTACACTAATAGATGGCGCTAGGTGTCGATAACATCGAGCAACCATATCGTGTTTTCGGATTACCTATAAGCGTTGTATCTGTCTGTAAGACTTATCTCTTTATAAATGGTAAAGATGAAAATGTCATTAGACCCGTAGATCCGGTATAAGTTGCTGAAAAATAAATCATTAAGGTGACGGGTAGGGAACACTAGCGACGCCAATCGATTTTAATTGTTTCTAAACCGGATCTATTTTAAACAATTTCGCGGTAACAACCTCTCGGCAAACACATATAACATTTATTAAATAAAAATGCACAAATGTTGGGTCCGTTTTTGTACGCAAAAAAATGATTCACCCCAAAAGTGGCTGCTTTTGGCGCGTTGGACCTATAATTTTTGCATGGTTATTTAATAAATAGTATAAGTGTTTGTCGAGAGGTTGTAACCGCAAATTGTTTAAATTAGATCCGGTTTAGTAGTTAAATCTAAATCGATTAGCGTCGCTAGTGTGCCCTACCCTTCACCTTAAAGTTGACGTCACTAGTGTGCGTACCCTTCGCCCTAACAAAAAATAATCATGATCATCATTTCAGCCAATAGACGTCCACTGCTGGACATAAGCCTCCCCCAATGTTCTTCACACAGATCGATCTTGTGCCGCCCGCATCCAATGGATTCCCGCGACCTTCACCAGACCGTCGGTCCACCTTGTGGGGGGCGCCACGGCTGCGACTTCCTGTACGTGGCCTCCACTCGAGGACTTTTCCGCCCCAACGGCCGTCTGTTCTCCTCGCTATATGCCTTTTTTTTTTTGATGCTGGGGATTGCCTCCATATGCATACCCTCCTGCCGGGCGGCAGACGGGCTATGTCGGGCTCTCCTCTGGCGAGGGCTTCTCTTAGAAGCCGGCCAGAGGTATACCGACTTAACCCCAGCGAGGCTCCCTCATCGCCAGAGTGGGGAGGGGACATGAGTACAGGTTAAAGAACCTCACTTCACTCCCCACGCCAGGCGGAGGGCCCACTTACACTGCGGGCCCAACACGGCCTCCCCCAGTCAAGCTGAGATGGGGGGGGGGGGGGGGCAAGCCCATTTCCACTTGAGGCATGCAATCCTTTGGGCTTTGTCTGTGACCTTAGTTCTCCTGCGGATCTCATCATTTCTGATACGATCACGCAGGGAGACTCCGAGCATAGCCCTCTCCATTGTTCTCTGGGTAAATTTGAGCCTCCTTAATCGGCACATTGTAAGCGGCCACTGACAACATATACGCATTGAAGACTTTCGTCTTGACGCTGCAAAATCTTTCATATTTATATCATAATCTTGTGTGTAGGTCATGAACATGACATTGAAAATGCTGAATAATGCTGTTAAGTGTTTCTTCACTAGAATTTACTAATAAGCCGTCTAGCTCACACATTATTGCCGAGCACCTGTGCATTCCATTAATCAGCAGATAATTTGCATAGCTAGTAAGTGGCCACATTAAAGAAACAAAATATATTAACGATGATGTTAATACTCACTCGCGCGTGCCGCACAAGCCGCGTGGTTCCCGGCAGAGTAGAATAGGCCACCCTCACTCTTACCGAGGTGTCGTAAAAGGCGACTAAGGTAAAGCTGCTGGCGTGATCATCAGCACCCAGAGAAGGAAAACTCTGCATTTATATCAAAACCCTCGCCAACCCGTCTGCCAAGCGTGGTGAGCATGGCAATTACCCCTCATGTGATTGAGGGAGGCCCGTGTTCCAGCAGTGGGGACTTAAATGGGCTGACGATGATGAATACTCACTCAAATCAGATATTGAGAAGCACGATTCCTCAACGCAAAGTAATTCCTCCACACCTCATCTCTGTTGTAAACTTTGCTCTTCAGGGAAGTAGGAACATAGGGTCTGGTATTATATTCTGCTATTTTCAACAATATTTGCAAAGTCGATGGCGGTGATTGAATTTTCGGCGGCAACACCTGTAATATAATTTCCAGACTGGAATTTGGAGCCTAGGTTTTGTTTAATGTTATAGATGGCAGACGAGCAGACGGTTCACCTGATGGTAAGCGATCGTCGCCGCCCAGAGACACGCGTAACACCGTTGGAGTCACAAGTGCGCTGCCAACCTTTGATCCCCCTTTCCCCCGGATTTGGCCTCCGGTACCCTCACTCACGCACTGAAACACAGCACAGTGCTGCTTCACGCCGGTTTTCTGTGAGGCCGTGGTTACGCTCCGGTCGAGCCGGCACATTCATGTCGAAGCATGGCTCTCCCACGGTAGGAACATAAGGACTAGTATTACATATATACAGCTATTCTGAACAATATTTGCAAAATCTATGGCGATGCTGGAATTTTCGGCGCCAACACCTAAAATTTAATGTTTTGCCAGACTTGAAAATTTTACCATTAAAATAATAATAACAATAATAATTCTCACAACATCTCATACGTTAACCTGATTCCGTTCTAAGTAGCTTAAGCACTTGTATCAAATAACAGAGGAACACAATTATATACTTAAATACATATATTACACCCAGACACCGAACAAACACAAGTGTTCATTGCACGAATGTTTGTCCATGGTGGGGATCGAACCCACGACCTTTGGCGTAAGAGGCAGGGTCACTACCAATTGCGCCATCCGGTCAGTCAAATTAAAAGCTGTCAGTTTGACTCGATCATAGTTATACGGTTCAGAAACTTTCCCAAACATGCAGGTTTGATCACTATGTTTGTCCTCACCGCCGAGATAATGGTAGAAATACGTACATCATCATCATCATCAGCCCATTTAAGTCCCCACTGCTAGGGCACGGGCCTCCCTCAATCACATGAGGGGTAATTGCTTGGCACGCTTGGCAGACGGGTTGGCGAGGGTTTTGATATAAATGCAGAGTTTTCCTTCTCTGGGTGCTGATGATTATGCCAGCAGCTTTACCTTAGTCGCCTTTTACGACACCTCGGTAAGAGTGAGGCCTATTCTACTCTGCCGGGGACCACACGGCTATCCGAAATACGTACATAGATTTGAAAAACCAGAGGTGCATGCTCGGATTCGAACCACAACCCTCCACATGGAAGGGGCGTTCTTATCCACTAAGCAACTTTATTTTATGAGAAAGGGAGTCAAACGAGCAAGTCACCTGATGGTAAATGATCACCGCCGCCCATGGACTTCAGCCACACCAGAGGTAGTGGAGATGCATTCCGGCCTTTTAGGAAGGCATAGGCTCGTTTCTTGAAGATCTCAATGTCGTACTGGTCAGAAATACCGCAGCGGGAAGTTGATTCCACAATTTAAGGTGACGGGTAGCCCTAACTAGCGACACCAATCGATTTATAATGTATCAATACGAGGATTAACACGATATTTACTATGTGAAACAACATTGTGTACTCACATATTTGGCTCCCGTATTGATACATTATAGTTATAATGCAACGCGAAAATCTAAAAAACTAACCAATCGATTTAAATTGTTAGCTACTAAACCGGATCTATTTTAAACAATTTCTGAGCAGGAGTCTGTAAGCAAACATTTATACTATGTATTTAATAATTGTGCACTAGTTTTCGATCTGTTTTTGCACTTGAAATTTGGATTAACGCCATTAGTGGCTGTTTTTGGCGATAATCCAAATTTATAGTATATAAGCAGACCAATACAATAGTATAATTGTTTTCCGAGAGGCTGCAATTTCGAAATTGTTAAAAAGACTTTCGGTTGAGTTGCTAGCAATTTAAATGAAATGGCGTCGCTAGTGACCTAAATAATAAAGTAAAAAAGATTTCTTACCTGTGGTCTTAAAATAGAAACAGTTGGAGGCTTAATCAGTGGGTATCTGTTAAAGTATTTCACTTCTGGCAAATATCTCGGCAGCACGCAGATTTTCGATTCTGGCAATTTGTATTCTGGGAGTTTGTACAGCGGCAGCTGGTACAACGGCCATTGTGGCCAGTAACTCAGTCTTGGGTATGTTATGGGAGTTGGTGCTAAAGCTTGTAATTTGTTTTTTATTATGCCTCGGTTGTTCCGATAAATTTTTGTAGTGTGAACCTGTTCAATGTAGGCAAATTAATGAATATGGTAAATAAATATTATAATAATTTTATAGTGAGTACATAAGTTTAGGTACTATTATGTACCGTCATCTGACATTTTACAACACATATACGCACGCACGCACGCACGCACGCACGCACGCACGCACGCACGCACGCACGCACGCACGCACGCACGCACGCACGCACGCACGCACGCACGCACACACACACACACACACACACACACACACACACACACACACACACACACACACACACACAAACACACGAGCGAGAATGGACGAAAATCGTATGTGACGCTGTTATTTATTATTTATAAAGTTATTTATGTTATTTATAAATGTATAATTACCTATAGTTATAAGTTATAACACTTTAATTTAATTTACATAACCCCTTCAAGCTGTAAGAGAGCGGATTTTCCTGGCACAAGTTTTTAAAATACTTAAAAGGAAAATCCAAACTCGGATAATTGTCAAAACTAAAATTGCTACTGAATAAAGATTTTTTCATTTTTTTTTTCATTTTTCAATAATACACTCCAACGAACAGCCATTTAAAGTATCAGCCTGTAACTGTCCCA
Source organism: Marasmia exigua (assembly GCA_019059595.1). Taxonomy (NCBI): domain Eukaryota; kingdom Metazoa; phylum Arthropoda; class Insecta; order Lepidoptera; family Crambidae; genus Marasmia; species Marasmia exigua. Next base: position 3,547,956 of record CM032489.1, on the reverse strand, counting down.
CTGCAGGGCAAAGGCCTCCATCATAGAAATCAAGTCATCGCTACTATGATGGGATTAGGCTTAATCACCACGCTTGCCAAATGCGGATTGGTGATCACAAACCCGAGCTATGTCCGAAAAATTCGAAACACACTTTTTGCTCGAACCCAGGACCCCGAGATCGCGGCCCGGTACTAGACCAACAGGGCGTGATCCGCCTTGTCTGCAACAGCCATTTACGCAGTACATATGAAAGTGCTCAAGTGTGTGCGTTAACACCAGTGCACTCTACTTCCTTCCCCTCATATTCCGATGGGACACCAGTGTGACACGTCCGGAGTGGGATCGGGTGCAGGACCAACGGCTTAAAGTCCTTTTCGAGACAGGTACGAGACCGCCAACTTCCAGACTCCGGGCTGACACTGAGAATTTTTGAACACAACCCACTAAACACTGCGCCACCTGGCCCGACCCGGGGATCGAACCCGGGACCCCAAGTGGATCGCTAAAAGTGCGACCCACTAACCACTGCGCCACCAAAGAAGTCATAAACAGGTTATAAAGTAATCATAAGGATATTTAAATGACTCTCCTATTATATTGGTACCTAGTATAATCGCCTGAAATGAAATGTACAACCTGTGCGGATAAATAAGGGGATCAGAAATGGCGGCGCATCTATTCACTTCTCACTCGCACAATATTTGCGTCTAAACTCGCACCCCACGAGTGCGAGTATAGACGCAAATATTGTGCGAGCGAGAAGTGAATAGATGCGCCGCCATTTCTGATCCCATTCTTTATCCGCACAGGTAGTAAACACCTTGATTCTTAAGGAGACGGGTAGGGCACACTAGCAACGCCAATCGATTTTAATTTTTAGCTATTAAACCGGATTTATTTTAAACAATTTCGGGGTTACAACCTCTGGGCAAATACTAATCCTATTTATTAAATAACCATGCAAAAATGTTGAGAACAACGCGTACGCGAATTTATTCACCCCAAAAGCGGCCACTTTTAGCGTGAATCAATTTTTCGCGTACAAAAACAGACCCAACATTTGTGCATGGTTATTTAATAAATAGTAGGTATAAGTGTTTGCCGAGAGGTCGTAACCCCGAAATTGTTTAAAATAGATCCTGTTTAGTAGGTAAAAATTAAAATCGATCTATTGGCGTCGCTAGTGACTTACTGATTGACTTACTGCATTACCATCTGGAGTGGGGCTGTTAAAACTAAATTTATAGATATTGAGCGAGCACAACGGAATTTAATTAAAATTATGTATTTTAAAAACAGAAGATATCCTACTAAGCAGCTGTACCAGTTGTGTAAACTTTTCTCTGTTAGGAAGTTATACATAGCTAATACAGTGCTAAGGGTACACAAAACTTTGACTTATAAGCGTGATGAATATAAGGGTAGGAGGAAAAGGAATGTGGTTAGTATACCAATAACAAGGACTGTATTTGCGGATAGGCAGTTTTACAAACGTTCAGTAGTTTTATACAACAAAATTGATAAAGAATTAGGTCTATATTGCAAATCGTACGTTGAGTGTAAAAATATCATTCGTACATGGTTAGACACTAAGGATTTTGATGAAGTTGAGGTGCTCCTGGCTGGCTCTCTTTAAATTGACGACCCGTTTGGAACAGTGGTAGTGAACGCTGCCTCTGGTGCAAGGGTTGCGGGTACGAGCCCCGCACAGTGCAGACATTTGTGTTCATTAACATATCTGTTTGTATTGGTCTGGGTGTTATCTATGTATTATAAGTAGGTATTTCCAAAAGTAAAGTATTATATGTATTTGATTGTAATTCCGCTGTTGATTCTGATATCCGAAACACGGGTGCTTGAGCTGCCTGTCTCGGAGTCGGATCAATGTATGTGATGTTGTGAAATATTTATATTTATTTATTGATTAGAATCATGGCATGGGGGAATACCAGGCATAACTCTTGCGTGAGTATGTTCGATACACACACACTTAGACACTCACGCACGCACGCACACACATGCACGCATGCACGCACGCGCACACACGCGCATACATACACACACACACACACACACGCACGCACGTACGCACGCACGTACCACGCACGCATGCACGCACGCACGCAGGCACACGCACGCACGCGCACACACACACACACACATACACACACACGTTCTCAAATAGCATAAGTAGTAGAAATAAGTTTAAGAGACCGAAGAGCGGAGCCGCCTGACACAAGCTCAATAGCTTAAAAGGGGCTCCAATCCTTTATATGATAAGTTTGTTTTAAAAAAATAAAAAACATTTCAAAAAAAACATTTCATTTCATTTCATTTCAAAACATTTCAGTGAGCCCTACCCGTCACCTTTAGAAAATATATTGACACTTATTTCAATACGCATAAAGACTTTCCATAATTAAGTGAGTGAATATTTAGCTTAATTGACGTGTCTGATTGCGGAATTCAGACTGCCTCGAAGTCGCAGTGGGTAGTGCTTGGGATCCCGGGTTCAATCCCCGGGTCGGGCCAAAAATTTGTACCTAAGTTTTCGGTAAGAAATTCTTAGTGGCAGCCCGGAGTCTGCAAGTTGGCGGTCTTGTACCCCCGTGCCTCGGAAAGCACGTTAAGCCGTTGGTCCTGCGCCCGATCCCTCTCCGTGTGTCATAGTAGTGCCCCATCGGAATATGAGGGTAAGGGAATAGAGAGTGCACTTGTGTTTGCTCACATACTTGAGCACTATAATATAACATGCGTACTTACGTGGCTGATCGTTGAGATTGGCCCACGCGTAGCTGTAATCGGTTGGAGGATTATACTGTACGTGACTGTACAGTCAACTCCAAAAATATGTATACACTTTAGGACCTTGTCACAATACTTACTTATAAGAAAGTAGAGGTCTACTTTCGTATATTATATATTGTGACAACGTCCTAAAGTGTATACATATTTTTAGAGTTGACTGTACCTACTAAATATTAAACTTACCTCATATCCAAATAAAATGAAACTTATTAAAATAACACCAATCATTTCAGTAGACTGTGTCGAAATAGTTGTATTTCTTCCTTATATACCTTCTACTTTACTTAATTTATCAATGTTAAATAAAAATGACGCACAATGAGTTTATATGAAAAAATATTATCAGCGTTATAACAACGAAAAGTTTAATGAAACAATTCTGTATGATTCATTTCATTTATATTCCATTCAAACGTATGCGTATTTATAAGAATAAAGAATAAAAAGATTTATTCAGTGCTAATACAGGTTACAAAGCATATAACAAAAATAAGAAAAAACACAATTTAAACAAATCAAGCACTAAAAGAGCTTCCACTCAGCATAATGCCGAGGTGCTCGGTGGAACACCTCGACGCTGGTCTTCCGTGGATACCGAGTGTAATAAATGCCGCCACTGCGCGCACCCACGTCGTAAATATAAATATAAAATTAAATTAAATATGCACATCAAATTATTAGTATTTGATACAAACAAATAATCTATGGAACGGAATATGATATTAGCCACTTAATATAAACTTTGTAAATACTTTTTACCAGAATAATTTAAGAGATTTAAATATGGACCTATTGACATAGTTTGGAAAAATAACAGCTTATTCTTTAAGTATCTTTTTGTGATTTTAGTAGGTAATCTCTGAATCTAATTTTAAAAGATCTAATGCTGGGGAGATTTCTAATGGGTGGGGGGATATTGTTCCAGCATTTTGTGGCTGCGTAACGAAAGCTGCCACGAAATGAAGCGGTACTAGTTTTGGGGCAAATCAGACGGGTAGCTAGCCTAAATGGGCGTTGGGAAAAATTTAGTTTGTCATGCAGGTAGATAGGGGTTTGTGTATGAATTCCACTCTTTTTTATGTGATAGGTGGCAGACGAACAGATGGAGTACCTGATAGAAAGCGATTGCCGCCGCCTATGGATACTCGCGACACCATTGGAGTCACAAGTACACTGCCAAACTTTAATTCCCCCTTTCCCCCGGATTGAGCCTCCGGTACCCTAACTCACGCAGCGAAACACAGCAAGTGCTGATTCACCCCGCACCGCGCTTCGGCATGAAAGGGCCGGCTCGACGTGAGTAATACCACGGCCTTACAGAAAACACCATTGTGCTGTGTTTCGCTGCGTGAGTGACGGTACAGGAGGATGACTGAACTGGCTGCCAGGGGGTGATGCTCGACTCAGCTTCAGAGGACAATGTCTTACTAAGTACTGGGAGACCTCGATATTCCTAATAGCTCATAATATTACTTGGGAAAAGCAGAACAAATTTAGTACTCTTTTACCTACCTGGCTTTTATTTCCATTCGCGTTCCGGCAGTGCTCGAACCTCTCGGCATATGTCGGAGCGACGGAAAGAGGCCCGATGGGATGACTATCATCCCATGGAGTAAGGGTAAGGCGCTAGTGTGGGTCGCGACCTGCGCGGATACACTGGCTCCTTCCAGTGTCCATGCATGCCACTACACGGGGCGCAAGGATGCAGCTGCCTCGGCGGAGACCCGAAAACGGTACAAGTACTCCGCCTTAGATAGCTGCTACTTTGCCCCATTTAGCGTGGAAACACTGGGGCCGTGGGGGCTGGAGGCCCGCAAACTCTTTCAAGAGTTTTATGCCTGACTGATGGAGTTCTCTGGGGACCGGAATGCTGGCAGTTACCTTTTTTTCCAGGGGAAACCATCATGGCCGTCACCTTACTACATGTAGGGAACAAGGTGGTGTGTGGGACTCAAACCCTAACTAAAACCCCTGGGGTGTCCAACTCCGCGCAGTCGCGGTCGGAAACCCCACAGCCGGGACTAGACCGTACCGCTAATCGCGCTCGCCGCTTCACCTATCTGGCGCAATACAGCCCTTCAACACTGTACGGCCTACCAGGACACCCAGTAATGTCGCCCCCCGCGGAGTCGTATGCTGAGCAAGCAGCTCCCCAGCAGTGGATACGCTCACGTACTCCGAGAGCCCGTTTAGTCGCCTCTTGCGACAGGCCGGGAAAACCTTGGCAGTATTCTTAAACGCCCCTAGTCACAGGGCGTATGCTGGCAGTTACCTCGGCCAACGTTTTGGGTTCGCCAAAGACAATATCAGTGGGGCAGACAATTTATTTTTGTAAATATGTACATTTATTAGGTATCACTTATATTAAACCTTTAGGATTTATATAGGTACTTCTAAGTTTTGTATATACTTGTAATATTATTACCTGTAATATGCATCATGATGTTGTTAATATTATTCTTCCATCGTGAAAATATTTTTTTATATATGATATACATAAGAGTACTATTAAGAAAATTAATAAAACTTGTGCCAATTAACATTTGTTTATTTTTTATCATCGTAGCCCTAATTTGACAATGGCCCTAGCACTAGAAACAGTACTAGAAATATCTGTAATTTGACTCAACCAAAATCACACGACCAGACACCGCGGTAAAGTTCACCAATACTAACTGGAACTAATCCCTTCCAGAATGCTTCGTTTCCAACGCTCTTTTCTCCCATGCTCATGTAAACTCTGGAATGCGCTTCGAGTCGCGGTGTTTGCTACGACATTTCTATTATGTAATAGGTGGCAGACGAGCAGATGGATCACCGCTCAATGGATCACCAATCAATGGAGCACATGGATGGTAAGCGATTGCCGCCGCCCATGGACACTCGCGACACCAGTGGAGTCACAAGTACGCTGCCAACCTATAAACCCTTTCCCCGGATTGGGCTTCCATGAACATGTCCTTTTTAAACGAGGTTTGGAAAGAGTTCTTCTTCCACGGTAGGCAGCGGCATGCCTGTGCTCCGGCATTGTTGATGTCTATGAGCGGCGGTTACCGTTTACCAGCAGATGGGCCGCAAGCTCGTCTGCTGGTAAGCGGTAACCGCTGCTCCTATATCAAGCAATAAAAAAAATTTAACACTATTCCCAACAAACATAACCGCAATAGATTCGTCATGTCTGTCCGTCTGTCAGTCCGTCCGTATGTCACTGCCGCTTTTCTACGAAACTATAAGAACTATACTATTGAAACTTGGTAAATAGATGTATTTTGTTAGCCGCATTACGATTTTTACACTAAAAATTGGAAAAAATTAAAAAATATTTGAAACTGAAACTCAATTTTTTCAAAAAATCCAAATAACACAAACGCTTTAAAAAGTTTGGCAACCCCCGTGACTACGACATATTCTCATTGCTCCGTGCCAGATGTAAGTTACTTATTGCGGAATGTCACAACACTTATTCAAGCTCAGTCGAAGAATCCCTCTCTGATGACCCTAAATCATTCTGGCGATATGTATACGGAAAAAAGGTAGAGTCACCATCCCTCATACGGTGACCTACAACAACAGGACTTTCTCCGACGGCCGAAGCATTTTGAGCTCTTCTCTGAGTATTTTAGTTCGGTTTTCGACAAGCCTTCTTCCAACCAACCTACTGAGAGTGTATGCCACCCTCCGGTTTTTCAAATTGCCTATTTAACAATATTACAATACAACGTTGCTCTTAAATTGACTCTTGTACGGTACCTGGACCTAGATGATAATCCTCCAAAGTTTTTTAAGCGTTGCTCTCAGGAATTAACCGTGCCTTTAACCATACTTTTTAACAAATCCTTGACAGCGGGAGCATTTCCCACTCTTTGGAAAATGGCAAATATAATCCCTATTCACAAATCAGGTGACAAGTCTGCTTGTTCAAACTATCGACCGATGAGTATTCTTTCATAAGTAGCTAAGATCTTTGAATCGTTAGTATATACGCCCCTTTATACTCATTTGAACAGGTATATCTCAACTAAGGAACACGGTTTCGTTCGGAATAAGTCTACCTTGAGCAATCTAAGTCAATCAGAGTTTAAGAATTACCTGTGTCAAGTATTTGCTTCTGGAGAACAGGCCGACGCCATATATCTTGATTTTAGTAAAGCGTTCGACAAAGTCAATCATCTCCCGCTATGTAATAAAATTGCTTATTATGCTAATTGCTTAATTGCTATACGGTAGTCTGTTACGGTGGATAACATCATATTTAACTAACCGGACCCAACTAATTACCATCAAAGGTTTCTCGTCTTCCCCCATGCCAGTACCCATGCCAGACCGAAAATCGATATATTCGATCGATTGATTACGGAGGCGCCTAATATCGCCATTGTTTAATTAGTGTACTTATATTTACTATAAATAGCTTATATTTTTAAATTGTGTTCAGTGCCTACTAATTTTATTTTATTAAGTAATCATAGTCTTTGTAAGGTGTTTCGTAGTATAGCTAAATAAACGTTTTTAAGTGTGAAGGTATGTGTGTCATGTAAATTTCAGAGTCATCAAATTGTTAACTGGGTTATTCATGAATGATTGTCAGGTGTATTTATATTTAGGTTTTTATTATTTATACGATCATTATATAAGGTAAATTTATATTAAGTGTTAGTATAATTTAATATTTTATTGTTAAAATTGATAAGCTCATTTTGTCCTTTTCTTTCTTTCGTTTTTGCCTGAGATACAGGATATCGTTATTCAGGCAACAAACTTAAAATTAGTTTCCTTAGGTACTTAATTATAAGTAGGTATCAATTTATTTTTAATGTTCTCGTGGTTTTTCAATAAAATGTATTATTTATTTATTTATATTACAAATTTGAAATAATACTTACTATTAGGTACATAAAATAAGAAATGCCTGCCCCTCTATGCCAATTTGCAATGCCTACCAATGCGCATAATAATTAATAATAAATATTTCACAACATCACATACATTGATCTGACTCCGAGATAGGTAGCTCAAGCACCTGTGTTACGGATATCAGAATCAACAGCGGGATTACAAATATATACTTTTCTTTTGTAACACTTTTGTAATTCATGCACACAAATGTTTGTTCTGTACTGGGACCGAACCCGCAACCCTTAGACCATAGGCAGTGTTCACTACCACTGTTCCAATCGGGTCGTCATATAATAGGTATGATCTTTTGATTGTGTTATGTTACCCTAGTCATATGTAATGCAAATAAATAAATAAAATAAATTTATTGATGTTCTGATACCAATTGATTTGGTAAATTATGTCGCAATCGATTTAAATAATTTTACTAATGGCAAATTATTTAGCAGAGGCACATTTTTTTTAATTGGTAAATTATTTACATCATCTAAATTATTTCCGATAGGCTCATTATTTAAATCATTTTCTCCTGGCATGTCATTGTCATTATGGGGATTCATTATTGTTAAAGTATTTTCCTCTTGTGTGTTGTTAATAACTGGTAGATTCTTTAGGCGTAAACTATTTTTCGACGACGTGTCAAGAGACACTTCATCAAGCGGCAAGTTGTTAAGAGGCTTGGTTTCAAATGGCAAGTTGTCAAGTGGCATGTTGTTGTTGAGTAACAAGTTGTCTAGTGGTAAGTTATCAAGTGATAAGTTGTCGAGTGGCATGTTGTTGTTGAGTAACCAGTTGTCTAGTGGTAAGTTATCAAGTGATAAGTTGTCGAGTGGCATGTTGTTGTTGAGTAACAAGTTGTCTAGTGGTAAGTTGTCAAGTGCCAATTTATCAAGTGGCAAGTTTTTAAGTGGAAAATTGTTAAGTGTCATTTTGCCAAGTGGCATGTTGTTGAGTGGCATGTTGTCTTGTGGTAAGTTGTCAAGTGGCAATTTATCAAGTGGCAAATTATTAAGAGGCAAGTTGTTAAATGGCAAGTTGATAAGTGGCATATTGTTAAGTGGCAATATACCATGTGGCAAGGTGCCAAGTGGAAATTTGTTCAGTGGCAAGTTTTTAGGGGGCAAATGGTTTAGTGGCAAATTGTTAACAACAATAGCTGGCTGTCTGATCACCAGTTTTGGCAAGTTTACAAACGGCAAAATCAAACTGTTTGCCAGAGCATTAGGCATCTGGTTTGACATCAAATTGTTCGGACAGTTGCAGTTAGAGTTTGGTATTTGTAAGTTGATCAGCTGATTTTGAGGAGCTGGCTTCTGACAGGGGCATCGTATGTTAGCAGGGGCAGAAGTTTGTCTGACAGAGTTCTGAAAACAAAAACATATTTGATATAAAATGTATAAACTTTTAGTTTGGCCCTTCGCTGGTATAAACTGTATGTCTGACTCCTGCTATACTTGTTTGGTGAAGAAGTCACCAATTTGTAAGACCCTTTTTTTATGATAGATATAGGTGGCAGACGAGAAGACGGATCACCCGATGGTAAGCGATTACGCCGCCCATGGACGCCTGCAACACCAGTGGTGTCACAAGTACGCTGCTTACCTTTTAACCCCCCTTCCCCTGGATTGGGCCTCCGGTACCCTCACTCACGCAGCGAAACACAGCGCATGCACTGCTTCACGCCGGTTTTCTGTGAGGACGTGGTATTTCTCCGGTCAAGCCGACCCATTCATGCCGAAGCGTGGCTCTCCCACTGTTAAATGTTTATCTGTTGTATGTTTATCTTTTTTTTATACCCACTCTAGTAAGCAGTCTCATATATTTAACATAATGTATAATATAATGGCTCTTCCTATTGCGTTGCAACTCCATCCACATGCCAAAAGATCTTTGTCACTCTGTGAATCTTACCTGTGGTATTAAATAAGCAACTGCTGTCGGCTTTATCGGGTATTTGTTGAAATATATAACTTTTGGCAAACATTTTAAAAACACGCAGATTTTCGGTTCTGGCAGAGTGTATTGTGGCAGCTTGTATTCTGGTAATTTGTATTCTGGCAATTTGTATTCTGGCAATTTGTATTCTGGCAGCTGGTATTGTGGCAGTTGATTCTCTGGCCATTGTGGCCCGTATTCAAATTTGGGGTTGGCTGGTTGTAAGTTTACTGTTAATGTTTGAATTTTAGTTATTGTTATTTGTTTATGCGTTATCAGGGACATGGCACGGGGGTTCGGATTCATCATTGCGGTGTGGACCTGTTGAAGAAAAAGTTTGTAAAGTAAACTTTGTAATTATTTCATGATTTAACGACGATCCGTTTAGTGGTTTGTGCGCTGGTTGATGAGGCGCAAGGGTCACGGGTTCGATTCCCGCACCAACACAAATGTTTGTTTGTGAAACATATATTTGTGCTGGATCTGGATATTTGTGGTATTTTCGTTGTTCCTGTTCCATAGTACAAGGGGAAACCTTAGTTTGGGTTCAGGACTATATATGTGATGTTGTCTCAATTTATTTATATATTTCATTCACGGCTGCCTCTATCGCTGCGGTTTCAAAATAAATGGACACAGAAGGTAGGTTCAAATTGACATTTATATGGGAGAGTTCGTTACGCGCTAAGCAGATAAGTATATTGTGTCATGTTTCTCCTGCACACGTTCGGTACATAACTGCATACGGTACTTACCTTTACCTAGTAGGTATATGAAGGTAAAGTAAAGTAAAGTATCGGCCTATCTATATGCTTTCCCACTGCAGGGCAAGGACCTCCATCATAAAAATAAAGTCATCTCCACTATGATGGGATTAGGCTTAATCACCACTGTCTACGCCACTAGGTCTATTTTAATAATTTAAATCTTAATTATATAATGTTAGAGTGTATTTTACTTTGTTTAATTATGTAAATGTCAAAACCAATCAGAGGTCTTTGCGTGGCGAAACGTCACATAGTTTTTAGCCAATCAATTTCATTTAAAATGTTGTACTGTAAAAAGGAGACTTAAGCTAAACACACGCCTTTGTAATTTTTTAACGTTATTTTGGAGTAAACCCAAATTTTCTAGTCCAAATATTCTTTTATTTGTTTGCCCTAGCGCGAACAACCACGCTTGGCTAAAGCGGATTGGTGATCACCAATGAACGGAGTAGGTAGAGCTATTTTTTCAAATAATATGGACATGCCTGGAATCCCGGGAATCCCGGGATTCAAGTAATACTTTATACTATTAACAGTTATTATCGGATTAAGGATTGCACCACCCTCCTCTCTTCTATCTAATGTCCTTTAGCTGAAGGTTGTCTGGTAGAGATCGCTCCCAGCGATAAGACCGCCTAAATTGTACATTGTATATCTGAATACCTAGCTTTTAAGTGTTGTATGTTGGGTAATAAAGAGTATCTATCTATCGTTTATTTATACATACGAGCATTAACATCAGCCTTACGAACTTATTCATAAACGCTTTGTGATATCATGTTAATTAAAAAAGGTCCATTTGTTCTTTCGAAATTCAAGATACGTAGGAGATAGAAATGGACAATCTGTCAGTAAATATGGTTGTATCGAACGTTTATGGATAAGCTCTTTCATGATAAAAATGTGTTAAATATTTAACGCTAAAATAAAAAATTGTTTATTTTAATCCCGGGATCATAGTCAGAATCCCGGTGCATGTCCATATTAACATCTATGCTTGCGGTCAATGAACCCAAATAGCTCCACCTACTCCGATCATTGGTTATCACAAACCCGAGCAATGTTCGAAAATTCGAAACATACTTTTTGCTCGATCCTGGATTGAACCAGGTGTCGGATCACGGCACGGTACTTAAACCAATTTTTCTTACCTCAAATCCAAATAACAGAAAAGTCAATACAGTTGCACAATTCATTTTAACTAACTATATTGAAATAACTGAGATTTCCCCCTTATATACCAAATAACTTAATTTATCAGCGTTTTAAGTTAAAGTGACACACAAAAGATTTTCATTAATAATTTACTATCAGTTTTAAAACAACGGCGAAAATTTTAATGAAACAAAAAGAGTTTATCTATGATTCATTTTAATGCTATTTTACTTTTGTTCAATTTACTTTATTGGATGAACACTGAGCTGGCTACAGAATATAACATTTTTAACTTTCATAATCATAATATGCTTTACCTATTGTCAAAATTGTAGTTTTCATGAAGTAGGTATTACAAAGTATTTGCGTCTCATACAATTTACCATTTTAAACATACATAAGTTGAGATTCTTTTTAAAAAAAAGTGTATATGTGTATATGTCGCCGTTTGGTCCCCGGCAGAGTAGAATAGGCCACCCTCACTCTTACCGAGGTGTCGTAAAAGGCGACTAAGGTAAAGCTGCTGGCATGATCATCAGCACCCAGAGAAGGAAAACTCTGCATTTTTATAAAACCCTCGCCAACCCGTCTGCCAAGCGTGGTGAGTATGGCAATTACCCCTCATGTGATTGAGGGAGGCCCGTGCCCCAGCAGTGGGGACTTAAATGGGCTGATGATGATGTGTATATGTAAGTACTATTAGAGTTCTTATATTTCCGTTAGGTACATATTATCATTTATCATCAGGTGAAATATGGTCAAACGCTTACCTATCTAGGTACAGTAAAAAAAAAACATAATACAAATAATTAATGTATCTACACGGGACAAAGCGCGGTTATTTGGGTACCCACTTATATAACATCAGCAGAACCATACAAAATACAAAAGATAATTAGATGTCAATAACGCTAGAAAAAAAAACTATCGTAGAGTAGCAAGAAAGTTGGTTCTTCTTTCGCAACAGTGAGTTTCACAACGGCCACGGCTTCGACTTCACGTGGCCTCCACTCGAGGACCTTTCCGCCCCAACGGCCGTCTGTTCTCCTCGCTATGTGCCCTGCCCATTGCCACTTGAGGCATGCAATCCTTTGGGCTATGTCTGTGACTTCTACTGGCTGAAATTAAACGCGGATTGCGACGGCTGCCCACACCACGTGCTAAAAAGGCTACACACGTACAATGTTCGCGGCATGGTTCAGCGTGAGTAGGGATTGCAGCATCTTGCGATCCAGCTGGATCCAGAGCTTTTTTGAACATTTGCTTTTGAATTGCCGCCATTTTCAAAACAGCGCGGAGGGCGACGCGACAGAATCAAAAAACGGTGCCTCTCCGAAGTAACTGGTACGTTAGTGTACTTTAAAAATCTAAAAAAGTATGAAGAAGCTGTTATAAAAGTTTGGCTATTATCCTGTACCAAAAAGAATGCGATGCAGCAGGAGATGAAAACTCTGCTACAACGAGTGAATAAACAATAGATTGTAGAACCCCCGGTGCGAGAAGATATTATGGATTTTATGAAGGAGGGTCTAGATAATGACGCAGAAGTGGCAGAACCTTCGCCAATGACTTTGGAGCAGGAGCTTGAAATGGAGCTCAAGAAAGAGAAAGAAAACTTTAATCAAGCAAAATCTAGTGCACAAATAAATTACGAAAAGGTATTAAAAAAAGAAATGAACATATTATGAGACCGAAGGAAAGCTAGATGAAAATTTGTCTACGGTTCTTGAGTATTTGATGACCTTTAAGCCGACGAGTGAGGCCGAAAGGGCATTCTCAGCAGCCGGCTTCATATGCAGTGCTGTCGAAGCCGGCTGGAATATGAGACATTAGATAAAATTTGATTTCTAAGGTCTTACTATCAAAGAACTCAAAAAAAGAAATAGTCTCTTATTTTTACCATACTTATAATTAAACTGCCTAATTATTAAAAGAAGTGGATAGAGGATTATTTCGGAGCTTCTTCTGTTTGATTCAATAATATTGATGATTAAAATTGTATTATTGTTAGTCCTTTTTGTAGTACATTTTAAAATAATTTGTAAGACTGATTGTTTGCTAGTGATAAGCCGTTCTATTATTAAAAGTAAATGAAACAAGAGCTTACTCAGAAACCTCATCTAAAATGAGGTTAATATAATATATTTACATATTAAGTTAGTTATTTCAAAGTAAGTTGATTCTTTTGATGTAAAATGATTAAAAAAGCAAAGAAAACATTATTATAAAATATCACCAAATAAGTGAAAGATTTCATAGATTTATCGTGAGAAGTAAACAATTAATAAAAAACCGGCCAAGTGCGAGTCGGGCTCGCGCACAAAGGGTTCCGTAGCAGCAAAGTCCAAAATTACAGTTAAATCAACCTATCTCAAAAACTATAAGAGATACTTTGATCAAACCAAAAATCGTTGAAAGAGTTAATTAGCATGCATCACCTCTATTTTTTTTAGAATTTTATACCCCGTAGTTATAAAAATAGAGGGGGGGGGACATACTTTTTACGACTTTGAGAGCTGATATCTCAAAAACCGTTCACTTTAAGAAAAATGTTTTTTAGAAAACTTTATATCATTTTAAAAGACCTTTCCATTGATACCCCACACGGGTATGTACATCGAAAAAAAAAAATTCATCCCTCAGTTACATGTATGGGGGGCCCCACCCCCAATTCTTTTTTTTACTATTTAGTGTCATATTTTTGTAGCGGTTCATACAACACATATTCCCATCAAATTTCATCACTGTAGTACTTATAGTTTCCGAGTAAATCGGCTGTGACAGACGGACAGACGGACAGACGGACAGACGGACATGACGAAACTATAAGGGTTCCGTTTTTGCCATTTTGGCTACGGAACCCTAAAAAGGCTGAAAAATGGCGTCTTTATACTTTCGTTCCACATTTTACTGGATCCGAATTGGATCCAGCTGGATTCAGGTCAATCCAGCAAAAATCCAGCTGGATTGCAATCCCTAAGCGTGAGACAAGAACATACATGAACATAACATATGTCATGGGCTAATATATCATCTTCTTCTTCTTTGCCTGTTCCCACTTTAGGTGGGGTCGGCTCTCCTTATCCTTCTGCTCCAGGACAATCTGTCCTGGGTTGTCGGGACTTCTTAACTAGGTTGGCTGCACTCATTTCATGGGCTAATGACATGGGCTGCCTGCCTGCTGCTGCCTGCCTGCCTGCCTACCTGCCATGTAGGTAGTTAAATACAGTAACAGTTAGTCAGTAAACTTAAGACTAATTTAAGATCTTTTTGTAGGTATACATAAAATCTCGAGTGGAGGCCACGTTCAGGAAGTCGCAGCCGTGGCAGGCCCCCCACAAGGTGGACCGACGATCTGGTGAAGATCGCGGGAATCCATTGGATGCGGGCGGCACAGGACCGATCTGTGTGGAGAACATTGGGGGAGGCCTATGTCCAGCAGTGGACGTCTATTGGCTGAAATGATCATGATGATGACATAAAATCTCTCTCATCTTCGCCTGTTTTAGGCAACCGCGTATCATTTTAGACCTCGTCGTCGCTTTCCATGAGGTGCGAACAAGCGTTGGCTTATTGATCAAAAAAAAAAAATCCCAGTTGCTTATAAAGCTGTCGCTTCGGAGCCCGGGGTACGCTTGGACCAGATCCAGGATTCGGCGAAGTCTGGTAATAACAATGAAGCGACTGCCGTCTGACCTTCGCAACCCCCAGACCAACTAGATTACGGTCACCCGTTCAGAATCATTATCCCAAATATTGCATAAACTATGGAAATATTTTCATTTATTTTTCTTATCACAAAGGTCAATGAATGACAATACG